>CM062292.1:167012057-167612057 GCA_031216915.1 Pictodentalium vernedei
TAACTGATATATTGATATATTTTTAAAAATTCAAAAAATTGCACAAGTTGGAAATGCACATTTTTGGCGCACCCCACCCCCACGTCAGGTCTTGCAAATTTAAGGTGCCATCCCCCCCCCCCCCCCCCCTGCTCTCGGTTTCAAAAAGTTACAAACAGTTGTGTTTGAAGAATAAAACTGCACTTTACAAAAATTATAACAGGTTTTATGGCAAGTAATAGTATTTTCGTAACATGGCGTGGCCTGTGTGTAAGTCGATAAGGATCTTGGCAGTTTCGCCAAATGCGCGACAGTTTACGGTTATGTGTACCCCATGATGTGCCTCCTCCGCCATCATTTTGACGAATGATGAACTATGGCGTAGATAGCTTTTCCTGGGGGTAAGGCGAGACCCACAAACATTCTACAGAAATTATCGTTGTACAGTATACTATGAATGGTACGCGGCGACGCATGCTGGGGCGTGACCAGGCTAAATGAAATAGAACGACCAAATATTTTTCTGCTGCCACGTAACATGTGGCAGAAAAATACCCCTACCCCACTTCATTTCACCTAATGCTGGGTTACGATTATGTAGCCCCCTTAAAAGTCCAGAGTGCATGTTCCCTGGGGAGAAATTAATTTTTCATTCCAGCTGGAGGAACCTGGGTACTTTTGAGGGCTTCCGTGCCCAGAAAGTGAAGGAATAAATATAGAAAAATGACCCAAGAAATATGGGTGAGAGTTGCTCACATGAACCAGTTTGACGGATTTTTGGGGCATGAATGAAAATAAGGTTGACACTTTTCAGGAAAAAGTAGGGTCAGCCCCCCCCCCCCTCCCCCCCCCCCCCCCCATCGCCACACACGCACATATGCACTCTCCAATTTAACACCTCCCCGGTCGATGGCTGCACTGCTAGGTCTGTCAGAAACTCTATGGGCTTGATTCCGCAAGAAAATTTTCAAAACATGATGACTTTCAGTGAGATCTTGCGATACTGACATTTCGTCGACTGAGTGGTAGATTTTTCTTTGTCCCCATTGGGACATAGAACATTCTAGCACTCAGGCGACGATTTGTATTTGGATTCCACTTGAACGATGTGCATGTGTGTCACATTCCGTACCAAGAAATGGCTTTAAATTATGTCTGACTCGGCAGATGTGGTTTTTCCACGAAAATCTATTCTGAGTGCACCGTTTGTCCTCCGGAAATAATTTCCTCGTTTCGAAGAAAATCCAAAGTGTGATAAAAAAAAAAGCTATATTAAGAAATTGGGAAAACCCAATACTGGGAACTGACGCATCGTTCAGTTCTCCGAAGTCGATAAATTTAGAAATGGGTAAAACCTGTCAGGTAGTGTATTTGTTCGAATAACTGACTCCGCGCCTCATTCTCAAGAGCAACTCAGTTTCTTCAAACTGATCGTCCTCTGTTGTTACGGGAAAAGAGAACCTCATCAAACAGAATTAAGGTAATGTTATATCATTATGAAAGTGTGGATTTTTTTATGCGAAAGTTATTTTTATTTTGTTGAAAATGATGCTTCCTTGCGAGTCGAGTGTTTTCGTCGGCATAAAGTTCAGCTATCTGACAGAAGTGGCCTACAGTCACCCCCGCTCAGTAAGCGTAACTATAGTATTTTCCGAAACATACTTGGCGAAAGACTGTATCGCGTATCTCCTGTTCTGTTTGTTATTCAATTATAATCAACCACTCAAATTAAAGAATAGATGAAGGAGACAATTTTCGCATTACTACCTTATCGGTGGGTCTTCATTTTCCATTGATTTCACTCAAAAGCTCACCGTTGTTGTCATTTTACGCCAGCAGCCGACATGTTTGTTTACCAATGACGTAACGGATAGCATAATCTATTTTTACCTGAGGGTTTCGAGGTTGTTGCAAGGAGTTGTGTTTTGATGGATTTGGATACAGATCAAAACATAAATCTGAACTGTTCCACAACATCGGTACGTTTGTTGCGAAATTCGGGCCCAAGTGAAACTTACGATCACAAAGTGATGACCGTTTCTGTAAAATAAATAAAATACGTCGGAAAATAACTTGAGGCTTTCTAAATAAAATTTTGAAGTTCACCCTGATAAATTTTGTAACAGCTTTAGAAACATTGTGCACGAAAGCAGACTTGTGATTTAATAATGTTTTTCTGCCGAAAATTCCTTTTCGATGAAAATTCTTTAGTAGAGTCGAAGTTTATCGCCGATTGGTGTGGGGATCAACCCCATATTTTCCAATATATGGGATTCATCCCCACCCCATTCGGCGATAAAACACCGATTTCAACAGGTTTCTGATTGAAGACCAAAACACTGATTTCAACAGATTTCTGATTGAAGAACCAAATTATGTACCGTTTTTAGTTAGTTATTGGTGTTTAAAGCCACATATTTATGCACAATGGCTAATCATGACCACGACATTTTTACGGACCGTAGAGGAAGCCGGATTACCCGGAGAGAACCATCGAACAATGGCAAGCAACTCTCAGCTCCACAACATGGTAACTCCACACAAGCAGGATTATAACATTGGTTGAAGACAGGTGCTCCATCCACGAGGAGCAGTAGGCCTTAGTACACAACGCCACCATGCCCCAACGTGGGCAATGGGGTGAAGTGTCTTGCCCAAGGACACAACCCGGCTGCCGCAGGTGGGGTTCGAACAGAGTACCTCTCGGCTTGCAGCCTGCACCCTACCAACTGAGCCACCGCGCCCAGATGTAACGTTTTTTGCATCCAACGCGGATTACTTATCGAAAAATCAAGCTCCAAAGTATGTTGCTGTCAGAATACCGGCTTTTACTTCCATTTCGCCAAATTTACCAACATGAAACCTAAAACAACCCTGCCCCCCCCCCCCCCCCCCCCCACCTCCACCACCTGAAGTCCACTCCGGCACTGTCCTGCCCTTGAACTGCGTAGAATATAATTAAGTCAAGCGAATCGCATTGAAATCAAGTTTGGGGAAATGGGCTAACCATCTTTGGTTTATCGCATATATGTGTCTTGCAAGGAAACAAATTCAAGACAGTATGGGGTTGAGATAGCTGGCGGCAGATCCTCGATCTGGCATCACTGACTGTACACGGTGCTCACAAAAAATGCACTCCACCTCTCCAAGTGACATATAGACACACGTTCCACGTTTTTCTCTGCCAGTGAATTTATAGCCCATACTCTTTGAAGTCTGGGCAGAGCATATAACTTGAACTAAATTTTAAAAGATTAACATGGCTATTCAGGACTTGTCATGTTTCGACTCCCCCCCCCCCCCCCCCCCCACCCGTCCGAACCAGTTCAATAACATTGAACTTGGACTTCGCCAAAGTAATTCGCGTTCGTTTTTTACATATGTTTTGGGTCGTCGGCCTTTAATACCATTCAAATAATCGTTAGAAAAAAAAAATTGTAACATACTTCGCGAGGGTAGGTTAATTTTAGGCTTGTAAAACTTACCGTAAGTAGTTTTCAGTGTGCGTGGATTATCTCTCTTCCACGTTACTTTAAGAGGAAAAGTTACAACGTCTCAGTTATAGCTCAAAGTTTTAACTTTACAAACAAAATCTTCAAATATGAAGAAATAAAGAGTATATAAATCGAATGCAAAGTCACAGGGCGGAGGCAGGGGGTGAGATATTCCGTCATGGCCTGCGTGTATCTTTTCATCTTCCACCAGTCTTGGGAGCCAGAAATAAGCTTTTTAAAAGCAAATGTTTTTTTTATATTTAGAGAGGGGAAACACACGAGATTTTATCCTATCGGGTGGGGGTGAAATGTAGGGAGAAAGTTAAACGGCTACACCAGAACTGATACATATCATTAATTAACGGGAGGTCATTTGAATTTGTTCCAAGAACCATGCGCGCATGAGACGATGGGGGGGGGGGGGGTGCGGTTGCCACCCTCTTGGTCACAGGGAATTCAGCTATAATCATTGTTACATGTATGCCGTAAAAACGTCACGTTTCTCGATGACGTGCGCGTTCGGTGTCGCGGGAGTGGGGCTCCCACCCACCCCCCCCCCCCCAAAAAAAAATAAATAAAATCAACGTCTAGAAATTTCGAATTTCGAATCACTATTTGACTAACAGCTGGAACCTTCACATACTATGGTAGAAATCGTGAAATACTTCTTGGAATGCAACGCAAACAGACAAAATTACATCCTGTGCAGGAGGTGGGAAGTAAATTCAAGAGGGGCAAAGTTTGGATCGGAGGTAGGGGTTGTCTAAAACAACGGTTTTTTTCAGCCTAGTATCTATATTTTTTTATTTTCAACCCCACCTCCTTCTCTAGTCTAAGTTGAGTTTTAAAAGTTATTTCAAATTGAGCACCAGTCTTTCTCAAATTTGTTCAATCTGCGCCAAAATTTCATCCACTATGCCTGAAACGAGCAGATGAGGAGGCAAATATTCTAATCTGTTTTACTAGTGTACCATCAACTCACAGTGGATAAGTCGTCATAAGTGGAAATTACAGAAACCGAAAGTTGGAACTCGCGAGGCGGAGAATATTTTGCTCCACCCAAATGGGAGTGGTCTGTTTGAGTGGGTTCAGGGGGCGGCCACCCCCCCCCCCCCAAAAAAAAACAAACAAAAAAAATACGTGAAACGGTAAAACAATTGAGAGAAGAAAAGGAAGTATGCAAAAAAAGAAGGCGGACTGTTTTTATATGGGTCTACGAGCTCATCGTTCGGACGCCGAACACCGACATTTTCTGTCCGATGCCGATTGGATTCGCGGCAGCAAATTCAGTTTCGTACACAACCGCACACATGTGCCGATGTCAGTGAGTTCCTAAATCAGTTCTCTCTCTGACAAACGCTTCCGGTAAAAATAACACATCGGACCCCAGATCTATTGCCGCAACTGCAAACATGTGCGCTTAGCTTCACTTACAAGCCACACGGAACGCGCTGCGTGACGCAGACCAATATGCCCAGGTTTTGAATTTGAATTCGAGAGTGAAACAAAGTTACAGGTATCACGGAACAAAATATTTTCCCACATGCGACAATAGTAACGTTCAGGCGAAAAAATATGATCGCACCACTTCAATTTTGCCATTCAAATATCTTTGTCAAGTATAGCCCTTCAGACAATTTTTTCTCACCCGAGAACAGGGGTCATGCAACAAATAAGAGAAAAACTGACACGAAAGGAAGTACAGGTCACGTGCATTTTTCAGGCAATTCCCTACAAAAACACACAAAAAGTAAATTGTATTTTTTTAGTTCTGAGAGTCATCAAATCACCCTCTTTTTATCAGGCATATTCAACAATAGTGCAAGATGTCAATAGAATATTTCAAACCTTTATTGAAACAATATATTTTCCAAAGGCTGTTTATTTTTAGCGATTGTGTTGCGAAGTTGGGCCCACAGAAGTTAAGCAAGCTCGAAAGAAGAGCTATAGTTCTTTCATGGAAATTATAGAAATAACAGGACAGTTTTCTATTAGTTTGAAGGGACTCATTATTGCTGTTAATTTTCCTCAGAGCCGATATTCGTAGAATTGGATAAACTAATAAGAAATACTCCGACTAACACTCGACCGACTGACCTACACTCAGTGGAAGGAGCTGATCAGAGATAACGCCGGTAGTCGAGTTTTAGTTGATAAATATCACGGGCGGAAATCTCTGAATTGGTACTATTTGAACTGTCATAGCTGTCATCAACCCATAAATCACACTCCCAGAACAAACGGGCCTCACATAATGCTAAAGTTGCAGAACTGTAAATTCTTTCACACAATTCCCCCGGTCAACAGAACCCCGACGGAATGTGTTTGTGGAACAACCACTCGATAGATTGCATGCCGATTGCCGACAGTCTGCATAGCAGTACAAGCGTCTAACAATGGTGACTGCCACGTCACGGGAGCTTTCCCTAACTATTCCGCTGACTGGTAGCCGAGTGATCAGGTTTGGCATCAAAAATCTAGTGGATATAAGCACTGATTCCTGGATGTTTGGGAAGTTGTCTCTGGGCTCCCGATGAGCAAGTACCTACCTACAAGAAGTAAGATGGATGCCGCCACTGTTGCTATAAGGTATGAACTTTGACTGAACATTGTGAATTTTACTTTATACCAGAGAAAACGATTGGCAGTTGAGTTTTATTTGTTAATAAAAATCGTAGATAACTGGTAAACTGGTCTTCGTTGTGCTGAACACGACTAGCTCGTGAGGTAACTAACCTGAACCCAGAATCTGGAGCCTGTGTCTGGTATCGTCTGGTAAGGAATCACAAAACGCCACGGGCTGGTGGGACTTCGCGGTTGGTGGGGCCCCGTAGTTCTCTCAGTAATCACAACGCTTGGAGTCAGAATTTACGATCGCAGATCGATAGACTTTTTACTAAATTCCGTAACAATTGCATCATTTCCGAGTGCAACCTTTCAAGGCGGGTAACTCTAATTCAAGGTGGGTAACTCTAATTCAAATTTTTAGTTCCCTGATACCTGTTGCGAGTATCTATATTTAATAATAGAGGTTCCTCATTCTTATAAAAACCGATGCCAGATCCACTGTGTGCCGCGACAGATTAGGCGGCCGCGCGATGACAGCTATTGAGTCATCGGGAATTAAATGACTTGACGTGGACACTGTAGACTGAAGATTTTGCAGCGCTAAAGGCAAGGAAGATATCACAAAAAGTCAATCATCAATGACTGATCATGTCCAGTCTTTTCGCCGGCCATCAAATCTGTCGTAATTTTTACGATACACATCACAATAATTTTGATGATACAATCAGCGTGATGGTATTACAACGTAAAACTCTACTCACAGTTGCGACAATTGGTTCTGTTGTATAGGCCAATATATGTTTAACAAGTATCATATGATAATAGAATTAATAGTGAAGTGTCATTTGGCATTTAGTTTGGGTTTCGGGATTTGTTGCATCACTGATGTTTCATGCTATGACAGTGAATGCATGTCTGATGGGATCGTATCCAGAAAATTTACCATATTTTCAGTGTGCGCACTTAAGCTTCAGGCGCCCAGTGGGAAAAAAATTATCAAATTTATAATTAAGTGTTGGGAAGGTGGGGGGACTGTCGTTCCACGTGTAATAGAAGTGATGGATATCTTGGGTGTTCGGTCACTTCGTCTTTATCAACAATTATAAAAAATATAAACTTCATCACGCAGGACGCTAATGTTAACTGTATTTCTGAAAGTCTACCTTTATGTAACATTAGCAGTACTAGATGTAGTGATCGTGCCACAGGGGGGGGGGGGGGTTAGGGGGGGGGGGGGGGCTTAATGGGAAACCTAGGAAGGACGTCATATTCACGTGACCCAGTTACGCCAAGTTAGTCACGTGACCCAGTTACGTCAAGTTTGGTTGATGTGCTAGCCCGCGTGAGCGGTCATCTTGTGGCGTCATTTCATAGTGATACGTGGTCTTAGTGCGCATGCGCAACTCGTGTTAGGGTGATACCCTGTTCCGTCGAGCATTTTGTATACTGGCTTTCCTCAAAAACCTAAATGAGTCGAAGAAAGTATATTCGAGTCACTCGAACGAGCAATTGTTCTATAGCTCATTTGCTCGATGGGATTCGAGTCGCTTGAGCAATGACTTTTCAGTAACTCTTCGATGGATTCGTGGCTATAAGAATCATATAGGCTTTCGTTATACACACTGAAGATAACTCTGCATACATGTTATGGGAAACCAAGCACTGGTGATTATAAGACTTGGACGAGGGAACGAACTAGAGCTAGTTTGGGCTAGACATACTGCTAGTGTTAGAGTAGTATCTGTAATAGGTACAAAAATAGGGTTCTTGGAAAATCTGGACCAGTACTTTAGTGTAATAGAACATACTCTCGATCCTATAGCACTACGTGCTGCTACTACTAAAAACCCTAGATGGGGAGTACAAGTCCGTTACGGTTGTTTTGGGCGCATTTTGGTGATTTGGAGGGATTGTCGGCTTGTTTGTGGTAATTCTACAAAGTACAACTACTCTTATACAAAGGAACGTACCTGTTATTGAAAAAAGAAGGATTCGTGAGGAATGCATATCAAATATTCGTTTTGGGTGGTTTGGATGGATTGATGGGTCTTTCTGGGTAATCAGATTTACTCCTATTCAAACGAACAAACCCTCCGCACATACCCCCGTCTTGGTGTAGGCCATTCAGGCTCATAGCAACCACGTGCTACCTTAGAAACCAAGATGGCGGCCTCCATCAGACATAATGTCCGACAGAAGTACTATCACCCTAACAACACGCGCTGCGCATGCGCACTAAGACCACGTGTCACTATGGAGATGACGTCACAAGACGGCCGCTTCCGCGGGCTACCATGACAATCTAACATGAGTTAAATTGGGTCACATTACTGTGCCATCACTTCTTAGGTCCCCTCACTAGGTCCCCACAATGTGGCAAATAAGGCCAAGTGGCCGAAAGCTCCAGTTACTGATTGATTTTATTGTATAAAATGTCACACTTTCTACCTACCCACTGAAAAATGTTGCAGGCTGAATGGGAACATAGTTTATTTAGTGGCCAAAAAGCCCTCGGGGATTGAAATATCTTTTCCAATTTTCCCGGGGATACTCCCCGCCGCCATCTATAATTCTATTAGCATCCCACCTTAGGTCTTGGGCATATATGACGCCCCTTGCTAAAGTATATCCAAAGGGGAGGCACCTTTGAGCCGCCACTGGACCCAGTGGAAGTAACACAGGTATGTAGAAATATTAGACAGTCGAGGTAATAATTCATAGCTTAGGGTTTTTAAAAATTTCGTTATAATTAACTGCAGTAATGGTAGAAGTTTGTAGGGATTTATCCAAACGATGTATCGAACTCAGAAATAGAGACAACCAAAGGTAAAAAAAAACCGTTAGAGAAAGAGTCATGGGGATTGTAACCAAAATTGGCGAGAGGAGGTCAAAAGAAAGAGGTCTTTGTGTGGCCTGCGTGACAAAGAGAAGACAGGTTTTGAAGAGTACCTTCACAATGGCACCATTGTAAGGGTCACTGTTGTTCAAGTTGAGGTCGCGATCACTGGAGATTAGGGGGAATTGGGAAAGACGGTGGAAAAGGAGAGCCAAATGTGTAACTTGGGCGTAGTGGTGACCTTGGAATATGTTTTATTAGGAAGTCCAAAATCTCAATCTTCTAGATCAAAATTGACTGGGAGTAGTATAATGAGGACGTGGGATGGGAGAATAAAGGACGTGGTTAGTGGTTGACACAAATGCGATGGTTAGTATGCTTATTGGAGGGATTGTGAAGAATGGGGGTACAGAGTGTCTTCAAGCAGTTCGTCTCAGTATTGGGAGGAAAGATGCGTGGGAATCGGGAGGCAGTTGGAAGCACACGAGTAACCAAAACCTTCTCAACTGAGAACCACGGCAAATCAGCGGCCTGCCAAACTGTTATATATCGACCCACGTGAATAGTGTTAAAGCCTCATCCATCTGTAGGGTTCGATCCTCTAATGCTATGGGCACACAGGCCTTACATTACACGTATTTACTCCAGCTGAATCCCGAGAAGCATGTTTTATTGCGGTTGACTGATACCAGACGAGACCGCTCGAACACATTCAGTAAGGCACCTCTACAAAAGCGATCGTCTTTTCTTCCAATTACAAGGTTCGAAAGGTAGTCTGGGTTCTCTAGAAACCCTCAAGCGGATCAGATTTTTAAAAATGTTCCCGGGGAGGGTTCCCTTAATCCCACCAGTAGGAGAAGACACGCTCACGAACATCCACACCACGGCCTTAATCCCACCAGTAGGAGAAGACACGCTCACGAACATCCACACCACGGCTACGCACGTAGTTACTTTTCGGGTGAAATCTTCCAGCCCCCCCCCCCCCCCCCCCCCCGCAGCCATGGAAAAAAAGTTGGCCCGTTGGTCTATATACGCCTGTGCTGGGTATAATCAGTGGAGTCGAAATATGATTAATATTATATAAATTCTCTGATCAACTTTGCCTAGTGATTTCTCCCTCAGAAGATTTATCAGGTGCTTGCTGAGAAATGGCGGGGGGGGGGGGGGCAGCGTGATCACGAAGTGGCGTACGTGACGCCCCCCCCCCCCCCCTACAATTTTCCAATAAGCTTTCTAGTGATTATACGTATTCGTAAGGGTTGTATCCGAAGATGCCAATTCTCTCATGCTATTAGTTATATACTTTCTTAAAAGAAAATTGGTTAGGCCTACTTGGACTTGTGTCGGGTTATAGCGAAAGCACCGTGTGAAAACGGCACCTGGAGTAAACGGCACCGAGTGAGCGAAAACGGCACCAATTGCTTGTGGCGAGAACGGCACCCAGTTCCGATGGCGAAATTAATTCATTTAAATTCTGCCTTTTTTCTGTGTTTCGTTTTGAAACCGAGTATTTAGCCTATGGTTCTCTAATAAATTTGTGGAAAACTGAGCAGTTAAAAATGAGAGGATACATCTCCCCTCCCAACTATCTCATGGTTTTCTTGTTGTTTAGCAGTGACTTCTAAACATTAAAAGCAATAACACCCCTCCCCCGACCCCACCCTTTCCTCGGCCCTGGAATCTATCCAACCTGGATTCACGATACGCCTCCTTTATTATTTGACGCAGAAATCAGAATCTTGTGTATGTGTGTGTGTGGGGGGGGGGGGGGGGGGGGGGGAATTCAAAGGATGTGCCAAGGTAAAAGTTAAAACAAGGTCTTTTAGGCCATATTTGGATGGGGGCAGTCCAAACCCAAGAAATCCGGACTCCTGTGCCAAACCGAAAGTAATGGGCCCCGGATTTCACACGATGCTGTTTTCGCCTGTACCCGTGTCACTGTCACACAAACAATCAAAGCCTAAATGGAGGTTTGTAGCATTACTAACAACATACTGAGGGCAGTTGTCGGCAAGACATGACAAATTTGGAAAACTGGTGCGGCACGTATTAATAAAATAATTTACGTCACGACTACAATACATGTATATTTTATTTATTCACTAATTCACTAACGCGTTTTGAACAAGACTTGAGTTTTATTTTGAACCATCATCACGACGAACTGATATTCCAACTTCATCAAAACACGCCTTCTGCAAAGGCAAGCCGTGAAAATTCAAATTTACCTGTTCTCAAATGGACGGTCCCAATTACGTCACTTGTGCATTGTTGCAAAATGGACGCTCTTCCGAAAATACACACAAATTCCCATAGAGAATTCAAAAATTCGTTCATATAATTTTCGAGCGAGCTAAAATCACAGAAACGTAACGACGGCGAAGTTAAATATATTACACGTAATCGGGAGCTGAAAACTAAAAGATATTTTCTTGAATTTTCTTGATTTTGTATTATTCCAGAGTTTATTTACCATTGGGGGGTTATGGAAAGGACAATAGTTGGCACAATGGCATCCCGAAATGTTTGTATTATTGCAAAGTGGTCAGGTGTTGATAATGATAAAAGATGTACTTTCTTTAATATGCACAATGTCCTTACCAACAGGCGAGGTGTCGTATAGAAATATGTTTTTTTACTAAACTGGTCTTCTTAATTTGCAATGCGTCATATTTGACTCTCACTTCACACGACGGTAACCTATTTTGATCACGCACGTTACGCGTGCTTTGCAAGGGCAGGCTAATTCGAGTAAATGATTGTTTTCTATATGTCAGTAAAGAAACCCGGGTCACTTCAACTCGCAAACGAAAATACTGCTACTCTTAAGGAAATAATAGCTTCAATATTTTAACCGGCCATATTTTCTCTTTGTATTGTAAATTTTCAGCTTCAGCTTGCTCCCGATAAATCTTAACCATGTCACGCGTCATGACGATTAACATAATAATTATTAGGTCCTGTCATTTCGAGGCGAGATAGCGTATGAACACCACTGTTGCCATTTGTTCACGCGATTTTTCTCACCGAAAAGTTCAAACTGAGCCTACAACTTAATAACATTATCCTTTGGGGCAATTTATTGAAAACTTTCGATTTTTGATCACTGGAACGTAATTCTGTTTTAACCCTTTACCTAACATGAAAAGCAGACGACAGTTGCAAAAAAGAATTCTTGAATAACTATTGTTTTCATTTTTTGTCTCAAAAACATAGGTTATGACCCCTCATTGGAACGAGCTCGATGAGCTCGTTCCAATGAGGGGTCATAAACCTATGTTTTTGAGACAAAAAATGAAAAAATAATGAAAATTAATTGGCGATTTTTGAGAATAGCGCTGGCCGGTTTTGGCCGTTACGTTGGGTAAAGGGTTAAACAAAAAGCCAGAAGTGAGAACGTTCCCTTTACAAGTCACCTTATGTTTTTGTTATAAGTTAACCCTTCACTAGTCCAAAGATGGCCCGAAAGACCGTATTTTAATTTTTGAGTTTGGTACGTCCTTTGAAAGGACATACTAAACTAAAAAATTAAAAGACCATCTTTCAGTCTATGTTTGGACTCACCCTTTACCTCCTAATGCACGCGATATCAACATTTTGTATTTATTTTGTTTTCTTCAAAGTTTTCAAAAAAATTCATCAGACGAGCTCGTTCGAATGAGATGGGTCACATGATATGTTTTTGGCGAAACAGCGTACGTGCTGTCCCAAGTGCCCCTAGTCTCAAAGCAAGGGGGCAGTTGCGCCAATCCCTTCCCCAGCCGATCCCGGCGCCCTTGTAATTTTACATGTTCAACTGTAGCTCTGACACCTAACCACCCGTTCAAAGTGCAGCGGACGTTGTCAGCACAAGGCTGGAAACTTTATTTTTCAAATTATACCTGCCCTGCTGGACGAGTGACCATATAATCTTACTTTTCCAATAAGGCAATCGATTTCTCATATACAAATATAGAAAATGAACACAGAGTTCATCAACTGAACAGACACTCCCTGTGGTATGAACACAATATTATTTTTTTTTTAATATTTTTCACATTATTGAGAGAAAAACAAGAATAACTCTAAAAACTTTTTTTTTGCTAAAGTGCTATGCTATCGTGAATCGAATTCTGATTTTTTTTTATTTTACATGTTGATTAGGTGTACATGTAATGAAAATTAGGCTCATAAAAATGATTGCCTGTATTCTGCCTATCTGCATGTTTATCCTATGTACACTGACGTAAAAAGAACCCCATAAATACACAGAACGACACACTCGTATGAATGGGTTAATCGATATGGCACGAGTGCCAGCGCGAAAGGATAGAACGAGAGTCCGTAGGCCTCGAGTTTTATCTTTCCGGGATGCGCAAATGTCATTTCGATAACCCATTCGTGTCGTTCTGTGTTTATTACACGCCTTCACATCTATAAAAAAACAGTTATTAGAAGGACACTCGGCAATAAAATTTGGCAGCTATCAACACAAAGAACAAATTTTATCGCCAACCAAATTTGCGAGGGGAACCAGGGGGGCCGAAAAAGTGTGTGACACAACGTGTGGGGTGGGGGTGGGGTACCCAAGTGTCAAAAACGCGTTTTCTACAGATCATGCAATTTTATATTATGCATTTTTTATAGTGTATCTTTGTCCAAAAACAGCACCATGCATTGCATCTATTTGCATACCAACCATAAGTCATTCTGAGTAGTATTTTTGCATCCAATGACAGGAAACTTGGACTTGAGTGATTGTCACTGGTGGAACTCATGTGGAGACAGGGGTGGGTGGCGTGCAGACAATGGAAAAAAATGCATGCATTTTTTCCAAACTTTGTCTACTTTGAAAGCAGTACATGGGTTTTCATAATTTATGCAACCACATTCAAACTCATGTAACACACAGAGATTGCAGAAGATATCACTGGATATTCCCTTTGTATGTTGTGTACCCTAACTGTCTAGAGCCAACTTGAGAGTTGTGGGCAGCAACCCAAGTTCACCATTGTGAATTCCACCACAGAGTCCAGCATAGGAAATCTTTGATAAAGACTGTTATATGCCTTCAATCTTTTGTAATCTGAAGGAAATAAAAAAAAACTTTGATTGTTTATTGATTGGCATGAAATGAAAGAAAGGAAACAATAAAATCGTCTGCGGTATGTCGTCGCATAAACTTGCCGTTGATAAAATATCACTCAACCTGATTCAACATCATAACAGAAATATCATTATTCATTATATTCAGTGCTCAAAATAACTTTTTTTCTTTGCGTAGCAAAATGCTACAATTTAAAAAATGAATAGCATTTTGTAAAAATTACATAGCTATTTTTGTATTGAGAGTTATGTTTTGCTGTTTTGTATTGAATTCTTCTAAGAAGATAGAATAGTTTCCATCCATTTCTGGGCATTTCCAAATGATCTGCAACACATGAAACATTTACTATGTTTTTTTTAACTGAACTGCCTTTAAGGGTTGCATGGACTTGGATATTTTCAATAGCCTCTTGGTTGTTCAATAGAGTTCTCAAAATGGAAGTTGGGATTTTTAATTTGATGGGGTTGAAGTTATTGCTAATGTACATTTTATGCAAAATGTTGTAAAAACAGGAAGAATTTAAACCAATAGCACTCTACCAGTTAAAAAGTCATATCTGGTGACAGGTATTGAACATGCATTGATGGTATTGATCGTGTACAACACATTACATAAATATTATTATATTGACTTGCAAAACCATTCAGATTCGTTTACCTGCAAAACATAAGCTTTTGATGTGGGAGGGGGTGGGGTGGGCGTCAAAAATGTGTTGGAAGAAAATTGCAGGTAAGGGTGGGGTGGGTACGAAAAAATGGAAATACCAAAAAATGAAACGTTGTGTCGGCAGTTTTTTTCCGCGAATGCCACCCCCACCCACCACCCCCCATCCCCCTGGGAAACTGTGTTACCATTTCGACCCCTGAGTTTCAATGTGTTATATGTGCCTATCGGCACACAAACATTGGAACTCGGGGGGGGGGGGGGATTTTCAGCTATCGCTAGCTATTCAAATTGTGATTGCGTTGCACGATTTGTAGAAATGTCTAGTGAAATTTCGCTTCTATTTAGAAATAGTCAGTCAACGATCCAGTGGCGGCGCTACGGGGGGGGGAATTGCCCCCCTAAACGAGGGTTTTGCCCCCCCCCCCCCCCAGTTGCCCCCCCCCCCCCCCCCCCCCCCAACCATCTCGCATGCATTTCCATCCATCCACCCTCACACACAAACACATTCAGTCACTCTCTCTCACACACACACACCCCTCTCTTTTTTTATTCCCAATAATTTCCAATACACACTTAGCCCAAAGCCTCAGGCTAGCTGATGAACACATCCAGGCAGTAGAGATTTAAAGACTCGGATGCAGATATACTTATTAAGTTATGAGCCAACAAAGGCATGTCTATCCATATCCCTTGTCTAAAAAAATTCATGTCTCTCTCTGTCTCTCTCTGTCTCTCTCTCCCCCCTCTCTCTCTCTCTCTCTCTCTCTCTCTCTCTCTCTCTCTCTCTCTCTCTCTCTCTCTCTCTCTCACGCACAGACCCACCAGACGCGGGTCCAGGATTTTTTGAAAGGAGGACCGCTAATTACCATTACATTTTAGCCGAAACTTGGACCCAAAGTCCGTAATATAATTTTTTGGTTTGGTACGTCCACAGGACGTACCAAACCAAAAAAGTATATTACGGACTTTGGGTCCAAGTTTGGACTACCTCATAACAAAGTAATGATATGATCCTTTACGTATTTGCCCCCCTTCATGGGAGTCTGCCCCCCTAGTTGCCCCCTGGCGCCGCCACTGCAACGATCTCCGTTTTTTTATCCTTTTCCTCATGGTTTAGTGTTGCTGTGGATGGGGATTATATAGAACAGGCGTGTAATAATTTCAAGGAGCACATTTCCATCATAATTCAACCAGGTAATTAATGTTGTTTGACAGAGCTCGATGAGCTCACTCAAACGAGAATAAGTTGGTAAAATTCCTAGTTCACGTATGGGAAAAGTTACGGGTTGAAATTTTAATATTTTGACATCCGTGTGGAGAGGGTTAACGCTTTACCTAACAAACCGACCACCCTCGAAATTTACAAACTGAGAATTATATTTGGTCATGCGCACAGGCGCTTGTCGTATTAGTAGAATTTAATATATCAAGTGTAATGTATATTATACTATAAATACTAAAAAAAACACGTGTTGCTTTTATTATTAATAGTAGAACATATATTACACTTATTATATTAAATTCTGCTATCACGACAAGCGCCTCTGGTCATGGGGAAGATTTGGAGACATTTTCAAAGCCTCGAAGCATTCAAACGTGGAGTACAAATAAAATACTTTAAATATGAGATCGAGATGAGATCCTCTGAACAACAGTAAAATTACCTTGGCAGTGGTTTCACGCCAAATGGGGGCAACCAAATATCGGAAGAGTGGCAGGGGGGGGGGGGGGGGCACTAAAAATTTGCAAGACGTGACGTCCTATTTTTTATTCGACTCCTTTTTACACCCACCTACCCACTACGTGCAAATATTCTTCTACCGTTCTCAGACCCCCCCCCCCCTCCCTCACTCTCCCATTACAATCCAAAATAAGCTTATAAACTTAGTAGGCACAGCTGTCTTTAGGGAGTTTTCATAATGTTCTTAACCCTTTACCCAACGTAACGGCCAAAACCGGCCAGCGCTTTTTTATTATTTTTTCATTTTTTGTCTCAAAAACATAGGCTATGACCCCTCATTGGAACGAGCTCGTCGAGCTCGTTCCAATGAGGGGTCATAACCTATGTTTTTGAGACAAAAAGTGGAAAAAATTAGTTATTCAATCATTTTTTGGCAAGTGTCGTCTGCTTTTCATGTTAGGTAAAGGGTTAAACTTGTACCACCAATTTAAACCGCTGTGGGCTGCTGTGGGCCCCAATCTACAAATGACAAGCTGTTCATTATCAGGCTTGGCCAGAGCAGGTGTACATATACGGGAACAAATTTTTTGAATTGTTCCCAAAATATTGTCTGCACATTTTCTACATTTCGAACAAGACACCCACCCCTACTAACGTGTGACATTTTCCCAGTTTAAGCCCAATATTCTTACATATAAAGCCTCCTGATGTTGTATTTATGTTAAGAGTGTGATGTACAACATCATCTTTAAGGTTTGAAACATAAATGATGGTATATATTAGCTGATATATTGATATATTTTTAAAAAATTCAAAAAATTGCACAAGTTGGAAATGCACATTTTTGGCGCACTCAAGAGACCCACCCACCCCCACGTCACGTCTTGCAAATTTCTGGTGCCCCCCCCCCCCCCCCCCCCCCCCCCCTGAGAGTGATGTGGATTTCACGCTTTTGACCGATCCCTATTTTTCAAAAACATTCAGAGAAAGAGTGAGTGGTTTGGAGGTGCATCCCTGAGTAGTTTTGTCATTCGCGATGATTTTCAAGAATATTAACTCCCGTTTTCCTTACCAGACCTACACTGCGATATGACATTTTAACAATTCAAACAAAGACACCCTTTTCAACGAGAACAATTCGAGAAATATTGTACATGTCATCGTAACATTTCCACGTAAGTTAAACTTTAAATATATACTTCATCGTTGAAGATGACGGAAGGAAGTTTCGAAATGCAAATCTGCAATCAATATTAACAAGATGAATCATACACGGAAAATCACAAGATCGAAAAAGAAACTTGACTGAAAATGAGGCTATTCGACGACGGGGAAAACCCTCATATATTTCCGCACTTTTTATTTGGGGTGGAGAAGTTGAGCCCACACTTTCTTTCAAATTACCCTTTGACTGTACTACAGGTTCAACTTTTATTTTCTTTTTTTAGCAGGTAAAATCAGTCTTAAGGAAGAATAAACTGCAATCTACAAGAATGGGTAAGTACAAAAAAATCAAAATTATCACAGTGTCATTGCGTTTAGTTCGCTGTGCATATTGAGTTTCGTGTTGTGGGTTTGTTTCACAGGGATTTAACGACACTTGCAACACCAGGGTCGTATCGTATCGGACAGTTTTATGGGCGGAGGAGGTGGAGTAACCCGGGGAAAACATCAGAGCAGTAGCGAGCAGTTTTCAGACTCTCTGACTTACTAACCCGGTGTGACAGGAATGATAGTCCGTAGGAAAATTAGTCCCTCTGGACTATTTTTCCGCGGAATTATAGTCCTAGGTCTACCATTTCTAGGAATAGTAGCCCGGCGGACTACTATTCCTAGAAATGGTAGACCTAGGACTATAATTCCGCGGAATAATAGTCCAGAGGGACTAACGTTCCTACGGACTATCATTCCTGTCACACCGGCACAAGTAGAGTAAGCAGCGGTTGAAGGCAAGTGCGCCCTCGACGGGTAGTGCGCCTTAGTATACAGCGCTATCGTGCCCTCACGTGGACAATCGGGATTAAGTATCTTGCCCAATGACACTACGTAGATGGTGCGGGCGGGATATGACCGTCGATCTTTCGGTTTAAATTCCACTGCTCTAACCAATGATCCACACAGCTCCCTCATACAGTGGATCAATTCAAGGCAATTTTCTGGGGCACAAGGCAGCACAAGGGCAACATTTTGTCTTCCGACTTCACAGCTTTTATCATTTTTCGAAATTCTCTGCCAGTTCGCACCATCTGTACTGATGGATGTTCCAACCTAATTCATCCTGACACAGGGACGCCAGAAGCAGAGGGCAGCTGCCCTCCCTGCCTTCAGACCATGGGGCAAGAGGGGCAGACAATGCCCCTCTCAGGTTCGTCACTCAATTTTTTCAATGGTTTATTCTCGAAGCAAAGCTAAAATACACCGCAAATCCGTTCAGAGCTTTCAAAATCCAATGGGGGAGTGCCCCTCCCAATGGGAAGGGGCCATCTCCTCTTAGACTCCTCCCATCTCAGGCCTTCGAGACAAGCATGCTTCGGCATGTCACGGTAGGGCTGCTAGTGCAAGTAAATGCCTTTTTCCCGGGGTCTGACCTCTCCTCTTCTTGCCCTGAAGTGCTTCCGGTGACCCTGCCCTGACTCGAGCACGACCTGAAAAAGTGAATAAACGAGATTATCAACAAGCTTTCAGTGTGTCGGTTACGTCAAAATGGAATAGTCTGAATTCGATTTGTTCGCTTATTTTCGACCCTGGTCAGGAGTGAGGTGATTCATTTCGAAGCGCACAGAATTTCAGACTGAAAGGCCGTTGTTTCGATCCTCAACAACGAAATTTGCGCTGTGTCCTTGGGCAAGACATTTAATCCCAATTCCCCAAATGGGACCAGGGTGGCGTAGTGTGCTGAAGAGTACCGCGTACCTGCAATTAACCAATGCGAACCTTGCTTACGCGAGATCAGTAAGTTGGAGAGTCCAACAGTTTCTCGTTATTGCTCGGTTATTCTCTCCGGGTACTATGGCTTCCTCCACACATAAAACTGTTCAACACTTTATGACCTTGGCTATTGAAAGTGTTTTTAAGCTGCAATAGACACATGAATGCAGTGGCGGCGCCAGAGTTACAGAACTGAGGGGACAGTTGGGTACTGCCCGCCGCGCGTTAGGTTTTAAAATTTTCTCAACTTTACGTTGTAAATGGTGTTCTCTGGAGCATTCTCAGACAATTAAATTAAAACAGTTTTATCCTTTTGAAACTTATTGGTTAGGTCTTTCAGTTATAGAAAACATCGTACATGGTGACATTTTAACGGAAGAACGCTGTTGTAAAGTGCGAGCACAAAGCACCAAACCACACTGAAATCGAAAATGAAAGTAGGCTGCATTCCAAATGGATGCGTTGCACGCTCTCGATTCTAGCATTCCTCGAATACTCTTAAGCGGTATGTTTCTGAACATTTGAGCGCGGCACGCCTTGTTGCAATTTGGGACCTCGACTCTGTTTGTTGCTTGCAGCTAATGTGTGTGTGTGTGGGGGGGGGGGGGGGGGGCACACACAAACATAATTTAAAAACTTCTCTGATTTAGTGCACTTGGGAATATGGAATTAAGCATACCCACTATTACACCGCAACGTTCAATACAAAAATTAAAATGATAGTATTTTTTTACTACGCTTGGCGAAAAAAGTGGAGGGGTAAGTACCCCGCCCCCCCCCCCCCCCCACACTGCATGAATGAATAAATGAATCGACCCTTGCCTGTAAATTTGGTTATATTAGTTAGTGAAATGTGTATGCAAAAAAGGGTTGGAGGAAAGCGAGCGTCAGGCCGGGGGTTGTCAGCAAAAAAAAATCCTGACATTTACAGTATACAGCCGATGTGGAGTGGTCACTTTAACCGGGTGAGCAATATTTCCACGGACGCAATGATATTGTACTGTGAACACTAATTATAGGAATAATCATCAAAAACAACCCGGTGCTTCATTAATTAAAATGTTGCTGATGATGATTTGTATTACCTTGTAAACGCATGCGTGGACATCACTTCCAACATGTGGACTACGAGTAATCCACAGCGACTGTACTGTCGGCCGGAGTGAGTGGTGTGTTTTTGTAGGGCCTTGCAATTTTTTCCTCGTGGTTCGGAGATACTAACATGTGAAAAATAACTAAATAAGTCTTATTGTTGGTGACCAATGTTTGGCCTTTTTCCAAGCTTGATTGGATGACATTAGCATATGCCGCTGTCATCCAAGCGTAGGACATCGGAGGGTATCAAAGAATTTACACTGCAGTCATTTTTTATAATAAAATCAAATGAGGAAAACAAAAACTAGACTCTTAACCCTTTACCTAACATGAAAAGCAGACGACACTTGCAAAACAATTCTTGAATAACTAATTTTTTTCATTTTTTGTCTCAAAAACATAGGTTATGACCCCTCGTTGGAACGTGCTCAACGAGCTCGTTCCAACGAGGGGTCATAACCTATGTTTTTGAGACAAAAAATGAAAAAAATAATGAAAATTAATTGTCGATTTTTGAGAATAGCGCTGGTCGGTTTTGGCCGTTACGTTAGGTAAAGGGATAAGTATAGAATTTAAAAAAAAGAATTCGAGGGCAAGAGGGCGGGAACCTAAAAAAGACACTCGACTCTGGGTATGGGTTAACTTGTCATAAATTGTAATGTGACACTCGATAGTATTGGCATTATATAATATATATATTACCGGGTTAAAGCCTGTGAAAGTTTATTTTCCGAAAGGGTTTCAGCAGTAGAACATTTTCTCATGCATTTGTGTCTCGACACGTTGATCGGAATATTCAAATTAGTTATCCACCACGCATTTACAACAGTTAAAGTGATTAACGAATTCATTCGAATCTTTACTTTGCCTACTCTAAAGTCAGTCATCAATCATTTCATGTTTCTTTCATCTTTCGTTAAATCATGTAAATTGTAATACAGGAAAGTTGACAACCGCTTTTGGCCAGTATCACGGAACTAAATATTTTCCCATAGGTGACCATTATAACCTTCAGGCAAAAAAAATATGATCGCATCACTTTAATTTTGGCATTCAAATATCTTTGTCAAGTATACCTCTTCAAGCAACTTTTTCTGACCCCAAAACAGGGAGTCATGTAACAAATAAGAGAGAAAAGTTGACAGCAAGGGAAGTACCGGTCACGTGCACATATTTTTCTAGTAATTCCCTATTGTATTTTTGGGTCCAAAAGTCAACAAATCACCCTCATTTTTATCTGGAATATTCATCAATAATACAAGCTGTCAATAGAATGATGCTTCAAACGTTTATTGAAACGATTTATTTTCCCAAGGCTGTTTATTTTTTAGAGATTGCATCACTTCCGAGTGCAAGGCTATTATTTCTAATTCAAATATTTAGTTAAGTGATACCCTTTGACAACCTGCTCAGGACAAGGTACGAACAATGGTGGAGAAAGAAGGTTTCGGAGTCATAGAAACTGTCTTTCTACCACTCCATTAAACAAAAACTTTGGCTTTGAAAAGTACCTCAAAACGAAAATGGACATAGAATTAAACAGCCTTTCACTCGTCTAAGGATCAGTGCTCACTTACTCAGTGTTGAGTCAGGGCGTTGCAAATGACCTCCCATTCCATTTGACCAGCGATTTTGTACGGCTTGCCCCGACAAAGTGGAAAGTGAAATGCACCTTTTCCTTGATTGCCCTCTGTATGAAGAAGAACGTCGTTCTCTAGCTCGACAGTTACAAACGATTGTCGCCGACGGATGTGACAAAAGGGAGGATGAGAAAACCTTCACAAGATTACTGGAAACATTCGACAACGACTTATCGCCACCTATTATGCTATTCGCGCACTCAGCCAACCAGCGTCGGCTGGATCTTTAAGGAACGATCTCATAAATCTGTATATCTGTGCGGTGTCAGTGTCTGTGGGGGTGACTGGGTCGATATTAGTATCTGTCTGTTCGTTTCTTAGTATCTGTCTGTTCGTTTCTCTTCATTTTTATATTTGTCGTTTCAAGCGGTCTCTTATTGAATCCTCTCAAAATCTATTTTAGTATGTGCTAGTTTCATGAATTTCAGTTGTGTGTGGGTGGGTGGGTGAGTGTGTGTGTGAGAGGGTGTGTGTGTGTGTGTGTGTGTGTGTGTGTAAGGAGTGTGGTTCTTCATATATGTTCGTATATGGATGTTATCTTCTGTCCGTTGATCCTGTCTGGTATTATTTGTCTATTATCGTTTTGTGAGCTTTATGTCATTGTTATGTACCAATGTATGGAACTTACATCAATAACATTATTATTATTATTATTATTATTACTGTAAATTTTTGTTGAGTGTTTAAAAGTTGTTTATAGAAACCACCAATGTGTATAAATCTGGCTTTTAATGTAAAACGGAGAATTTTGGAAATAATGTATAATAAAAGCCCTGCGAACCTCAAATTTCGGGTCGAATCGAATGAGGCATCAACAGGGACCGATCAGGACTATTTAAAATACGCTCTAGCCTCGGAGCCTATTTTTTCAATTCATGCGCCAGATTTCAATTTACGGAGTCACACTGCTGTTTGTAACACACACTGCAAGTATGTAATAGCTCTCATCATTTTCATTTAGTACACTATAGCAAACATTAATCTTCACTGTGGTTTCTGATCAAGTCTTGGCTGCCTATTTAGGCAGCCAAGACTTGATCAGAAACAACAGTGAAGATTAATCATTGGTAATTAAGACTTGAAGTATTAACTTAAGCACTCTACAACAATGATAAATGATAATCATATATATAATATATGTAAGAGTGTCTCTCTCGATTATCCATCGAAAGAATATCAAAATATGATCTGAGAAGTTACGCGCCAACTGAGAAGCCTATTTCTGAGATTTAAGAGCCAGGTCCTGATGTTTCAGAACCAAATACGCACTGGCGCATGCCCAGGTCGGTCCCTGCATCAAATTTCGAATCTAATCGAATTTCGAATCGAATCTCACCGCTCATCAAGTTGTGGATATTGCACCTTCTTACAGTTGTAAATATTGTCAGTCTCCACTTAAATATCCTGTGCAACAGCGACTCCAGCAAATCAAGCAAAAATCGGAATATTCCAGAATGGAATCGATGTAATTTCGGATGCGGAACCTAATTGAACTCTTATTCTATCATCAGGTCTCCTGTATTGGACAACCCCCACTCCTCCCCTCCTGCATAGGACAACCCCCACCCCTCCCCTCCTGTATAGGAGATCTGATGATAGATGAAAAGTTCAAGAGGAGACATTTTATAGGATTTTGAGATCATCTTGACTATTCGAAAATTTTCGAAACGGCGCGATTGAAATCGAATCGAATCAAGGGTACTTTTTCGAGTCGAATCGAATTTGGAGGCTTCACAGGGCCCTATGTATTATAATAATAAATATAAAGTAATAATAATAAAGTTTGAGTTTCGATCTTAGTGAGGAAATCTCCTACTTTATCTAACAATCATATAGATTTTGGCCTGAAAACTACGAGAAACGGTACGTATCACATAATGTATTCCGATTCCGTATCATTTTGATGACTCATTCTGATTCCGTATCACATAGACGACTCGTTTCCGGTAGCGCTACGGGCTGTTATAATAGGCGCATGGATACAATATATGTGCGTTTCAGTGATCGACCGAACATTATGTCTCAAAAATGTTTAAAAATAATTTGACCCTTCACCTAACATGAAAAGCAGGTCTACGACACTTGGAAAAAAAATTCTTGAATAACAAATTTTTTTCATTTTTTGTCTCAAAAACGTAGGTTATAACCACTCGTTGGAACGAGCTTGTCGAGCTCGTTCCAACGAGGGGTCATAACCTATGTTTTTGAGACAAAAAATGAAAAAATAATGGAAATTAATTGGCGATTTTTTGAGAATAGCATTGGCCGGGTTTGGCCGTTACGTTGGGTAAAAGGGTTAAGATTTAATCTGTTTATGTGACAGAATTGTTAGATAAATGAATTATCAAGATAATGTGCATGTTCTGTGATTTGTATCAGATTCTCGGTGGTGTCCAAAAATGGGACCACAACTCGCCGGCAAAGCCGGCTCGTTGAGATCCCATTCTGGACACCACCTCGAATCTGATACAAATCACAGGACATGCAGATTATCACGATAATCTGTATTGAACCGAGTGAACTAGAATCCAGTATTATGTGAAAAAACTGTGTTTTAAACGTGACAAAGGATTTGGTCGAGTTCAAAGTTTCAATCCAGGTAGCAATATTTAAGTGAAGCCTGTTACGTATACATCATCCCTTAAGAGGAACAAGGTGCCGTCTGAAATGCGTGAAGATGGCACCTTGTTCCACTTAAGGGGCGATATAAAGCTTTAGAAACTTCCCGTCGATTGTACATTTTCTTAAATATTTCAATATTTGGAGTGTAACGAAATACGAAATACAGTCAAGAAAACGGTTTTGTCTAATTTACACCTAAACAGGAAACGGACATAGAGTTTATTATTCAAAGCTTACTCACGGATGAATAAAACAACCATGTTACAGAATTATGTTCAACTTTGAGTAGTGTAGGGGGTGGGTGTTTTTGCTGGGGGGGGGGGGGGGGGTCAATATTTTGAGCTTCGCGTCTGCAATTTTTTTCACAGAACCCACCCCACCCCTCTCCCGGTCAAGCTGGGGAAAAAAAGTCGATAATAAACACCGGCGCTTAATCTATAACAACAAAGTGATCACTGACAAACATGTTTTCCTTTTTTTGTATTGTTTTCTACTTTTTGGCAAACCCAACCGCAAGTTCTCAAGCCACCAATAAATTTCAGCGAGGCATTAGTCGCTGTGATGCCACTGAACCTTTCCAGTCCTTAAATAGTCGATTCGCTGTGCTTAGATTCACTCGCCTGGAATATACTATTCAAAAAAGTAGGGGGATATCCAAACTGATGATATTTTCGGAAAATGGTATTGGATACGCGTGATTGGACACATCAGCGTGTTACCAAGTTTAGTGTGGATCATAAATGTCACCGGCCCACGAAAACTTCGTGCAGGTTTTTCGCACGAGCGCCGCGTTAATGTCTGTGGGGTACGTTTTGAAATTTTCATTTGTACTGGACGGGCTTTTTCGAAGGCCTCGTAGTTCTTTTCTTGGTATAAACTCGTTCATCAATAGTTTCTTGTCGAAACGTAACTTTTGAGGTATGCGAAGACTGACACGTGACGAACGTTTACGTGCCTCAATCGGTGATTAGCGGGTTGTGGTCACACTACCGACAGACAGGCAATGTTGATGACAGACGTCGGTGAGGTCGTCCAAGGGCGACAACTGCTAACCAGGATCGTTTCATCCGAACCACATCATTACGTAACCGCGATCAAAGTGCCTCAGATGACAGACGTCGGCCTGGTCGTCCAAGGGCGGCAACTGCTAACCAGGATCGTTTCATCCGAACCACATCATTACGTAACCGCCATCAAAGTGCCTCAGATGACAGACGTCCGCCAGGTCGTCCAAGGGCGGCAACTGCTAACCAGGATCGTTTCATCCGAACCACATCATTACGTAACCGCCATCAAAGTGCCTCAGAATTTGGACTGCAGCTGCACCGAGCGACAGATATGCGAGTCAGTGGTCACACTATCTGAAATCGCCTACACAGCTGTAATTTGTACGCTTGACGACCTCGAATAATTCCACATTTGACTGAACGTCACATCGCAGCAAGGTGTAATTGGTATGGAGCACGACAGCGCTGGGAAAATCGTCAATGGAGCAACGTCATGTTTTCCGATGAATCGAGGTCTGGACTTCCACGACAGGCGAAACAGAGTGTGGCGGCGGTGTGATGAACGCGGTACCATGACGTAACCGTCAGGCTGCACGATCGTTTTGGTGGGGGATCGGTTGTGGTGTGGGGAGACATAACCATGACAAGCAGGATAACATTACATGTCATCCAAGGGCGTCACCGTCCAGTACTACCGTTACAACGTGTTAGCAGCTGATGTTCTGCCATTTGCGCGACGTCACGGCCGTCGATTCATTTTTCAAGATGACAATGCAATGGCACACAGGGCCCGTGTCGCTACAGAGTTCCTCCAGGAGCAGAACATCACTACACTGCGTTGGCCAGCATGAAGTCCAGACCTTTCACCAATCGAGCACGTCTGGGATATGCTTGGCAGGCGCCTACGACAACTACAATTTGTATAGAACAAATTTGTATATTGGCTTTTGCACTGGTACCCTCATTTTTTTGAAAACTCCTTATTATTTTTTATCTCCATTTTAGTTGTTTTATATTGATTTTGTGCTGTATGATCGCTGTTACAAAAAACTATCAGCGAAATCAACATGGAAGCTCTAGTATTTAATTTTAGGCTCTCACAATTGGATTTTAGACATCGGCGACCATTCCATCGGGAATAAAAAATAAAAATAAAAACCACCCTCCCTCATTCGTTTAAAAAAATGCCTGAGAAGCAATTATTTAGTTTTGTTTGGCCTTAGACATGTTGGTTAAAATTATTGTGAATGCAGACTCATCACAGCCGCAATTTTATAATTACGGCCCACAGTTTCACAAATTGTGGTAATATCTTGATGTATTCAAGACGAATTTAATACTTACAGATTGGAGGATCTAGAATTGGAGCATCGAATAGTATCTGTATATCTTTGTGAGCAAAGGGACGTCGCAGTAAACCAACGGTATTCTGCGCACAATCTCCACGAAAAGTGTGTAAACACACGGTAGGGCTGGGTTGTTTTTCTGTTTTCCGGTTAGGTTCCAGTTTTTGCGGCAAACCGGAAAACCGAATCGCAAGACCCGGCAAACACCGACCGAACGATTTTACTGTGATTGTGCATAAACGGACCAAACTATCTTACTGGGAGGGAACAGGACTAGCGACTACTATGGACTCTCGTCACTTAGTCTTTCCGGTGAAGGGGCGAATAGGTCTTCTCATTTCCCCCTTATTGACTCGTCCACCGACCACCGGACAAGTCAATAAGAGAGAAAATGTTACAAGGAGAACACAACATAGATTAGATGAACTTTATTAATTTCTTCCCTAATTTGTGGGTTTTTTCGGATTGAATAGTCCTAAGCAACTGGTCTCCTAGCATCCCGAAGAATGACTAAAGGGAAGTTTGATTGAGCCCAAAGGAGATACTTAGAGACATGCTCTTTTTGTGGCGAGTGGTGTCGTACTGTAACCCACTATTTTTTCCAAGTTAAAAAGACTGAAGTGTTATTTACTATATGTTCTTAACCCTTTACACAACGTAACAAAAAAAAAACGGCCAGGGCTATTCTCAAAAATCTCCAATTAATTTTCGTTGTTTCTTCATTTTTTGTCTCAAAAACATAGGTTATGACCCCTCGTTGGAACGAGCTCGTCGAGCTCGTTCCAGTGAGGGGTCATAATATATGTTTTTGAGACAAAAAATTTTAAAAAAGTTATTCAAGAATTTTTTTGACATGTGTCGTCTGCTTTTCACGTTAGGTAAAGGGTTAAGACATAGAAACTCGAATCGAAACCGCCCAGCTCTAGCACAAATCCCGTAACAGCGACGGATTATTTACAGAATTTGACTGGTAGCCAGTCTGGGTCAAGTAAAAAACAAAAGTTCTACATCTCAAGGGAATACAATACACGATACACAGGACATTGAAAATGGATATGTTTTTATGCAATACCCCACCTCGTATCGCCTAACCTTTCCTTTGGATACAAAAGACCCTTTTTATGGTCCAGGATCGTGATATAACCTGACTTCGTTAAGTAAATTGTTGATCAGTGAATTTATGTTGTTGGCCAATCAGCCTTTTGTTCTTTTCAATTTTTCTGTCTCTAAAATGTTGCTTATGATCCCTCACTGGAGCGGCCTCGTACCTATGTTGCGTTTACGACATAGTCACAGATGTTGAGTGACCGCAGGGACGTAGTAAGGATTTCAAACTTGGGTGGGATACCCACACGCTGATATATATTAGTGATGGTCAATGTGCTTTAGTGGCATGGTGGGAATACAACACACAACGTTACTTATTGTATTTTTCTGGAAAGAGTTGAGAGGTCACATGTCCTCTGTTCCCCTGGTTCTTTCTTCCTTGAGTCACCTTAACACCAATATTTATTTATTGATGTTTAAGGTCACATATTTATGCACAATGGCTAATCATGACCGTGACAGTTTTACGGGTGGAGGAAGCCGGAGTACCCGGAGAGAACCACCGAGCAACGACGAGCAGCTGCCAGCTCCCCAACATCGTAACTCCGCACTGCAGCACAGGCAGGGTTAGATTGGTTGAAGACAAGCGTACCATCGACGTGCAGTACACCTTAGCACACGGCGTCATCGTGCCCCCACATGGGCAATGGGGGTGAAGTGTCTTGCCCAAGGACACAACGCGGTTGCCGCAGGTGGGATTCGAATCGAGGACCTCTCGGCTTGCAGCCTGCACCTCTACCTACTGAGCCACCGCGCCCCCTTTAACACCAATAAATAATTTCCATGTTGACTGATGCTACACTGTGAGTTAATAATTTCCCATACACATAGCTCCTGTCGTGGGTCCCCTTGTCAGCCATTAAACGCTGCCATTCACGATTCAAACTTTGAAAGAGTCTCTACAAAATTACGAGAATATTTTGGCTTGAAAATATTATGGTCATGTGCCCAAGCCAGGAAAAAGCAGTCTATCATTTGCAGAATGTGGTCCTCATGGGGTGAATTTTCTGATGCTCTCCATTACAGTGTGCAAATTTATCCTCGGGGTACCTCTTTCTGTTTTGGCTTGAGATCTTGATTCAGACTGAGGTTCACAGGGATTAAAATTAGCGATGCTACCACGCTGTGCAGGGTAGTATCACCAAAATTCACCCTATGTGAGCCTCATTCTGTAGATGCTAGTATGCTTATTTCTATGCTAGCTTGCATGTGCCAGTTGGCCACCAGAGGTTCTGTTTTTCAAACTTTCCCATGGAGGCCCCCGAACCCCACCGATGAGATGGCATACATCTCATGTTTGCTTCCAACTCGCCGATTATGCACGTCGGACGACCCTTCTGAAGAATCCTTCGCCCTCATACCGGACCACTCGGCGCGTTTCCGAATTGATAACGGCCCAACTGAACTACTATTGGTGTGAAAGTGGCCCAAAACTGGAAAAGGTATTTCCGTCAGCCCAATAATTAGGTCACTTTCCCGTTTGAGGTGTGATCCAACAGTGGAGAATCGTTCCGCTAAGTTGTCCCCAACACCAAACTGATCATATATTTACCGCTTCGAGGCTATATAAAGAATTTTTTGTAGGATGGTGTGGGGGGGGGGGGGGGTTGCACCGGCCCACCTGAAGCTCCCCCGACCGGCCAGTCAGCCACTGTAGCCAGCCTGTGCTCGTTCCAATGACTGGTTACATGATATGGTTTTGTTGATGTTTTTGGAAAAAGAATTGCTGTAAGTAAAGGTTTAACAATGAAGTTCAAAAGCTGAAACCTTGCTGCTACATGTACGCTTTTTAATTGGATTTTTTTTTTCTTGGTAATGCACTCTGTAGTTGTTCGTACCTTTAGGTTTGAGGGGGTCAATTGACTCGCCATGGCCTGCTTGATTTAATTTAAAATATGGAGAGAAGGAAATTCTCACGTAAAAAATCATTATAACCGACTGGATTCAAAAATCTGTGTTAGCGCAAGAAATCTAATGGAAACAACTTACATGCTGTGACCATTTTTGAACCCGCGCTTCCTGAAATGATATCGCCTTTGTGTATACTTGCCGTACGATGGATCAGTCCGATATAAATATACAGGGAGGATAAAATAATAACTGCAGTCTGCAGCCGTCTGGCTGCAGATTGGAGTTTTTATTTTATCACCAATGCCCAGCGTGTAGACCTATTATTAGTGTGTAGTCCTATTATGGGACAAAAATTAGTCGAAATTATGCCATGGACCGAAAAATCGGTCTTACGAGTTCAAAGGGTCAACCCTTGAGAGACAAGCGTGGGACAATTTCTACAGATATCATTTCACCACAATCTGTGAGCCTAGCGGCTTAAAAGTCATTTAACAGAATTTTGACAGCATAACTCGCCTAGAACTACAGCCAAGTTCATTTGACAATTGTATGCAGGACGTGTTCTGTGCTGTATATTAACGAAACTTCTGGAGCAACAACGCTTTTTTCGGATATAGGCATCTCCGAAGTCACGGTACTAGAGAAGGGCCTTGGTACAGAGGTTTTCTCATACTGAAATGACTGCTGGACGATTGCGGTAATGACTTTGTCGCACCTTATTCCACGAGGGCACTTCTCGCACTTCCGTAAGATGGGTGGATACATATCCTGGAGGGCGTTGTCGGCGCGCCTCCCCATTTTTGTAACTTAATGTTTTTTCACAAGCACCGAGACACGTGACTCAGTATTATTCGAGATAATACACGACTATCCATTACCAGAGGTCCGACTGTGTTATCACGGATAACAGCGGTTCCTTTGCGCACAACCCCTTTGAAGGGGGCCGTTTTAAATTGGTTTTCATATTTCAAAATTCGTTGGACCACGGTGACTCAATAGGTAGAGATGCAGACTGCAGCCTCCTCGGTTCGAAAATCACCTGCGGTAACCGCGTTGTATCCTTGGGCAAGACACTTAATCCTAATTGCCCACGCCACATGGGTGCACGGTGGCGTTGTGTACTAAGACGTACTGCACGTCGATGGAGCACTTGTCCTCAACCAATGCTAATCCTGCTTGTGTGGGGTTAGTATGTTGGGGGGAGTGGGGGGGGGGGGGGGTATGACATTTGCTTGTTGTCGTTCGGTGGTCCTCTCCGGGCACTCTTGCTTCCTCCATCCGTAAAACTGTCCGACTCGAGGTGGGCCTGGCTGTCAAAAGTGTCGTAAAACCCCAATAAATAAAAAAAAATTCAAAATTTGAACGAGCCTGTACAAAGGTACGGGAATATGTTGGTTAGAAAATATTGTGGTCATATGCAGGGCCTTGCGAAGCTTCGAAATTCGATTTGATTCGAAATAGTCCCATGATTCGATTCGATTCGATTTCAATCGAGCCGATTCGAAAATTTTCGAATCATCGAGATGTTCTGAAAATCCTGCAAAATGTCTCCCTTGAACACTTCTTCTATCATCAGGTCTCCTGTACAGGAGACCTGATGACAGAAAAAGAGTTCAATTAGTTCCTCCGCATCCGAAATTCCATTGATTCTATTCAACAATATTCCGATATTTGATTGATTTGCATGAAGCGCCACTGCACACAATATTTGAGTGGAGACTGACATCATTTACAGCCGTAAGATGGTGCAATAGCTACAACTTGATGAACGTCGAGATTCGATTCGATTCGAAATCTGATGCCTGATTCGACTTGGTCCAAAATGTGAGGTTTTCAGGGCTCTAGTCATGTGCCAATTAGCCCTCAGAGTGACACACTGACCTTCTGTTTTCAAACATTTTCCCAGGAAGGCCCCCCCCCCCCCCCCCCGAACCCCACAACTGAGAGTGAAATACATCGTGTGCTCGCTCCCAACTACGCTCATTGGATGATCCTTATGCCCCATGATTAAACAATAGCGCCTTGCCAAACCCAGAATCCTGAATCCACTACTGAGTAATTTTTAAAACTATATAAACCAGGGGTGTTCATTCAGTTAATGAGGTCCGCTGTACTTTTAAAGTCGTATAAGTTCCACTATAATCAGCTGTGCTAACGGTTATTTTATCTTTTTAGGCGAACAGATGAGGATTGTCCTGATAGGTAAAACCGGCGTGGGTAAAAGCGCTACTGGAAACACAATATTGGGTAAGAAGGAGTTCGAATCTAGAGCCAGTGCAGATTCGGTGACGAGCTTCTGTCGTGTGGGCAGGGGACAGCAGATGTCTAGGGATATTCGCGTGATAGATACTCCAGGATTCTTCGACACGCGCATGACCAACAATGAAATAAGAAAGGAAATTGTTAAATGCATCGCCATGTCTTCACCGGGACCACATGCGTTTGTTCTGGTTGTTCGGCCCGATAGATTTACCAAAGAAGAACAGGAAACTGTAAATCTGATTAAAGAAACTTTTGGAAATGAAGTTATGAGGTATATGATGGCGTTGTTTGTACGAAAAGATGATCTTGATGAAGATGGTGTATCGATCGACGAATTCGTGGAAAGCAGCCCGACTGCACTCAAAAAAGTACTGCGAGACTGTGAGAACAAATATATAGCTTTTAACAACAGGGCATCCAAGGATGAGAAAGACAAACAAGCCAGGAGCTTCATCGACATGGTTATTGCAATTCAGGAACGGAATGGGGGACAATTTTACTCCCATGAAATTTACAAACAGGCCGAGAAGGCAATGAAACAAGAAGAGGAGAGACGGGTCAAGCAACTGGAGGAGGAGCAGCGCCGAGAGAGGGAGAAAATCCGACAACAGCTACAAGCGGAGAACAAAAATAAAGAGGATGAATATCGCAAGAGAATTGAAGCGTTGGAAAAAGAAGTCAAAGAACGAAAGGCAACTGTTCGAGAGACAATTGTGAGGGACGTTGGGAAGGACCGATTTAACATATTTGACGCGATTGGTGGGTTTGTGTCAAATGTTGCGAAAAAATGTGTGATCATGTAGTCAGTATATATTGGTCCAGTATTGAGATTCAGTTTTCTCAGAATCCACACAGATCTGGTAAAAATAACATGAGAAACACGTGCACAGTTTTAGCTTAACCCTTTACCAAACATGAAAAGCAGACGACACTTGCAAAAATAATTCTTGAATTACTAATTTTTTTCATTTTTTGTCTCAAAAACATAGGTTATGACCCCTCGTTGGAACGAGCTCGACGAGCTCGTTCCAACGAGGGGTCATAACCTATGTTTTTGAGACAAAAAATGAAAAAAATAATGAAAATTAATTGGCGATTTTTGAGAATAGCGCTGGCCGGTTTTTGCCGTTACGTTAGGTAAAGGGTTAAACAGAAACTTTGCACGGAATCTCAGTTAAGTTGTGGACAGAAACTCTAAATATTGTATGGCGTACAAAAAAAAACATTTTCTTTCACTGCATATTTGTGCAATTTCTCGAAATATTAACGTCATTCATTTACAAACTCACCCTCGTATTTTTTTTCATCATGAATGACTCCCACTCTTTGGGCGTGGAGATCAAACATATATCAGGAGACTGAGCCTTGCGAGTATCGGCGATGGTCTGTGGTTTTGTACAAAAGAGGAGGGGTACTATAGTGTTGAAAACGGAGTTGTCGCTCTTGGACGAACTACTGCTGGTTGGTATTTGCGGTATTGTAAACATTACGACTCGATTGGATAGGACATTTTTCAAATTTTTCCTAGGGGACAACACCCTGGGACCCTCTCGCCAGTTCACCCCAATCAGGGTTGGTTGGTGGAAAGGGGCGGTGTGTTCTTCCCTAGGAAAATTGGGCATGACAATCAATATGACGTGACAATTAACATCAACATGAACACTGCACATCACACAGAGTGAAGACCTGTCAGTTGACAAATTTTCCAGTGTAAATGTGACAATAGGCGTCGACGGGGGGGGGGGGGGGGGGTGCGAACGCCCCCGCCCCCTTACGTCATTTTCAATAAATCCACCAAAGGCCACCAGAGCGTTCCATTTGATCTTCCAAAGGGCATCAGACAGCTCCATTTTATTCCAAATTTACCCCGCGGGAGGGGGTATGCCCTGAACCCCTAGTAAGCTCATGCATGCATGCTATGGGGCCCGGGGCAGTCCCACCCCTGGAATACACAGAGGTACACTTGGCAGATTCCATAGGCATATGTCAAGTGTACCCCCGGTGTACTTTTATCATCAAAGTCGAACCCTTTTTGAAAAATCCAGGCGACGCCCATGATGACAAACGGTTACACAAGCAGAGGAAGGCTTTCCAATAACTCTGATCTCAATTTTGACAACGGTACAACGATTAGCATCACTTAGTAACCAACACACGCTCTGAAACAAAGAAATCAGAATACCAACCGGAAATAATTCACATTAATCTCCACAGAGTTGAGGAGTTCACGAAATCGGGTGGAGATTGCCCACTTGTCGATAGGGCCCACATTTGCGTTATTCTCACTGGTGGCTGCGTATCCCCAGACTAAACGAGGAAATGGATTATGAACCACTGGAACGGCCATTGTTGGGTCCAATGTGAGGAAATCTTCAGATTTGAGAGACAAAATGTGCCAAGTCCATGATTCTGTAAACCTTAATAGGGATAATTTCAACGCCTGAATTGTGAATTGTGCATATATTTTTTTACTTCCGGTTTTTTCCTGCAAATCTTGTCACCATTGATGAGCAGCTCTTCGAGTAGTAAACTGATCCTGAGACACCGGAGCAACATAAATTTAATTTTGTCTAATTTTACGGTAATAGTATCGATATTTTAACGGTAATTTTAAGTACAATTGATCCTATTTCCCACCATCATTTGGTCGGGAAATCATAATTATCCTTTCACGGTAGCGGCGGAGTAGGAGGTGGGGGAGGGGTACAGGGGGCTCGTGCCCTCCAGTTTTTTCACCAATTATAGGAACCCGAAAGGCATTTTCTGACATAACTTACACTGCACCTATGCAGGGACGTGGCAAGAGTTTTCTTTCTTGGGGTGTAGAGTACTAAATTTCCAACTAGGGGGAGGGACCGGGAGGAGGAATCCCCCTCCCTCTCCCTCCCCCAGTTGAAAATTCACTACCGAGAAACATTTTGGAAATGAAGCCATGAAAGGTGGCATAAGATTGATTCTAGTAACTGAAATGCCAACACATTTATGATAGAATTATCAGGTTATTATTACTTGGTATTATTCTGGGAATTGAATATGTGCCAAACAAATGCTCAAGCTTAGAACTTTGAGCAATTCACACTGTCCTCACATTAAATCAAATCTTATGCAGGAATGATCAATTCTCAATGTTTCATCATTTTGTAACTGTGAATGATGGAATTAACTCAGGATAACGATTTTACATGATGTGACTTTCTTGAAGTGCATTTCGAGGATTTTGTTTTATCACGATAAGTAACGTACTATAGAAGTCTCCTACCGATTGGCATCGTGCATACTTACAAAGCTCGATATTGCGTACACTGTAGTTGTAAATAGTAACAGCTGGATTTTTTGCTGATTTGAAACCGAGTTGGAGGAGACATCAGCATCACCAAAGAAGCTCTAAAATCCAGATAGACAGAATTTCCAACTACTCTTGACTTGCCCTCCAAATTTCCAACTTTCGCCACATCCCTGCCCCTATGACAACTTCACTTTTCCTTCTCATCAGTTCTCATTCGATTCATATGAGCCGTATTTCTTTTCTAATTCACTTTTACCCTGAACTTTTACATAATATAAATTTGTATTCAAAGGCAAAGAACTTGCTCAATTCAATTCAATTCAATCCAAAGTATGTGAATTGGGTGGGCGCCATATAGGTTGTAATGTGTACCAAAAGGTGAGATATTTAAAGACGAATGCAACTCTTAATTAAAAATGAAAAAAATTAAATCCACTACCACCACCCTAATCTGTGGCAACACCCGAAGACAGCCGATGCCACACGAAAACAGTTGATACCACAAGATTCAATACCAACCGGTCAATATCTCTAATATCGCAAAATCAAAATAAGGCTGAAGTTAGGTTGAGGTCCCGGAGGTTAGTGTTTTAAATAGGGTGGGAACAAGGGTGAGGGGTAGCGTATATGAATTTATATACTTTGCACGAATAAACCGCCCCACCACCATTGCACTCTCCCAGTGCCGGATTAAGAAATGGGCTTTATGGACTGCAGTCCAGGGGCCTCTGCCAGCCGAAGGCTTCCAGTGAAATTAATTTTCTGTGAAAAGTTACTTCATTTGAAAATGCAGAATGAAAGTATAAGTATGCTGGATTATCTCTTTAAAAAAGGCTCAATTAACCCTTTGAACCCTGATGGTATCTTCCATGTCAGTTCAATTGCAGCAATTTGAAGAGTCCACATTCATTATTTGGGGGTAGACCAATTAATATTTTCAACGTGCAGCCGTGCGGCTGCACGTTGAAAATATTAATTGGTCTACTCCACACATTCACTCTGCAGCCATCCGACTTAATGAAGTTATGACGTATCATGCTTCTGGGCCAGAAAAGCAGCCGCTGGGGTTCAAAGGCTTAATATACTGTATAATATACTGGAATTTTTTCTTGCCCATTATTCCAACCCGTTGGAACTGACAATCCTGATTACAATGAGACGATCTCGTACTCGCCTGGGGCCTAGACAAGATATTGCCCATTCCATCAAAACTTTCTTTCGTTATTGCTTTGTGGTTGTGCTTGCACCAAAGACAAAAGTGCTGATAAATGGCAGATTAGCATTGTTCTGTGATGTAATTTGAATTTTAGTTATCCTATACATTTTGTGGAATTCTGCATTGTGTGCTTTGGTTAATTACCACTGGGACCCTCACAGTCACAGTATCTGTAGCCCAGGGGGCCCTGAAGATAAATTATTTTCCATCCTACACCCTAGCGGTACCCAAAAAGATGTGCCCCCTGTGGTGAAGCAGGGTTAAGTACCCTGTAAAAATGATCGTTTAGTGGATTTAGGTTAGGACTTCAATCGTGGCAAATGACCATAGGACAATTTAAAGAGTTCATTCAAGAAGGCAACTAGCTTCTGTGGAGTCTGCACAAGTTCTTGAAGTACTGCAGCTGCAGCGAATGGGTGAATTCAAAACACATAAAATGTACTTACAGTTTTCTATTTTATTCAAGCCCTATTTTAAAATGCCTACAAATTAAACGATTTCTCTCTGGTAATAATATCAAAGTATAAGAGACGAAATGAAACTAAGTCAAAAATATCGCATCGCTCTCATCGCGTCCTTCATGTAAAACTGTTGTCTGGCCTGGCAGCGTTCGGCAGCGTTCTTCCACGAAAAATAGGAGAGTGACTTCTGTGCGTGTTGGAAGCCCAGAGAGAAGTGAAGTTCTCGGGTCTTTCTGCCGGTTGATATTCTGTTGGGAACATGATTTTCCGCTCGTATCTAATCACGTACACCAATGCATCAGTTGAAGGCTGATGCCACAAAATGCCATCTATACCCCAAGATGGCAGAGGGGTGTTTCATAACCCATTGCTTCCATTCTGGGATAGTGGGGGCATCCTGTGCTATCAGTATGAATTCTCACACTAAAATGACGCTGGCATGTTGTTGGTTTGCATTTATTAAGTTTTATCCTCAAGGTTAGGGAGTTACTATATGACGTCAATACCTTATTATTGTACTTGCTATCTTGCGCAATTCCCAGAGCTGAAAGCTATTATGGGTGTTGAGGTTAGGCCAGGTCAGTATACAATACTAAATTCTGTCAAAAGTATTTTGCTAAGGTTACTGCAGGGCAGACTATGTCTCGTTTTCTGCGCCATACGTGCCGAGTGTGAGAATCGTTCGTCTAGGTCGATTGCACTTATATTACGTAATTTTAATTAGAATAGAAATATTAGTAAAATACCACGATTGCATAGCCGTGCCTTTAAGAGAATTTCCATATTGTGAATATCGAATATTGTAAAATAGTTTGAAGCATAGCTGCCCCTTTAACAAGAACTTCGGGAACAGCTTTCATATTTATTAAAGTTTATTCGCCAGAGAATTATTACCAAGTGGGACTTGGCCACTCTTATTAACACTTCGGGAACTAAGAATCCCGAGTCATATTGTATTAACCCTATGTGTTCCATGGAGGGCATTTCGTTACAATCCTCCCAACCAAGACGCGAGGTCCCATAATGTTTATCGGAGCTCGAGTCTGGATCGGGTGAATTTAGTAACCAGGACAATATGTGACCAGGATGACCAAATCAATCACGTGGCCAAGATTGACCAGGATATTAACAAGACCATGAAATGGTCAGAATACTGTGACCACGATCTGACACATAAGAAATGCACTACATGGACTCCGCTCATTAACGATTGGCAATACATTTGCAGAAATGCTGCTACAAGAACGCTACCAGATAACATGAATCACCTTCTCTATAAGGAATTACATTATCTTCAACTGAAAAATAAACTAACTATATCTTACATTAATTGATTGGGAACTCACATTAATTGATTGGGAAAGAATTGATAATAAAACACGGTATAATCGGAACTATGCTTCTTTAAAGGGGTTCCCCAAAAGAGGCCAAAGCGGCACAGAGGACAATTTTGTTTTTCCTGCATCCAAGTTAACCCACAGTGTATATGCACTATTTGAGTACAACGCGGACAACGATATGCCGCACGAGGCCCTGTGATGTCCATCAAGCATATCACACATTGTCTCTCATCTCCATCAACTAAATTTTGAGTTGCCTGAAAAACTCGAAGGCTCGCATATTGTTCGAGCGTGTATTGCAATACTTGATAACTGTATTGTGCACTTTCCCACTCATAGGTATGTTCCACCTGCACATGATGGAATGCTTCACCAATCAACATGCGGTATTGTAGGGGATATTCTGGTATGGCAATTTGACTAAATTCACTCAGGCGAAATGGACGGATCAGAGTAGATGAAACGAATGAATCAGTCCCATCCTCTGTTTCATAAGAGATTCGTTGGTCATAATAAGTTCCGTCCCACCATCGATCATTCCAATAACGAATGACACTTTGATGGCTTGAGCGTATGGCAATTTGACTAAATTCACTCAGGCGAAATGGACGGATCAGAGTAGATGAAACGAATGAATCAGTCCCATCCTCTGTTTCATAAGAGATTCGTTGGTCATAATAAGTTCCGTCCCACCATCGATCATTCCAATAACGAATGACACTTTGACGGCTTGAGCGTGCTGCCTCCAGTGGAGTTGCTAATCGAGCTTCATGTTCAATCACCACTAGGTGAGGCATCACAAGTTCTCGTCCTACTTCTGACGTACTGAGACAATATCGGTACAAGACCTGAGTCCTAATAAGTTCTAGATGACCAGTAAGTTCATTTAATTGAACCACATCCCATACACGGATACTGCGCTGGAAAGCTGAGGTTCCATGTCGAAAGACCATTGGGACAGGGATGCGGTATCTCTGTGTCCAGTACTCTAGCTGTTCCAGAAGAAAATCCTCTGAAGTCGGGTTAACTACACGGAATGCAGATGCAGAGGCCATTCTTGTTTTTACCTAAGATAACTTATTATACTAACAGGGTTAAACCAATAACTATCTACTTAAAACTGAAACTTAAACTTCTAGTGCAGATTATGCAGAAATAATAAAAATAAAGTGAATGATTATTCGTAAACTCAAATATTAAACTCCAATAAACACACACAAAAAGAAAAGTACTGTCCAGTACTCTAGCTGTTCCAGAAGAAAATCCTCTGAAGTCGGGTTAACTACACGGAATGCAGATGCAGAGGCCATTCTTGTTTTTACCTAAGATAACTTATTATACTAACAGGGTTAAACCAATAACTATCTACTTAAAACTGAAACTTAAACTTCTAGTGCAGATTATGCAGAAATAATAAAAATAAAGTGAATGATTATTCGTAAACTCAAATATTAAACTCCAATAAACACACACAAAAAGAAAAGTTATTTTACACTATTCTACAGCTGTGCCGTATGAACGATTCTACTTTCCCCGTTATGGTTCTTCGATAGTTTTTATTCTGTTGTTGATAGTGACAAAACTAGGAGTCACGTCTAGAATGTCACTATATAACTTTTGTTTTACTTTTGTTACGTTACTTTATTTCTTACATTTATGTTAAGTTAAGATTTATGGGAGACAGTGTCCAAAGATGACAACAGTGCCCGACGGCGCGCAGCTGTAGGGAGTCGTATTCTTTTTAAAACATATTGGGGTTAAGTTTCCACGGTACTGGAGTGTATGGCTTATGAACAGTCCACGTGATCGGAGTTTGACAGTGTGGACACATAGCATTGGCTCTTGATGTAATCCATTTTTGTCCGCATTGAAAATGGACTTGTTGGCGACATTGCAGACACATAAAACAATTTTGGAATTTTCTCTCCATTTCCTCTAAACAAATACAACACGGTTCGCCGGAACCCATGTAATCCGTAGGCGCCCTTGGTGGTGAGTTATTAGTAGCAATTGCTGTTCTTCTGTCCACCAACCTCTGCAATCGTTGATTTTCATATCGTATGAGAGCTTCACGAAGGAGTTCATATTGACTTTCATGTTTTTCAAATGTATATGTCACCTTCACATTGCCTGGAGGAAAGAATTTTTGAGGGTTGACTAGGTACCTTAAGTACGCACAAAATTCGTCTGCATACGCACTAGCATCAAACAAACTTGCGGGACTGATTTCCTCCTCTCGGAATGGTCGAACCAGTCCAGGATTGGGTATCGGCTCAGTGCTTGGTGCATTTTGTCGATGATCATAATACCGGCCATTCCAACAATGATCATTCCAATAGTGGATGATCTCATCAGGACCGGTACCACTGGCTTCATACGGTTCAGCAATCCTCATGCGCCCCACAACCTGCACAAGATGAGGGAAAATCACCCTTTGTTCCTCTGAAAGGTAAAAACGGTAATAAACCTCATGTTGTATAAGTTCATTGTTGCCAGTGTTAGGATTGTAATGTTTTGCTTCCCAGTACCGAATTCGTCTTTCACGACGACGACTCCATAATTCTCGAGGGAATAGTAAGTGTTTCCCTTCTTCTCTACCTCTTAAATCTAAAGCATGCTGGATGGCCTCACACTTATGTTTCTCATACATCTCTTGTTCTCCTGCAAATTCAACAATATTCACTGAAGCCATCCTTAAAAATCAACAAATAAAATGATAATACCACTAATAGTAAACAAAGGAAACCACTATATAGAAATTAGGATTACGTTCCTGTACACTAAAATTTACACACAAATATTGCGCTCCCCTAGGTTCGTCTGCAACTTGGTGCACTCAATTACCTTTCTTTTCACCAACTTTCAAATTTGAATGCCTTGATTACTGGAGTCCTGTGTGTAACTTATCTAATACACTCCAGGAACTCCGAATTTATAATGATATGTTGCACTGAATGACAGAATTACCAACTCTTCTAAGAATTTTGACTATATAATCAAGACAAACACAGATGACCCGTGATCATCATGCATCAGATTTCCAATTAAGTGTCATGCAGAAAATTGGGAAACCAGATCCATGAAAATCTTATATACACAGTTTGTATAGTCTGTTTAGACTTTTAGACTTTTCTGCTTATAATAATAATAATAATGCATTATTTAGTCTTCACTCTGAAGATTTTCATTTCGTGTTGGCAACTGATAATGCCGATACACAGTGTTTGGGCCTGTTCGATAATCGAACGTTGACCCAGTGAAATGTCCAACATAATCTGGATGGTACTGTCGATAGACAACAAAGGGTTGAAAACTCATTGGTCGTCCATTTGAGTGATATCGTGCTCATTTTCAGCAGCTGTAATCACGATATCTTGCACAAAAAGGGGTAAATTCTGCTACATTTCTTGGCATGTGAAATCTATGATGTACACTGCTGGTAGTAGCCACCCGGTGACTGTAGTACCACAGAGGATCACTTATATTACCCTGCTCATCTATTTTTGGATATTGTAAATCAGGGCAATTGTATATCACTAAATATCTAGACCTATTTGCAAAAGTTAAATGAGTATCAATAGCACTGTCATGATAATATATCAATTCACGCTCAACCTCTATATATAATATATTCAAATCAAAATCAAAATATTGACATCCAAATTCATCCTCAAGGCCTAAGAGAGCTGTATCTTTCATAAAATTTTGCTCATATGTATTGGGTCATATGATATCTCGATCAAATTCATGAGGAGAGGTCAGTGGGCGAGGTGTATTGAAAAACTCGCTCCGTGCCCATTCCCACGGTCTTGGTAGAATATCAATTATAGGTTGTGGGACAACATCAGTTGGTAAAGGAGCAATCTGTCTTGCTTCCACATCACTTAGAGGAGGGGTGTGTACTTCTAATCCAAGATCGGCTCGTGCAAGTTCGCACTGATACCGGACTCTGCTGTGTCAGTATCCAACACAGTGGTAGAATCACTAGGCATAGATTCACTCAAGGGTGTGGTAATACTAGAAGAAGTATGTGATCCTGCTGTAATGTCATAAACAAACCCACCGAGTCCATCTTGGTTCTCTGGGTCTCGATCAATAATTGCATCATGGGTTCTAACAGGTAACCTTGGAGGAAGAACTAACGTTTCCATGGTATCTGTTGGTGAATAAGGTGGAAGTCGTTCAGGTGAATATAGTAAAATAGAATCAGTAGGGGTCTGAACACTACTTGGAGGGGTTGACAAAAGGTCAGAAGATGCTATTGAAGGTGACGCTCCTATTGATGCCAATATAGGCACACAAATATCAGATGCATTGTTATTTATATTTACGTTCAAACTGGATGAATTAGTATCTTGGAAAAGTTCTGGTGAAACGGTACTATTACTGTCTGTTCCATTACTAACTGTACTTGAAGTTTCATCATATAATTCATCATATAAATTGTCACGTTCATTATAATAACTCTGGTAATCAGGGAAATCACCAATCCCACTGTCAACACTAGAATCTGACTCTGCCATTGTACACTGAAACAAAAACACACAGTGCGTGAACTACTGTTTTTCAGTCTCTTGGTCTATATCTAACATAGTGACGTGGACAGTGGCAGAATCCACATCATGTTGTACACGGGGATATATTGATTTCCTATTAGGTTGAGGAGAAGGTATAAAGTTTTGAACAGCTTTTCTCATCATGTCTCTAATACTCTTAGGAGGTTGTTGTGGTTGTTGTTGTAATCCAGTTGGATCAGCAGGAGCTGAAGGCTGTGGTCTAGGTCCCATACTAGTATAGATTTCATCATCTGCAAATGCAAAATTAGACATTTCACTATCATCAACAGCAGAAAAAGTTGGTTTACTTTTACGGTTTCTTAACCATTTGTATATCTGTTTGTGTCTATCGGCTTGATAGCACTTCCAAAGCAGATATATTCCTAGTATTAACGCAACAGTCACGAGGGCATAAGCCCACTTAGGAACTTCAAATGATTCCGTCATTTGTAAATTTAGTGAGTCAAGTTCATGAAGTAAGTCATCCATGGGTAAATCATCTAAATGTTCTATTCCTTTCAGTATCGTAAAAGTCGATATGTTTACTCTCTCTATGACAGGTTTCCACATCTGTCGTTGTAACGAGAAATTTGGTAACACTGTCCTTGTAACAAGCCGAGAAGTAGAATTATCCCTTTTATGGAAATAACTTGGTAACATTAATTGACTGCTTGATGCCATACATAAAGGTTTTAATTTCAAAATTCCAATTGGTGGAAGAATCCGTTTCGGTTTCGGATTTCTTCGTTTCGGACACGTAATAGAGAATCATAGTGGGACATCTGTTGTGATGTACAAGATTCCTTCATCGATTCTAGTACTAAATGGGAGGTTGATATTCAATCAAACTTCCGTTTGACATAATTGTGGTATTTCCGGTTTCATATTCAGAAACAAGGCTAATATACAACTTGTCATTGTATGTATCGTTCGTACGGCACCTACTAAAGGACGAAACAACTTATTATTATCTACACATTGGTCATGTCCTATTTCTGGGACATACTTCGTCCTTTCTTTATTAACAATTAATATGTCAGATTCAAGTGTATATATTGCTACTAATTTATTTGCGACTTGCGACGCATTCTTAGTTACATTGACAAAGGGTACAGGCAAAGCCTGCACCTTGAACACTTCAAATTGTAAGTTTGAATTACATAAGGGGATCTTCATTAAGATCACCAGTTTATCGTCATCATAAATGGTAGCCGTCGTAAGCAAATGATAATATTGCCATAGCTCCGTTGTCAGATCTAGCGGCAACATTGATTTATCATCCAATTGTACTTTAATACTCAATAACACTGAGGTCAATAGTGAAGGATCCACTATTTTTGGCGATAATTTCTCATCAGCTAAGATATCCATTTGGTCATGTAATTCCCGCGGAGTTGTTTCTGCGGCAACTATCATTGATTCCATTCAACTCATTACAAACTCAAGCTGATGATAAGCTTGAGTGAAATGTTCAAGATACATTATTCTATCTTCATGATTCTGAACTACTTGATTCACTCGGCCTTGAAATAGGATCAGTTCGCACGATAAATTTAACATAAATTCTCTGTTTTTGAGAATCGCTCCACGATTCATCTTAATAAAGGTTAAACTCTGTCTCTGGACATGTTGTATCTTTGCTTGATTGGCACTTAAACATCTTAAATTATCTGCTATCCCATGTAAATCTGATTGGGACACAGTTCCGAAGAGAAAACTCAATCCTTCACCTACAAAATCAAACAAACCTCGTTTCTTCCGAGATGAGATTGTATGTCCATGTAATCTGTGATAATCATTCAGATCCTCTTGTACTCATGTAGCACGATTATCTAGGTATCTGATCTCGTGGTGTATATCCGTTATGATCGATCTTAACGCAATGGCTAAGGTAGAATTTTCACCATTCAATTCCACAAAGGTTTGCCTAAAAGTTCTCGCAGTAATATCATATAAGCCAAAGGTATATTTCATACTTCGATCAAGTCTCCGCACATATTGTATTAAAGGTTGAAGTTCATAAACAAACATTGTACTCCAATCACTTGTTACCATTTTACTTCTTTCACTTTCTTAAAGATAACATTGTTTCTAATAATAAAATATCCATCTATTATTGTAGTCAAAAGACCAACTAATAACATACAATGAGAAAGGAAGCAAGAGTTAGCGCAATGAGTAATACTCAAGTCAATTACTTTCGCTCTGACAATTTACTTCCCGGGTGTAAAAGGTCAGAAGGTTAATCTAACTTCAGGAGAGTCTCAGTCAGTTCGCGAGGCTGACAAGATCTCACTTATAGTTTCGTTACTGAACAAATCATAACTCAATATAATTTTGTTACTCAATTACACTTCCTCCTGTCTCTCTCAAACTTAAGGAGAGGCATCTGCCATTATGTGTTACGTTTAGTTATTATTAAGTCTGTGGTAACATTTTAATCACTAGTTTTAATCACTAGTACTCCAGGTGGTAGGTGGTATTATAATAGTTCCTACTAATTCTTCACCTGGTTCTTTAATCTTTTCATGATCTCTTAACACAGCTTGAATGCAAGAGATCATCTCAGTTATATCTTTACTTGGTTGTTTTGGTTGAGCCTCACTACTTTGGCCTTTTACTTCAGTTATTCGTAAGTGATCAACTTCCATCGTAGAATCATTTAATCGATCGCTTTGATCGTGAGCAATGAATCATGACGGCTGTTGTTCATCAGAAGGAGCTTGTAGCTCTTTCATATGTTTCTTGTAATCTCATACCTGTTGTACTGGTGGTATTATAATAGTTCCTACTAATTCTTCACCTGGTTCTTTAATCTTTTCATGATCTCTTAACACAGCTTGAATGCAAGAGATCATCTCAGTTATATCTTTACTTGGTTGTTTTGGTTGAGCCTCACTACTTTGGCCTTTTTCTTCAGTTATTCGTAAGTGATCAACTTCCATCGTAGAATCATTTAATCGATCGCTTTGATCGTCAGCAATGAATCATGATGGCTGTTGATCATCAGAAGGAGCTCGTAGCTCTTTCATACGTTTCTTGTAATCTCATACCTGTTGTACCTGTTGTCTTAACTCTGCTAGTGAAACACCATCTTCTTCCTGCTCTCGTCTTTGTTGTTTATTCTTAAGGAATGACGTTAAGGGGTGTTTTTCTTGAATCCCTTGTCTATCGTCACTTTCATCATTACTGTCACTACTGCTACTGTCTTCAGTAGTAGACTGTTCTGGCGGGGCGGCGTGACGTTGTACTTGTCGCGCTCTGACAGGTTGAGGCACCTCCCATTCCTGAGGTGCTTTACTAAGTCTTTCTCCATGACACTTTATTATTCTCCGAGTTAATTGATCTTGTATCTTGTAACTCACTGGACCTGTTTTTTCAATGACTCGAAATGGGTATTCCCACTTTGATTCTAATTTTCCTTTAGATTTACCTGACGAGTATAAGACGGGATCACCTACTTCAAAGGTGATATCCTTTGCTGTAACATCGTGCAATCTTTGTTGCTTTAATACTCGTTTCTTTTGTGCAGCTTGTGGTTTTCTGAATGCTTTATGTTGTTCCTGAATGGCTATCTTATGAGGTTCTTCACCTACATATTTTTCTCGAGGTTTAAGTATATTGTCAAGTGGTAAAACCACATCTCTGCCATACACTAGATAAAATGGAGACAATCCAGAAGATTCGCTACCATTAAACCTGATGGCTGCCATAGCTTGGTTTAAAAATAAATCCCATGTTTCTAGTTCTTCTCGAGCTAGTTTCGCTAAGATGTCATTCAGCGTTCTATGCAGCCTCTCTACTTTCCCATTCGATTGTGGATGGAAGTAGGAAGTGGTTACATGATGTATCTTGAAATAATCAGTCAAATATTTCATCACTGCATTAACATTTTCAGAACCATTGTCTGTTAATATTTCTAAAGGACATCCAAATCTTGGAAAAATTTGATCTATTATCAAGTTAGCAATTGTTTCCGCCTTTTTATCAGGCACTGGAAATGCTTCAGGCCAGCCAGAATATATGTCTATAAAGGTCACAATGTATTTGTTACCTGATAAAGTCTGAGGGTGTGGACCACTCATATCCAATGCTATCTTAGCAAAGGGGTATGGAAGTCGATCAGTCTCCTGCAATGGCAAAATGTGAGCTCTGGTGTTACGAGCTCTACACACAAGACAATTCTCTACATGTTTATAAATATGTTTATATAAATCTTTCCAATAATATTTTCTACTGATATTATTGTACACTTTGTCTATGCCAAGGTGACCTAATTAGGCTTTTCCCTCTGGAAAAGACTATTGTTTTTGTATGGATTATTTTTTTTTTTTTTTTTTTTTTTTTTTCACACATTTTGTCCGTATGATTCAGAAGCCATTTTCGAACCGATTTTCACGAAATTTTGCACACGCATAGAGGGGCACAAAATCTAAAAATGTACTGAGGCGAAATTTTTGATTTAACCCTTATTTCATCAGAATTGGCAAAAAACTGCCAAAATTGGGGTTTATCAGCACTTTCTCAAAACACGTCTTGTAGATTTTTTTTATACATTCGTCATTGCTAGACCTGTCTGTGACACGCCCTTTGATACACACATCATATCAGGCGATGCATATGGTAACCCTCCACAGGCTGCCAAACATTGAAATTTTGATGAAATAGGCCGGTTTCAAGCCCCTGCGGCACCCAAACAATACACGAGAGATAAACATAACTTCCTTTATTGGGAGTGGAATTCGCCGAGGATCATTTTTGTCAGTAATAAGGGTGTTCAAAAAACCAAGCGTTAACCTTTTTGGGCAGGTTAAACACCAATACCCCCATAAAGCTAAAAAATTCGTATTTTCCGTGGATTTCTCTAAACGAGTCTTGTAGATTTTCAAGAAAAATTTGTCACTCCCAGGCCTTGGTGTGACAATAGAAGTTGCATGGACAAAATAGTGCGGTGAGCATTTGTTAACCCTCCATGGTTTGCTAAAAGTCAAAATTGTGATAGAATGGGCTGTTTTTGGACGCCAACAGCACCCACTTGGTGTACCACCGAGAAAGGTTCCTTCTTTTATCGGAAGCAAAATTGATGGGGAAACATTTTTGATAGTGGTAAGGTTATTCAAAAGTCGAAGTCTTAACCCATTTTGGACTGGTTAAAGAGAGATACCCCTTAAAAGCTTAAAATTCCCATTTTCTGTGGATTTTTCTAAAAGCAACTTGTAAGTTTTCAGGAAAAATTGACTATTCGCAGGTCTTTGTGCGACATTACAAGTTGCATGGACAAAATATTCCGGTGAGCATTTATTAACCCTCTACAGACTGCTAAGCATCGTAATTTTGATGAAATAGGCTGTTTTCAGACGCGCACAGCACCCAATGCATACCCGAGAGATAAACATAATCTACTTTGTTGGAAGTGAAATTCACCGAGGACCAAATTTGTTAGTAATAAGGGTATTCAAAAAACCAAGCATTAACACCTTTTGGGATGGTTAATAAAATACCCATCAAACACTTAAAAAATCATGTTTTCTCTGAATTTCTTTACAAACGTCTCATAGGGTTTCAAGAGAAAGTGGCTGTTGATAGGTCTTAGAGTCACATTACCAGTTGCATGGATAAAATATTCAGATAAGCATTTGTTAACCTTCCATGGGCTGCTAAATGTCAAAATTTTGGAAAAAATAGTCTGTTTTTGTACACCAACAACATCAAATGGGAATGCTGCAGAGAAACATAACTTCTTTTACTGGACGACAAACTGATAGGGAAAATTTTTAATAAGTAGTAAGGGTATTCAAAAATTGAGGTCTTAACCCATTTTCGCCCGGTTAAGGAGATGTACCCCTTAAAAGCATAAAATTCCCATTTTCTGTGGATTTCTCCAAAACATCTAGTAAGTATTCAAGAGAAATTGACCATTTGCAGGTCTTGAAGTGACATGACAAGTTGCATGAACAAAAGATTCTGGTAAGCGTTTGTTAACCCTCCAGAGACAGCAAACTTTGAGAAAATGGGCTGTACTTGGCCACCCATTACACCCAATGTGTACCTGCGAGATGAACATAGCCACTTTCATTGGAAGTGGGATTCACCGAGGATCATTCTTGTAAGTATGGAAGGTATTCATAAAACCAAGCATTAACCCTTTTACAGCTGGTTACAGGGTGATACCCCTCAAAAGGTTAAAAATTCATGTTATCCGAGGATTTCTCTAAAAACATTATGTAGATTTTCAAGAAAAATTGGTCATTCTCAGATCTTAGTGTGAATTACAAGTTGCATGTACAAAATATTGCAGTAAGCATTTGTTAACCCTATGCTGGTTCTCAAGCATCAAAATGTTGAAAAAGTGGGCTGTGTTTGCATACCCGCATCATCCAAAGTTAAGAGGAGAAATCAACATAAGTGGAAGTAGAATTCACTGAGAATTATTTTTATAAGTAATAAGCGTATTAAAAAAACAACCCTTAACCCGTTTTGGGCTGGATAAACAATTATAGCCATCAACAGCTTAAAAGTCATGTTCTCCCTGGATTTCTCTGAAAACATCTCGTAGATTTTTAAGTAAAAATGGCCATTCACAGTTTTTGGTGTGAAATTACAAGGTGCATGAATAAATATTCCTGTTAGCACTTGTTAACCCTTAATAAGCTGCCAGACATCAATATTTTGGATACATTTGAGATAAAACGGACCATTTTCAAATAGATACAGCACTCCGTGGGTATGTGTCAAACAAACATAACTCCTTTTGTCGATCATTGATAGTACCCCTCTCCACCGTTAATGATGGTTTTTACCTAAACAATATTTTTTTATCAAACTGTGTCATTTGAGACTTCTATACTCACCTTTTTCATCACATCAATGAAGGAACTTCAGTGAGACAGTCAAAAGCAATTCATCATACACTGTGGGGTCATTACAAATCATGGAATCTCATCGGGAAAAGCCATGATTCTCCAGAATCATAAAGTCTAGTTCATCATGGTATTGTTTCAACACATCTGCTTGTAATTGTTCAGGTATGCACAAGCGTACTCGCGGATTATCGTCAACTGTACTGATGTAATATAATACTCCCTCTATCATGAGATATCTGCTACTAATGTGTGCAGGGGTATTGTTACCTTGATATTTCCTAATTATTTCTACAATCTTTTCATCTTTCTGTTGCTCTACTTTCATGTCCAAATCTTTGTAATTAATTGCCTGTGGTTCGGGCAGAACCTGAGGTTCATGTGTGATGACATGTACATATCCTTGAGGATCAATTTTGTTACTATTTATAACTCCAATTTGTAATGCTTTCTGATTTTCTACATTATCCATCTCGTACCCAGGGTCAGCATTTGCTATTCCCTCAGGTAAACAAGAAAGTAGGTCAGCACATGTTTTCTTTCTTCCTGGTATTTATTCAATCTTACAATTGTATCTAGCTATCTTCAATGCCCAGCGTTGTACCTTGGCATTGTTTTGCGGACTTTTCAACAAGTATTGCAAGGGAGCATGGTCTGTCTTAATAACAAACTCTGCTCCCTGTAAGCAGCTATTGAACTTGTCCAAAGCATAAGAGATAGCGAAAGCTTCTTTCTCAAATGTTCACCATTTCTGTTGGGTTTCTCCCAACTTATGAGATAGAAAGAAAATGGGTTTTTCATCAGGTACTCCTGCTAGTTGACCTGTTTCTTCATCACATGGTTGTGCCAAAACTGTGCCTACACAGCAGCCACTGGCGTCCGTGTAAAGCATGTAAGGCTTTCTGGGATTTGGATACGAAAAATGAGCAACTTGAGTTAAGCTATCTTTCAACTCTTGGAAGGCTTTTTAATGTATGTCGCGCCAATGAAATCTTGCATATTTCTTTGTTAGTTCTAATAACGGTTGAGCAATCTCGCTGAACCGAGGAATAAATCTGTGATAGTATGAGGTCATGCCCATAAAAGATCTCAGGTCTGTTACCGTCTTCAACGGACTCAATTTTCGAATGACCTCGACGTTCGAAGTTTCAGGTTTAATTCCATCTTTACTAATTACAAAACCAAGATAAGATGTTTCAGATTGGAAGAAGGAACACTTCTTTGCTTTCAGCTTCAATTTATGTTTTCTTAGTCAGCCAAATACTTGTTTAATATGGTCAATATGAGATTTTACGTCACGCCTGAAGATCAAAATATCGTCAAGGTAGGCTAGAGAAAAGTCCTCTAGACCTTCCAAGATGCTTGTCATGTGTGATTGATACACGGAGGGTGCGTTAACGAGTCCAAAGGCCATCACATTGAACTCATAGAGGCCCTTATGGCAAACAAAAGCTGTCTTGGGTCTGTCTTCTTCATCCATCTTGACTTGCCAGCAACCTGACTTCATGTCAAGAGTGGTAAAGTATTGACATCCGTTCAACAAAGTAAAGATGTTGTCAATTAATGGAAGCGGCCAGTTTGTAACTTTCGTGACTTCATTAAGCTTGTGGAAATCCATGCAGAAGCGTTTCAAGCCGTCTTTCTTGTCTATGAGCAAGCACAGAAAACTCCATGCACTATGTGATCTTCGGATAATTCCCGATTGAAGCATCTCCTCAAGTGCTTCATCCATAATTTTTCTCTTAAGTAATGGAACTCTATATGCTCTACTTTTTATTGGTGGCGCATCACCAGTGTCAATGCACATCTTAACTGTATCTGTCTGGGTTAATTCTTTATCAGTTTTTGCAAACAAGTCTCTATTATTATTGATGACTGGCATCAATAGGTGCCGTTTGTCTTCAGGCACCTGTATGTCAGCATCTGTGATCTGGTCTTCAGGTGTATTTTGAGTTAAGATCTGATTAACTTCTAAGACTTTTTCTTCCTGTTCTATTGGCTCAAGTTTTCCAATCAAACATCCCCTCTTTAAGGTGTAATGTTTGTTGGTACTGTTCACCAACAGCGCAGGTATGGTTTCATTTCCATTAGTTACTATATTATTACTGACTAAGAGGCCAGGCGGTTCAGCCATGTGCCCTTTAGTCAAACCATGATGTTCTAAGTATTTTGTATCAAAGACAGATTTTGCACCGGAAGCTATGGTGTACACAAACAAGTGGACTGTGGTTTAAGTTCAACCTGATTAATCAGTTGAGTAAGACAACTCACCTGTATGTCTTGAACAATGGGTACATAGTGACCATCTAATCTCAATTTATGAAATTCCCAATATAAATTAACTCGATTGCCCCTAATCCAGTCCATTCCTAACAACATACTTCGACTCAATTCATTTAACACTAAGAACTCATGCACCTGATAAATTCCTTGAATATAAAATTCAAGTCTAACTTTCCCTTGAGGGAGAGTGTCATTCCCAGTAATACCTGAAATGCGAGGCAAAGTATTTTTATCACCAACTAATTTTGGTCGGTGTTTAAGATTTTTCCAAAATTTTGTACTAATACAACTTGTCTGTGCCCCTGTATCCAATAAGGCATGTACTCGCTGTCCTTTGATGTTCACTAAGACACTATTCAAAGAAGCAGCTCCATAATTAATGGTTATGGTTTCCGGTTGAGAATTTCTAAGTTTTTGTTGCTGTTGTTCCCCATTTGGGTAATCATCATTGTTTACTAAGTTATTTCCCTTGGTTTCCATAGAGTTTTTCATTTCCTGTTGACATGGGTTTTTCCCATTACCTCCCTTTGGGATTTTCCTGTTTTGTTGTTTTGGGTTTTTCCCAAGTGATTGATCTTGGCTTCTTTTTCTCGGATTCCTATTTCCTGATTCAAATATTTCCTGTTTCTGCTGGTTTATTGAAACACAACCCTGCTTACCTGGTTGATTATCATAAGCATTTTTCATATAAATTGTAATATCAGGGTCTACATCTACAATGTGTATCTCTTTTAATTGTCTAGGGGCAAAGTTTTGTAGAACTTTAACATAAACATCTGCACACTTCTGTTTAGGTACACCATATATCCCGCTACTGATCAGTGGGATAGCTATGTTTGTAAAATTTTTGTTATCACATACCTGCAATACTTTCTGTACAGTTCTGTATAAGGCATTTAAACATTTATTTTTATCACTATAATCATTCCAGCATGGTCCCACAGCATGTATAACTTTTAAACATGGCAACATTCCACAAGTGGTAATCCTATTCTCACCTACTGGAAGATTTCCATGTTGTTGTATATATTGTTGACATTCTTGTTCAAGGGCTGGTCCAGCTCCAAGAGCTATAGCTCTGGCAACACCTCCACCATGGGTCAATTGGCTATTAGCCGCATTTACCATAGCATCAGCAGCTACCCGAGTTATACCAGACCTGTATACTTTCACCTCTAGACCACTGGTGGTCTGATAGCTGAAACAATCTTGTGAATTAAACTTTTCATGCTGACTGTCCTTTGCAGGACAGCCATTTTGTGAGTTGGCCTTGAGTTTCTTTGGCCTACCAGTCAGAGGAATAGTTGTGAATTTTACTGTACATTTTTTCCTTTTATGTGTGGTCTGGCCACACCTTGTGCATTGAATGGCTTTGCTTTTCACTGGAGGAGAATCGTTTTTGGTTCTCTTTGTTTGAGACTAAGTACTTGACTTTATATTACATGTTTTATTACCCATATTTCCACCTGCCTTGTTATTTACAATTTTATTTGTACACACATTCATGCATTTATTTTGTACATTATTTATCACTTCTCCCTGGTGATTTCCATTTTCACTTCTGTAGGGAGCATGTGACTTCTCATTAACTCTGCTCATTGCCCCATATGTGCAGAGTTTCCTTCGTTTAAATTTACTTGGCAATTGCGAGCAAAGTGGTTTGGCTTCCCACAGCGAAAGCAGCAAAAAGTCGCCCCTGGTGACCCTTCACCTGCTGGCTGAATATCAAGCGTTGTGACTTGTTTAGTCAAGTTGACATGACAATCGTGTTTCACGTGGCCAATGTGATTACAGCGATTGCAAACCGGACATGTAAATCATATCGGTTTCTGATATCTGTTGAAATTTTGACTTCCCCTATTTTTGTATTGGTTATTATTGTACCGAGTTCTATTCTGATTCTGATATAGAGGTCGTGAATAACCACCACTGTAGTTTTTAGTTAATATATTAACCTTGTGTCATCGGCGCGCGACATTTATATCCATGGGAGTTTCATCTCTTGTCTCCAGGGGGAGATCTACACGTTCTTCCTGTTTGTCTATGGGATCACAAAATACAGGGTCCCGGTAGCGCTCATATTCTTCATACTGTCGTTCAAATGCTTTTCCAAAGGGCGCTTTTCCTTTGGAAGCCTCAGAGCATGCGCAAAATTTGATTTTCACGGCATTTTCGAATAATGCTTGACGAACAGCGTTTTCTAGTGTCTTTGGCATGCGACGGATCAACTTCATCCGAACATCAGAATCATATAATCCATCACAAAAATAATCAGAGAGGTTTTTCTGGATGGTGGGGTTGTCAATCTCTTGATCAAAGGCATCTTTTGCAAGATCAATCAATTGCTTAGCATATGAGACAAGGGTTTGATTTTTCCCCTGCTGCATATGGCGCAACTGAGTGGTGGCCATGGAGTTATCCATAGTGGCGCTATAGCGATTTTTCAATTCACTATACAGTTCAGACCAAGGCATTTGTGGAGTTTTCTTCATTGTTTGCAAGATAAAATCAGCAACTACAAAGTCACTGGTTTGAGCGGTGATTTTGAGTCATCGCTTCTCTTCTACGTCATTAGTCTCGCAGAAAAGGTCAAGGGATTTTATCCAACCTCGAAAGTTCAGGGGGTTCCCGTCAAATTTCTTAATGTGGGAGTGAATTGACTGGGCTTGAGTGGCGTTAGCAGTTTTTGCATTACTCTTCTCACTTTGGCACACGGTTTCATGAAGGTCAATAATGGCAGAGGACGTTGGGTCCTTTGCTCTCTTTTCTGCATCGGCCAGTTGTTTCTTTAACCTTTGCTGCTTTGTTTGTGCACTACCTTTATCAGCAGCCAATTGCAAATCCAAATCAGCCTTCTGTTGTGCCATTTCTGCCTGAACTCGGGCGAAGGCTGTCTGCGTTTGTTGGAGTGTTTGTTGTGAAGTAGCATGCTGCTGCAACAAGCTGTGAACCTGGCTGTTCATTTCAGCAAGTTGCTGCTCATACTGATTCACTTGACCCTCCCTTTCATGTCTCACTTGAGTCAGTTCATCGAGCAACTGTTTCTCTCTTTCTGACGGTGTAGTCATTTCAATTATTCAATTAATTTACTAATTTAATTTACAATTTTTCTGCTGTTAATGAACAAGAAATGAATAAAATTGCACTTACCTTGCTAGCGCTATAACTGTTGAAACACACGTGGTAGTCTTTTCAGAATTTCCTCGAACTCCTGAAGATTTTGCAATGTTCCCTGAGTTTCCGTTTTTTCCTGATGTTCCGTTAGAAGTTCTATATATTTTATGAGCAATGCTCGGTGCGACCAGTCGAGCGTGGCTTGAATATGGAAGTGATTGGTGGTTGGCGTCAGAGTAAATAATGGCACGTTGGACATTCAGTCGGACATGCAGTCAATTCCACCATGGAGTTGTACCAGTAAATTTTCAACCATTGGGTTCAGAGGGCGCTGTCTACTGCCAGGCATACAAATTACCAGTAAATCAAGGGATGACCATCCCTTGTAAACAGTATCAAAAAGTTCTCACAAGTTCACTGTGCTCCCCAGCAGCAACGTTTTTAAGTCAGTGTTGGCTTCACTGGGTCTGTTAGGGTCAATAGATGTTTTTTTAGAATGTTCACCCGATCATCTGAAGAAAGTTAGTAGTCAGAGTCCACAATCCTGGTCACGGCACCATATAAACTGGCCTGTGGTGAAGCATGGTTAAGTACCCCGTAAAAATGATCGTCTAGTGGATTTAGGTTAGGACTTCAATCGTGGCAAATGACCACAGGACAATTTAAAGAGTTCATTCAAGAAGGCAACCAGCTTCTGTGGAGTCTGCAAAAGTTCTTGAAGTACTGCAGCCGCAGCGAATGGGTGAATTCAAAACACATAAAATGTACTTACAGTTTTCTATTTTATTCAAGCCCTATTTTAAAATGCCTACAAATAAAACGATTTCTCTCTCTGGTAATAATATCAAAGTATAAGAGACAAAAAGAAACTAAGTTGAAAATATCGCATCGCTCTCATCGCAACCTTCATGTAAAACTGTTGTCTGGCCTGGCAGCGTTCTTCCACGAAAAATTGGAGAGTGACTTCTGTGTGTGTTGGAAGCCCAGAGAGAAGTGAAGTTCACGGGTCTTTCAGCCAGTTTATATTCTGTTGGGAACGTGATTTTCCACTCATATCTCATCACGTACGCCAATGCATCAGGTGAAGGCTGACACCACAAAATGCAACCTATACCCCAAGATGGCGGAGGGGTGTTTCATAACCCGTCGCTTCCATTCTGGGATAGTGGGGGCATCCTGTGCTATCAGTATGAATTCTCGCACTAAAATGATGCTGGCATGCTGTTGGTTTGCATTTATTAAGTTTGTCCAAATTTATCCTCAAGGTTAGGGAGTTACTATATGACGTCAATACCTTATTATTGTACGTGCTAACTTGTGCAATTCCCAGAGCTGAAAGCTATTATGGGTGTGTTGAGGTTAGGCCAGGTCAGTATACAATACTAAATTCTGTCAAAAGTATTTTGATAAGGTTACTGCAGGGCAGACTATGTCTCGTTTTCTGCACCATACGTGCCGAGTGTGAGAATCGTTCGTCTAGGTCGATTGCACTTATATTACGCAATTTTAATTAGAATAGAAATATTATTAAAATACCATGATTGCACAGCTGTGCCTTTAAGAGAATTTCCATATTGTGAATATCGAATATTGTGAAATAGTTTGAAGCATAGCTGCCCCTTTAACAAGAACTTCGGGAACAGCTTTCAGATTTATTAAAGTTTATTCGCCAGAGAATTATTACCAAGTGGGACTTGGCCACTCTTATTAACACTTCGGGAACTAAGAATCCCGAGTCATATTATATTAACCCTATGTGTTCCATGGAGGGCATTTCGTTACACCCCCCCCCCCCCCCCACACACACTTTTTGATGTGACTCTCCCTCCTTTTTGGAGCTTCGATGTTTAGCAAGAAAGAAATTCAATCAGTAGCTCGGGAGACATAAGGCACCGATAGCCAAAGATGTGCCTCCGCCAAACCGTCCCGATATTCTATCATTAGTCCCCAAGCTTCAATTGACGTCGGCTTGGAGGATGTTCTCTGTTAGAAGTCCACATGATTGCCCAGTCAGTACCACATTATAACAGATAAACATCGTGCGCCACACTAATGGAAAAACAGGTGACTCGTTGCAGCACTGTACTTACCAAATAGAACTGTAATACTGTATTATGTATATTTTTGGGAGTTGGGGTTTTTGTGTTGTTAAATTCGTCCTTTGTGTAATACATTATGTCTGTGTTCAGTGTAATAAGTCTTTATTAAAAAATTATATATCCCAAGCAAAATTGACTTGTTTATTTTTTGTCGACCTCGTTTTGGAAGCTGTGACTTGTTTCAAATAAGTGTGCAGACTGCTGTCAATAGTTGTCTGAAACACGCCCATAACATATAGTTTTCACAGTGGTAGAACATCATCATCACAAAGATACTGATTGAACACTGCCACTTTGGAGCGGTGCACCACTCATTGTGAAAGAACACTGCCACTTTCGAGCGTGCACAACTCACTGTGAAAACGGGTGTTCAGAAATTAATGAGAAAGTGGTAATTAAAAATAAAAAAATAATTACAACTCTGGTATTTGAGAATTATATAACAATTTAACCAGCGATATGATGTATGACTTATTGGTTTAATAAAACATGCTCATTTATCATTCCATCATGCTCTGCAACATGTGAAATTATGACTTTCAGTGTAAAGTCAATTTTTTGAATTTTGCCAAGGGAGGCAACTATTTTGTTATTCATATTCCACTGTGTAAATTTTATCTGGTCTTCATATTATGATTTTTTTTTTATTGATTTTGTGTGAAGCTATATTTTGTTTATTCGTAATAAATGTACATATTTAAAAAAAAATAGCTATTTTTAAACAGACTATGTTTGTCTGTTTTCAAGGGGGTGGTTTGCAGTGTTGATTGTCATACTTAACTTACGTCCATTTCTAGCTTCGAGAGTAACCTGTACAAAAAAATGAAAACAACACCGCATGGTTTTCTGTTTGTTTTATTCATTAAATTGAGAATTAAAACCCGAAATCTGAAAATGAAACGTATGTACAAGATAATTATGAGAATTTTTAAAGCAAATTCTGATTAAATTAGCTGTGTACTTTTGGTTTCGTTTACTGGATGAATGGGGATGTATAATGACATGCGCAGTGAACAAAGGAAACTGGAAATGTTTCAGTTTTCACTGACAATATCGATTCCGACCTCTTGCGGAGTGGATGGTGATATGAAGGCGGAGGGGTGGGTGGGGGGGGGGGGGGGCATATAACAGCAGTTTTAATTTTGTTTTTGTTTTACCATTAACCAATGGACAATAACAAAATAGATGTCGATTCTGACTTGAAGCGTGGCAAGTGAATTTGAACTGTTCGATGACGGGTGCGATTTTTTGTGCTTGTCTTTTTTAAATTACGGGCGCTTGCGAGCGCGAGTGCAATAGTGTCCATCTCACGCGAAGGACTGGTGAAGTACCTGTACCAAAACAAATGGGGATTTTTTGGACGTTAGGGAGAAACCTTTAGTTTTAGTAACCTTCATCAATGTGTAGCTAATACCCAGGCAGTTTGGTATAAAATTCTCTGTCTTCTGACATATCTTGCAAACTCATCAGAATGCCAGTGTTCCATTTATCTATTTATTTATTAAGGTTTAACGACACTTTAACTGCCAAGGCCAAATCATTTCGGGAAAGTTTTACGGGTGGAGTACCCGTAGAGAACCACCGAGCAAAGACGAGCAGCTGCCAGCTCACCAACATCGTAACTCCGCACTGCTGAAGAGGCAGGGTTAGATTGGTTGAAGACATGCGCACCATCGACATGTAGTACGCCTTAGTACAAGGTGTCATCATGCCCCCATGTTGACTTAATCGGGGTTAAGTGCCTTGCCCAAGGACACAACATGGGAGTCCGAATCGATCGCTCAGACGGTAACCCATCCAAGGACTAATTTGGTTGCTTAACTTCGGTGACCTGATGAGAACCGGTTACCGCAATGCTACCGCCCCCCCTCCTCCCTGTGTTCCATTGTATAGTTTAATTTAATACCTTTCTGATATACTCGATTATATTTTTCCTGTCCTGTATTTTCAAGTACTCTTATTTTATTTTATCATATGACTCGTCCATTTTGTTCACGTTAAAACATTTGATATTTTGTTTTCATATTAATCACTGATAAATAAAGCCTTCCGTCAATTTCATTGGTCAGTTTCAAAACTAGACAATTTGATTGGCTGAACAAAATACAATTGGGCCACATTTTCATAATTTGCATAATTAGAGTTGGGAGCTTTCATTGGTCAATTTCGAAACTGGACAATTTGATTGGCTAAACAAAATACAATCACATTTGCATAATTTCAGTGGGGAGAATTTACGTTATCTGTCCTATTTAGGGTGGGTTATATTGTATTAATCTTTTACCTACAAGAAAAACGCCATTCATTTTTTTTATATTTTCACTTTTTGCTTCCAAAACATAGGTTATGACCCCACATTGGAACGTGCTCGACGAGCTCGTTCCAATCAGGGGTCATAACCTATGTTTTGGAAACAAAAAAAATGAAAATTTTTAGTTATACGAGGATGTTTCTCCAAGTGCCGTCTGCAACTCAAGTTAGGTGATGGGTTAAAAAGTCATACTAAGTGGCTAATTTGTGCATGTGTGTGTCGTATGATAAATAGAATATGAAATGAGTGTTTTTCTCATATAATATTTATGAAACTCGTCCGAATTTTCCGTTTGGGCTCGCCAGAGGCTCGCCAAAACGGAAAATTCTTAGACTCGTTGCAGCGACGTATATATTGTGAGATAAATTTATCATCACCACAGAGTGTGTCTCAGGAAATTCTGATCAAGTCTCGTTGTAGGCACAGAATCTGTTCCTACAACTCGACTTGATCTGAATTCCCGGAGACACACACTGTGGTGATAATCTGTATAGAATTTACTCTCGTCTCTAATGACCCTTTAAGACTATACCGAACATACCATTTTCCACTGTATGCTGAATTTCTCAACAGGGACCGCCCTCACAAAAATAATAATAATAATATTTATATCAGCATGACTCCAGCAGAAAGCAGTACTCAATACAGAAAGAAGTCGAGATATTCGGGCACATGCAGTGGAACCAGGGGGCACAGGAAACACGTGCCCCTTCACTTTTTCCACGGGCATATTATGCGGTTACCCAATGAATTAAAATGGACGTATGCAAACGTGGCAATGTACAGGCACTCCTGTAATATATTATATGCAAAATACAAACAACATTTGGCCAAAGACACCAACCTTCAGTCGCTTCGGTCCATTTTTTCTCCTAGTCCATTTCTTCTCCTAGTCTTCGAGTCGGCAGATGGCTGAAGTAGAAGAAATGCACAGGCCAGTGACTATACTGCGGCGTACTCATCTAAATGACATACTATAGTGTATTATTGTTCATTTACCGATAAACGATGGTACTTTTTCTCCCATTGCGCCGAAATATTGTCACCTTGAAAATTTGTGCCCCTCCACGTTTATCGATTTTCCACCGGTTCTGTATTCAGATAGAGCATCGACAACCTTGACAGTAATCTGCAGATGACAGTAATCTGTCTTCCGAAGTTAAAACTTGGAAGAGGAGAGTAAAATACCAGTTTTTGGACACGAAAAAGATGTGGGAAAGTAAGCCACTGCACGGTAAGCATTGCACAAGAGCAAATGGTGCAGATATAGACCAAGTATGATATACTTGTGGCTACATAGAAGGTCTTTGAAGTGAGGTTGAGATAAAAGGTCTCATTCTGGCGGTCGAAGATCGGTGTCTCCCAAATAGAAACTACCAGTGTGGAATTCTGAAATTGGACAACAGCCCTAAGTGTCGTTTCTGTTAGGCATCTGAGGAAACGAGAGATCATCTATTGTTCCATCCTTGTCTCAATTGAGTACCTTTTAACCCTTTGAACTCGCAAGGCCGATTTTTTTATCCAAGCCTTATGTCTTATTATAAGAGGTCTATAAACGGGCCATTGATGATAAAATAGTAAGTGCAGTTAGCAGCCGGGTGGCTGCAGACAGCAGGTATTATTTTATCTTCCATGTTTATTGATATTGGATTGACCCATTTCACTGTAAGTGAACACAAAGGTGATACTATTCCAGGAAACGGGGGTTCAAAGGGCTAAGACACAATTAAGTTGCGAAATATATTTCCTGGCAAATCTGCAAGCATCACAATCCCAAAACCACATGTCATCAGTGTAAACATGAACCACCTACTGCAATCGAAAGCAAACTAACAAAACGTTTAATGGACTTCCAGAACCATGCAGATGGAGCCATTATGGACAATAAACCAGATATTGTCATTTAAGACAGAAATTATCCACCTGATGTAGGGTACCAACCGACAATAATCTGACCAAGAACGACCTCGAGAAGATGTCCAAAAACTGTCATCATGCCTGTTACCATACGTTCCCTTGGTCTGATTGGAACACCCTCCAAAAAAACCTATTGAAAATCTTCCTGGGCACACTGTGGCAGAAGAAATACAAACAAAATATCACCGCACACATTCTTCGAAAGGCACTTTCTATCATTTTAGAGTCTAAAACAAACAAGAGGCCCCAAGGGGGCCTTAATCGCTCACCAGGCAAAGTGATTCTAAAAAAGTGGTTCTAAGAAGTATTTGGGGTCACATTCAGTTAGACATGGTTCATCAACACTACAAAGGAATGAAGTCATGAGAGACAAATTTTATGGAACTAGGGCTTGTAACAAACTTGAATCTTACCCCCCTAAGGATGCTGCATACCAAATATCAAAAGCATTCATCTGCTGGATCTGAAGAAGAAGATTCTTAAACAAAATTCCTCATTTTGAACTAAGTTATCATTCGGGCTCCACAGTGAGCCCAAATATGAACCCAGGGACTTGACTTTAACAAACTTGAATTTCATCCCCCTTAAGGATGCTACACACCACATATCAAAATATTCTGACTGCTGGATCTGAAGAAGAAGATTTTTAAAGAAAATTCCTCATTTTGAACTAAGTTACAATTCAAGCTCCCGCAGTGAGCCCAAATATGGACCTAGGGATATGGCTTGAACAAACTTGAATCCCCCCCCCCCCCCCCCCCCCCCCCACTAAAGATACTGCATACCAAAATATCAAAACATTCTGACTGCTGGATCTGAAGAAGAAGATTTTTAAAGAAAATTCCTCATTTTGAACTAAGTTATCATTCGGGCTCCCACAGTGAGCCCAAATATGAACCTAGGGACATGGTATGAATAAACTTGAATCTCACCCCCCTAAAGATGCTGCATACCAAATATCAAAACATTCTGACTGCTGGATCTGAAGAAGAAGATTTTCAAAGAAAATTCCTCATTTTGAACTAAGTTATAATTCGGGCTACCACAGTGAGCCCAAATATGAACCCAGGGACTTGGCTTGAACAAACTTGAATCTCACCCCCCTAAGCATGCTGCACACCCAATATCAAAAGATTCTGCCTGCTGGATCTTGAGAAGAAGATTTTTAAAGAAATTTGCCTGAAATGCACCAAGTTCAAATTTGGGCTCCTATACTGAGCCCAAATATGAACCCAGGGGGTCGATTTGAACAAACCTGAATCAGATCCACCCCACAATGTTGCATACCAAATATCAAAAGATTCTGCCTGCTGGATCTGGAGAAGAAGATTTTTGAAGAAATTTGCCTGAAATGCACTAAGTTCGAATTCGAGCTTTTATAGCGAACCCAAATATGAATCCAGGGGGCCGATTTGAACAAACCTGAATCCGATCCACCCCACAATGTTGCATACCAAATATCAAAAGGTTCTGCCTGCTGGATCTGGCGAAGAAGATTTTTAAAGAAATTTGGCTGAAATGCACTAAGTTCGAATTCGGGCTTCTATAGTGAGCCCAAATATGAATCCAGGGGGCCGATTTGAACAAACTTGAATCAGATCCACCTCACAATGTTGCATACCAAATATCAAAAGATTCTGCCTGCTGGATCTGGAGAAAAAGATTTTTTAAGAAATTTGCCTGAAATGCACCAAGTTCGAATTTGGGCTTCTATACTGAGTCCAAATGTGAATCCAGGGGCCGATTTGAACAAACTTGAATCAGATCCACCCCACAATGTTGCATACCAAACATTAAAAGATTCTGCCTGCTGGATCTGGAGAAGAAGATTTTTTAAGAAATTTGGCTGAAATGCACTAAGTTTGAATTCGAGCTTCTATAGTGAGCCCAAATATGAATCCAGGGGGCCGAGTTGAACAAACCTGAATCAGATCCACCCCACAATGTTGCATACCAAATATCAAAAGATTCTGCATGCTGGATCTGGAGAAGAAGATTTTTTAAGAAATTTGGCTGAAATGCACTAAGTTCGAATTCGGGCTTCTATACTGAGCCCAAATATGAATCCAGGGGGCCGATTTGAACAAACTTGAATCAGATCCACCCCACAATGTTGCATACCAAATATCAAAAGATTCTGCCTGCTGGATCTGAAGATGAAGATTTTTTTAAGAATAATCCTCATATTGCACTAAGTTAAAATTCGGGCTCCCATAGGGAGCCCAAATATGAACCCAGGGACTCGATTTGAACAAACTTGAATCTGCCCCCCCCCCCCCCCCCCCCCCCCCCCAGAGATGTTGTATACCAAATATGAAAGAATTCTGCCTGGTGGATCTGAAGAAGAAGATTTTTTTGATTTTCTAAGAAGTTCAAGGGTGCTATCAGAGTTATACCCCCTGTGGTGCCCCCTGTAGGCGTGGCAACTTTATTTGAACAAACTTGAATTGACATATGACAGGGAACGTGCACAGCAAATTTTGTTGAATTTGGTCCAGTAGTTTGTGAGGAGAAGTCGATAATGTAAAGTTTATGACAGACGGACGGATGGACGACGGACAGAAAGTGATTAGTAAAGCTCCCCTTGAGCTTCGCTCAGGTGAGCTAAAAAGCCACTACTGTGGTTTGGTCTTGCCATATACTTAAAGGGGTAAAATAATAAAATTCGCTCTTGCTAGTAAGATTCACAACCCACTTCCGTAATCCTTGAAGACAATATTATGGTTCGCAACTCTTTGTCATGCGTTGATTATTTACAACGCCGAGTTTCTTTTCGATAAAGTGCCACAGCATTACCATCGTCAAGGCCGGGGAGAGGAAATTGGTGACTCAGAGTTAATTCTGTGACGGGCCCCTTTGGAAAGTGTCGGGGATACTGATGCTGATGTCGAAGTTCTTGAATTGAAGAATTCTTGAAGTGATAACACCGAGTCTGGTGCATATATATATATGGATCACAGTCTAATAACCTTTTACCCAATGTAACCACCCAAACCGGCCAGCGTTATTCACAAAATTGACATTCGATTTTCATTCATTCTTTTTTCATTCATTTTTTTTATTTTTTTTCCTCAAAAACATAGCATATGGCCCCCTCATTGGAACGAGCTCATTCAGCTTGTTCCAATGAGGGGTCATGAGCTGTTTTTTTTTTTTTTGACGGAAAAAATGAACAAAAATTGGACAAAATAAACATTCGATAATTTTGTTTGCAGGTGACATGAGCCGTAATTTGGACACGCCAGAAGTGTTGATCGTCGTGGCGAGACATTAGATTGATCTTAGATTGTTCATGAAAACATAAGTATGCTGCAAGCTTACATATTTTCACACGCGGACAACCGAAATCCGCGACAATTTGCACATTTCGAGTAAAAAATACTTTGATCATCTCGAAAAATGTTCTTTGTCGTAGAAATTCCCTCATTTTCGCAATTTTCAACATAGAATAGAAATTCTAATATTATCTTAGAGATAGGCGATACACAGACAGAAACGCACAAAGTTTATATTCATAAAAAAAACATATTCGCGAAAGGGAATGATTTTTAGCTCACCTGACTGAAAGTCAGGGTGGGCTTTTCTGATCACTTTTCGTCCGTCGTCCGTCGTGAAGATGGTGTTTGGGCCTTTTTCTCCCAAAACCACTGGCCACATATTAATGAAATTTCATGTGAATAGGGGTTATATAAGGGCATTTTGATTTTTTGTCAAATTAGGTTTCGGCTCATATTGAGCAGAGGGATGGGGCAAAAATGCTCCAATTCTTAAAAAATCTTCTTCTCAAGAACCAGCAATAGCAAAAACTTGATATTTGGTATGCAGCTTCCTTTTGAGGTGTCATGTTTGTTCAAGAGAAGTTTGTCGGGCATTATTTGCCTTCGTTATGGGAGGGGCAAAAATTTTGGCCAAGCCTAAAATTTCTATTTTCAGAACCGTCAGGTCGATTTGAACCAAATTTGATATGAGGTGATAATGGGTCATAAGTAGTTGATTGATGCAAAAAAAAAAAAATTCTCATTGCCCCGTGGGACCCTCGGGAGCTAAAAATAGGAAAAACCTTAAAACTGCCATATCTCCAAAACTACACGGCACAGGGAATTTTTATTTTGTGTAAAGCTTACTTTTATCCAGTAGAATAGAGTGGTTAAAAAAATCCCTATCGGTTTGTTCACAAGGTACTTTTTTCAGGACTTTGAAAAAGTGCTGAGTCAGCACTTTTTAACACTGTAGGCAATGGGAAAAAGATTAAAAAATCTTCTTCGCCAGATCCAGCAGACAGAATCCTTTGATATTTGGTATGCAACATTGTAGGGTGAATCTGATTCAAGTTTGTTCAAATCGGCCCCCTGGGTTCATATTTGGGCTCAGTATAGGAGCCCGATTTCGAACTTAGTGCATTTCAGGCAAATTTCTTAAAAAATCTTCTTCTCCAGATCGAGCAGGCAGAATCTTTTGATATTTGGCATGCAACATTGTGGGGTGGATCTGATTCAAGTTTGTTCAAATCGGCCACCTGGGTTTATATTTGGGCTCAGTATAGAAGCTCGAATTCGAACTTAGTGCATTTCTGGCAAATTTCTTTAAAAATCTTCTTCTCCAGACCCAGCAGGCAGAATCTTTTGATATTTGGTATGCAACATTGTAGGGTGGATCTGATTCAAGTTTGTTCAAATCGGCCCCCCTGGATTCATATTTGGGCTCAGTATAGAAGCTCGAATTCGAACTTAGTGCATTTCAGGCAAATTTCTTAAAAAATATTCTTCTCCAGATCCAGCAAGCAGAATCTTTTGATATTTGGTATGCAACATTGTGGGGTGGATCTGATTCAAGTTTGTTCAAATCGGCCCCCTGGATTCATATTTGGGCTCACTATAGAAGCCCGAATTCGAACTTAGTGCATTTCAGGCAAATTTCTTAAAAAATCTTCTCCTCCAGATTCAGCAGGCAGAATCTTTTGATATTTGGTATGCAACATTGTGGGGTGGATCTGATTCAAGTTTGTTCAAATCGGCTCCCTAGATTCATATTTGGGCTCACTATAGAAGCTCGAATTCGAACTTAGTGCATTTCAGGCAAATTTCTTTGAAAATCTTCTTCTCAAGATCCAGCAGGCAGAATCTTTTGATATTTGGTATGCACCATGCTTAGAGGGGTGAGATTCAAGATTGTTCAAGCCAAGTCCCTAGGTCCATATTTGGACTTATTGTGGGAGCTTAAATAGTAACTTAGTTCAAAATGAGGAATTTTTCTTTGAAAATCTTCTTCTCAAGATGCAGCAGGCAGAATCTTTTGATATTTGGTATGCACCATGCTTAGGGGGGTGAGATTCAACTTTGTTCAAGCCAAGTCCCTAGGTCCATATTTGGACTCACTGTGGGAGCCCGAATTATAACTTAGTTCAATATGAGGAATATTCTTTAAAAATCTTCTTTTTTTTAGATCCACTGGTCAGAATCTTTGGATATTTGGTATAACCTTTTCTTAGGAGGAGCAGATGCAACTTGTTGAAATCAATTCTCTGGGTTGTTATTTAGGCTACCATGTCAGGTGAGCGCCCTCAGGCCCCTTGGGGCCTCTTGTTTGAGGAAACCTACTCATTTTTCACTATACGCCAAGTAATGTACATGTGTGCGACTCTTATCGATTGTCGTCGAGGGTAGCGCCGACTTTAGTTACTCAACCCTCTTTTGTTACAGGTTACCACTTTTGTTACCGATATCGCCCACTTTTGTTACAGGTCACCACTTTTGTTACAAAATCGCTGACTTTTGTTTTAAAAAACAGCTCAAGACGTTTGTTACGAAAATCAATAAAATCGCACATGTAACAAACATCGGTGCTACTTGTTACTCTACCCACTTTTGTTACAGGTCACAACTTTTGTTACCAAAATCGCCAACTTTTGTTACAGCTCACCACTTTTCTGTTAGAAAACGCCATCTTCTGTTAAGACAATTTACGTTAAATAAGATGAATAATAAAAAAAAGTATTCGTAGATTACCAAGAATAAATGGAATTATGTCTCCCCTTCCCAGAAGGGAGACATATTGTTTTAGTGCATATTCTTCTTCTCCTTCTTCTTCTTCTTCTCTCTTCTTCTTCTTCTTCTCATACAAACTTTGTCCGGGGCATAAGTTTTTTGTCTTTTGACCTAGACCTTAGATATTTGGCATGTGGATGTATCACCATGAGCCGGTGTGTCGCGTACCATAGTGACCTTCATGTGACCTTGACCTGAAGATCAGATTTATGTGCTTTTTAAGGGAAACTTTGTCCGGGGCATAACGTTTTTGTCTTTTGACCTAGACCTTAGATATTTGGCATGTGGATGTATCATCATGAGCCGGTGTGTCGCGTACCATAGTGCCCTTCGTGTGACTTTGACCTGAAGGTCAGATTTATGTGCTTTTTAAGGGAAACTTTGTCCGGACCAGAACTTTTTTGTCTTTTGACCTAGACCTTAGATACTTGGCATGATTGTCAATATTATTCATGTATATATAATTTGCAGTGCATTAAATAGAAAGGAAGGGGAGACATATGTTTTAGTGTGCTAAAACAGTTTCTAGTTGTTTCTACGTTCCATCACATATTTCACGTTTCTAGGGTGATGATACTTTGGAAATCATATCATCATATGTTTAATTGACAGATATTTTATTGACATTGTTAAATTGATATCGTAGCCTGAGTGCCAGAATGTTCTATGTCCCCTGTGGGACTATATATTATTTCCCCTATGGGACTATATATTATTTCCCTATGGGACATAGGACATTCTAACACTCAGGCGACGATATGATGAACCCTGTTCAGTGTAGTGTGTTACTCCTTTTGCTGAGGACAACGGTTTGAAATGTAAAAAAAATTAAATGTATCAATAAAATACAATCATGATCGGGAACAACTTAAAAATTGTCGTATGAAACAAACCAGACATAGGCTTCGTTGGTAAAAGCTGTGGAGCTGGTTCCAACGACGCCTGTATTGGCGTGCTTTTCTTAACAGCCTCATGTCTTCTTTTCGCTCAGTAATGTGAAGAGTCACTATAGTAGTTTTACACATCAAATCTGTACAAATCCTTTTACATATATATTGCGTTTGTACGTAAATATACTATTAAAAGAAAGTAGGGGATATTTAATAAAAGTGAGATATATGAAGACATATATTTATATTTTCATCAAAAAGACAGTTGAGGCATTGCACTGTGACATTGCACTGGATGATTTCAGCGATAGTTGGGTGTCTGACAAGCACACGTTCCACGCACTGAGCTGCAGAAGACATGGACGGTCAGTCAGAAAATTTACCATATTCAGACACACACTTGGGTTTTTTCCGCAGTGTGTGAGTAACATATGGAGGATTATCTAGGGGTTTTCTCTGGGAATACTCTCTAGGGGGTGGGGTGGGGTGGCTAGACCGCTACGGGCGGCGTGTGGAGGAATCCGAAGTACCGAAGTACCCAGAGAGAAACACACACTATACAATGAGCAAGTTTTAATCACAAAATCCACTAAAAAGCACACCATTACGATAGGCCAACATATGATGATACTAGCGGGTGATACCCGGCGTTGCACGGGAGAAGATGGTTATGGTTTTCGAAATAGAAGATCAAGGTCACCAATTTCAAGGTCAAGGTCACCCCGCACGGGCACCCCGATAAAGTCAAAATGATCGATGGGTCAATATACCCGCACATATGAAATTTTAGCCCGATCGGCCCAGCCGTTTTCGAAATGAAGGTCAAGGTCACCCCGCACGGGCACCCCGATAAAGTCAAAATGATCGATGGGTCAATATATCCGCACATTTGAAATTTTAGCCCTATCGGTCCAGCCATTTTCGAAATAAAAGGTCAAGGTCACCAGTTTCTAGGTCAAGGTCACCTCGCACGGGAACCCCGATAAAGTCAACATGGTCGATGGGTCAATACACCCGCACGTATGAAATTTTAGCCCGATCGGCCCAGCCGTTTTCGAAATAAAAGGTCAAGGTCAGAAATAAAAGGTCAAGGTCACCAATTTTTAGGTCAAGGTCACCCCGCACGGGAACCTCGATAAAGTCAAAATGATCGATGGGTCAGTATACCCGCACATATGAAATTTTAGCCCGATCGGCCCAGCAGTTTTCGAAATAAAAGGTCAGGGTCATCAATTTCAAGGTCAAGGTCACCCCGCACCGCCACGGCACCCACCCCATGTTACTCGCAGGGACGAATTACCCCCGTGTACAAAATTTGAGATCGATCGGTAGAGAAACGGAGGAAATCACCCGGAACAAAGATAGATAGAGAGATAGAGATATGGATACAGACATTCGCATTTATATATCAGATGATATCCAAAGTATCATCACCCTAAAAACGTGAAATATGCGATGGAACATAGAAACGATTCCATTCATTTTTGGTATACAACGAATACTTTTTATCCCCGCAGCTTTTAAAAAGGGCGGGGATATTGTGGTGATCTCCCTCTGTCCTGTCCGTACGTCCAAACTTCATGTCAGTATGTAATTTAAACTACGCCGAGGTGTTCAGGTTGCATCTGTAAATGTGTATAAAGGTTTCGGAATTTTGATTCGGCCCCGTGTGGCGCCCGTAGCGGCACTTTTGTTGTTATTGTTAGAAAATAAGTTTACAGTGGAAGGCAACTTGGAGTTTTATTTCGAAGCGTCGAAATTGTGTAAATATGTTCCAGTAGGGTCTCGAGCTGTGCATAAAGGTTTTGGATCTTTGTTTTGGCCCGGTGGGATACCCGTTGCGCCACTTTTGTCGTTAGAGAATCGGTTTGTAGCAAAAGGCTCCTTGGGGTTTCAATTCGAAACGTCGAAAGTTGAAAAGTGTGTTAATGTGTCCCAGTGGGGCCTCTAGCTGTACATAAAGGTTTTGGATTTTTGATTCGGCCCCGCGCCACTTATGTCGTAAGACAATCAGTTTCTGGTGAAAGGCTCCTTGGCCTTTCAATTTGAAACAGTGAAAGTGTGTTAATATGTTCCAGTAGAGACTCTAGATGTGCATAAAGGTTTTTGGTTTGACCCCATGGGGCACCTGTAGCCACTTTTGTCGTAAGAGAATCGGTTTGTGTTGAAAAGCTCCTAGGGTTTTTAAATCGAAATGTTCAAAGTGTCTTCATACGTTCCACTGGGATGTCAAGATGTGCATAAAGGTTTTGGATTTTTAGTTTGGACACAAGTGGTGCTTGTAGCACCAGTTTTGTCCTTGGAGAATCAGTTTCCGGCAAAAGCTTCTAGGTGTTTTAATTCGAAACGTTGAAAATGTGTTCATATGTTCCGGTCAGGTCTCCAGATGTGCATAAAAGGTTTCGGTGATTTTGCCCCGTGTGGCGCTCGTAGCGCTATTTTTGTTGATCGAGAAACGGTTTCCAACAGAAATCTCCTAAGGGTTTTAATTAGAAATGCTGAAAGTGTGTTCATATGTTCAGGTAGGCTCTCTAGATTGCATAATGGTTTTAGATTTATTATTCGTCCCTATGTGACGCCCATGGCGCCACTTTTGTCATTAGAGAATCGGGTTTCCGGTGTAAGGCTTCTATGGGTTTTAATTCGAAATGTCGAAAGTGTGTTCATATGTTCCAGTAGGGTCTCAAGATGTGCATAAAGGTTTCAGATTTTTTATTCAGCCCCGGGGCCCCCATAGCACCACTTTTGTCGTTAGAGAACCGGTTTGCAGCGAAAGGATCCTTGGGGTTTCAATTCGAAACGTTGAATGTATGTTAATATGTTCCAGTAGGTTTTCTGGATATGCATAAAGGTTTGGGATTTTTTATTCGACCCCGTGGGGCCCCCGCAGCGCCCCCGTAGCGCCACTTTTGTCGTTAGAGAACCAGTTTGTGGCGAAGGGCTCCTAGGTGTTTTAATTCGAAATGTTGAAAGTGTGTTAATATGTTCCAGTAGAGTCTCTAGATGAGCAAAAATGTTTTGAATTTTTAATTCAGCCCCATGTGGTGCCCATAGCGCCACTTTTGTCGTTAGAGAATCTCTTTCTAGTTAAAGCTTCTAGGGGTTTTAATTCGAAATGTTGAAACTTGTTCATATGTTCCGGCAGGGTGTCCAGTCGTACACAAAGGTTTCAAATTTTATATAATATATTTTCATTTTTGTCTGTGTCAAGCATTAATCAACAATCAAGAATGCAAACGCGAGGATACACCATAGTGTGCGTTGCGCGCAAATGACACCATCTAAATTTTATTATTCAACTTATTTAACGCAAATTATCTTTTGTAACAAAAAGTTGAAGTTTTCTGACATAAAAGTGGTGAGCTGCTGTGACGAAAGTTGGCGATTTTGGTAACAAAAGTTGTTACCTGTATCAAAGGTGGGTAGAGTAGCAAGTAGCACCGACTTTTGTGACATGTGCGAGTTTATTCAATAATCGGATTTTTGTAACAAAAGCCGTGAGCTGTTTTTTAACAAATGTGGCCGATTTTATAATAAAAGTGGTGACCTGTAACAAAAGTGGGCGATTTCGGGAACAAAAGTAGTGACCTGTAACAAAAGTGGTTAGAGTAACAAAAGTCGGTGCCACAGTTATGTCGTACAAAATTTAGCTTTGAGGTATGATCAAGGAACTCCTGTTTTAAGTACAGAAAATAGACTCCCAAAAGCTGAGAATTCAAATCTTTTTTCTTATTAATATTATTTATTAGGCTTTAACGACACATTAACAGCCAAGGTCATATCATGTCGGTGACAGTTTTACGGGTGGAGGAAGCCGGGGTAGTCGGAGAGAACCACCGAGCAACGACGAGCAGCTGCCAGCTCCCCAACATCGTAACTCTGCAGCACAGGCAGGCTTAGATTGGTTGAAGACATGCGCACTATTGACGTACAGTATGCCTTAGTACATGGCGCCAGCGTGCCCCCATGTGGACAATCGGGGTGAAGTGCCTTGTCCAACGACACAACGATGGAGTCCGAATCGATTGCTCAGGCGGTCACCCATCCAAGGACTAACCAGGCTCGACGTTGCTGAACGTCGGTGATCTGACGAGAACCGGTTATCGCAAGGCTACGGCGCCCCCAAATCTTCTTTCTCCAAAAGCATGTAAGATGTGGAACTGTGTCGATAGAGCCCACATTGTACACACAAAACTTCAGAGGCTACACGGGCATTTATACTACGCCTACACTGTTTTTGCGAGAAAACGCATTACATCGTTGCGTAACGGTGGCGGCGCCACAAGGAGGCTTGCGGAGGGGGGGGGGAGCTGAGCCCCCACTCCCCCCCCCCTAAAAAAAAATCAAACTTCAAATTGCTATCTGCCCGAGTGATCGTAGTTTTCCCACCCAATATCACACCCGCAAACGTCACACAACAATACACATCATGTCAGATTTTGTAGAAATGCTCAGATATCGCCCCGGGCGTCCAAAGTTTTCATGGGGAAGATCCCCGCAAAAGCGAGGGAGATACCGTTCCCTTTTCTAGCTGAGGCCTGCGGCCTTCTAGTAGTCCACTGAATACACTGCAAACTAATTCAATGTATCGATCTGTATACTAAAAATGTACCAAAATTTTATGAAATTAAATATCCTTCGACAAAGAATATTTAAAATAATAAAGACATGTAGTGTTTTTTTCGCGTTGCGTTTCATAGCTACTCTTGCTAACTTTAGAATTCAAATCTAAGCTAATCGAATGGTTTTAGCGCGCCGGGACGTTGTGGGGCAAACCCCTTTCGACCCTCGTTTATAGTATAATATTATTCCATTAATTTGAGACATCGTCATCAGCATCATGTCTGAGCGCTGTAAAGGCGGAAGAGGATGGGTGTTGCTGCTCCTTGTTGTTCTTCAGGCAAGTGTAGTCTGCCGCTTGTAATGTTGTAGATTGGATAAGGCCTTCATCGGCAGGAACAGTCTGCTTTGGGCTCTGTTGTTGGCGTGTACGGTTATTGACTGACACGGAAAACCCAAAGAAAACGGGCCTTAACAAGGTATCACCAACCTGAACGTTCCTGGTTCAGGTAACAGGCCTGCTATTTCTTACTGGGCCTGGACATGAGTGCGCTAAAGAGGCGCTTTACAAAAAAAAATTGTCAAGAAAGCGGGGCGCAGGACCAACGCTCGCCTCCCTGGGGGTGGATGCCCACCTCCGGGCATGGAGTGAAGGATGTGCTGATGCCATAACGGTTATTGAGTTGCCATAACGGTTACTGAAGTCCATATCGGTTATTGAGGAATAAGGTAGAGGCGGAAAGATAGTTTAAAAAAAACTTAACAGTTAAAGCAGCAAAAGGTAGAGTAGAGGAAGAAAAAATGTGCGGATGGAACGTTGGCTGTCTTTCTGAAGGTGTCTTTGTCGAGTACGTTTTTTCAAGCAAGTATAGTCTGCCGCTTAAATGAGTGTTGGAGCTATCACTGTCAAGTATAGTCTGCCTCATGCTCTTCTTTTGTCGCTTGTTTGGCTGTTGCGATGTTGCTTTTATGGGTGGTCTTTGCGTCTTGGTCGGGGAGTCTTTCTTCTGTTATGTCTGGTCTGGTACGTTTGTAGTGTTCTGTTCTTAGTATCTACTGTGGCTGAAAGTGGAAAAGTATAGAATGATTAATGGTCCCCCCCCCCCCCCCCCGAGGTTCTGTTCTTGTCTTGCATGGCTTAGCTGTGTGGCTGTATTGTCGGCTGCTTTCTTGGTCTGGTTGTTTCATGTGTCTTGTGCATTTCTTCAGGCAAGTTTAGTCTGCCACTAGATGTGTTGGAGCTATCACTGGCAAGTATAGTCTGCCTCAAGCTCTTCTGTTGGTGATCAATGGTTGGTTGTAGCGTTGTTGGTGGTCAAAAGTGATGTATGGTGGTCGGTCGTCTGATTCTCTTGGTCTGCTTGGTACTCCTGTGGTTGTCTGTGCTGTGTGCCAGGGTTATGCTGAAAGTAGATAAGTTGATAGATGGTTAGAGTGCCCCCACCCCCCCTTCCCCATTTGTCTTTCTCGTGTTCGGCGCTGCGGGCTGAGCTTCCGAGGCTGAAGCTGAAGTTGCCTTAGTTTTTTGGTCGGTATCGCTGTAGTGGGAGGATAACAGGTTTACACACAAAACCACACCCGAGGGTGTTCCTTTCCTGTTTTAACCATTCGCTGTTAAATCTGCTTGGGCTGGCCTTCTTAGTGATCATTTGGGTCATTTTGGGAAGCGAAGAACAGGTTTACTCGCAATACCACACCCGAGGGTGTTACTTTCCTGTCTTTCCCTCCGTTGTTAGTCCTACTTGGGTCGACCTTATTTGGTTTAATTTCGATAGTTTGGGAGAGAGGGGAACAGGCTTACGCACAAGACCACACCCGAGAGTGTTACTTTCCTGTTTTGGCCTCCGCTCAGTATTTGACCTTTCTTAGTTATTATTGGGAGGGCGAAGTACAGGTTTACACACAATACCACACCCGAGGGTGCTGCTTTCCTGTTTTGCCCTCCATTGTTAGTCTTACTTTGGTTGACCCCCCTTTAGAATTCAAAGATTATAGTGTTAAGTTTTATAGTTATTTCGGGGCGCTGTTGAGAGTACTTGGGTCTTGTTTGGACAAAAGGACGCACATAATAATAATAACACTTTGGCCGGTTGCTGATTTGTCGCGGTTCTCGGTTGAGAAGACCTCTCCTCTCCTCTCAGCACTCTGAGACGAACTGCTTGATGAGATGAGATTGCCCCATTTTCCTCGATTTCTCCGAAAATCCGATAACCATCCTAACCCTCTCCTTTGTGTCGCCTACCAATGTTAGACGAGTATAGAAAGTGTTCCAGGGTCCCCACTACGCCTAGATTACACATTTGGCTTTCCTTACTATTGTCTTTCCAAGTTTTCCCCCTAAGCTCTAGCCACCGCGACCTCATCTTAACAACAGTGACCCCCAAATGTGCCGTCAAGGTACTCTTCAAAACTGGCTTCTCTTTATGACGCTGGTCACCCAAAGACCTCTTTACTTTGACCCCTCTCGCCAATTCATGTTACAATCAGCCATGGCCCTTTCTCTGACTATTTGTTTTACCCTGGGTTGTGCCCTCGTCTAAGTCTGAGATCTTTGAATAGTTCTCTATTAACTCCCTCACCTAGCTTATCCACCTGTCTTTATTATGAATTCCAAATATTCTGAAGCATTAATTTACACCATCGGCTGTCGGGAAGATTTATCAAATAGTAAAGATAGCAGAATTTCATTAATTAAGTCAACCCTGTCCTTAATCCTCCTCCACCCAAGCTCATCCCTTATTGCTTCTTGTGTTGCGGCATAACCCGAACCCGTTATCCACCGGCCTTCATCGTTCTGTAGGGTTTCCAAGCTCTTTAAAACCTTTTGGTTCAGAGGGATTTAACTTCCGTACCGTACTTGGTACACCCACCATTTCTCAAATTGTCTTCACCACTTTAGTATAAACAACTGGTGTAAAGAATATCAATAAAACACAAATAAACGAAGTTTAACTCCCTGAGTTGGTCCGAGTTGTCTTCAAAACTGGTCCGAGTTGTCTTTGATGTTGGTCCAAGTTGTCTTCAAAACAGGTCTGACCTGTCTGATAGCCGGGTCTGAGATGTGGACTTGGCTGGGTGGTCTTTGGTCCGAGTTATCCTGACCATCTTCGAGTTCATTATGGAACCACAGCATATATGTCCCACTGTAAAAAGTAATCAAGAGGTGACGGTAGATACCAAGACTTAGTGGTATACATGCAGTGAAGTTAAGTGCGCGTATACTACCAGATATACTTCAAGCGTGAGTAGAAGTGCCCGTGCTCTACACAACCCATATGTTAAAAAGGAGAAACAATCCTCGTCAAAACATTATGAACGTTTCGAATTGTATTCAAATATTTTTACAATTTGCCAGCCCGATCGAAAATATGACTGTGTAACAAGCAGTTTTGCCCGTATTCGGCCCGGCTGCTTCCACCAAAAGTACTATTTGACCAGGTAAAATTGTAATTGTTTGTAGAGCATTTTTACTCAGTTGTGTCAATTTTCAACTCGATACGTTCAGAAGTTTTCGAGGTGATGACATTCGAGTGGTAAAGGTCAGTTGAGTTCAATATCACATCGCGTAGGTAATAAAATGTATTTACGTGGCGAGAGGGCTCTACGTATCAAATTCCAGTCAGATCGGTTCAGCGGTTCTCGCAAGGGCCAACCGACCAGACCAAACGATTTCCCGAATCAAAGTTACTCAAGCTACAAAACATCATCCAAATCGGCCTGATAGTTTTCGTAATACAATTTTAGAATGATTTCCTAATTCGAAGGGCGATTAAAGGTGAAGGCCATCCCACACGAGAGAACCTGTCCGGTCAAAATATTCCCCGCGGCAAGATATCCCTGGACTCCAAATTTCAGCCTGATCTGCTCAAGTTTTCGATTATCCACGAATTCGTATTGTATTGAATTATTGGCGCCTAGAGCAAATGTTAACTATGGTAGGGGAAATACTGGTACGGAAAAATACTGATACAGAAAAATATGCAACCAAATTGGCAACACAAATTCAACAAAAATAAATGCCCCAATGTATGCAAAACGATATGGAATGTTTAATTGCATCAATTTGCAAAAAGAACAAAATTAGAAGGTATAAGGTCGTTAACTCCTGATACGCAAGGCGAATCCAGTAAGAACGATACTGACCCTCTATTTGCTCAAGATAAAATAATGAAAGTTGCTGACCTTTTCAAATTCCATGCCATGTTATTTTTATTCGATTGGAAAAATGGATCTCTTCCCCAGTCACTAAATTCAATGTTTTCACTCTTTAATAATAATGCTACTGGTCACATCACCAGGTTCTCGGTATCGATTCGCGTCTGTAGAACAAGAACAAGAACTATGTCCTTAGATTACCTCCCTTGTTTCAACTATCCTAGGCTTTGGAATGACCTGGAACCGAGTATAAGAAATCCTACTACTCGTACTGCATTTAAGAAAATGTTAACGCAAAAACTTCTCTCAAACTATCAAACACAAATTATATGTAACAACCCGCATTGCCCAGACTTTACTAGATAGTTTACTATACTAATCTGTAGTACAGTTCTGCTTTTACCGGCTAGCTCGTCCGTTTGTCACTCATCTTATTCCCAAATTATTTTCAATATTATTTCCAATGAACTCTAAAATATCATTGTTATACTAAGTGTCTTGTTTCCCATGCAATAACGCAACAATGCAACAATACAAAATTTACTCCAAAATGATCTGTATTTCTCTCTTTCCGGCTGTATACTACTATGATGTTGCTCTATTTATTTTATTTACCTCGGGGGGTAGCAGGAAGACAGCCAATCTGGCTATGCTGTCCCCCAACGGTATGTTTTTGTATCACAATGTTATTCTGTAAATGTATCTATTATTATATTTTACATACCGTTAAATAAAGAACTGAACTGAATTGAACGATAGTTATCATCATCAAACTGAAACAAAGTAGTTACGATGATTTCAGACAAAAATATTAAAGAAATATTTCACCGGGCTATGACACTTCCGGCCGAAATACCCCTACGCGTGAAATTTCCGCCAGGGCATACAGGCGGGAGGGCGAGCAGAGAGGCAGGCAAAGCTCAAATGTACTAGATAAAAGGTTTAAGCGAAAAACGACCCTGAAAAAACGGCCCTGACCATCGCTAATTTCTGGCCCGACTGGAATATCACTAAACTGGCAACCACCTGTGACAGTTTTATGTCTTTTTGCGGAGTTTCAGCGTGTGACTATCAAATGCCGAAGTGAAGAGACCCCCTTGGCGTTTAACGTTTTGAATTGTTTAAATACACTTCAGTAAGTCTCGGGATATGCATGGGGTGTGGTGGGTTAATGCGGTTGTCAACTGGCCTCGTCCAAAAAAGAGAGAAAATCTCAAACGATAGAAAACTATTGACAAATTATATGGTAATTGCCATCCGTAGTCTCATTTTGTATCGTTACGTTCAGGTGATTTGTAATATAATGGGGACTCAGAAGAAGCAGTCGCCCTGTACGCCAAAGAGATCGAGTGCAGAAAATTACAGTTATCTTGATCTGTTTGCTTTTATTTTCAAACTAGTTAAAATCATCCAACCACTTATTATTTTATCTTCAGTCGACGACAGGGGTCTGAGGCCATGAAGCCCCCGACCCAACTCGAATCCATTATCCAAAGCAGGGAATTTTAAATGCTTTCGTTAAAATGCTTTCGTTGACAAGTGTTACGGGCCATAGTTTGGGCATCAGATGAAAAGTATAATGTCCACCTGGACCGTGCCCTAACTAACTCAGTCTAACAGTTAAATCCATATTTATTACATCATACCATTCATTATTAAATGTACAAAGAAGACGGGAGTCTGAAAATACATAAAATAATACATTGTACTACTTGTTTACAATTTATCCCTCTGTATGTTGTAACTTAAGTTGATTTAATACTAATATTGCAGTAAATATAAATAATACCCATTATAATAATAATAACAATAATAATACACTTCAATACGACAGTCCTATAAACAATACACTTAACCTCTTCCATCTGATAGGAGCTGATAGACAGTAGCCAACACATACAACCTACAACCCACTAATAGTGCATAACAGCCAAACGTCCGAACTACTAACCGGGATCAAGCATAGCCCGAACTTGGCACAAGGCCAAATACATGCTAGTCTTGAGTCCGGTTTGTAACGGAACAAAGATTTCATATACTTTCCCATAATAAATATTGCATGGTCTTGAAGTTTACTAGAACTGCACACAGCAGTAGAATAAAACACTGATATATACATATTAGCACAGTCCCTCACATACATTTACACTTACCTTAACAAATTCAATTCTTACCCGATTGTGGATCAAATCCCCTCAATCATCATTCCATTGTTCACAACATCCAGTACCATACCGTCATTCTATACTGTGCAGTGCAGGTTAGCTGTAAAAAAGAACCCATAACCATATCTGCAATTGTCAAATAGTGCAATTGATAAATATCACGATTGCATAAAACGATAGCAACCACCGGGAAACAAGCGAAACTAGGCGACACGAATTCATGACAACTGAAGATTAAAGTAAACTGACAAATGAGTAAAAACAACAAACAGATGTAAGCGATTCGTAAGAAGTACACTGATCGGATAAATACTAACCCAAGTCAAAGGAAACACATATATGTAAATCACCATCAAATAATTGTAAATATTAAAGATTAAGTTTGTCAGCCAACAAATTCGCAAGTAAATTCGGGAACGATTGTTTATGTCATGTGACCTGAAACCCGCGAAATCGAATACCTTTTTCAAATTGCCTGCAAACAAAAGTATGGCTGCGTGAAGAAGCAACCAATAAATTGGATTCTTAACGAACATCTCTCCATTTACAATCAGACCGGACCTGGTAATTTAAAAAGTTCAATACGTTAATATTTAAGTCAAAAAATTTAAAATCACATCTGCCACACAAGACTCCGAGAATCCAAAACATTTTTATTTTTCTCTCAGATTAACTCTTTAACCAACGTAACGGAAAAAAACCGGCCAGCACCATTCACAAAAATCCCCAATTAATTTTCATTATTTTTTTCATTTTTTTATCTCAAAAACATAGGTTATGGACCCCTCTTTGGAACGAGCTCGTTCCAAAGAGGCGTCATCACCCATGTTTTTGAGACAAAAAATGAAAAGGATTAGTCATTCAAGAATTTTGTTTGCAAGTGTCGTCTGCTTTTCATGTTAGGTAAAGGGTTAAATGTCCCCAATTTCCCGGCACTTGAAGTCTGCTGGTTTAAATATATCGCCCCTGAGCGCCACCAACACCGGCTGCTTCTCTTGTTACGTTTATTTTTCGTGTGAATCAGCGTCCATCATGTCAATTGACCTGTATCGTGTAAAATTGTGTCGATAGACAAAGAAGCGGGTCGATTGGGATTGGGAGTGTTTGTGTGGGGATCGTGAATATCACCAAATGCACAGCCTTGCATTTTCAGAACCTTACAGATAATATTTCCGTCAACTCAGTTTCACATTCAAAACAGAGCTGTGAATTCGGGGATGAGGGGTGTATAACCTTATTTCGGGTCACCAAAAAAAAATCTTAAAGTAGTTATCTCCATTCGTGTGACTCGGGAACAATTCGACGCGGAGAGATACAGCAGCAGAGAGTTAGGGAGCTGACTGACCACGGTTACTATTCAAGCGAAATGAATGAAAAGGTCTGGGAATTAGCCACCACTCAAAAATGAAAAAGATGCCAAGGTCCTTGTGAGGCGTGCGAAGACTTTAGGTTACAGGGATAAAATTTGTATTTTCAACGTACATATCCCTACTACCGCCGAAGGCACTGGAACCATGGTTGCTCCTTACCCCGAGACTAGGGGCAAAAGGGCAGCGCGTGCCGTTTTTCAATAGAAATGCACTGGTGAGGAAGGCTTTACTTTCCAAGAACTGTAGCTGAGAAACTCTCGAGTATCGTTAGTGCTCAACGTCTTTTACATGTCAAGTCAATGCGGGTGGGGGTGGGCATCAAGCATAATGAGCTTGGTAGATAATCAACAAACAAAGCTATAAATCAACGGTGTTAATTTCTAAAGCTGTGCGTATATCGTCTCTTGGGTGGAGCAAGGTGATGGCAATATTATTGAGAATCGCGTTACGATTTATATGTTGTAACCTCTCGGTCTTAGCTCATACCCTGCATTTAGTACCATTTTTGATACCCTCCCCCTTATCCTCGTCAATAGATATATGCAGTGGCAGATTTCGGAGTTGAACATATATGTACCTCCTTCCTGATTAGCACCGAATATTCTCACAATTGTGGGCGCATATCTGCCTAGAAAGACTTCCTCGTCTACCCTCTGTAGAATTAAACAACTTCCGCTAAGTTATCTTTAGTTGTATGCATTAAAGGAAACCCAAGAGGGTGGACATTCAGTTGCCATACACTATCTAGTTATCAGGTAAAAGTACATTTCACATGCATGGTAAGATCATTGTAGCTGATGACAATTTGGCACTAGGCAAACTTTCCATAGACATGTTTGGGTCACATCTTTTCTTTGAATGTGTACACCATGGATACTGTCCTCTTTATGAAAGGACTCGGTGCTCACGTCATTGGGAAAATTTGTGTCATAAAAATTTGTTTGGGGGGGGGGGGGGAGAAAAACACAGAGAATAAGAAATAATGTCTTCGATTTAAACCGAGAACATCAATACAAAAGCTGCTACTACATGTATCGTATATGTGGTAATTTGTATATAGACAGACAATCACAACAAATCATCACTAATCCAGTCTGCAATCTCTGTTAAACTTTTCCTATACTATTAACTCTTAACGGCTTAGAGATCTTCATTCTTCATGTACTCTTGCTACACTTTGTTAATCTACATTCTGTAACTTTGCAGTAACTTTCGTTTCTGGGCAAGTCTTTGCTGCCTATATTGGCAGCAAAGATTTGACAAGAAACAACTGGCAAGGTTATTAAAATGTAAATTGCACGTGTATCTAAAGACTACCCGTTTTGACACCTGTTTTGTTACAGTAAAAAAAATGATGAAAGTTGGAATGAGCATTTTAGAGTTAGAGGGGACTCTGTTGTTTGCCCTTGAATTCAAACGCTTTCTGCGCTTCGTTTGGTTGGTAATTTTTGGTTTTCTTATGACTTATTACTGTCCAGTTCAGGATACCAAATGAGAATTAATTTCTGTTTGACTGGGGACAGAGATTGGTAAATATGAGATTGCAATTTGGAAAAAAATCACACCCAAATGCCTTTGGTAAATGGTGCCATATTAGGCCTCTGTATACACCCAAAAAGCCCATGGTATCCAATACCTTGTTTCTTATCAGTCCATTGTTTCCCCAAACGGAACACACTTCGGGTATTGCTTTTATTTGTACCCTATGGTCTGTCGACTGTTATCACAGCCATGATCTGTCAATAGATTCCCATGTGATGTGTATTAGAAGCCCTGTCGTGCGAATCAATTTAGCTCCGTCTGTGACTCCTGCAGTACTTGGTATGAACCATAGTTGGACTTGGATCTAAACAGTCCATCTACAACCCCTGCCCCCTCCCCCTCCCCCACCCCACATACACACACACACACTCACAGCTTCAATTCTTTGACCATCCCCATAGATTTATCCTAGCATGTTTTCTTCTTCCTCTTAAAGCTCGGACAACCCAGTTTGACGACCATGCGTAAGAACACTTCTCATATCCTCACAGTCAACTTTTACAGCATGCATGCGTGGAAAGTGTTCATCATTTTGCCATCTTACGAAGCCTGAACCTGATATCATCATTGGCAGTGAGACACGGTTGTATCCATGCGTCTAGGAAAGAGAGGTTCCGCTTAGAGACTATAGTAGTATGGTTTCAATAAGAGATCGTCCTCAAGATCTCCACGGAGGGGGTCATAACTGCAGCAAATGAAGCCATCATCAGATGCGAAATCCTACGAATACTATATATATACTGTCGAGAGCACGGCAGCATGACTTCAATGCAACGATAAGGCACCACCTATTGTTGGGGCGTTAAACAAGTCAACCAGGAATGACTACTTATATATGGATGGGCTTCCAAATCAGATGAGCTATTTTCGCACCAGATTCCCTCCATCCATTATCTGGATAGCAGGAGATGCCAACCTACCAAACATGAATTGGAGGTTGGACGCACTTTCCGTGGGCATCTTGACATCGGTACGTCAAAGCTACTGAAGGATCTGAACATCAGATGGCATGCCTGCTTTCTGTGGGTATTTACCGTAAAGATATCCCGGGCAATCACACTTGTTTATCAAGCCTCCGTAAAACACGGCATTGTCCGGGATGAGTGGAAATATGTCCCAATAAATTCAGGAGAAGCAATATGCGCTCGCCAAATCCTACAGGCCCATATCTGTAACCGCCATCCATTCCAAGACACTTGAACACACTGTGCACAGCCAGCACGGCTTCCGGAAGAAGCGGTCATGTGACATCATTATGTGTTTACTGTGTAAACATTATTTGAGTACATTTAATTTATTTATTCATTTATTGGTGTTTAAGGTCACATATTTCTGCACATGACCACGACAGTTTTACGGGTGGAGGAACTCCGAGGAAGTCAGAGTACCCTGAGAGAACCACAGAGCAAAAGCGAGCAACTGTCAGCTAATCAACATACTAACTCCACTCAAGCAGAGTGAGCACTGGTTGGTTGAAGACAGTGCAGTAAGCCTTAGTACAGAGCGTCACCGTGCCCCCACATTGGCAATGGGGTGAAGTGTCTTACCCAAGGACACAACGCCGTTGCCGCATGTGGAGTTCGATCCAAGAATCTCTCGGCTTGCAGTCTGCACTTCAACCTACTAAGCCACCGCGCCCCGTACATTTAATTAATTGTGATTAGTTGCGAAAATACAAAGAAATTTAACAAAGCACTGGAAGAAATATGGAGCGACTATGAATCTAGAAAGACTCAAGACAAACATTATAAGCTGCGACTATTAAAATTAGCAAATCTTAAGTGAAACTTATGTAGATAAATATCATTATATTTACAAAACCTCTCTTTTATTTACGTAGTTCCGCAAGAATTTATTTAAAATTAAATTAACGACAGTTCATAAATATCATTTTGTTACAATTTTTGATATAATATTTATAAACGTCGCTCCGACAAGAATTTATTTAAATCTGATAGTAAAATAATATTTATAAACGTCGCAGCGTCGCTCCGACAATTTTTTAAAATTAAACGTTAAATTATTGACATCCAAGATCAAATATAAACGTCGTTGTATTTTTTGTTAGGGCCTACTATTTTTTTCAGAACATTTTTTTTGACATTATATATGTTTGTATACTTTTCGAAGGCAATGTTAAAAATATAAGCATATGTATTGTTCCATTTTCCTGTTTCCGACATAGACCTAATGGTCACCACAATTTCTAGAGGACGGTATGACCAAATTGCGTAGAGGACGGTTCGGACACTGTAGAGAACGGTTCGGGAGCTGTGGAGGACGGCTCGGGCTAAATATAGCGAGGTCCCGGTTTGGGTCAAGTTGCAGAGGACGGTCCGGCCAGAGGATGGTTTGGGTATTTCCCCATTCCAAACTGAGACAGGTGCTTTGCACTTCCTGTATTTCTATTGTTGATTTTCTGATTTTCTCATTCCCGAGGGCTGGAATGGCAGATCAAGCCAAATATCAGAAACTTGCTGCTGAGTACACTAAAGTAATTTTCTTGAACTGTATTTTGCTTAAAATTTGTATTTTGCTCTGTCAATGATTGATTGCTTTGATTCAAAATTCAGTACATTTACGAAGAACCTGAATCAGCGAATCGAAAAAATTGCAAGCATTGGCCTACGCCCCCAAATGTTACCTGGGCACGGTCAGTATCTCTCTTCTTTGAAAAATGATTATTCATATTGTGTGCCGTCTCAGCATTATTGCAAGAACAAAGGATATTTTGTCTGTTAATTTATTGTTTCGCCAGCTTGAGTGTGATTAGCTTTTTTTGCCATGTCACCTAATTTCGATGAAATTGAATTCGTAGACTTCCTAGTTCTGCGATCCGAACGTAGTGGCTACCCCTCGACGTTCAGATTCTTCCCATTCAATCCTATAGAAAAAGTTCCCATCAAGTTTTTATGGGAACTCAAAACTCGAAATTTGGGATATATATATCAAGCTTTCGCCCTTATTACCGGCTGCAATCGATAGTACACGTATTTCCTTACGTTTGGGCAGAGTTTATTAATCCAAACTATGTTTTATCCTTTAATTGTCGTCATTTGTGTACTCGTGAGGCGGCAACGGAGATTTCAAAATCGGCCATGTTTTTGTTTAAATATAAAACAGTAAAAACAATAACCCGGTAATGGTGCCGAAACGAATAGACCTTTTCATCGATGCAGAATAGGAAATTCGATCGCAATTGTGCAGAATGGGTTTGATAATCTGCTCTGTGCGAATGCGACCGAGTTTGATGACCTCCTCTGCGCAAATGAGATCGAGATTCCGATTCTGCACCGATGAAAAGGTCTATTCGTTTCGGCGCCATTACCTGGTTATTGGTTTTACTGTTTTATATTTAAACAAAAACATGGCCGATTTTGAAATCTCCGTTGCCGCCTCACGAGTACACAAATGACGACAATTAAAGGATAAAACCTAGTTTGGATTAATATAAACTCTGCCCAAACGTAAGGAAATACGTGTACTATCGATTGCAGCCGGTAATAAGGGCGAAAGCTTGATATATATCCCAAATTTCGAGTTTTGAGTTCCCATAAAAACTTGATGGGAACTTTTTCTATAGGATTGAATGGGAAGAATCTGAACGTAGAGGGGTAGCCACTACGTTCGGATCGCTGAACTAGTAGACTTCCATACTTACCTGTCCTTTTGGAACTTATCATGGCCCTATATAATAGAAGAAAAAGTAAATTTTCACCAAATTATTGGAAGATAATCCCAAATCAGGTTATTCGTATATCCCTGTAAATGGTGCTGGATATAACCCACCCCCGCCCAGACAGTACCTCTCCTGTAATTTGAATACTCTCTATTGGCAAAAGGAGAGCTGTGCAATTTACAGAGCTTCAGTGCCTTCACTTAAATACATTATTACTTTCCACAGTGTGATTTACTGGGATTTCGGGGTTGGATTATAAACAATAACTTCACAAGTGAATTATGCAATCTACAATTGTGTCATGTATCCGTGCGCGCAAACGAAGACGCTTTGCCATGGATGTAATGGGGTCCTCATTGTTTTTTGTTTTTTTAACCCTCTACTTAATATGAAAAGCAGACGACACTTGCCAAAAAAAATTCTTGAATAGCTATATTTTCATTTTTTGGTTCAAAAATATAGGTTATGACCCCTCATTGGAACAAGCTCGTTCCAATGAGGGGTCATAACCTATGTTTTAGAGACAAAATAATGAAAATTAATTGGCGATTTTTTAGAATAGCACTGGCCGTTACGTTAGGTAAAGGGTAAAATAATATAATTATCATTAATAATGAAAAGTAATAAACAGAGTAATCACATGACTGGACTGGTTACATGAAATAATTCATTCGAGGCGAGGGACTATATTGTAAAACACTTGTGCACATTCGCACTCTCTTGTTTGTACAACTTTCCTCACCTCTCATGAATTATTTCACGTAACCAGTCCAGTCAAGTGATTACTCTCTATGTAATTCAATCATTCATAGTTCTGAGTATAAATTTTGAAAAAAGACCATTCCCATGGTGGAAACAGTTCAAACTTCGAAAGGAAATTGAGGAGAGTACGATGAATGGCCAGAACAGTGCAGAAAATGATAAAAGCAGTAGAAGTAATCAGAGAATAATAAACCACAAATTGATTTCAAGTGTGCTTGTCCCCAACATGGAGGTAAAAGGATATTCCAAGTAGTGAAGAGGCAATAAGTACCCAGCGGTTGACAATCGGGAGTCAGGGGTTTGGGATCAGCCTTCAATGATGGTCACATGTAAAAAAAACAGTTGAGATTTCTTTGTATGCAACAGGGTCCTCAGTCGAGAGAAGCCCTGTATCTGAATTGAAGATAATGGTGATCATGTTATTTGTGGTTTCTTTGTTGTGTATCTTATGAAGATCGTGGAGCGTATGAATTCTCCTTCCAGTGCCTGGTACATAATATGTGTGTTCAGTTTGGGAAGCAGGCATTGATTGCAATTGCCGACAGCCACAAAGAGAACTAATTAACAAGTCACAGTGTGAATAACCATTCACACTGTCACTTACTGAGATGCAGATGCTGTAAATACTAGTTACCAAGCGACCTACAAAATACTGAGGGAAGATTTTTCAGGGAACTCTTTTACTTTAGCACCCATAATTCTCAAATATGGCATTAAAACCATGCACGTATTGCTTAAATCTATTTATATACTCATAATACACCACCCCATATCCTTTTCAGAGTTTTCAACCCCATCCCCACCCCTGTTTTCCTTCACCTCGGTATCTATTGGTATCCCTCGGTGTTTAGTATGATCGAAAAATAAACAATCACAAATTTTTGGCAGTGAGGGTTAGACCATCACTGTTATTCAATCATAACTATTATATATTAGGCAGGTTAGAGTAAGTACTTTTGAGGAGAGAAGTTTGAAATCAATATAGCATTTATTTTTCTTCAATAAAGTTTGAGATAACTTAATGGGCAACATTTTTACTGTACATGTTATATATTGGTTGTAACATATGTACAGTTGAAACTAGAAGTCCTATCACACTTAGCGGATAACATGCTTATTAGTCAGGGCTTTAGATTGGTCTAATTTGGGAACACCAGATTCAAGTCAAAAATGTCCCCAAGATATGAGAAACTACATGATTATTCAATTTGCATACAAAAAGAATATAATACAGGGCATTCTATTTTGCATGGTACAAAAGTATGTCTTAACAAATATCTTCATTTTAGAATGTTACAATAAGCTGTTGGTAACCATCTCCTAATTTGGGGACACCCTTTACTGGCTTGAGTTTGGGGTAATATAAAGGCCTACATTAGTTAATGCACTCCTTACACAGAAGAATGAAGTGGCCTATCTAAAATACACCAGAAAGTTTATGCCATACAATGCAATATATAATGCGCTATTAGTGAGGTCAGCAGTAAAGCCCTGAATTGAACCGATCGATCAGAAAAACAAATTTATTTGTTTATTTATTGGTGTTTAAGGTCACATATTTCTGGACATTGGATAATCATGACCATGACAGTCTTACGGGCGGAGGAACCCAGAGTACCCAGAGAGAACCACGCAGCAACAGTTAGCAACTGTCAGCTCCCCAACATACTAATTCCACACAAGCAGGGTTAGAATTGATTGAAGACATGTGCGCCATCGACATGCAGTATGCCTTAGTACACAATGTCACCATGCCCCCATGTGGGCATTGGGGGTGAAGTGTCTTGCCCAAGGACACAATGCGCTTATTGCAGGTGGGATTTGACCTGAGAACCTCTCGGCTTGCAGCCTGCACCTCTACCAACTAAGTTACCCACGCCCACCAGAAAAACAAAAAAATTACTTTTAAAGTTGTTGGTTGGTGGATAACTACTAAGTCGCTGTGGGATAGATTTTTAGCTTAACTTAACAAACTCAAGAAAAGCTATTGCCATCACTCGTATGGAAGTCTGTGAGTCTGTTCACATTTTCCTTTAGCACAGGCCACACCCCATACATGTAGTTCTTATCTGATCATCACGAAATTTGATATGCAGGTTTGAGATCATGTCTAGATGAGAATGTCCCATTTTGGTCGTGATTGGTCAACCGTGGTGGTTGCCCGAGCCCAGAACTGGAAAACCATTAACACAGTGTACAGGTTGTATTTATGAAGGAATTTTATTGTAACTTGGTAGGATGCCTCTCAGGCCTGAAAATATGCAATCTGACATTTGCAGAGTGAGGTCCCCAGAGAGTGAATTTGATAATGCTATATCATACAGTGGGCCAGTTTATCCTCTGGGTACCTCTTTCTGTTTAGTTTTGAGACCCTGATTCAGATTGAGGTTCACAGAGGGTAAATTTAGTGATGCTACCCTGCTGTGCAGGGTAGCATCACTACATTCACCCTCTGGGCACCTCATTTTGCAGATGACAGTCTGCTTATTTTCTAGCTTGATGCTTCTGTATAATATCTAGATGAGAACATCCCTTTTGGTTATGATCTGTCAACCGTGATGGCTACCCAAGCCCGAAACCCAAAAACTTTTAGCACAGTCTACATGTCATATTCAATATGGAGGGATTTCATTGTAACTTGGTAGAATGACTCCAGATGATGTCTTGATGAGAACTTCCCCATTTGGTCACGATCTGTCAAACGTGACGACTGCTCAAGCCCGAAAAGCTTTAGCACAGTCTACAGGTCGTATTTATGGATTGATTTCATTGTAACTTGGTTGGTTGATTCCATATAATGTCTAGATGATAACATCCCCTTTTGGTCAACTGTGATGGCTCAGGGGCCCGAAGCCTGAAAACCTTTAGCACAGTCTACAGGCAATATTTATGAAGGGATTTTATTGTAACTTGGTAGGATGACTCCAGATAATGCCTAGATGAGAACGTCCCCTTTTGGTCACAGTCATTCAACCATGACAGCTGCCCAAGCCCAAAACTCGAAAAACTTTAGCACAGACTACAGGTCATATTTATGAAGGGATTTAATTGTAACTTGGTAGGATGACTCAGTATAATGTCTAGATGAGGATGTCCCCTTTTGGTTGCGATCAGTCAACCATGATGGCTACAGGGGTCTGAAGCCCAAAAACCTTTAGCACAGTCTACAGGCTGTATTTATGAAGGGATTTCATTGTAACTTGATAGGATGACTCGTTTTGGAATAATTTCACTGTAAATTGGTAACTTTCATTGATATACATTAACTGTGTGGGCCACGTACATTAACTGTGAGGGCCACATTAACCCACCCCCTTAGTATAGTCTACACCTCATATCATTTTTATTGTAAACATACATGTAGCATACAGGGAACAGAAATTAACATATTCCCAATTATCACAATTCTTGTCTTATTTCATAATCCTTTCATAAACATTGAACATTATCCTTTTCATGAAACATAACACACAGACAAGTTAAGCTACTGTGTCAGTGACACTTTCATTCACTTAGCAATTATTCTCAATTTCTGAGGTGGTATATGTGATGAACGTTTGCAAGTGTTTCCTGTGCTATTATTTCTGAAAAATAAAAAAAATACTTTTCAAGTGGGGAATATACAGTACGTGGAGAGTGTATTATCACTAAATCACCTGCAGAGTGGAGATTCAACCCAAGCGGTAATTGCAAATTTGTTGCAAAGCATAACAAGCACAGGCAAAGTTTCAACCAATGGACCTCCGGGTTAAACCCGGAGGTCCATTGGCTGAAACATTGCTGGTGTTTTTTTGTCCATATGTGTAAAATTTGAAAGTTATAGTTTGGGTGATAACTCCACTCTGTGGGTGATTTAGTTACAATCCACTCTCCATGTACTGTATAGGGGTGCGATTCAGTAGTCAGCAACTCTCTTAATTCTATACGTGAAGTCAAATTTCAATATTTATTTACATCATAACATGTACATGTATCCCAGTATAGGTTAGGAATGATGTTCACAATCTCTATTTACTAGTATTGAATTGTACAGAGTTGGGCATGCTGTTTTCTACATGAATTGAATTACGCGAATCGTGCAGTTTGAGTTTGATAGGGAAAAATGTGCACTTACTTAGCGTGCTATTACTTCAAAATAGTGCATAATACAGTGAAAGGACTCCTACATGTAATTTGTAGAGCAGGGCGATACTGAAATTTCAAGTTCGGTTACAGTATTGTTATTTTTAGAATGATTCACCTCGGTGTTGCAGGGCTTATATTTCATCTAAATTTGTGAGAATCCATTTGGATTCTCGTGAAAATGGTTGCGAGAATCCATACCTACTATGAGTTTCCCAGGATCCCATGACGGCACCATGGTTCAACCATTGTTGAATACTGATAACACATGTTAACCTTTTACCCAACACACCTTTTTAATTTTTAAAACTGAATTTGATAATTTTTAAACAATAAATAAATGATAAAATAATTAAATGAATAATATTTACCAATAGAATCTTACAAATATGGCTGTTGCTGGAACCGGCTCAATGAGCTGGTTCCAATGACAGCCATATTTGTGCAATTTTATTGACAAAGTGTCAGGATACTTCAGGTCATGTTAGCCTTCTATTGGTTAATTTGTTGCCATTGTGTTAGATAAAGAGTTAAATTGACTCAATTCTTTTCATGCAAATCCTAGCAGAGGTGTAGCGAGAATCTACATGGATTCTCGCCGGTTTTATTGCACGAATCTTTGTGCGAATCGATTCTCGGATTCTCGTAGAAATATAAGCCCTGGTGTTGGTATGTTGGTATGGTATTTGGGTCAGCAGCACGTATGTACTAACACCAATACAAATATCGAAAGGAGTTTTTGGTATACAGCCTGGTTGGAGTTTTTTGTTTTACAGCAGACCGTGCTGCTGAATTGTCAAACTGTTGGAAGTAACACAGATGCTAATCAAGTCATTTGATGTAACAAAAATGCTTTTTTGTTACATCAAATGACTTGTGGTGAATGTCTTTAGACACACGAATTGAGTGGGCTCATCTTTTGAATTATGCAATTCGTTCTGAAGTCATTTTATTTGTTAACTAATGTTGGGAATATTTTTCAGTACCGAAATTTGGGTACTTTGAGATTCCCTCGGTATGGTAAATTAGTGTTCAACCGATTCATGATCGGAACTGGCCACCACAATCGGCTGATTGTGGGCAATCAGACGACAACGGCAACGGCTCTTGGAACATCGGTCCAACTGATTGTTTCCCAGCATTTTCTGATGATTCATTAACTGCATTTTATTATCTTCTGCAATTGTTCAATTGTTAATGTAAAATGATGTCAATGACACCATTCAATAAAGTTGAGAAACAACCACAATGTGTATTCTCAATCTCTCTAGACACCCCTTTGTGGGATATACAGGTTAAACGACATGTAAAGCTTACAATTGAGCGTACTTGCAGCAATCGCCAGTTCATACCAGAACACTGAAGGTTGCCTGCCCTCCATTGACTCAGGTTGCATGTGCCTCGACTTGTCTAGTAGTGCATGGTATTACAATCAAAATTGGCTGATTGTGAGCTCAAATAACCAGTAATCGGACAGCGGCCATTTTTGGTAATCGGTTGAACACTACGGTAAATTGATATTGGGTCGATACCGATACCAAACCTTTTATATGTTATATCACCATCTCTACTAGTTTCAACTGTACATAGGTTGAAAGATCACGGAGACTGTATTTATGCACAAACCTGTTGTTTTTAAAATATGATCCTTGTCTTTTTTTTTCAGCTAAAAGCTCAAGTGCCAGTGTTAAAACAGGCCTATCAAGATCAAGTGACAGAGAACAACCAAATAAAGGTAAAAGTCTGATAAACCTGATGACATACATACACCAGGGTTTCAACTTCATGCAAGAATCAGAAGCAATTCTCGTGAATGCTTCTCACAAAGAGAAACAATGAGAATCAACTTTGATTCTTGCAAAACATTTACATGTATTTGATTGTCATTACAGATTCTAAAGTGTTATTGAGAATTCTACTTTACTTTTTTCTCCCTCATAATAAGGTAACCCTTTGACTTACAATTAACCCTTTACCCATCGAATCGCCCGCATCCGCCCGCGTAATATGTTAATTCAGCAGTTGAAAAAATATTATTTTTCAAAAAATTTCAATAGAACCATATCATGTGACCCCTCGTTGGAACGAGCTCGCCGATCTCATTCCAACGAGGGGTCACATGATATGGTTTTGTTGAAATTTTTTGAAAAATTTGAATAAATGATATTTAAAATAATAAATTTTGATATCGTCTGCGTTGGGTAAAGGGTTAAAACTAGAAGTCCTGTCACGGACTGTGTGTTTATCTAGGATTAATTGCGTGTAGGAATTGCATGCAATTGCCATATCGAATGGCATCCAAAGCAAAGGTTCTCCTGGTTACTCATACCCGGAGAACCATTGGCTGAAACACAGGCTATATGTACAGAATTTGATAGCCTTACTATGGTCATAACGCGTATATTAACGAGCAGTTCGACGTGCTATTTGTGCGCATTTCATGACAGGACTTCTAGTTTTTAACTGTAGCAGTGGTTTCTAGTGAAGTCTTGGCTACTTAGACAGGCAGCCAAGACTTTACTAGAAACCACTTTGAGTGTACTGTAACTTTCATCATCAGGACCACCTACAGGGCTTTCAAGGAATGGCAAGTGATCACTCGCACTCTTCTATTACTCGCCAAAACATCCAAAGTGGTGAGTGATGATCACTTGCCCCTAATACCCCTAAAATTGTCCCCTAAAAGGCTAAATGCAGTTTCAATTACTTGACACATCACCTAATTGCAACTGTAGGTGAGTGACATATCACTCATCACTAATTTGCTCCTTTAGTGCCCTGTGACCTATGGCCTGTATGGTATGTTGGAATATATGTTCTAAATATATATGAAAATCGAGACACTCACCAAAATTGAAAGTAGTCCCTTTAGGGTTAACTCTTTCAACACGAGAGGCCGATTTTCCGGTCCAGCAACACGATACGTCATAATTTCATTAAGTAGGATGGCTACTAAGTGAACGTGTGTGGTAGAACAATTAATATTTTCAACATGTAGCCTGAAGGCTGCACATTGAAAATATTAATTGCTCTACCCAAAAATAATGGATATGGACTTTTCCAATTTCTGCCATTTAACTGGCATGGAAGATACCACCAGTGTTCAAAGGGTTAAACTATAGCAAAGATATAAATATAGTTTATGTTTACTCTGGAATATGTTGTTCTCACAAGACTATAAAAGAACTCTCAAATTTAAAATTATGTACATGTAAGAACTGAACATTGATTCTGGCAGCTGGAGTTTGCGAGAATCAAACCTGTTTCTTGTGAATCAGAACAAATTTTAAGGCCTATACATGTGCTTTAGAGTGCCTAATAATCATAAAATGTAATGAATAAATGTTTTTTTTAACAAAATTCTTGCCTGTATGATCCTTGTTTGGCCCTGATTGATCATTAATGTTTGGCAGTTGACTGTGCAGACCAGCCACTGATCGCTTATCTCTTGAAATTTATCCTCATTTAGTTCAGCTATTCGAATTCCATCATATCATCCCTTGGTGGAACAAGGCTTCACTCAGAGAACAATATGACAATGGGAAGTTGACTAAAATCATTCTAACAAGGCAGAAAATAAGCAGACTGTCATCTGCAAAATAAGCAGACTGTCATCTGCAAAATTTACCCTCTGTGAACCTCAGTCTGAATCAGGGTCTCAAGCCTAAACAGAAAGAGCTACCCAGAAGATAAATTGGCCCACTGTATGGGATAGCATCAGCAAATTCACCCTCTGGGGACCTCATTCTGCATATGACAGATTGCTTATTTTCAGGCTTGCATTCTAATGAGGTACAATCAAACACAGGTCACAGGATGTAATGGAATTATTAAAATTCAGCAGATATACCTCTGAGCATACATGTAGAAGAAACTGGTTAACATTTTGGAATTTTCCACCTCATACTAGGCTCTTGGTATATTATTGTGTTCTACCCATAGTATACTATTGTGTTCTGTCCTGTACTATTATTTAATTTTCAGAAATGAATGGATCTGTACTATTATTCCTCTCTGTACTATTATTTGCTTTTCAGAAATTGACCACACAATGCTATTATTCCTCCCTGTTTTATTATTTCATTCTCAGAAATTGACCACAATGTACTATTCTTCCCTGTACTATTATTTAATTTTCAGAAATTGACCACTCTGCACTATGATTTCTCCCTGCATTATTATTTAATTTTCAGAAATTGACCACTCTGTACTATGATTCCTCTCTGTATTATTATTTAATATTTTTATACTGTACCAATGACCCAGACATAGCTGGTGCTAACTCTTAAAATATAGGGCCAAACACAAATTTTGCCCCCCAATCCCCAAAATTTGCATCTGAAACCAAAGAAAACATGCCCTGAATGGCCCTCCACACTACACCTCTACTGCGCATGCGCAGTGTCAAGGACGTTCCGAAATTGGCGCCATTAATCATTCTAAGTTTGGCCCTTCATCAGTTAACATCTGACTGATCTTTGTGCTTGTAATCTCAGTTTAAATGATGCCAGACACATAAATATTAATGAAATGGTGATTCTAAGGAGGATAGAGAAGGAGGAGAGGAAAAATGTGTGACAGAATATTATCAGGGCTGTAACTTAAAATTTTTTAATGAAATTATGTTAAGTTACCTATTTTCGAGGCAGCAGCCATTTTGTTGTCATTCTGATTATTTAGTTACACTGATTTTTCAGTGTTTTCCTCTCTCCCTCTCCTTTAAGTCCCCCCTTGCTATTCTCCCATGCTTTTGGCATAGTTTTTGTAATTATTATTACTAAATTTTCTTGGGAGTTTTAGCTGAATAACAGAATGAATTCTGTTCTTTTCCCCATGTTTACGTCTTCACCTACGGGTGGTTAGGCGTTGTGTTCTGCATCTACCATCTGATGTTCTGCAGTTTCTTCCCTGGAAGTCTCTGTTTTGCATCAGATAGTGTATTTTTGGTAACTGATTCCGGGCCTGGGTGCCTGGAGTCTTATTTTAGTGTTTTTACATTCATTGTTTACATTTACAACAGCCCTCTGTGTGAGGGGGGGATTTCTGGAAAATAATATCTTGATGTTATTTTAATCATAACTAGATACATTATTATTGTTCGTAAGTGTTGAATAAATTGTTTAAAATATTTTTAAAATTTTTATCCACACTTAGGCTTGGGATCCATTGGGGCTCAACGTTACTTTTCAGAAACTTGGGCTGTTCTGAAAAAATTTTTTTTTTCAAAATATTTTGATTTCAATTATTTTTTCTATATTAATGGATCATATTATTATTATGTATTTTGATTGCCAGGGGTTAGTGCGAGTACCAGGACTTGTTTTCTTTTCACATTGAAAGGATTATGATCAATTGTAATAAGAGGAAGTCTTCCTCTGACTTTTATAATCATTCTATATGTGGTCAGTGTACTCGCATTAACTCCTGTTCTGTATCGTATGATTTCGATGACAATATGGGAAGCGTATGTCACGGTATGTTAGTGGGGAATTGGACATACCGGTCCTTTCCCCGCAGCGTCACTCTACTTTATCAATTTCTATTTCAGACTATCAAGATTAGGGTGATGTATCTGTGATGTCTTCCAACAGTGTGCCTCCGTCGTCACAATTAATGAAGGGCTAGCGGAAAAGTGCTCATGTAAATACGCCAATTGCCTAAGAGGACCCTAGTAGGTTCGACGGCCTTTGACGTCCGCTAGCTCGCCCGGTGTAGCGTTCATTCATCGAATGGTTCGGCAGCCGGGTTCGTCCGTTACGGTCTAGAAGGAATTTTGGGGTGATGCGAGCACTATAAATCAACCAAATGCACACCCAGTGACGGCGGATTAGAGGGAGAACGGAGGAAGCCTTTTAGTCCGATTCATAGCTCGTTCTGGTCCATCCGGACAGCGAGCTAGAGAGGCCCCTCTCTCGTACAACAACATCTGGCCCCAGATGTTGTGGTACAAAATGTTTTGCATTCGGAGCATACGTCCGTCGCTCGGGACGCTCCGACATATAGTCAGTCCGGAGTAGACTGTCAATAAGGCTTCCTCATTCTCATCGTAGCGCACACGACCGCTCTTGGCTACGTGACCTCAGATATCCAGTCAGCTTCGCCAGTCAGAGAATCATCGGCGACCAGGTCACACCATCCGGTAGCCAGGGACATGAGGCCTGCAGACTCCGGACGTTCGCATAGGAAGTGTGCGGGAGTCAACGTACACGGAGCTTCCGGCGGCAATGCATCGTAAGACCGCTACTGCATAGGCCTCGGGAACGGACGTGCTTTCCTAAATAGCACAGTTTATCGTAGCATCCCAGCATCAACTGAATCTGTCGCATATTTTTTATCCGACGATGCTGGATCGGGACGCTCCGCGGAAGCGGGTACGGACGTCCGAAAATTTCATCCGGTCCGACGGGATACCGAAAGGGATTTGGAGGATTTCGAGCTTTCCCTTTCGGAACAACATATGCTGTTGTGTATGTCATCTGACTTGATCTTCTACAGCTTCTTTCGTCGGACCAGAATCCTGCGATGCCGGATCAGAAACTGATAGCGTCGGTGGACTTAGAAATTTTTGGTTCGGTTCAGGGACATCGTCCCTCAGTTCCGACATAGTCCAATAATGTCACACAAACTTTCGCATTATTTAACGACACTATATATATTATTATTATATGCTTGCTATAACCAAGCATTTCTGGTTTCTTGTTCGCAAAGTTACGGAGATGTCTTTCAAAAGTGTGCCTCTGTCGTCATAGTTAATGAAGAGCTAGCGGCAATAAGTGCTCATGGAATATGTCTATCGCCTAAGAGATCCCTTGTAGGATCGACGGAGTGACATTCGCTAGCTCACCCGGTGTAGCGTGCATTCATCGAATGGTTCGGCTGCCGGGTTCGTCCGTTGCGGTCTAGGAAGGAGATTTGGGTGATGCGAGCACTTTAATTACTTTAGTACTCACCCAGTGACGGCAGATTGAGGACAGATCGGAGGAAGCCTGTTAGTCCAGTTCCTGGCTTGTCCAGGTCCGTCCGGGCTGTGAGCGAGAGAGGTCCCTCTCTCGTCCAACAACATAGGGGACCGCATGTTGTGGTTCAGTTATTTTACATTCGGAGCATATGTCTGTTGGTCGGGACGCTCCGTTATATTGACAGTCCGAGAGACTGTCCATAATGCTTCCTCATCCTCACAGCAGGGCACACGACCGCACATTGGCTACGTGACCTCGAGTATCCGATCAGTTTCGTCATTCAGTGATTCCACGACGAATAGGTCACGCCATCCGGTAGCCAAGGGACACGAGGCCTATACACTCCGTTCGCTCGCATATTGGTAGTATGCACGGGGTAACGATCACGGAGCTTCCAGCGGCAATGCATTGTAGGACCGCTTCTCCTCAGGCCTCAGTGACGAACGTGCTATCCGAGTTAGCACAGTTGTTTCGCAGCATCCCAGCAATCGACAGTTTCTTGGTCGAATCAGGAATTATCCGACGGCGCTGGGTCGGTGCGGTCCGCGGTTGCATCAGGTACGGACGACCGAACGCTTTATAGGGTCCGACAGGATGGCGAAAGGGATTCAAAAGATTTCGAGTTTTCCCTTTCGTAGTATCGGAAGCTGCCATTCATATCTTCTGGCATTATCTTCCAGTGATTGTTATTTCGGACTACATTGCTGCGATGTTGGATAAGAGACTTATAGCGTCATTGGACATGGAATTTTGGATCGGTTCAGGGACATTGTCCCTGACTTACCGACGCAGTCCAATAGTTTCATTACAACATGTGTTTTATTTTTCGACGCTATATATGCATACAAGCCTGCTACCAAGCATGATAGTTTAGTTTCTTGTCCGCGTTGCTCATTTCTGCCGTTTTATCATTTATACGAATAATTTATTTTGGCAGAGCAGGGCATACCGAGAGTTCATATGTGTCTAGACGGCGTGGTTAAAGACTGGAAATATTCTTTTTCGCCATCTATGTCTTTTCCAACCACAATGTTGGAAACGACAATGATGTCTAGTAGACTTAACTTAGACGCTTTATCATATGTAATCCACCTTACTGAGGCGTTATCATTACGTCTTCAAGAAAAGATTTACGGGATATTATTCTCAATGTGATTTCTTTTGAGGGCAGTAGTTTGTTCACGTATAACTCCACCCTTCAGTGGCTGATTGGAGTTGGTTAGACGTGACGCAGCCCTAGCTACATCCACGCGCGTGGATAGTAAGGTTAAGAACTCTCTCAGAGTCGCTTCGTTCTCGGAGAAGCTTCTCTTCGACGGCAACTTTTCAGCAATCCATGAATTGCTCGATTTACACGTTCTCTTGTCTATCTAGTGTTACAAGAGATTCAGACTGGGGCAAACATTCGGTGGTTGACTCAGAGAGTGCCACTGCAGTTGCCGGACCCGAGTGTTGTAGTTATGACGGTTGCCAGTCAAACAGATTGGGATATAATATTGATCCCAACGGATTCGAAGTGTCAGGGTCTTTGGGTTTCGCAGTCTCTAAGCAACCAATTATCTTCCGCGGAATAATGTTTTTTAGGCTTGCTTTATGTCATTGCATGAACATTATTCAGAAACGCATGTCCAAATCCTGTCCGTTAATTCGACAGTAGTGGCGTATCTCCGGAACCAGGGAGGCACTCATTCGTTTCCGTTATTCAATTTAATGGAAAGAATCCATCTGTTGGTTATAGTACACCAAGTTCTGTTTCGGTCCGTCATATTCCGGGTCGTCTGATTGTTTTACCGGACTCCCGTTCACTTAGGGGTCGCTTGTTGCCGTCAGAATGGACTCTCAACAAACAAGTATTCAATCAGATTTGCTATCTATGGGAGAGCCCAATGATGATTTATTTACGACACAGCTTGCTAATCAATTGCAGACGTATGTGTTGGCTTGTCCGGATCTCTGAGCTAATGTTGTTAACGCTCTATTGGTCTAATAGGACGGAATGATAGGATATGCGTATCCTCCAGCGCTGTTGTTTCAGCAGGTATTGCTAAGATAAACAACCACAATACATTTCTGTTGATAGCATCTCTATCTTCACAGAGACCGTGGGTAATTTTCTCTGTTGTCTACTGTGGGACTTAACGTGAAATCTTCCTCAATGAGAGGATCTTTTTTCGCTGGGTAAATCGTGTCATCTTTATCACAACCCGCAAGGTCGCAACCTTCACGTATTCCGTTGTGTGGTCCGTATTGCATTGTAAGCATTATACTGGACGAGCTTTGGACGCGATTTCTTACTATAGGATATCCTCTTCTTCGCTATTCTATGCGGCTAAAGTGGAGGCTCTTCCGTCGTTGGTGTAGGGATCATTATGTTCATATTGTTGATCCCTCCATACTACTCATTGCAACTTTTTAGTATACTTGTTTGACAAGATCTACTGCAGCCTGTTATTATTAAGGTTATAGGTTTATGTTACCTCATACCTATGCACTCTATGATAGTTTACAATTGAGTCTTATGTCTCTTTATCTAAGTCAGTTAGTAACTTTTTGATAAATAGACTTAGAATCTTTAGATTAAATTCCTATATGGAATTTAACTTCGGTTCTTATTTAGCTAAGTAATCATTTGAGCCTCTGGAAACAGTAGTTTTCAAATTCTGACCTTTTAGACAGTAATTCTGTTGGCTTCTCTTTTACTGAAGAGTCAGTGAGTTTCATGCACTATCGATGGATGATTTTCACTTTCGTAGTTTCGGAATCACTACTTCCTTTACTATTTAGGTTGGATTTTTGCATAAGAGTTAGGCTCCTAATATCCGGAACCTATTGTTATTAAGGTCCTTCCGTCTTCGTACGGGCATAGGCCTTTACTCTGTCCGGTTAGAGTTTATGTATTTATAAACAGATATCTGTTTATTACTATGGGCGTAAGCTTCTTCTGTCTTTGATGCCTAATAGAAGGACGTTATGCTCCATTCTATTGCTAATGGATTCAATTAACTATCGGTACTGCTTATGGTATATCATTGTCTCAGCAGTTGTGCTTAAGATTTCGGCTCATGAAGTAAGAGTTCTTCTACATCTTGGGCTTACATTAATAGTGTCGCTATTATAGATTTTTGAAGGCTGCTCATTGCGCTCAGCCATCCACATTCATGAATTTTTATCTCAGAAATATCGAGTCCATTTCTGGAGGCCTCTATTGTTAGGTCTATTATCTACTGCTCAGAATGTCATTCACTTAACAGTTGCTACTATAGCTAGGTAGGCTGTCTGTTTCGGCAGTGACTCCGTTCTGCTGCCCTCTTCGCTCTGGGCTATTTGACCCAGGGCAAGAAAAAGGGGGGGGGGGGGGGGAGGGTGTTCCCTTGGGTCACCTGTTTTACTATGAAAACAAGGGGATACCTCCTCCAGAGTTAGTAATTCTGAGCTGTTATTGGGATGGTTGTTTAGTGAGAAGTTTATGTTTTAAAAATTCATTCAAGTCTTAGTTTTTAAAGTATAGCTTTTGAATATAGCACGTGTCAACGGACATGATTATGCATTCCTCAGACACTTTTAAGGAGTATAAGAGTCTCTATTCTCTAGACTTACTTTATTTATTGGCTTACTTTAAAAATTATTAGTATAAAGATTATATTGGATATTAATAGAGTACATGGATGTATGTTGCTCAATTTTGGAAGGTGTTGTTTCTTTCTAATTTATCATAAATAAGAACGATACATGTAAGGCCTATTACTTCTTTTTCCCTAGAGGGGATGCCTCTATTTTATATTACTGAGCGTATTCCATCTTGCTCTATGTCCTTGGCCCTCCAGCCTTTTTACTATTCAGCTATGTCTGGGTCATTGGTACAGTATAAAAATGTTAAAAAATTTATAGTAATTTCTATATTTTTTATACTTACCAATGACCCAGACGGGGATGGCCCTCCCAGGAGTTGGGAACTCTTGCCTCCCCGCTGAGTACATAGCGCTTACCAGGCACTGGTTATTAGAATGATTAATGGCGCCAATTTCGGAACGTCCTTGACACTGCGCATGCGCAGTAGAGGTGTAGTGTGGAGGGCCATTCAGGACATGTTTTCTTTGGTTTTAGATGCAAATTTTGGGGATTGGGGGGCAAAATTTGTGTTTGGCCCTATATTTTAAGAGTTAGCACCAGCTATGTCTGGGTCATTGGTAAGTATAAAAAATATAGAAATTACTATAAATTTTTTAACTTTCATAAATTGACGACTCTGTACTACAGTTAAAACTAGAAGTCCTGTTATGAACTGTGCGCTTATCTAGGCTTAATTGCGCGCAGGAAATTGTGCGCAATTGTTATATCGAATGTCATCCAAAGCATGGCAGGTTCTCCTGGTTACTCATAGAAAACACAGGCAATGTTTCTGCCAATGGACCTCTGAGTAACCCGGAGGTCCATTGGCTGAAACATTGCATGTGCACAGGCCACATGTACAGAATTTGATAGCCTTACTATGGTAATAATGCCTAGATTAACGCACAGATTGACGTGCAATTTGTGTGCATTTCATGACAGTACTTCTAGTTTTAACTGTATGATTCCTCCCTGTAATATTATTTAATTTTCAGAAATTGACCACTCTATTCTATGATTCCTCCCTGTATTATTATTTAATTTTCAGAAATTTACCACTCTGTATTATTTTTCCTCCCTGTACTATTTTTTAATTTTCAGAAATTGACCACTCTGTTCTATGATTCCTCCATGTATTATTATTTAATTTTCAGAAATTGACCACTCTGTATTATTTTTCCTCCCTGTACTATTTTTTAATTTTCAGAAATTGACAATCCTGTACTATTATTCCTCGCTGATAATTTTAAGAAATCGACCTCTCTGTACTATTATTCCTCCCTGTACCATTATTTAATTTTCAGAAACTGACCACACCATGTACATTGTACTATTATTGCTCCCTGTATTATTATACGGCTGCTCATATGAGCGGGCCGTATTATGGTATGGCAATGTCCATCTGTCTGTCCATCCATCCATCCATTAGCTTTTGTTTGTCCACGCGATAACTTGAAAACAATACATCCAACAGATACTGTTTTTTATGGTTGATGAGTCATGACAAGAGGATGGTTCCTTTTGATAACCAGCATTCTGGCATATGCAATATGTTCACCACGGCAGGCATCTTGGATTTTGGGGGACTTTTGATTGTCCATTCGATAACTTGAAACCTATAAATCCAACAGATGCTACTTTGTTTATGGTTGATTAATCATGACTAGAGGAAAGTTCCTTTCGATATTCAGCATTCTGGCCATGGCAGCCATCTTGGATTTTCAGGGACTTTTGATTGTCCATTTGATAATCCAACAGATACTGTTTTTTATGGTTGATCAGTCATGACTAGAGGATGGTTCCTTTCAATAACCAGCATCAATGTCCATCCATCCATCCATCCATCTGTCTGGCTATCTGTCTCTGTCTGTCCATCCATCCGTTAACTTTTGTTTGCCTATGTGATAACTTGAAAACAATACATCCAACAGATACTGTTTTTTTTATGGTTGATTAGTCATGACTAGAGGATGGTTCCTTTCAATAACAGCATCAATGTCTGTCCATGTGTCCATCCATCCGTGTCCAACTGTCCATCCAGGCTTAGCAGAGGTACATTGTGGGGTTTACAATTTAGGGTCAGTGGTAGTTGTGGGGTTGGGTTAGTACAGTGGCCACTTGTGGGGTTATTTTTTGCACTGTGGGGTTAATTTTTTGACCTTATGGGGTTAGGGTTTAACATGGGAAAAAACCCACAAGTAAGAACGTGTAAGAACGTCCATCCACCCATCTGTCCATTCACTTTTATTTGTCCATGCTATAACTTGAAAGCAATACATCCAACAGATACTGAGTTTTTTTTATGGTTGATAAGTCATGACTAGAGGACGGTTCCTTTCGATAACCAGCATTCTGGCATGTCCAATATGGCCGCCATGGCAACCATCTGGGTGTTTTGGTGACTTTTGATTCTCAACCCAATATATTCATGTTTAAGGGGTCATAAGCCAGGAATGTACAATTATTTTTGAAGGAATTATTGACCTTTTGTTCAACTAAAAATTTCTTCACAAGCGCAGTTTCTTGAAAGGCGGCCATATATTGATCCACCGCTAGCGGTGCACTTGTTTAATATTCAGGCTCTGTTTTATTGGTAAAATAGGACCCAGTCACCATTGCTTGGGAGGTGCAAACCCTCTCTAAAATGGGCAACATGGCTTATTAATGCTCACCCTTGCTCTTGACTCTTGAGTTGATACTCATGTTGTGGTCATGATTAGCCATTGTGCAAAAATATGTGACCTTAAACACCAATAAATAATAATAATAATATTTAATATTAAGAAATTGACCACACCCTGTACTACTATTCCTCTCTGTCCATACTATTATTCCTCGTTGTTCCTCGTTGTTAATTTTCAGAAATTGACCACTCTGTATTAATATTCCTCCCTGTACTGTTATTTATTTTTTTTTAAATTGACCACTCGACTGTTATTCCTCCCTGTACTATCATTAGGCAATAATGAGTGTACACTATATGATTAAGAGTGTTTAACTGGTAGAGTGCTAAATTATTTTTGGTCATCAAAATTTGTTCACATATCTTTGCCTTGTTACAATTTATGGGAGAGTGCCTACAGACACTCTCCCATAAATTGTAACAAGTCAAGTCCTTACAGACTAAATAATATCACATCAAAGATAATACGAAGCACATCCACTGACTATGAAGCCTTCAAGTTGCAGTACCTTCACCTCAGAGTAAAGCCCAAATATGGGCTTCCAGCACTCTACCATTTAACTACTGAAACACCCAATAACATAAACTTGAAATTCTTAGAAAAATCATGAGAAGCACAAGCAATATTTTATTGGACCAATGTGTTCAACTTGGAGATGCTTTATCTGAGTCTTTGCTTGTTCTTTTATTGATTTTTATGGAAGCCAGCCTCTTGTATGAGACTTCAGTCTTTTGATTTTGAAAATGGGAAGTGTGCTGTATACTGTTCTCTATCATTTAAAGTAAAATGTACTATTGTTGTGGTCCAGCATCAAGAAAAATGGCAATGGACATCTGACCACTCCACAGGTGCACAGTAAGAAGGGATTCCCAAATTATTTCCTGATTGTATCAGAGCAACAACCAGATTTATTCAACCCTTCACCCAACGAATCATCTGCCCGTGTAATATGCAAATTCAGCAGCTGAAAAACTATTATTTTGCAGAAAATTTCAACAAAACCGTATCAAGTGACCCCTTTGGGAATGAGCTTGTCAAGCTCGTTCCAATGAGGGGTCACGTGATATGGTTTTGTTGAAATTTTTTGAAAAATTTAAAAAAAATGATATTTAAAATAATAAATTTTGATATCGTCAGCGTTGGATAAAGGGTATAATACATGAAATGCAACTTCAATGAAACAATTGTAAGTCAATCAGATGATTCTCCATGAAAAAACAGTTACAGCGAGTAGCATTACTGACCTTTGAAGTTTGTCACATTATTTTGTTTACAGTTAAAACTAGAAGTCCTGTCATGAAATGCACACAAATAGCAGGTCGATCTGCACGTTATGACCATAGTAAGGGAATCAAATTCTGTACATATGGCCTGTGTACAAGCAATGTTTCAGCCAATGGACCTCCGGGTAACCCGGAGGTCCATTGGCAGAAACATTGCCTGTGTTTGCTATGAGTAACCAGGAGAACCTGCCATGCTTTGGTTGCCATTCTATATGGTAATTGCATGCAATTCCTACGCGTAATTAAGCCTAGATAAGCGCACAGTTCGTGACAGGACTTTAGTTTTTACTGTATGTACTAATTCTCAGAAAGTGAAGTTTTATGAGTTTGAAGTCTGGAAATGCTACAGCTTATACTTCATGGTGTATATCACTGTATTGTTGATAATTTCATGTGTGCATTGCATTATTTGGCCTACAGTTAAAACTAGAAGTCCTGTCATGAACTGTGCGCTTATCTAGGCTTACTTGTCCGTACAGTTAACCCTTTACCTAACATGAAAAGCAGACAACACTTGCAAAAAAAATTCTTGAATAACTATTTTTTTTTATTTTTTGTCTCAAAAACATAGGTTATGACCCCTTGTTGGAACGAGCTCGATGAGCTCGTTCCAACGAGGGGTCATAACCTATGTTTTTGAGACAAAAAATAATAAAAATTCATTGACGATTTTTGAGAATCGCGCTGGCCGGTTTTGGCCGTCACGTTGGGTAAAGGGTTAAAACTAGAAGTCTGTCATGAAATGTGCACAAATAGCACGCCAATCTGCATGTTAATCTATGCGTTATGACCATAGTAAGGCTGTCAAATTCTGTACATATGGCCTATGCACAACCAATGTTTCAGCCAATGGACCTCTGGGTAACCCGTTTACTGTTTGCTACGAGTAACCAGGAGAACCTGCCGTGCTTTGGATGCCATTCGATATGGCAATTGCGTGCAATTCCTACACGCAATTAAGCCTAAATAAGCGCACAGTTCATGACAGGACTTCTAGTTTTAACTGTAGGAATTGCGCGTAATTGCCATATCGAATGGCATCCAAAGAGAGGCAAGTTCTGCTGGGTACTCATAGCAAACACAGGCAATGTTTTCTGCCAAAGGACCTCCGGGTACATTGCTTGTGCACAGGCCATATGTACAGAATTTGATAGCTTTACTATGGTCATAACGCTTAGATTAACACGCAGATCGACGTGCTATTTGTGCGGATTTCGTGGCAGGACTTCTAGTTTTAACTGTATAAGTATGTAACCCTTTACAGAAAACACATATCAAAGTTTGTTATTTTAATTTTTTCTCTCCAGTTCTTAAAACAATTCCAACAAAACCATATCATGTGACCCCCTCAATGGAATGAGTTTCTTATATTTCATGGGATGATACCATTTAGGAATGTAGTGTGACATGAGAACTGATAGTTAATAATGCAATTTACTATCTCATAGGAATCAATCAAAGAGAAAGATCAATCAGTCAGGAAGTTCCAGCAAGAAATTGATAGCTTAACTTTTCGGAACCAGCAGCTTTCAAAGAGGGTTCTGGTTTTACAAGATGAACTGGAGGCCTCAGAGAACAGTAAAAAGAAAAATAAGGTATATTTTAATTTAGATAACTATTATAAAATATCGGTGTGCAGTGGTTACGTTCGACATTGAACTTCAAACCAAAAGGTTCACAGTTAGATCCCTGTCAGGGGCTAACTCAACTGCATTGCGTACTTGGGCAAGGCACTTGATCCCAATTGCCCACATCGGGGCATGGTGGCTCTGTATACTAAAGTGTACTGCACGTTGCCAGTGCACTTGTCTCCAGCCAATGCTAACCCTGCTTGTGTGGAGTTAGTATGTTGTGGAGTCTGGCAGTTGCTTACCCTAGCTCGGTGGTTCCCACCAGGGACTTCGACTTCCTCCTCCTGTAAATCTGTTCGACATGAGGTGACCCAAGTTAGGCTTCACAGCAATATTGCCATAGAAGCACCAGTTTTCCACAGCACTTTTTCTGCCGAGGAAACAAGGATGAATTACCAGGACGGATCGCTAGCGTGCACAGCCCCTCTCCATGCCATGTTTTTATATTTTTAGCTCACCTTACAAAGTCAAGCAAAGCTTATCTGATCACTCTCCGCCCGTGGTGTCCGTCTGGCATCTGTCAACACCATGTTTTGGACTTCCCCTTCAAAACCACTGGGCCAATTCAAGTGAAAGTTTGTGTGAGTGATGGTGATGAGGGGGGCATTGCATTTTTGTTCAACTCAACATGCCCAGCTCCAGAGGGAAGGGCTGGGGGAAAATGCTCCAAATTTTTAAAAAAAATCTACTTCTCATGAACCAGCAGTTACAATGACTTGATATTTGGTATGTAACTGCCTTTTGAGGTGTAGATTCAAGTTTGCTCAAATGAAGTTTGTGAAGCAATATATTTTTCCACTATACCTATGGCCCAGACTAGCTGGTGCAACCCAATTTATTACCAGGGCCAAACACAAATTTTGAATCCCCTAAACCCCCAAAATTTGCCAAAAAACTTAAAAACGAGAAGACCAGTATGGTCCTCCATACTTTTGCGCAATGCGCAACTTGTTGTCAAGGACAACAATAGGCTACCACCATCTTGTCATTCTGTTGTTTGACCCATGTCAGATCAACACGTATCCTGACTTCTGTGCTATAAAATCCTAAAGTATAATGTAGCCAGACATGATTTTGAAGTGGAATGGTGGAATAATTGCAGCAGAATCTAGCTGAATATGGACATTGAGTTTTTGAACATTCAGGGCTATAACTTTATTGAAATTAAATAATATTTCTTGTTTTTCCCGTTTTCGGGATATGCACCTGATTTGTTCATTTTTTGTTTATCATTATGTGTGTGTTCAATGTTCACCTTTTTCCCCTTGAATCCTCTCATTAGATTTTTAAGAACTATTTGCCGTTTGCGAATTTGTTATTAATTAAAAGTCTTCTTAAAAATCTTAGATAATTTACGGAATGTGGATTATTCGTACCCCCTTTGTTGCGTACCGGTTATTTTTGACATAGTCGGGCGTGTCTATTTGCCATTACCTTTCTCTATGGGGAGTCTTCTTGGGAAGTTTCTCTATTGTTAAGGGTATTCTTGGGATACCGGTTGTCTGACCTGGGCCTTTGTTGTGCCTGTTTTGGACTTGGTTACTGGCTCCTATTCAGTTTAAAATTGTTTGCCTCGGATGTATGTGTATTATGAAGTCCTTATGTTCGAAATGTAAGAGGAAGAAGTCCTCTCTTGATTCTCATTCATCATGTTCGGCTTGCACTCATTGCTCGAAAGATGGTACCTGTGCAACTTGCTGTTCTTGGGATTCCAAGCGATGGAATTCCCTCTCAACTTATGTATGTGTTGGCGAAGCACCGATTTCGGTGCTTTCGCCTAAGGTAACTAATCAAATTTAGTTTCCATTTCAGAGGAACAAGAACATGGTATTGGTTATGGTATAACATCAAGTTCTGTGCTGCCGTCGTCTTCAGATACAGAGCATGTTGACTTACGAGGTATCGCAGAATACTCGGTACCTCGGGCAAGCAGATGGTCAACTAGCTCGACGGGTGTAATGGAGCCTTTAATTAGTGCTTCCGTACCAGGAAAATCCGTAGCAGGGGTGCAGAAATTGCACGAACAACCGTTTCGTTCGTGCATCGTTCATGCAAACTGCTATTGGCAAAACCGTGTTTCCGTTCTTCTTCAAATTTGGCCTACCCACTTTGATGTGCCCGGAAATAAATCGTGCATGTTGTTATTTGCATTCAATAAAAAGTGTCTGCATTTACATGATTTTAATGAAATAAAAATTCTCCAAGTTTGGGTGTTTCGTTATTATTTATCAGTTAAAAGCAATGTGCATCGACCACAGATGGATTGAGTCGACAAGCTGAGACTGGGTTTCATTGTTTTTTCCGAAGTGGCTGGGTTGTCATGACAAATAAACAAGTGATCTAATTTCACATGATACGCATCGCCGATTGGTCAATAGGTATAGACTATTTCTACAATCGTGTTTTGCGATCCACATAAAAGTGGTTATCAGTGAAAACATGATTGTATAAACAGAATATACCCGGCTTTTATAGTAAATAAAAAAACACGTGTACCTCGAATTTTCAAAATGGCAAATAAGCAAGAGTCCGTGAACGAAAATACTTTTAAAAAGTGGTCAAGTTCCGAACTATTTTTATATGATCTCAATGAGAACGGGAAAATTGAAAACTTACGTTGTACAATATGCAGCGAAATGTGAGATTATATACAGAAGGAAGCGAAATTAAGAGGGTTGAAAGGCAGTGCCCTGAACAATGTGAAAACGTACATTGACGGCGTGAATTATGTGCAGCGCACAAATGTTTCAAGGTACTGCAAACCTGGTTCATTGCATGAATTTGCATTGACCCTGAAGAACAAACTCTCCAGCATTGACACAACACAAGCATGTAACATTAATTCCAACACAATGACCAAGCAAACATGTAACAATCATGAAAATTTGAAACATGCTGTTTAAAAAAGGTGATTTTGGTGACCAAAAAATAAAGTGAATTTTCAGCCCCAAAGCCACCAGAAGGCTTCATTTGATAGCACATTTCAAATTTTTTGGGGGGGGACAACCCCCCCCTAGACCCCCTAATCTGCTCGTGCCTTCGGCACTCGCTGTACATGCCTTCGGCATCTACAATGGCTTATGCAAAAAAAATTGGGTTATGCAAAAAAGAATTTGCATAACCAGTTTTCAGGTTATGCTAAATTTGAATTCCTACACCCCTGCGTAGCGGTAAAGGATATAGAGGATGGAAGACAGTCCTCTGTTCAGACGATGGCACGTAAGGGGAAGAGGCCAGTCAAATTGAAAGGTGCATCAGTAGCGAAGCATTCTTCTGTTTTGGGGACAAAACAGAAAGATTCGACTTTTATTGCCTGTTCTGCTGGTAGTCTGGTAGAAAATGCTTCGGAACCAGTTGTTTCTGATGTACCTTTCTCTGCTAGTGCGGCTGGCAGTAATCTTGATATAAGAGCCTCTTCTTCATCCGTTTCCAGGACTCAGCACAGTAGACTGCATGCTAGTCGGCAAGATCCAGAGGTAAAGAGTCAGAGCCAGGATCTGGCTCTCTCTAAGGCTAGCATTTCGAGGCAAACATCTTTTTCTAAAAGACGGACACAGGGTTCTGTGTCAGATCACCTTCCGGAGCCAAAAGGCATATACCGGGGATGAACATAGCCTCGAATACGGAATTGCTGGAGCATATTGCCCAGCTAATTGCAGACTCCCAGCAGCATAATATGCGGCCGTCATCAATCTCCGATTTGGATGATTCAGACGGTGCTGGATCGGCAGAAAGAAGGGTTTCCTCAAATAATCAGTATGCCGATAATAGACCAGACCAGGAACCTCTAGCTGGTAGTGTTAGGGAGTTTGATGAAGACGAGACTGACACTACATCTTTGGCTGAGCAGCATATGGAAACTATGAGGTTCCTGCAGGATTGTTCACCTGGAATAATTCCTTCTGGTCGAGCTCTGCATCTTCTAGAGCCAAGCGCCTGTCTTCTTCCAAACTTCCAAACACAAAACCATTCACCATACTTTCAGTACAAATTTGACCTGTTAATTGCATATGGAGTATAGAGTACACTCCTGTTAATTGAATAAGAAATCTTGCAATTTGTTGAAGAATTAGTCTGAATTCCGCACATTTATAGACATTTTTAGTCTAATACATCAAATATAGGCATTTATTCTATTATATCTTGTTTGACAGAGCTCATTGAGCTCTGTCAAACAAGATATAATAGAATAAATGCTCTGTTTATAGCTGGAAGATAATAAAATGCCCAAATTCCTGTTAATTGTATACTCCTGTTAATTGAATATTTTTCTCTGTTAAAGTGGCTATTCAATTAACAGGATTTCACTGTATTTTAGTTGCATTGTTGTAAAAACAGCCAGAATTTCCAAAGGAACTGTTAAAGAACGGCTGCAATGTCTGACTCTCAGCAGGCCTAAAATGGTTATGCATCTCCCCAGAACATGCATCTCAATGGGACTCAAATTGAATGGCCTTGGACAGTCATTTCTCTTTTAATATTGGTACATCATGTTACAATTTACAAAACAAATATATTTTTTCATTTGGTGGTTGTGGATTTGGATCCTTGTCGAAAAAGTATTGAGATTAAGATTTTTGTGGTGGTTAACCCTTTACCCAACATAATGGCCAAAACCATCCAGGGTATTCACAAAAATTATTATCCAATTTTCTTTATTTTTTAATTTTTTATCACAAAAACGTAGCTTATGATCCCTCATTGGAATGAGCTCATTGAGCTTGTTCCTTGATGTTGGGGAGCTGACAGCTGCTTATCATTGCTCGGTGGTTCTCTCTGGGTACTTAGCCTTCCTCCATCCGTAAAACTGTCACGGTCATGATTAGCCATTGTGCATAAGTATGTGACCTTAAACACCAATAAATACATGAATAAATTGAGCTTGTTCCAATGAGGGTCATAAGCTATGCTTTTGACGCAAAAAAATAAAAAAATAGTTAATCAAGAATTTAATTTGCAAGTGTCATCTGCTTTTCGTCTTAGGTAAAGGGTTAACAGATCTGAACAAATTTAAAAAACGTGGTGTGGGCATTTAACTGGAATAGTGCTAAGTTATTTTTCAAAGTTGACTTGTAATCTCAGCATTTGTTTTTTCAAAGATCTGATGTTACTTGAAAGGCGTGCCTTTGTTCAGCAAGAGTTTGTTAAAAAAGAATTGTTTGATTATTATACCCCCACTTTCGAAGAAAATGGGGGTATACTGGATTACATGCGTCTGTCTGTCCGTCCGTCCATCTGTGCATCCGTGTGTGAGTCTGTCCAAGAATATTCATAACTTAAGTAAATTATTATTTTTTATAATATTTGTTGGTCATAGGTATGCCCACACTAGTTATTTTTTTTATTATTATTTTTTTTTTTTATTACTTGTTCACTTAGAAATTGTGTCCGTCCGAGCCAAATTTTGTCTGTTCAGCCTGTATCTCGGGTATCGAATGTTCTATTGCAATGAAATTTGCCATGAACACTGCTTATGGTATAGGCTTTAAAAAAAGGATTCAACGATATTTCTCACATTCTCCTTTTTAGAGTTATTCCCCTTTTTGGCTCACCAACGATAGTTGTGTGAGCCTATGGCATCGCCCTCATGTCGGCAGCATCAGCGTCCGGATTCATTCATTTTGAACTTTTGTGTGCAGGTTTTGGTTTTTTCTTTTTTTTGATTTTTTTTTATGTCTGCATGCTTTTCAGGGATAGTAATATTTTATTCAACCCTTTCCATGCTTAGTTACTTGAATTTTTGACTTTTCTGTGCAGGTTTTTGACTTTTCTGTGCAGGTTTTTGACTTTTCTGTGCAGGTTTTTGATTTTTGTGTACAGGTTTTGAAATTTTGTCTTCAAGTGGAGTTTTACCTTACTGACATATTGCCATAGTGGTTTCCTTAACATTTTAGGGTACTTTTTCTCAATTTTAACCCTTTGAAACAAATGTGATGCTTTTTTGACTTTTATGTGCAGGTTTTGAGGTTTGTCTTTCTTTTCTTCCAAGTGGATATTTTTCAAGTAGAGTTTCACCTTACTGGCATATTGTCATTGTATTTCTGTGACAGGGTATTTTTCTCAATTTTAACCCCCTGAAACAAATGTGTTACTTTTTTGGACTTTTATGTGCAGGTTTTGAGGTTTGTCTTTCTTTTCTTCCAAGTGGCGACTTACCTTGTAGAATATTGCCATGGTTCCTATTTCATGTTAGGATGCTTCTTGGAGCTAGTATTATATTATTTAACCCTTTAGCTGCTTATTTGCTTTAATTTTGGACTTTTGTGTGCAGATTTTGATACTTTTTTTAAGTGGAGTTTTACCTCACTTTCATATTGCCATGGTGGTTACTGTAACATTTTCAGGGTATTTTTTTTAAATTTTAACCCTTTGAAACAAATGTGATGCTTTTTTGACTTTTATGTGCAGGTTTTGAGGTTTGTCTTTCTTTTCTTCCAAGTGGATATTTTTCAAGTAGAGTTTCACCTTACTGGCATATTGCCATTGTGGTTACTGTGACAGGGTATTTTTCTCAATTTTAACCCCTTAAAACAAATGTGATACTTTTTTTTACTTTTATGTGCAGGTTTGTCTTTCTTTTCTTCCAAGTGGTGACTTACCTTGTAGCATATTGCCATGGTTCCTATTTTATGTTAGCATGCTTCTTGGGGCTATTTTTATATTATTTAACCCTTCAGCTGCTTATTTACTTTAATTTTGGACTTTTGTGTGCAGGTTTGTACTTAGTGTGCAGGTTTTGATATTTTTTTTAAGTGGAGTTTTACCTCACTGGCATATTGCCATGGTGGTTATTGTAACATTTTCAAGGTATTTTTCTAAATTTTAACCCTTTGAAAACAAATGTGATACTTTTTTGACTTGTATGTGTAGGTTTTGAGGTTTTTCTTTCTTTTCTTCCAAGTGTGGATATTTTTCAGGTAGGGTTTCACCTTACTGGCATATTGCCATGGTGGTTACTGTGACATTATCAGTGTATTTGTCTCAATTTTAACCCATTGAAACAAATTTGATACTTTTTTTTTTACTTTTATGTGCAGGTTTTGAGGTTTGTCTTTCTTTTCTTCAAAGTGGAGACTTACCTTGTAGCATATTGCCATGGTTCCTATTTTATGTTAGCATGCTTCTTAGGGGCTATTATTATATTATTTAACACTTTAGCTGCATATTCTCTTTAATTTTGGACTTTTGTGTGCAGGTTTTTTTTTTTTTTTTTTTACTCCAGCCACCACTTTACATTGGCCTCCTGTTGGTGAGCCACGGGGTATTGATACCCCCTCTAATTTGACTTAGAAATTGTAAGAAATAGACATTATTTGTCTGTTCAGCCTGTATCTCAGGTATGGGTTATCGGATTTCACTGAAATATGGCATGCGGTTTGCCTATGACAAAGACTTCTGCCTCATTGCATAAAACTTCCAAACACCAAACAATTTACCATACCTTTTGACTTAGAAATTGTTGAAAACTTTCGAAGAAAATAGGAGGGGGGGGGGGTGCATACTGGATTGAGGTTATCGGATTTCAGTGAAATATGGCATGCAGTTTGCCTATGACAAAGGCTTCTGCCTCATTGCATAAAACTTCCAAACACCAAACAATTTACCATACCTTTTGACTTAGAAATTGTTGAAAACTTTCGAACAAAATGGAAGGTGGGGATGGGGTATACTGGATTGCGTCCATCCATCTGTGCATCAGTCCATCAGTCCATATGAGAATATTCATAAATAATATTTGTTGATCATAGGTATGCCCGCACTAGGCGATACACCACGTGGGGGTATGCACCAGATGAAAGTCTATCTCTTGTAATATTTTTGAGGGTGCCTATTGGCACTCTCCAATAAATTGTAACAAAACAATTCTACTGCTGAGAAAACATTGAAATGATACAAGCAGTGCAAAGCCACTAAAGTGGCTTACAGCATTTTTCAATGAGCCATGGTAGTGGCTTCTAGCACTCAACCAATTAAGACACTTCATAGCAAAATTGCCACTTTGCACAAAGAGGTGGTGGATGACATTTTGTAGTAATGCCTTGAGAGATGGTAATAATTTGGTTTTTAAAATGAAGGTCTGGTTGGGGAAACTCTTGTATTTTTTTCCCCTCACAACTGAATTTGTTCAAAATGGCACCTTCCGATTATCAACCTGCCCATTAATGTGCCTGTAGGGAAGTGAAGTGTTGGGTAATAACCTGAAGGTCTCACTTATGACTAACGATTGAAGCTTGTTAGTCACATGTTGTAAGCTTGTTCTAAAAGTTGAAATAGTTGACAAGATTGGTCTCAAACATATCCCAAAAAATCCTTAAATTCAGTCACATAAAGTACTTTAAAGTTCTTGAATTCAAATTGTTTAGGTAACCAGTAGTGTTTTGTCACAAACATTTTGTTGAAGAATCACAATATAGGTTTATGAAACCAGAAGAAAAAATTCTCTGTTTTATTTCCATTGCCTTTTTGTGGCATGTTTGCACCATCATGCACCCACTTTTATCTTTCAAACCACTATACATTGCACAATGCTGGGAGAACAACTGTAAAACTACTCATCATGGAGTTGCACAGGCATGTGATTCTCCATTAACCATGTCCTGAAATAGGATATAAACAATATCAGAACCACATACCGAAGGTATAAATCACAAAGAAAGGATTTACACTGTATGCAGACTCACGCCAATTTGCCTCTACTGGAATGGTTTTTAACCCTTTACCCAACAAATCGGCCGCATCCGCCTGCATAATATGCAAATTCAGCAGCAGAAAAAATGTTATTTTTCAAAAAATGTCAACAAAACCATATCAAGTGACCCTCTTTGGAACGAGCTCGTTCCAATGAGGGGTCACATGGTATGGTTTTGTTGAAATGTTTTGAAATCTTTTTTAAAATGATATTTAAAATAATAAATTTTGAAATCGTCTGCATTGGGTAAATGGTTAACCCTTAAGGGCCTGTACATTTTTTATACATTTTTGCTTTATCTTGACAATCCGTATCCTTTGACTTCGCAGTTGTTTCATGGCAAGTCTTGGCTGCCTACATCAGCCGAGACTTGCTAAGAAACAACTGCCATGGCACTTCAAATGTAACTTGCCAAAAACTGCATGTTGGGGCACCTGTTCTTTTGTAGGAAAATGTAATTCAAGTCAGAATCAAATCCTGATTGGTTAATATATAATATATTTTTTAGCTGTGTTGTATCTCATACACCTCCTATTTTCAATACCACCTGCCTGCAATGATAGTAATGTTGTTAAAAGTGTGTATGCCAGGAAGGCCAACTGTATTCTGACTGTAGAAATATGTAGAAATGTATAATTGTCATGTATGTGATATGTGATATTTGCATGGAAAGCTACATGCTCACACTAACCAGCCCGAACAGGGGGGGATTTCTAATATATTTTCAAAAATTAAAATATTTTTTTCACTGATTTACCTAAGATCATTTTGTTATTGAAAATGTAAAAACAAAATCACAAATGAAATTAAAATATTTTTTATCCATTTCCAGCATAAAAGCAATGAAACCTCACCTGAACACATTAACTCACAGATCTCACCAACAGTTTTTAATGAAGAACTCCAGAATAAGATTGAAGAGAATGCCAGACTTCATAAACAAGTAAGATATCTTTTATGAATTTCTTTAATTTGCATGTTGATATGAGGTGAGGGATCACCCTAACCCTCTATGATCCACCTGGCTTGAAAATAAGGAGAGCAGCAAATATATCCACCAAGAAAAATCTTCAAAATGTATTGGATTCTGAATGATGCCTCTTTTAATCCTACCCCTTTTACCTAATGAATCAGTCTCATCCACCCGCGTAATTTACAAATTATGTGGTTAAAAAAATACATATTTCAAAAAAATTCAACAAAACCATATCATGTGATCCCCTCACTGGAACGAGCATGTTGAGCTTGTTCCAATAAGGGGTCACATGATATGGTTTCATTGAAGTTTTTTGAAAAATTTGAAAAAAAAATGAATATTAAAATAATAAAGTTTGATACCGTCTGCGTTGGGTAAAGGGTTAAAAGCCCATTCCCAACTTCGGTCTTTTTTTACTGCATATGAACAGGTTCCCCAATTTGAAGTCTTCAGCTAAACTTGCAAGTTAACATTCTAAGTATATTGGCAGTTGTTTCTAGACAAGTCTTGGCTGCCTATAGATGCAGCCATAGCCAGGGTTTCTGCTATACCGGCAGCGGGTCGTCGATCAGACCCATTCCCCCCTGCCGATCATACTATGATCAGTCAGAAAAGCTGGTGGTTAAAATGTCGAGTATAATGCTGTATTGTAACGACACTCGGGATCCTTTGTTTCCACGTAATATAGACACAATTATGTTGTATACTATGCCTACTATTACTGGCGACAACCTGATACCTTATAACCCCCAGACGAGAGGGGAAAACAAAGTTCAAATCCTAAACGTAGCCTATAAAATTTCGGACTCAAATTGTCGTATTTGGTCCGAAATCACTGGCTTTTATTTTGAGCGACAAATGATGTACTCGTTTTGGAAGCTGTCACTTGTTTCAAATGAGTGTGCAGGCTGCTGTCAGTAGTTGTCTGAAACACGCCCACAACATATAGTTTTCACAGTTTTCACAGTGGTTGAATATCATCAGAAAGATACTGATTGAACACTGCCACTTTCGAGCGGTGCACAACTCAGTGTTAAAGAACACTGCCACTTTAGACCATGCAAAACTCATTGTGAAAAATGGGTGTTCAGAAATTAATGAGAAAGTGGTAATTACAAATGAAAAATAATTACAACTCTGGTATTTGAGAATTATATAACAATATAACCAGGGATATGATTTATGACTTATTGGTTTAATAAAACATGCTCATTTATCATTTCATCATGCCCTGCAACATGTGAAGTTATGACTTTCAGTGTAAACTCAATTTTTCGAATGGTGCCAAGGGAGGCAACTATTTTGTTATTCATATTTCACTGTGTAAATTTTATCTGGTCTTCATATTATGATTTTTTTATTGAGTTTGTGTGAAGCTATATTTTGTTTTATTCGTAAAATTTTTTAAAAATGTACGTATTTAATAAAGCAGCTATTTTTAAACAGACTATGTTTGTTTGTTTTCAAGGGGGTGGTTTGCAGTGCTGATTGACATACTTAACGTCCATTTCTGGCTTCGACTTTCGAGAGTAACCTGTACAAAAAATGAAAACAACACCGCATGGATTTCTGTTTGTTTTATTCATTAAATTGGGGATTAAAGCCCGAAATCTGAAAATGAAATGTATGTACAAGATAATCATGAGAATTTTTAAAGCAAATTCTATAAAATTGGTAGGCGGTTTCCAAAGAAACGTAACATACCCAGTGGATATTTACTTGTCTTATATCACCAATTTCAGACGCATCCCAATGCGACTTGCAAGCACTATTACTCGTCCTGAAGCCCCCCCCCCCCCCCCTCCCTCACACACACTTTTGCAATTTATCCACTACAAGCACCCCCTGGGCTTCTACACGAGTCACATCGGTAATGTACGTGCATGACATCACACGTTCGCATCATGGTTCTTTTCGAATATTACCGTGAGCGGTTGTAAACAAAGCTCAGTCACTGTTAGGATTCGTGGATTTTGTGTTGTTTTGGGTTTGTGTCTTTATGAAACCTCCGACCAGATGTAGTATTGTGTGTCCCGTGGGAATTTAGAGAATTGTAGGAGGAAAAAATACATATTTTCCACATCAATTATTCAGCATTTTAACGACCAGAATGTCCCCAGAGGCCACCAGAGAGCACTTAAAAATCAAAACTTTCTCCCCCCAGACCCTCCTCTATTCGCATGTGTCTTCGGCACATGCGACACATGCGACACATGCCTTCGGTTTGTGAGTTTCACTTTCTTCAACTACCGGACCCTCAAATTTTACCCTAGCGGAAACCCGGCCATAGCTTGCCTTGTCATAACTGCAATGTCCCAGACCATCAGTTGTCGTTGTGGCAGATTGCATGAAAAATCTCCAGGCCTTTAAGAGTTACTCCTTGTAGGCCTGGAAAGGTTTGCAGAATTTTACTACAAACCTTACCTTTTGAGTGTAGTGGCTTAGCAGTGTTCTCAAGCCAAAGTCAGCCAAGACTTCACTAGAATTGAGTGACACAATAATTTGATTGTTGTCGACAATACCTCTTCTTGAATATATGTTAAATTCCTTTTCTGGGACTGTAGAGTTTTCAAGGTCAGATAAAGAAAAGACAGTTATCAGATCCCAGTGGATGATATTGAAGAAAAACCTATGATATAAGGTTTCCCATCATAGTAAGATGGCTGTTGTACTATAGGGGTAGACCTGAACCTTTGACCAGGAGGGCATTAATCACTTTCTAGTGATTTTCAAACCGAAATGCCTTCTTCATATATTCTTGGGTAGTAAAATAAAAATGAGAGTGAATTATCTGTTGCTTTGTTAGAATATGTTAGAATATGAGATGGATTGTTACATTGTATGATGCACATAGCCCATCCCACATTCATACTCTGATAAAGCGACAGATAACTAATGTCAATTCTTATAATTTAATTTAGAGTAGTTGCTTGTGCCATAATGTATACTGAGGTGGTTGGAGTCTTTGTCATTTATGTAATGGAAATAATATCAAATGATGATGTATGCTGGAGACTGGGAAGTAGCTTTCATATAGATAAGATGGCTGCCCGAGCCCAAAACCCACAAATCTTTAGCACAGTCTACAGATCGTATTTATGAAGGTCTTCATTGTAACTTGGTAGGATGGCTCCAGATAGTGTCTAGTTGAGAATGTCCCCTTTTGATCACCATAATTCAACCATGATGGCTGCCCAAGCCCAAAACCCGAAAACCTTTAGCACAGACTACAGGTCATATTTATGAAGGGATTTCATTGTAACTTGGTAGGATGACTCAGTATAATGTCAAGATGAGGACGTCCTCTTTTTGTTGCGATTGGTCAACCAGGATGGCTTCACAGGCCTGAAGCCTGAAAACTTTTAGCACAGTCTACAGACTATATTTATGAAAGGAGTTCATTGTAACTTGATAGGATGACTCGTTTTGAATAATTTCACTGTAACTTGGTAACTTTGGTTGACATACATTAACTGTGAGGGTCATATTAACCCACTCCTCAATTCTTTAGTACAGTCTACACCTCAAATTATTATGCCTCCCCTTCCCAGAAGGGAGACGTATTGTTTTAGTGCATATTCTTCTTCTTCTTCTTCTTCTTCTTCTTCTCATACAAACTTTGTCCGGGCCATAACTTTTTTGTCTTTTGACCTACACCTTAGATACTTGGCATGTGGATGTATCACCATGAGCCGGTGTGCAGTGTACCATAGTGACTTTCATGTGACCTTGACCTTTGACCTGAAGGTCAGATTTATGTGTTTTTTTTTTAAGGGAAACATCACACAAACTTTGTTCGGGCCATAACTTTTTTGTCTTTTGACCTACACCTTAGATACGTGTCATGTGGATGTATCGCCATGAACCGGTGTGCAGTGTACCATAGTGACCTTCATGTGACCTTTACCTTTGATCTGAAGGTCAGATTTATGCACTTTTTTAAGGTAAACTGTCTGGACCAGAACTTTTTAGTATTTCGAGTCAGGCTTTTGATATTTGGCATGTGGATGTATCACTATGAGCCGGTGTGTAGCGTACCATTGTGACCTTCATGTGAACTTGACCTTTGATCTGAAGTTCAGATTTGTGCTTTTTTCAAGGAAACTTTGTCCGGACCAAAACTTGTTTGTCTTTTGAGCCAGGCCTTAGATATTTGGCATGTGTATGTATCACCATGAGCCGGTGTGTTGCATACCATTGTGACCTTCATGTGACCTTGACCTCAAGGTCAAATTTATGTACTTCAAATAGGGAGTAATTGTCCAGACCAGAATTTTTTTGTTTTTTGACCTAGGACTTGGGTATTTGACATGTGGATGTGTCACCATGAGACCGCATGTCGTGACCTTCATGTGACCTTGACCTCAAGGTCAAATTTATGTACTTCAAATAGGGAATAATTATCCAGTCCAGAACTTTTTTTTTTTTGACCTTGGACTTAGATATTTGACATGTGGATGTATCGCAATTAGATCACATGTCACATTAATCATGACCTTCATGTGACCTTGACCTCAAGGTCAAATTTATGTACTTGAAATAGGGAGTAATTGTCCAGAACAGATTTTTTTTTTTGGACATGTGGATGTGTCATCATGAAACTGCATGTCCGCTACCTTGATGAACTGCATGTGACCTTGACCTCTGACCTCAAGGTCTAATTTATGTACTTCAAATAGGGAATAATTGTCCAGATCAGAACTTTTTTTGTTTTTTGACATAGGATTTAGATGATTGGCATGTGGATGTATCACAATGAGACCACATGTTATCATGACCTTCATGTGACCTTGACCTCAATGTCAAATTTATGTACTTTAAATAGGGAGTAATTGTCCAGACCAGAATTTTTTTTTTTTTGACATGTGGATGTGTCACCATGAAACCGCATGTCCGCTACCTTGATGAACTGCATGTGACCTTGACCTCAAAAGGAAGGGGAGACATATGTTTTAGTGTGCTAAAACACTTTCTAGTTTTTTATTGAAAAAATCGCATACCGGGAACAGAAATTAACATATTCTCAATTATCACAATTCTTGTCATATTTCATAATCCTTTCATAAACATTGAACATTATCCTTTTCATCAAACACAACACACAGTCAAGTTAAGCTACAGTATCATTGACACTTTCATTAAAGTTTTCAGCATCTGCAGATACATGCAGTCTCAGATACTGAAGAAGGAAACTAGTATGAACAACCCACATGAATACTAATTTATAAAATAATTTATCAGAATTACAGTGAATACCTTGCTCAGTTACACCAGTAACTCACTCTTCAGTGGATAGTTACGATTGATTGCTTTTGCGGTAAGTGGTGAATGAAATTCAATGACTCCTCATCCCACCTGGTGAAATTGCAGCTCAATTGCACCATCAGTCATATTCACAAGTTTTATGGCAGATGGGTGGTGGGAAAGCAGAAAAATACATAAGGCCGGAAAAACATTAAGTTATGAAAAACTTATCATTATAAAGTATTTCAATTTTAATACTTCAGGGCCTTATTCCAACTTCGATCACTTTTTACTGCAACAGAACAGGTGCCCCAACATTACTTTAGCACTTGTTTTTAGGCAAATCTTGGCTGCCTATATAGGCACCCAAGACTTGCCTAAAAACAACTGCAAAGCCACAGGATGTAGACTATCAAAGTGTAGTAAAAATGTATAAAAATCTACAGCCCCGTAAGGGTTAAAGCAGTAATTTTATTGTTTTAGATTTAATTTTTGGGCTGAAGCAGTTTATATCACAATTTTCAGATTGTATCTCCGCCCCAGATTTCACAGTTTGAGCAGACATATATTTTGCATGTAGGCATACCTTTTTTAATCATCTTCATGAGATATCTTGCTTACCAAACATAGCTTTATGTGAGTACATAGTTTTGAGTTGGAAGTTCATTGGTATGAGCAGGGAATATTTTAACCTGTGTCACATTGCCTGATCTGATCCATTATGCTATTAAAGCGATATAAAATGTTACTACTAATTTCTCATTGCGATACATGTATTGTTGGTCATCGTTAAAATAAAAATTGTGCATATCAATATCAAGCAGCTATGCACAGTGCACAGTGCAGGAGGGGGAATATGACATGCTTCATGTTGCTTTGTTTTATGTTTGTTTTATGTAGCATAGATTTTGAATCCTCATTGGAATGAGTTCATTATATAAGTGCATGCATTTACTGGGTACTAAAAATCATCATCAGCAAAATTTTAATTAATGAAGCACTGGATTTTTTGATGATTATTTGTATAATTAGTGTTTGCAATCTAATATTAGCGCATCCATGGAAATAGTGCCGACACATGGAAAGTGACCAGGCCACTGCAGCTGAACTGTACAAACCCTGATCCTGTGTTCATGCTGGCATGTGCCAAATGCAAACTTTTTTAAAAATCTGGCACATAAATGTCAATGTTTGACACAAAAATATGGCACATAAATTCAAAATCATGACCCGGGTATATTCTTGATTTTTGCCAAAAATCGCGTATATAATATAACATTTTCTCCCAGTAAAGTGAGCGAATGCTAAATTAAATAATCAATATGAATGCCCAGTGCCCACATCATTAATTATAAAAAAGTAATCTCGTTCAACTGTGTACACAATGACCAGTTGTCCTTTCCGGCAACCTTGGATTAAGAAGTTGTGCATTGTGTAAACATCGCATGTGTTTCTTAACCAGTGAACAATAAACAAGATTATTAATTGTTGGTGGTACCTTCCCCATTGACCGGTATCATAGATTAACACAGTAATAAAATGACAAAGGTTTCAATCCTCTTGTCAATCAGTTAACGTAATAGATTGTCCAGGTGCGAATTTCTATCATTGATATTTTATTATTTTGTGTTATATTCGATTTTATGGAATTTTATGTTTTTGCTCTTTCTTGAATAAAATATAAATAAGAATGTTTTTTTTAGTTCTCCCATAAAAAATAACCATGGTACAAAAAATTCTCATTTGGCACCAAAAATATCTGTGTTTGTCACATTAAAATATTGAGCCAGCATGAACACTGCCCTGATCTTTTCAGCTCACCTGACTGCAAGTCAGTGGGAGCTATTGCCATCACTTGGCATTCGGCATCCATTAACTTTTGGAAACTTGTCTTCTTCTTCACAACCAAAAAGCCAAATTCAAGCATATAATGCAAAGACCATCTATTGAGCATGCTCTTTCTATTTTGTTCAAATGAAGCAGCTGCCATCTTTGGGCTCTGGTTAATGCCCCAAAAGCCTAAAAATCTTTAAAAATCTTCTTAGCATGAACCACCAGAGAAAATGCCTTGATATGTGGAATGGAACATCCTTTGGTGTAAGGCTTCCACGTTTACACGTGTAAACGTGAATGTTTCGTTTATAGGCATTGAACATTTACAGTTCTGGTACACGTGTACACGGAATGAAGTTTTAATAGTGTAATTTCCCTTGAGTCCCTTCACAACACGAATTTCATGTTTTCCATTTTTAATATGGCGTCTCAAGTAACCAACGATAAAAAGCTGAAAAGCGATGTGTGGAGGACCAACCACCCCTTGACACGTAGCCCAGTAGCCCACGCCCCCATTTATTCGCGAAGATGGTGAGATGGGTTGCGAATATCTGCACTCTGCAGTCTGTAATTCTGTGCAAGGAAATCGCATCTTTTTGGATTGATGTTAAATTGGATCGGCACTACAGTACACAGTGTAAAGTATGCCAGGGCTACAATCGGCACAATAAACACTTGCAAAATTTGCAGATTAATGCAGAAAGTCAAAGAAACAAAAAAAAAATTTCCAACTTTGCAATGCAATATTTTGGTAATGCTTCAGAAAAACTGTGTACTGGTTCCAACTGGCGCCGCCGCCACAGTAACCGAACGAAATCATCTTCAAATCATGTGATATCATATGTGACACAGTCACGTGAGCCGCATGGCACGTGCTTATCTTTGGTGTTTCCTTCGAAACATGTGTGGTATGTTTTAGTTTATTTGGATTTACATGTATATTCCCAAAGTGATACACAATTGTTCTCGATGATTTCGTTCACCTGACATGGATTATTAATTTATTATTCACACATGGGATGATCTTAGGATCGATTTATGGAGTTTTACAGACAGACTGGCACTTGCGGTGTTTGAAAATTTGGATTCCCCTGCATGGTTTGTAGACTTTGTTTATTTTTGCGACATTGCATTCCACTCTCAAGTCCGGTATTGTCACTATTGTGTGCCATGGCAACTCGCTCCAACATTACTGTTTGAAAAAACACAAGGAATTTCACCCCGAACCCACCAGAATGAGCTCAGAGACCCCATAAATTTCAAAATTTACCTGTGGGAGAACCCCCCCCCCCCCACCTCCCGTAGACCGAGCGACTTTGCCTTCGGCATCTGCATGCTGTGATCGTTCGTCTACGCCGTTTTTGGATGAACTGTAAATAGTCTGCCTCAATAACATAAATTGTATGCCCTGTACGCAAAGATATGATGAACTTACTGTGTATTATTACACACTTCTATCAAATATTGACTACTTGCATTGTTATATTAGTACGTGTAAATGTTTCCGTTTCGTTTACAGACAGTCGTTTAAACGTTTACAATTTTGTCTAAACGTGGAAGCCTTACTTTGGTGATGAAGATTAAAGTTTGTTCAAGGGAGGCTGGTAGGTCAATATTTAGGCTCTCTGTGGGAACATATCCATGTTGGGTTTTGCCCACAATTTGTTTTTCAGGAACTGGTGGGCTGATTTGAACCAAATTTTGGCATTTAGTATAAATGGGTCCTAAGTAATGGGGTGGCCATCTGTCATTCGTCCATCCTTTGTCCATCTGTCTGTCCGTCCATCTGTCCATCTGGCATCCGTATCCATTTCTTTGGCATTCGATAACTTGAAAAATATTGCTTGGATTGTCAAGTTACTTTATATTTGTGTTCTTGTTACTGATGTGCCGAAGTGTATAGTTTTTGGTGTAAATCTGATAATATGATCCCAAGATATTAACTCTTTATCCTTCAAATTGAGAATTCTTCCAATCCCTTTGGCATGAGATAACTCAAAAAATATCAATCCAATTGTCATGTTACTTTATATATATCTTCAGGTTACTGATGTTCCGAGCTGTATACTTTTTGGTGTAAATCTGTTATTTTCATCCTGAGATATTAACCCTTTATCCTTCAAATTGAAAATTCCTCCAATCCCTTTGGCATTCGATAACTTGAAAAATATTGCTTGGATTGTCAAGTTACTTTATATTTGTGTTCAGGTTACTGATGTGCTGAGCTGTATAGTTTTTGGTGTAAATCTGATAATTTGATCCTGAGATATTAACCCTTTATCCTTCAAATTGAAAATTCCTCCAATCCCTTTGGCATTCGATAACTTGAAAAATATTGCTTGGATTGTCAATTTACTTTATATTTGTGTTCAGGTTACTGATGTGCTGAGCTGTATAGTTTTTGGTGTAAATCTGATAATTCGATCCTGAGATATTAACCCTTTATCCTTCAAATTTAAAATTCCTCCAATCCCTTTGGCATGAGATAACTCAAAAAATATCAATCCGATTGTCATGTTACTTCATATATGTGTTCAGGCTTCTGATGTGCCGAGCTGTATAGTTTTTGGTGTAAATCTGATAATTTGATCCTGTGATATTAACCCTTTATCCTTCAAATTGAGAACTCCAATCCATTTCTTCAGCATGCGATAACTGAAAACATATTAATCTGATTATCAGGTTACTTTATATATGTATTCAGGTTACTGATGTGCTGTGCTGTATAGTTTTTGGTGTAAATCTGATAATTTGATCCTGAGATATAAACCCTTGATCCATCAAATTGAAAATTCCTCCAATCCCTTTGGCATGAGATAACTTAAAAAATATTGCTTGGATTGTCAAGTTACTTTATTTTTGTGTTCAGGTTACTGATGTGCCAAGCTGCATAGTTTTTGGTGTAAATCTGATAATTTTATCCTGAGATATTAACCCTTTATCTTTCAAATTGAAAATTCCTCCAATCCCTTTGGCATAAGATAACTCAAAAAATAACAATCCGATTGTCATGTTACTTCATATATGTGTTCAGGCTACTGATGTGCCAAGCTGTATAGTTTTTGGTGTAAATCTGATAATTTGATCCTGTGATATTAACCCTTTATCCTTCAAATTGAGACCTCCTCCAATCCATTTCTTCAGCATGCGATAACTGAAAAAATATTAATCCGATTATCAGGTTACTTTATATATGTATTCAGGTTACTGATGTGCTGTGCTGTATAGTTTTTTATGTAAATCTAATAATTTGATCTGGAGATATTAACCCTTTATCTATCAAATTAGTCACTCCTCCAATCTATTTCTATATGTACCCATACCATGTATGTTGTGCATAATGTTGGCATCGGGGTGGCCCTCCTCATACAGCTTTCTACTAGTTGCGCGTATGGGTACACATCTGACGATTTCATCTGTCTATTTTTCTGTTGTTGTAGGTACATGCTGCAACAGAAGAATATAAATTGAAGATTCAAGATTTACAACAAAAACTGTCACAATACGAGAGAGAAGCGAGCCAGCATGCTGAAATTTTGAATGCAACTGTACAGAAAAACAAAGCTCTCATTGATAAACTGCAAGAAGACAAGGCTATGTTAGAGGTGATTTGAAGCTTAGAGTACAACTAGGGAAAACTGGAATGTCTTGAATTTTAAAAGGATGGAGTAATCCTGTTGTGGTAGCCAGATTTTCAGTAAAAAAAAAATCAGATAACAAATTTCCCATTAGTCACAGCTTTGTTAATTACCTGCTTCAAAATGAAAATTGTGGAACATATTTCATTTATAGATTTTATTTGATATATCTCAGAAAAGTCATACAAGTTATAATGAATTAAATTACTAATTCTGCTCCTTTAATGCCAAATCGTGTTTTCAAAACATCGAAAATTTGATATTTTCAACACAAGTTTGTGGAAGACAGAAACTCCATTTAGCCCACTTGAATTTTTTCATAAAAATTATCATCCACTTGTTGTGCCTGAACATTATACCAAAGTTCAAAACTCAGTCCAATGAGGGATGATAAGCTATGTTTTGGAGGCCAACATTGAAAAAATAATAAAATTTTGAAAGTTTTGTTAACTCCTCATATGCTGCTGGCAGATTTTCCTGCACAGGACAGGACACTCTCTTGTCACTAAAATGAGGAAAATTTCAGCACACTTAATCAAATTTTCACTTACAAATTGTACCAACTTATTGACCTGTGATTTCTAGATTCAAATGTGAATGAATTTTTCATCAAATCTTGTCATGGCTGCAGTGAAGCAAATCTAGTCATGGCTGCAGTGAAGCAGCCATGACTAGATTTGCTTCACTGCAGCCATGACTAGATTTGTTGAAAAAATATTTTAAAAATACTCAACAGACTTGTTATGGTTGTTGTTAGGTAAAGGATTGAATAACCTTTAGTATTTCTGACTGCAAGCCAGAAAATAAGCAGACTGCCATCTGCAAAATGAGGTTCCCAGAGGTTGAATTTAGTGATACTACCCTGTATAGCAATATAGCATCACTAAATTTACCCTTTGTGAACCTCAATCTGAATCAGGTTCTCAAAACTTAACAGAAAGTGGTACTCAGAGGATAAATTGGTCCACTGTATGGGACAGCATCATCAAATTCACCCTCTGGGGACCTCATTCTGCAAATGTCAGACTGCTTATTTTCAGGCCTTTCTCTGACAAATATTTGTTTGTTGGGGTTTAACATTGTCAAAAGCCAGGGTCATATGTGAGACATTTTTATGGGTGGAGAAAAGCAGAGTACCCAGAGAGAACCCCCTGAGCAATGGCGAGTAATTGTCAGTGTCTCTAACTTACTAATCCAGCATAAGCAGGGTTAGCATCGGTTCAAGGCAAGTGTTCCATCATCATGCCCTATGCCTTAGTACACAGTGTCACTGTTTTTCCGCATAGGCAGTCAGGATGAAGTGTCTTGCCAAGGAACACAACACTGATGATGCACATCAGGTTGAAAACACCAACCTTTTGACCACAATGTCCAATGCTCTAACCAACAAGCCACCATGTTCCCCAGTTGTCATTTGGTAATAGTAACATAGTAACATTAAATATTGAACCTCTCAAATTGTTCATCCCCTGCTTTATTTATTTATTTATTTATTAGTGTCTTCCCCAAGGACACGACGCAGGTACTCATGGTGTGGATCAAACCGTGGACCTCTCGGTTTGAAGTTCAATGCCATCACCACTAAGCCACTGTGCTCCCTCTCCTCTGCTTAGAGCCCATGATTGTATGATTCTTCATATTTGTTCTTACAGGTGAAAATACAGTCACAAGACAATGATGTTCGGGAGTTTAAAAGACGAGGAGAACAGGCGTAAGTGAACTAAACTGATCATAGTATATTTTTATACTGTACCAATGACCCAGACATAGCTGGTGCTACCTCTTAAAATATAGGGCCAAACACAAATTTTGCCCCCCAATCCCCAAAATTTGCATCTAAAACTAAAGAAAACATGTCCTGAAAGGCCCTCCACACTTTGCCCCTACTGCGCATGCGCAGTGTCAAGGATGTTCCGAAATTGGCGCCATTAATCATTCTAAGTTTGGCCCTTCATCAGTTAACATCTGACTGATCTTTGTGCTTATAAATCTCAGTTAAATGATGCCAGACACATAAATATTAGTGAAATGGTGATTCTAAGGAGGATAGAGAAGGAGGAGAGGAAAAGAATGTGTGACAGAATATTATCAGGGCTGTAACTTAAAAATTTTTTAATGAAATTATGTTAAGTTACCTATTTTCAAGGCAGCAGCCATTTTGTTGTCATTCTGATTATTTAGTTACACTGTTTTTTAAGTGTTTTCCTCTCTCCCTGTCCTTTAAGTTCCCCCTTGCTATTCTCCCATGCTTTTGGCATAGTTTTTGTAATTATTATTACTAAATTTTCTTGGGAGTTTTAGCTGAATAACAGAATGAATTCTGTTCTTTCCCCATGTTTACGTCTTCACCTACGGGTGGTTAGGCGTTGTGTTCTGCATCTACCATCTGATGTTCTGCAGTTTCTTCCCTGGAAGTCTCTGTTTTGCATCAGATAGTGTATTTTTGGTAACTGATTTCGGGCCTGGGTGCCTGGAGTCTTATTTTAGTGTTTTTACACTCATTGTTTACATTTACAACAGCCCTCTGTGTGAGGGGTGGATTTCTAAAAAATAATATCTTGATGTTATTTTAATCATAACTAGATACATTATTATTGTTCGTAAGTGTTGCATAAATTGTTTAAAATATTTTTAAAATTTTTGTCCACACTTAGGCTTGGGATCCATTGGGGCTCAACGTTACTTTTCAGAAACTTGGGCTGTTCTGAAAAAATATTTTTTCAAAATATTTTGATTTCAATTATTTTTTCTATATTAATGGATCATATTATTATTATGTATTTTGATTGCCAGGGGTTGGTGCGAGTACCAGGACTTGTTTTCTTTTCACATTGAAAGGATATTGATCAATTGTTTTAAGAGGAAGTCTTCCTCTGACTTTATTATCATTCTATATGTGGTCAGTGTACTCGCATTAACTCCTGTTCTGTATCGTATGATTTCGATGACAATATGGGAAGCGTATGTCACGGTATGTTGTTGGGGATTTGGACACTCCGGTCCTTTCCCCGCAGGGTCACTCTACTTTATCAATTTCTATTTCAGACGATCAAGATTAGGGTGATGTATCTGTGATGTCTTCCAACAGTGTGCCTCCGTCGTCACAATTAATGAAGGGCTAGCGGAAAAGTGCTCATGTAAATACGCCAATTGCCTAAGAGGACCCTAGTAGGTTCGACGGCCTTTGACGTCCGCTAGCTCGCCCGGTGTAGCGTCCATTCACCGAATGGTTCGGCAGCCGGGTTCGTCCGTTGCGGTCTAGAAGGAATTTTGGGGTGATGCGAGCACTATAAATTAACCTAATGCACACCCAGTGACGGCGGATCGGAGGGAGAACGCAGGAAGCCTTTTAGTCCGGTTCATAGCTCGTTCCGGTCCATCCGGACGGCAAGCGAGAGAGGCCCCTCTCTCGTTCAACAACATCTGGCCCCAGATGTTGTGGTACAAAATGTGTCGCAAGCGGAGCATACGTCCGTCGCTCGGGATGCTCCGTTGTATAGGCAGTCCGCTGAGACTGCTGAGGCTTCCTCTTCTCGTCAGCGCACACGACCGCACCTTGGCTGCGTGACCGCCGATATATTACCAGCTTCGCCGATCAAGGATTCTTCGGCGACCAGGTCACACCATCCGGTAGCCAGGGACACGAGGCCTGCAGACTCCGGACGTTCGCATAGGAAGTGTGCGGGAGTCAACGTACACGGAGCTTCCGGCGGCAATGCATCGTAAGACTGCTACTGCACAGGCCTCGGGAACGGACGTGCTTTCCTTAATAGCACAGTTTATCGCAGCATCCCAGCATCAACTGAATCTGTCGCATATATTTTATCCGACGATGCTGGGTCGGGACGCTCCGCGGAAGCGGGTACGGACGTCCGAAAGTTTCATCCGGTCCGACGGGATACCGAAAGGGATTCGGAGGATTTCGAGCTTTCCCTTTCGGAACAACATATGCTGTTGTGTATGTCATCTGACTTGGTCTTCTACAGCTTCTTTCGTCGGACCAGAATGCTGCGATGCCGGATAAGAAACTGATAGCGTCGGTGGACTTAGAAATTTTTGGTTCGGTTCAGGGACATCGTCCCTCAGTTCCGACATAGTCCAATAATGTCACACAAACTTTCGAATTATTGAACGACGCTATATATTTTATTATTTTATGCTTGCTAACCAAGCATTTCTGGTTTCTTGTTCGAAGAGTTATGGAGATGTCTTTCAAAAGTGTGCCTCTGTCATCATAGTTAATGAAGAGTTAGCGGCAATAAGTGCTCATGGAATATGTCTATCGCCTACGGAGTGACATTCGCTAGCTCACCCGGTGTAGCGTACATTCATCGAATGGTTCGGCTGCCGGGTTCGTCCGTTGCGGACTAGGAAGGAGATTTGGGTGATGCGAGCACTTTAATTACTTTAGTACTCACCCAGTGACGGCAGATTGAGGACAGATCGGAGGAAGCCTGTTAGTCCGGTTCCTGGTTTGTCCAGGTCCGTCCGGGCTGTATGTTGTGGTTCAGATATTTTACATTCGGAGCATATGTCCGTTGGTCGGGACGCTCCGTTATATTGACAGTCCGAGAGACTGTCTTTAATGCTTCCTCATCCTCACAGCAGGGCACACGACCGCACATTGGCTACGTGACCTCGAGTATCCGATCAGTTTCGGCATTCAGTGATTCCACGGCGAATAGGTCGCGCCATCCGGTAGCCAAGGGACACGAGGCCTATACACTCCGTTCGCTCGCATATTGGTAGTATGCACGGGGTAATGATCACGGAGCTTCCAGCGGCAATGCATCGTAAGACCGCTTCTCCTCAGGCCTCAGTGACGGACGTGCTATCCGAGTTAGCACAGTTGTTTCGCAGCATCCCAGCAATTGACAGTTTCTTGGTCGAATCAGGAATTATCCGACGGCGCTGGGTCGGTGCGGTCCGCGGTTGCATCAGGTACGGACGACCGAACGCTTTATAGGGTCCGACAGGATGGCGAAAGGGATTCGAAAGATTTCGAGTTTTCCCTTTAGTAGTATCGGAAGATGCCTTTCATATCTTCTGGCATTATCTTCCAGTGATTATTATTTCGGACTTCATTGCTGCGATCTTGGATAAGAGACTTATAGCGTCATTGGACTCGGATTTTTCGATCGGTTCAGGGACATTGTCCCTGACTTACCGACGCAGTCCAATATTGTCATTACAACATGTGTTTTATTTTTCGACGCTATATATATATATATACAAGCCTGCTACTAAGCATGATAGTTTAGTTTCTTGTCCGCGTTGCTCATTTCTGCCATTTTATCATTTATACAAATAGTTTATTTTGGCAGAGCAGGGCATATCGAGAGTTCATATGCGTCTAGACGGTGTGATTAAAGACTGCATATATTCTTTTTCGCCGTTTATGTCTTTTCCAATTTCAATGTTGGGAACGACATTATGTATAGTAGACTTAACTTAGACGCTTTATTATACGTAATCCGCCTTACTGAGGCGTTATCATTACGTCTTCAAGAAAAGATTTACGGGATATTATTCTCAATGTAATTTCTTTTGAGGGCAGTAGTTTGTTCACGTATAACTCCGCCCTTCAGTGGCTGATTGGAGTTAGTTAGACGTGACGCAGCCCTAGCTACATCCACACGCGTGGATAGTAAGGTTAAGAACTCTCTCAGAGTCGCTTCGTTCACGGAGGAGCTTCTCTTCCACGGCAACTTTTCGGCAATCCATGAATTGCTCGATTTACACGTTCTCTTGTCTATCTAGTGTTACAAGAGATTCAGACTGGGGCAAACATTCGGTGGTTGACTCAGAGAGTGCCGCCGCAGTTGCCGGACCCGAGTGTGGCTGTTATGACGGTTGCCAGTCAAACAATTGGGATATAATACTGATCCCTACGGATTCGAAGTGCCAGGGTCTTTGGGTTCCGCAGTCTTTTAGCAATCAGTTTTCTTCCGCGGAATAATGTTTTTTAGGCTTGCTTTATGTCATTGCATGAACATTATTCAGAAACGCATGCCCAAATTCCTGTCCTTTAATTCGACAGTAGTGGCGTATCTCCGGAACCAGGGAGGCACTCTTTCGTTTCCGTTATTCAATTTAATGGAAAGAATCCGTCTGTTGGTTATAGTACACCAAGTTCAGTTTTGGTCCGTCATATTCCGGGTCGTCTGATTGTTTTATCGGACTCCCGTTCTCTTACGGGTCGCTTGTTGCTGTCAGAATGGACTCTCAACAAACAAGTATTCAATCAGATTTGCTATCTATGGGAGCGCCCAATGATGATTTATTTATGACACAGCTTGCTAATCAATTGCAGACGTATGTGTTGGCTTGTCCAGATCTCTGAGCTAATATTGTTAACGCTCTATTGATCTATAGGACGGAATGATAGGATACGCGTATCCTCCGGCGCTGTTGTTTTAGCAGGTATTGCTAAGATAAACAACCACAATACATTTCTGTTGATAGCATCTCTATCTTCACAGAGATCATGAGTAATTTACTCTCTTGTCTTCTGTGGGTCTTAACGTGAAATCTTCCTCTATGTGAGGATCTTTTTCACTGGGTAAATCGTGTCATCTTTATCTCAACCAGCAAGGTCGCAACCTTCATGTATTCCGTTGTGTGGTCCGTATTGCATTGTAAGCACTGTACTGGACGAGCTTTGGACGCGATTTCTTACTATAGGAGATCCTCTTCTTCGCTATTCTATGCGGCTAAAGTGGAGGCTCTTCCGTCGTGGTGTAGGGATCATTATGTTCATATTGTTGATCCCTCCATACTACTCATTGTTATTTTTTAGTATACTTGTTTCACAAGATCTACTGCAGCCTGTTATTATTTAGGTTATAGGTTTATGTTACCTCATACCTATGCACTCTACGATAGTTTACAATTGAGTCTTTTGTCTCTTTATCTAAGTCAGTTAGTAACTTTTTGATAAATAGACTTAGAATCTTTAGATTAAATTCCTATACGGATTTTAACTCCGGTTCTTATTTAGCTAAGTAATCATTTGAGCCTCTGGAAACAGTAGTTTTCAAATTCTGACCTTTTAGACAGTAATTCTGTTGGTTTCTCTTTTACTGTAGAGTCAGTGAGTTTCATGCACTATCGATGGATGATTTTCACTTTCATAGTTTCGGAATCAATACTTCCGTTACTATTTAGGTTGGATTGTTGCATAAGAGTTAGGCTCCTATTATCCGGAACCTATTATTTTAAGGTCCTTCCGTCTTCGTATGGGCATAGGCCTTTACTCTTTCCGGGTACAGTTTATGTATTTATAAACAGATATCTGTTTATTACAAAGGGCGTAAGCTTCTTCTGTCTTTGATGTCTAGTAGAAGGACGTTACGCTCCATTTTATTGTTAATGGATTCTATTAACTATCGGTACTGCTTATGGTATATCATTGACTTAGCAGTTGTGCTTAAGATTTCGGCTCATGAAGTAAGAGTTCTTCTACTTCTTGGGCTTACATTAATAGTGTCGCTATTATAGATTTTTGAAGGCCGCTCATTGCGCTCAGCCATCCACATTCATGAATTTTATCTCAGAAATATCGAGTCCATTTCTGGAGGCCTCTATTGTTAGGTCTATTATCTACTGCTCAGAATGTCATTCACTTAACAGTTGCTACTATAGCTAGGTAGGCTGTCTGTTTCGGCAGTGTCTCCGTTCGGCTGCCCTCTTCGCTCTGGGCTATTTGACCCAGGTCAAGAAAAAGGGGGGGGGGGGGGAGGGTGTTCCCTTGGGTCACCTGTTTTACTATGAAAACAAGGGGATACCTTCTCCGGAGTTAGTAATTCTGAGCTGTTATTGGGATGGTTGTTTAGTGAGAAGTTTAGGTTTTTAAAATTCATTCAAGTCTTAGTTTTTAAAGTATAGCTTTTGAATATTGCATATGTCAACGGACATGATTATGCAATCCTCAGACACTTTTAGGAGTATAAGAGTCTCTATTCTCTAGACTTACTTTATTTATTGGCTTACTTTAAAAATTATTAGTATAAGGATTATATTGGATATTAATAGAGTACATGGATGTATGAAGCTCAATTTTGGAAGGTGTTGTATCTTTCTAATTTATCATAAATAAGAAAGATACATGTAAGGCCTATTACTTCTTTTTCCCTACAGGGGATGACTCTATTTTATTTTATTGAGCGTATTCCATTTTGCTCTATGTCCTTGGCCCTCCAGCCTTTTTACTATTCAGCTATGTCTGGGTCATTGGTACAGTATAAAAATGTTAAAAAATTTATAGTAATTTATATATTTTTTATACTTACCAATGACCCAGACGGGGATGGCCCTCCCAGGAGTTGGGAACTCTTGCCTCCCCTCTGAGTACATAGCGCTTACCAGGCACTGGTTATTAGAATGATTAATGGCGCCAATTTCGGAACGTTCTTGACACTGCGCATGCGCAGTAGGGGCGAAGTGTGGAAGGCCTTTCAGGACATGTTTTCTTTAGTTTTAGATGCAAATTTTGGGGATTGGGGGGCAAAATTTGTGTTTGGCCCTATATTTTAAGAGTTAGCACCAGCTATGTCTGGGTCATTGGTAAGTATAAAAAATATATAAATTACTATAAATTTTTTAACTTTCTTTTGGATAAAGTTTACATCTGAGTTTTGGTAACAGGCAGTGTTCACGCTGGACCAAAACTGTCTGGTGCTACATTTTTAGCCTTTCAGGATATTTTAGTGCGAAACCAAATGTTTTGTTGCCAAAATGCTAATAGGAGTCAAAGGGCATGTACTTTACACTCAGATCCAAATAAATTGATGGAGTTTTAAAAAATGAACTGGCAATTATTTCAAGAGCGAACAGACAATTGGGCACAAAGAAAATCAGACAGATAAGGCCAAATAAAAAAATGAATTGATTCTCAGGCAATTTTTTTTTCAAATTGGTGAGGGATGGAGGATTTTTTTTTTTTCATGTGAAGGGTTGAGTATACTTTTTAATCTTTTTGCTGTCTTTCCACTTGAAAAACAGAAAAGGTTGTACTTTAGTGTAATTATAGTATACCTTTTATAACTAACTGCCTTAACAACAGCTAAAAGGATTTGTTTTTTGTTGTTCTTTTTATTTAATGTATAGATCTGTCAAACATCATGATCCATTAGAATAGGCCCCAGTAACTAATGCTTGGGGTAGGAGTCCTTTAAAATGGGAAACATGGCTCTAGATGATTGGTTAAACTTGAGTTTATATCGGTGCTTCCGGCCATTAGTAGCCATTGTGCAGAAATATATGACCTTAAACACCAGCAAATAATTAAATAATTACATCATGATTCAGTATTTGCCTTGTTACAGTTTATGGGAGAGTGCCTCTGGGCACTCTCCCATAAACTGCAACAAGAAAAAACAATTTACTGCAAACACAGCTAAATAATTATATGTCGAGAAATGTGAAAAAATGACCATTCCATGTTTTCACAAATTCTTAAAAAAACATGACATTTTAAAAATGTCTAATGAGGAGGTTCAAATCCAACGAGGGAGGGCCTGAGAATCAAAACATTATTTTTTTTAGCTTAACAAAAGTTCTGACAAAATCCTCATTAGGCAAAAAGGGCAGTCACCTAAGTTATATCTGTGTCACTAGTTCAGTTAATTATCTGAATGATGTTGGTACATAATCTTCTTGTTGCAGTTAGATAATACAGTTGAACCCTGTTAATTGAATAGCCACTTTGCCAATGAAAATTATTCAGTTAACAGGAGTATTCTTTTAACAGTTATTATGTCACTTTTCTATATTTGGAGATAAACTGAGCATTTATTCTATTATATCTTGTTTGACAGAGCTCCATGAGCTCTGTCAAACAAGATATAATAGATTAAATGCATGTATTGGCTGTACTGATGCCAAATAGGTCTATAAACAAAAGGAAAACTGGGGAGAGTCAGGGTAATTTCTCGACAGGTTTGAAGAATTTTTATTCAATTAACAGGAGTTGACTCTATAACCTCTATTCAATTAACAGGTCAGATTTGTATTGGAGGTATGTTAATTGGTTTTGTGTTGGGAATTGTATTCAATTAACAGGGTTATTCAGTTAAGAGATATTCAATTAAGTGGGCTCCAATGTAATAGATTAATTGCCTAATTCCTGGTAATCAACTGGGCTTAGCAGGTAGCATGTTTTTACAAAAGGTAGTTTTTAATTAGATAAATATGTCATTCCGTTGCGGGTGACTCTAATTAAATGCATCTCTTTGTAAATCTGATAACTTACAATGTTTTACAGAAGAAAAAAACAATGCGTCATTACCACTCACTGATAATTAAGTAATAACATTGAAAGTTTGTTCGACAAGCCAGAAAATAAGCAGACTGTGATCTGCAAAATGAGATCCCCAGAGGGTGAATTTGGTGATGCTACCCTGCACAACTGTGTGGCATCACAACATTTACCCTCTGTGAACCTCGATCTGAATCAGGGTCTCAAACCTAAACAGAAAGAAGTACCCAGAGGATAAATTGGGCCTCTGCATGGAATAGCATCAGCAAATTGACCCTCTGGGAACCTCATTCTGCAAATTGAAGATTGCTTATTTTCTGGCTTGTTGTCCGAACACAATTTCCAACACCTTAATGACAAAATTATTAATAACATATTTTTGTTTGTTTAGTCGTCTATCGTGCGCTTCACTGCTGCACTGTCTTTCCCTCACCAGTGAAAGAAACTTTTTTGGTGCCAAACTTTTGGCCAGTGAAGATTTTTTGCTGCCAATTCAAAAGTTTTTGTGAAATCAAGACTTGAAATAATTATATTTTTATACTGTACCAATGACCCAGACATAGCTGGTGCTAACTCTTAAAATATAGGGCCAAACACAAATTTTGCCCCCCAATCCCCAAAATTTGCATCTAAAACCAAAGAAAACATGTCCTGAATGGCCCTCCACACTTCACCTCTACTGCGCATGCGCAGTGTCAAGGACGTTCCGAAATTGGCACCATTAATCATTCTTAGTTTGGCCCTTCATCAGTTAACATCTGACTGATCTTTGTGCTTGTAAATCTCAGTTTAAATGATGCCAGACACATAAATATTAGTGAAATGGTGATTCTAAGGAGGATATAGAAGGAGGAGAGGAAAAATGTGTGACAGAAAATTATCAGGGCTGTAACTTAAAATTTTTTAATGAAATTATATTAAGTTACCTATTTTCGAGGCAGCAGCCATTTTGTTGTCATTCTTGTTATCAAGTTACACTGATTTTTCAGTGTTTTCCTCTCTCCCTTTCCTTTAAGTCCCCTCTTGCTATTCTCCCATGCTTTTGGCATATTTTCTGTAATTATTATTACTAAAATTTCTTGGGAGTTTTAGCTCAGTAACAGAATGAATTCTGTTCTTTTCCCCATGTTTACGTCTTCACCTATGGGTGGTTAGGCATTGTGTTCTGCATATACCATCTGATGTTCTGCAGTTTCTTCCCTGGAAGTCTCTGTTTTGCATCAGATAGTGTATTATTGGTAACTGATTTCGGGCCTGGGTGCCTGGAGTCTTATTTTAGTGTTTTTACACTTATTGTTTACATTTACAACAGCCCTCTGTGTGAGGGGGGATTTCTTGAAAATAATATCTTGATGTTATTTTAATCATAACTAGATACATTATTATTGTTCGTAAGTGTTGCATAAATTGTTTAAAATATTTTTAAAATTTTTGTCCACACTTAGGCTTGGGATCCATTGGGGCTCAATGTTACTTTTCAGAAACTTGGGCTGTTCTGAAAAAATATTTTTTCAAAATATTTTGATTTCAATTATTTTTTCTATGTTAATGGATCATATTATTATGTATTTTGATTGTCAGGGGTTGGTGCGAGTACCAGGACTTTGTTTTCTTTTCACATTGAAAGGATTTTGATCAATTGTAATAAGAGGAAGTCTTCCTCTTACTTTTATAATCATTCTATATGTAGTCAGTGTACTCGCACTAACTCCTGCTCTGTATGTGATGATTTCGATGACAACATGGGAAGCGTACGTCACGGTATGTTAGTGGGGAATTGGACATTCCGGTCCTTTCCCCGCAGGGTCACTCTACTTTATCAATTTCTATTTCAGACGATCAAGATTAGGGTGATGTATCCGTGATGTCTTCCAACAGTGTGCCTCCGTCGTCACAATTAATGAAGGGCTAGCGGTAAAGTGCTCATATAAATACACCAATTGCCTAAGAGGACCCTAGTAGGTTCGACGGCCTTTGACGTCCGCTAGCTCGCCCGGTGTAGCGTCCATTCATCGAGTGGTTCGGCAGCCAGGTTCGTCCGTTGCGGTCTAGAAGGATTTTGGGGTGATGCGAGCACTATAAATCAACCAAATGCACACCCAGTGACGGCGGATTAGAGGGAGAACGGAGGAAGCCTTTTAGTCCGGTTCCTAGCTCGTTCAGGTCCATCCGGACGGCGAGCGAGAGAGGCCCCTCTCTCGTACAACAACATCTGGCCCCAGATGTTGTGGTACAAAATGTTTCGCATTCGGAGCATACGTCCGCTGCTCGGGACACTCCGACATATAGTCAGTCCAGAGAGACTGTCAATAAGGCTTCCTCATTCTCATGATAGCGCACACGACCGCTCTTGGCTATGTGACCTCGGATATCCAGTCAGCTTCGCCAGTCAGAGAATCATCGGCGACCAAGTCACACCATCCGGTAGCCAGGGACACGAGGCCTGCAGACTCCGGACGTTCGCATAGGAAAGTGTGCGGGAGTCAACGTACACGGAGCTTCCGGCGGCAATGCATCATAAGACCGCTACTGCACAGGCCTCGGGGACGGACGTGCTATCCTAAATAGCACAGCTTATCGCAGCATCCCAGCAACAACTGAATCTGTCGCATAATGTATTATCTGACGATGCTGGGTCGGGACGCTCTGCGGAAGCGGGTACGGACGTCCAAAAATTTCATCCGGTCCGACGGGATACCGAAAGGGATTCGGAGGATTTCGACCTTTCCCTTTCGGAACAACATATGCTGTTGTTTATGTCATCTGACTTGATCTTCTACAGGTTCTTTTGTCGGACCAGAATGCTGCGATGCCGGATAAGAAACTGATAGCGTCGGTGGACTTAGAAATTTTTGGTTCGGTTCAGGGACATCGTCCCTCAGTTCCGACATAGTCCAATAATGTCACACAAACTTTCGAGTTATTGAACGACGCTATATATTTATTATTATATGCTTGCTATTACCAAGCATTTCTGGTTTCTTGTTCGCAAAGTTACGGAGATGTCTTTCAAAAGTGTGCCTCTGTCGTCATAGTTAATGAAGAGCTAGCGGCAATAAGTGCTCATGGAATATGTCTATCGCCTAAGAGGTCCTTTGTAGGATCGACGGAGTGACATTAGCTAGCTCACCCGGTGTAGCGTACATTCATCGAATGGTTCGGCTGCCGGGTTCGTCCGTTGCGGTCTAGGAAGGAGATTTGGGTGATGCGAGCACAATAATAACTTTAGTACTCACCCAGTGACGGCGGATTGAGGACAGATCGGAGAAAGCCTGTTAGTCCGGTTCCTGGCTCGTCCAGGTCCGTCCGGGCTGTGAGCGAGAGAGGTCCCTCTCTCGTCCAACAACATAGGGGACCGCATGTTGTGGTTCAGATATTTTACATTCGGAGCATATGTCCGTCGCTCGGGACGCTCCGTTATATTGACAGTCCGAGAGACTGTCGATAATGCTTCCTCATCCTCACAGCAGTGCACACGACCGCACATTGGCTATGTGACCTCGAGTATCCGACCAGTTTCGTCATTCAGTGATTTCACGGCGAACAGGTCACGCCATCCGGTAGCCAAGGGACACGAGGCCTATACACTCCGTTCGCTCGCATAATAGTAGTATGCACGGGGTAACGATCACAGAGCTTCCAGCGGCAATGCATCGTAAGACTGCTTCTCCACAGGCCTCAGTGACGGACGTGCTATCCAAGTTAGCACAGTTTTTCGCAGCATCCCAGCAATCGACAGTTTCTTGGTCGGATCAGGAATTATCCGACGGCGCTGGGTCAGTGCGGTCCGCGGTTGCATTAGGTTCGGACGACCGAACGCTTTATAGGGTCCGACAGGATGGCGAAAGGGATTCGGACGATTTCGAGTTTTCCCTTTCGGAACATCGGAAGCTGCCATACATTTCTTCCGGCATTATCTTCCAGTGGTTGTTCCTTCGGACTACATTGCTGCGATGTTGGATAAGAGACTTATAGCGTCATTGGTCACGGAATTTTGGATCGGTTCAGGGACATTGTCCCTGACTTACCGACACAGTCCAATAATGTCATTAGAACATGTGTATTATTTACGACGCTATATATATATATAAGCTTGCTACCAAGCATGATAGTTTAGTTTCTTGTCCGCAATGCTCAATTCTGCCTTTTATCATTTATAGGAATAATTTATTTTGACAGAACAGGGCATACCGAGAGTTCATATGCGTCTAGACGGCGTGGTTAAGACTGCAAATTATCTTTTTCGCCGTTTATGTCTTTTCCAACCACAATGTTGGAAACGACAATGATGTCTAATAGACTTAACTTAGACACTTTATCATACGTAATCCACCTTACTGAGGCATTATCATTACGTCTTCAAGAGAAAGAATTCCGGGATATGATCCTCAATGTGATTTCTTTTGAGGGTAGTAGTTTGTTCACGTATAACTCCGCCCTTCAGTGGCTACCTGGAGTTGGTTAGACGTGACGCAGCCCTAGCTACATCCACGCGCGTGGATAGTAAGGTGAAGAACTCTCTCAGAGTCGCTTCGGTCTCGGAGAAGCTTCTCTTCGACGGCAACTTTTCAGCAATCCATGAATTGCTCGATTTACACGTTCTCTTGTCTATCTAGTGTAGCAAGAGATTCAGACTGGGGCAAACATTCGGTGGTTGACTCAGAGAGTGCCACTGCAGTTGCCGGATCCGAGTTTTATAATTATGACGGTTGCCAGTCAAACAGGTTGGGATGCAATATTGATCCCAACGGATTCGAAGTGCCAGGGTCTTTGGGTTCCGCAGTTTCTAGGCAAGCACTTATCTTCCACGGAATAATGTTTTTTAGGCTTGCTTTATGTCATTGGATGAACATTATTCAGAAACGCATGTCCAAATCCTGTCCGATAATACGACAGTAGCGGCGTATCTCCGGAACCAGGGAGGCACTCATTCGTTTCCGTTATTCAACTTAATGGAAAGAATCCTTCTGTTTGTTATAGTACACCAAGTTCTGCTCCGGTCCGTCATATTCCGGGTCGTCTGATTGTATTACCGGACTCCCTTTCACTTATGGGTCGCTTGTTGCCGTCAGAATGGACTCTCAACAAACAAGTATTCAATCAGATTTGCTATCAATGGGAGCGCCCAATGATAATTTATTTACGACACAACTTGCTAATCAATTGCAGACGTAAGTGTTTACATGTCCGGATCTCTGAGCTTATGTTGTTAACGCTCTATTGATCTAATAGGACGGAATGATAGGATATGCGTATCCTCCTGCGCTGTTGTTTCAGCAAGTATTGCTAAGATAAACAACCGCAATACATTTCTGTTGATAGCATCTCTGTCTTCACAGAGACCGTGGGTAAATTTACTCTGAGGTCTACTGTGGGACTTAACGCGAAAACTTCCTCCATGAGAGGATCTTTTTTCGCTGGGAAAAATCGTGTCATCTTCATCACAACCCGCAAGGTCTCAACCTTCACATATTCCGTTGTGTGGTCCTTATTGCATTGTAAGCATTGTACTGGACAAGCTTTGGACGCGATTCTTACTGTAGGAGAACCTCTTCTTCGCTATACTATGCGGCTAAAGTGGAGGCTCTTCCGTCGTTGGTGTAGGGATCACTATGTTGATATTGTTGATCCCTCCATACTAGTCATTGCAACTTTCTAGTATACTTGTTTGACAAGATCTACTGCAGCCTGTTACTATTAGGGTTATAGGTTTATGTTATCTCATACCTATGCACTCTATGATAGTTTACAATTGAGTCTTATGTCTCTTTATCTAAGTCAGTTAGTAACTTTTCGATAAATAGACTTAGAATCATTAGATTAAATTTATATACGGAATTTAACTTCGGTTCTTATTTAGCTAAGTAATCATTTGAGCCTCTGGAAACAGTAGTTTTCAAATTCTGACCTTTTAGACAGTAATTCGGTTGGCTTCTCTTTTACTGACGAGTCAGTGAGCTTCATGCACTATCGGTGGATGATTCTCACTTTCGTAGTTTCGGAATCACTACTTCCTTTACTATTTAGGTTGGATTTTTGCATAAGAGTCAGGCTCCTAATAAATATCCGGAACCTATTGTTATTAAGGTCCTTCCGTCTTCGTACGGGCATAGGCCTTTACTCTGTCCGGTTAGAGTTTATCTATTTATAAACAGATATCTGTTTATTACTACGGGCGTAAGCTTCTTCTGTCTTTGATGCCTAATAGAAGGACGTTACGCTCCATTCTATTGCTAATGGATTCAATTAACTATCGATACTGCTTATGGTATATCATTGACTCAGCAGTTGTGCTTGAGATTTCGGCTCATGAAGTAAGAGTTCTCCTACATCTTGGACTTACATTAATAGTGTCGCTATTATAGATTTTTGAAGGCTGCTCATTACGCTCAGCCATCCACATTCATGAATTTTTATCTCAGAAATATCGAGTCCATTTCTGGAGGCCTCTATTGTTAGGTCTATTATCTACTGCTCAGAATGTCATTCACTTAACAGTTGCTACTACAGCCAGGTAGGCTGTCTGTTTCGGCAGTGACTCCGTTCTGCTGCCCTCTTCGCTCTGGGCTATTTGACCCAGGGCAAGAAAAAGGGGGGAGGGGGTGTTCCCTTGGGTCACCTGTTTTACTATGAAAACAAGGGGATACCTCCTCCGGAGTTAGTAATTCTGAGCTGTTATTGGGATGGTTTTTTAGTGAGAAGTTTATGTTTTAAAATTCATTCAGGTCTTAGTTTTTAAAGTATAGCTTTTGAATATAGCACGTGTCAACGGACGTTATTATACAATCCTCAGACACTTTTTAGAAGTATAAAGAGTCTCTATTCTCTAGACTTACTTTATTTATTGGCTTACTTTAAAAATTATTAGTATAAGGATTATACTAGATATTAATAGAGTACATGGATGTATGATGCTCAATTTTGGAAGGTGTTGTATCTTTCTAATTTATCATAAATATGAAAGATACATGTAAGGCCTAATACTTTTTCCCTAGAGGGGATGACTCTATTTTATATATTGAGCGTATTCCAACTTGCTCTATGTCCTTGGCCCTCCAGCCTTTTTACTATTCAGCTATGTCTGGGTCATTGGTACAGTATAAAAATGTTAAAAAATTTATAGTAATTTATATATTTTTTATACTTACCAATGACCCAGACGGGGATGGCCCTCCCAGGAGTTGGGAACTCATACCTCCCCGCTGAGTACATAGCGCTTACCAGGCACTGGTTATAAGAATGATTAATGGTGCCAATTTCGGAACGTCCTTGACACTGCGCATGCGCAGTAGAGGTGAAGTGTGGAGGGCCATTCAGGACATGTTTTCTTTGGTTTTAGATGCAAATTTTGGGGATTGGGGGGCAAAATTTGTGTTTGGCCCTATATTTTAAGAGTTAGCACCAGCTATGTCTGGGTCATTGGTAAGTATAAAAAATATATAAATTACTATAAATTTTTTAACTTTCCAGTGTTGGTTAAAATGTCCTGCCCAAGTAGTTGGTACAGGTCATTTTAATTTGGTGCAGGTCATTTTCAACATATTTCTTTACACATTATAAATTGACATATGGTGACTACTAAATGAGGAAATGAAATGTTAATTTGGAATGGAATTTAAGTTTATACTGAATTACAAGTGTTTTTTGAACTCAGATTCTAACATTTAGCAGAATTTTGTATTGGTCAAAATGTCCTACGGATTTTGAAGTGTGTAGGTCAAAGTAAGATTGGTGTTTGTTATTGTCTTTATCCCACCACTTATTCTGAGGATTGCGTGTAATTGGCTAAATAGTCATCTGACAGTGGTGTGAATAGTGTGGACAAGTTGCAAAAGCATCTTGAAGCATGTTGATGACTGGAGAAAAGGGGTTTTAACCAAAAAATTTATTCTTTTGACCTTGTCAAATTGTTACAAGCTTGACTCCTAAACAGATCTACTGTTGATTTTCATAATACAAAACAAGGTAGGAAATGACAAATAGGAAACTAATGTTACACAACTTGAACATGGTCTGACTGAAATTTTATGGGATCACCCAAAACATGCAAAAAGCTGTCCATTCATTTGTTGTTTTTTTTTATGAAAATTGGCCAATAGCAAGCTATTAATTGAAAATAGAATATGTTTTTAGTTTTGGAATTAACTTGCAAAAATATTTCTACAATCCAGTATAAGTATTTCCATGAGCTTCTTGAATCCTGCACCCTATGTACCATGTAACCATCTAACCCTGTGTATTTTTACTGCCTTAATCAGTGTATGTTCTCACGTAGTGTGTGATGTGGCAGTTACCAATTTTTTATAACCAGAAAATGTATCTAAACCTGTGCGTCAACTCCCATACACCCTGGAAAACACAGGATAACAGATTTATTTCCCAAGAATTTTGGTGTACTTAATATTTTAACCTACATTGTGGGAAAAAACTGACAGAAAATTTGTACTTTGTAAGTTTCTTAATAAAACCTGACAAATATGGATGTCATTGGAACTGGCTCAATGAGCCAGTTCCAATGACATCCATATATGTAATATTTTATTTCACATAAATATTAAATTTCCTGTATTTTCATTTTTGTTCTAACATAACCAAGCAGAAGGTATGAATTAATCATTAAAAATAAGTATTTCCTTTTAGCCAAAAAGCCTGCTATTGTGTATTCTTGTTTTTACACCATGGTTAACAACAGTTTAAAAAAAGCTACAGCAGATTGCATGTTACACCATACCTCTCGGCCATTCAAAATGCAGTATTTTGTTTCATTTGGAAATAAATGGTTATCCACAATATTGACTACTTTTGTAAAATATATTACATAGAAGTTGGCATGTCAACAGTTTTTTACCTGTCACTCTGGTGAACAAAAATTCCTTGATTTACTGTTTCCAGGTAGCCTCCTATTTGTGTATTGTAAGTTGTTATGTGTTTCATAAGTGTATGTATAAAGGAACACAAGCAAACACTTTGATATCTCTCATCTTTATTACATTTTACAGTCTTCGTGTAAATCTCGTCAAAATCAACTCTTTACTCAATGAAATTCCCAAAACCAGCCAATACTATTCTCAAAAAGCATTCAAACTTAGCTCAAGATTTCTCATTGTTTTTTAGCTCATCTTGACAAAGTCAAGCTGAGCTAATCTCATTGCTCTCTGTCTGTCTGTCGTCCATTAACACCATGTTTTGGTCTTCTCCTCCAAAACCACTGGGCTAATTCTAGTGAAAGTTTGTGTGAGTGATGGTCCCAAAGGGGCATTGCAGTTTTGTTCAACTCATCATGCCCAGCTCCATTGGGAGAGGGTGGGAGAAAATGCTCCAAAATATTTTTAAAATCTTCTTCTCATGAACCAGTGGGTACAATGACTTGATATTTGTTATGGAGCTTCCTTTTGAGGTGCAGAATCTCAATGAAGTTCTTGAAGTAATATTTGGCTTTGTAATGGTACGGGTAAGATTGTTGGCCCCGCCCCAAATTTCTGTTTTCTGAACCGATGGTCCGATTTGAACAAAATTTGATATGTGGTATTATTGGGTCATAAGTACTTGACTCGTGCTAAAAAAAAGAATCCTGCATCCCCATAGGATCCCCGGGAGCTAAAAATAGAAATATTTTCAAACGCCCATATTTCCCAAACCACACAGAACAGAGAGCTGTTATTTGGTATGAAGCATCCGTAGGACTAGTAGGATTGAATGGTAAAAAATAATGGCATCGGTTTTGTTAGGGTGTTCTGTGGGGGGGGGGGGGGGGGGGGGCATCAAAAAAATGCTGAGTCAGCATATTTGCAAAAATTTTAAAAATCTTTTCCTCAGAACCAATCATCAGAATCTTTTGATATTTGGTACACAGCATTCATAGGGGGGATCAGATACAAGTTTGTTAAAATAAAGCTCATTGGTTAATATTTAAATATCAATACAGGAGGTGTGTAATTAAGATTAATCCACATAGGTTGTATCAAGGGGCTTCATTGAGGAGCTCTACATTTTACATTATGATCAAGAGAAGAAAATGCCCGGATTATTTATGTCCACTGTATGGGACAGCATCATCAAATTCACCCTCTGGGGACCTCATTCTGCAAATGTCAGACTGCTTGTTTTGAGGCCTGTCTGACTGTGGAAATTTCTCTGACAAATGTTTGTTTTTTGGGGTTTAATGACATTGTCAAAAGCCAGGGTCATATGTAAGACAGTTTTATGGGTGGAGAAAAGCAGAGTACCCAGAGAGAATCCCCTGAGCAGTGGCGAGTAATTGTCAGTGTCTCTAACTTACTAATCAGTAGGGCTGCACGGTATATCGATAAGCCGATTTTTTCCGGTATTCAAAGCAATATCGATTGAATACCGGTGTAATTACAAAAATATCGGTTTATCGTCATTATTTATTTACCCACAATTTAATTTTCAAGATATCTTGAGTTTTTTAACTGTAGCCCCGAATGAATAATATTATCCCTTTAACCAAGGAATCGTCTGTTTGTGTCCTCATAATATACAAATTCAGCAGTTGAAAAAATAATTTTCAAAAATTTCAACAAAACTATATCATGTGACTCCTCATTGGAATGAGCTTGTTGAGCTCGTTCCAATGAGGGGGTCACATGATATAATTTTGTTGAAATCCTTGGGGAAAATCTGCTAAATTAATTTTGAAAATAATAACTTTTGATATCGTCTGCGTTAGGTAAAGGTTTTTCGAACCGCATCATCAATGTATGCTAATTCGTTCCGACTGTGATGTCTCGAGTCTCGATTGTGGTACTTATGTTCATATATCTGAACAGTTTTTGATATACCGGTATACTGCAGTATTTTTTTGAATACTGATACCGGTATTCAGTTTTGAATATTGTGCAGCCCTACTAATCAGCATAAGCAGGATTAGCATGGGTTCAAGTCAAGTGTTCCATCATCATGCCCTATGCCTTAGTGCACACAATGTCACTGTGGGATTAGATACAAGTTTGTTAAAATAAAGCCTATTGGTTAATATTATGGCTCAATACAGGAGGTGTGTAATTAAGATTAATTCACATAGGTTGTATCAAGGGGCTTCATAGGGGAGATCTACATTTTACATTATGACCAACAGAAGAAAAGGCATGATGCCCGGATTATTTTTGTCACTCCTGTGGTGTTTAAGGATTTACAGTGTATGCTATGGAGATGGATTGCTTAATGTAGACTGATTCTTGGACTCTGTTTATACTGTGTTCTGTCCAAGATGAGCACTTCAGGCCCCATGGGGCCTTTGTTTTTTTTCTGTGAATTTCAAAAATGAAAATATATTCTATTTTCAATAAATAGCCTGTTCAGTTTTCTTCAACAATATTTGTACAGTGTTCTGTGCTTTGTAGCTAGAAATGTTTGAATATACCTGTTTTCATATTAGGAGGACCAAATCTTTTCTGCCGTAATTTTGTGTATTTTTCTTGTTGACTACTTAAAACTGAATATACTGGAAGGTTGATACAGTATTCACCATTGTTCCTTTTCTAGCTCGGATCAGCCAACTGGAAGTCAGTGTATGCTAGCACCATCACTTGGAACCTGTCATCCTTTAGCATATGTATATGAGTCTTCTTCAGAATCACTGGCTCATATCTTGCCAAACTTGGCACAAATTATCTTTGGGGATACCCTTCCAAGTTTGTTAAATGGAAGTTACATATACTATTTAAGTATGGGGTGAGGGCAGTGCTCCCAAATTCATTAAAAATCATCTTTCTCATAAACCATACATCAAGATGCTGTGTGATGTGGTATTCAATATCCTTTAGGGAGCAAGATTCTGGTTTGTTTAAAGAAAGTTTCTTAGACAGTTTTGGGTTTTGTCCCATGATGCTCAAGGTTTATTCTCCTGGCTGATTGAACCAAGTTTGGAATACAGTATTATTGGGTAAAAAATCTCCCATTCCGACGTTCAGAACTCGGGAGCTAAAAATGGAAAAAAAGCTAAAAATGGAAAAAAGTCAGATGCCCACTTTTCCAGAACTTTGTAAGACAGGTATTTGTTATTTGATATGAAGCTTTCTTGAGAGTTGGAGAATGACTAAATCACATCGATTCAGGTTGGTTAGAAGAAATATTCTCTGCAATATTTGGTCTCATCCTTGGTGTGGCAAAATTGATGCCCCCCCCCCCCCCCCCCTCAAGATTTCTGTTTTCCGATGTCATGACCACTTTGAAACTAAAATTGGTGTACAGAATTATTGAGTGACATATAATTGATTTATACAAAAAACATTTCCAGCTCTCGTGTTGGAAACCCAAAAGTGAAAAATAGAAAAAATTTTAATCGCCCATATTTCAATACCACATGAGACAATTACTCTGATGTGACTCTTTCATATGTATTGTTGTATCAGATCGACAATGAATATTGTTATCAGTTGCATCAGAGGCCCTCACATGAGAACCCTAGTTTTTAACACTGTTGGTAATACACATGACGGGTTTTTTTTTAATTACTGTCCATTTGATATGTGGTATGGTAATGTGCTCTTTTGGTTTATTTTGAGTTTTTTAATGACTGTACAGCATTGTGCTCACAAAGTGATCTCTTATTCGATCTGATCACAATCTGGTCAGAATATGCTCACACCAGTGGGTCGTAATTTAAGAAATAAGATGTTGCAGCAGACCTGGCATTTTTCAGGATAGTGATTTATTCGCTCGCCTACTGCTCACCTTAAACCTTAAAAAAATGAGGAGATCAAAAAATAGCCCTCCTAGCCTTAGAAAATACTAATTACCACAACAGCCTGTTCTTAAAACCCACAGGTTTTCAGATCTCTGCTTTGTTAGTGGTCTCTGCAAGATGGCCACACTGTGTGGGAGTGAGAGTGTAGCCGTCTCACAGAGATTACCTTGTTAGACGCACCAAATATAATGTACAAATCCCACTAGGCAGAATTCATTAATAGTACAACTTCATATTTTTACACTGTAAACCAATGGCCCAGACTAGCTGGTGCTTAACTCAAAGTTATTAAGGGCCAAACACAAATTTTGAACCCCTCACCCCCCCCCCCCCCCCCCCCCCCCCCATCCCCAAAATTTGCTTGCAAAACCGAAAATTAAAAGTTCTATCTGTCCCTCCATACTTTTACTCTCTGTGCATATGCAGACGTCAGGAAGTGACCGGAATTGGCGCCAACATCATTCTTTGTTTGGCCCTAAAGTCATCAACAATGAAATGACATCTGTACTTTAAAATCTCCTTTTTTGAGGATGCCAGACACAAATCAATGCAAGAATTGGTGGATACAAGGCTGTTATTGGTTGAAGGAAGTGTTCAGCTGTGGTTTTGGACGTTCGGGGCTGTAAAGTTATAATATTTATCAAATTATTTTATGTTTCCCAATTTCTGGAATGTGCCTGACGTCATCTTTTTTAAAAATGATTATTCCACTGTTTGTTAAGTATTCCTTCCCTATCCTTCCATGAACCCTTCCTGTTAAACTCTTAATAAGCTTTTTGGCTATTTTTTATTGAAATTTCTTGGGAGTTTAACATTTTTTACAGAATATTATTCTTGTTTCTTCCCCAGGGTTACGTCTTCACCCTAGGGGTGTTGGGCCAATTAGTCTTGCAAATTCTATCTGATGTATCATTTTTTCTTCGTATGAAGATCTAGCTTTTGCATCTGATAGCATTTCAGTTGGTTCTGACTTTGGGCCTTTTTGTGTGCCGGATGTCTTGTTTACATTGACGTTGTTTACATTGTCAAAGTCCTCATATATAGGTAGTTTTTTATATTCTATTACTGTAGTATACTGTAGGATACATGGCTTGTTATTCCGGTAGTGTAGCTCAAAAATTGTGTATTTTGTCCACACTTAGGCTCTATCGGGATGCCCCTGGGCTCTTAATGTTCCCTTTGTTTACAAAAAACATTTTGAATTTAATTATGATTGCTATTATTCATGTATCTCAGTTATATTTATATATTGTTGTGGAGTTTGGAGGACTGATATCGACTTTAGTTGATACACTCCTGCAGACTCTTGTCATTCTTGTGTTGCACTGGGATGACTGATGTTGGAGTCGGATGTCATGGTACGTTGTTGGCGGTGAGGTTCTGAGGATCAGAGCCTCTCACTGTGTTTTAATTCATTCTGTCAGTTTCTGTTTCAGAGGATCATGAACATGGTGATGATATTCTGACACCCATCCAACTGTGCTACCGTCGTCGTGCTCCGTGGAGCATATAGAGCTAGCTGCAGTGCTCATTATTGCAAGAGTTAAGGCCTTTTGTTAAAGGTTTTAAACTCTTGCAAGCAGCTAGCTCGACCGTTGAAGCGGTACTCCGTGTCCCAGGTAAGTCTGTTGCGGTCTAAGAAGTGGATTGGGTAGAGCAAGCACTATAATATAAATAGCTCACCTAGCAACAACGGAAATAGGGAGGAAATAGGAAGGAAGTCAGCAAGTTCTTGTACTCGGCGAGGTCTGATAGACCTTGAGCGGGAGAGGCCCCCTCTCTAATCTAGCAACGTCTGGGGTCAGATGTTGTTTTGAGAAACTTGCACGAGACAGAGCATATGTCTGCCCGCCGCTCGGGACGCTCCGTCTAGTCTGCAGCCGGGGTCGGCTTCAGTCATGGCTTCCTCTGCTACCTTATTTAAGCACACACAACTGCATCCTAGCTACCCGACTTCGGATATCCAGCCTGTTGCACAAAGAAGGAAACATTCTTTGCCCTGAAGTCGGACCATCCGGCAGTTAAGAGACGAGGCCTTGATCATCGGGACGTTCTTTGAAAGGATCCGTTTCTGACAGAGCAGCATGCGGCTAAGGAACGGAAGACCGCTACTCCTCAGGCCTCGATGACGGACTTGCTGTCGCAGATTGCGCAGCTGATCGCAGCATCCCAGCAAGTGCAGTTGCAGCCTCCCTCAGACTCAGAATCTGAGCTGTCAGACGGTGCTGGGTCAATCCAGTCATCTATTCATGCAGATGCAATGGACCGAGATCCGCAACTGATTCTCTCGGATGGTGAAAGGGATAAGGAAGAGGATTACCCTTCTTTTTCGGAACAGAACATGGTTGTGATGGCTTTCATCCATCAATACTACCCTGATTTTGTTCCGCCGAATCAGAATGCTGCGATGACAAGAGAGAAACTACTGGCATCGTTAGGTGCAGACATTATCCGGACATTTTCCAGTTCAGTTTATGCAGGATTCGCAGGCCTTCGGCCATATAGACAACGCCATATTTATCCTCTTGAGTGCGAGGAAGAAGGCAGTTTCTTATCTTCATCTTCCGTATAAATATCATTTTTTGGACCACGTTCATTTAAAAACGGTCGGGGAAGATGTTCGGAGAGTTCTGCGTTTCGATGAGCAGGCTGAGGATCTAGAGGTATCCTTACCTGGATCATTCACAATTTGCTCAGACACAATTGAGATGTCAATGTCTTCAAATAGAGCGAATTTGGACGCTATGTCTTACACAGATCACCTTACAAGAGCTTTGGTGCAATGTTTCAATGGAAAGGAATTTGAGGACGTTCGTACCTCTCTTAGAGTTCTTTCCAGGGCAATTATGTATACCACGTATAACTCCGCCCTAACAGTGGCTAATCTGGAGTTAATCAGACGTGATACTGCCCTTGCGTCATCATCACTGATAAGATGACAAGGTGAAAAGCTCTCTCTGAGTCGCTCCGGTTTCTGGACATTTTATTTTCGATGACTAACTTTCGTTAGTCTATGAACAGGCTACTAAGAAAGCGTCTAGTGCTCTGCTTTTGAAGTCAGTGTATCAACGACCCACTTCAGCAGACAAGAGTAAGGAGGGCGTTCCAGACAAAAATTGTCAAAAGGAAACTCCTCCCGAGGGTACAAGTAACCCTCTTATTATTACTCTGGGGGTCGTCAATATAGCGGCTTGGGAAAGGGGCATAGATCTGATCGGGACTGTAGGTCAGACGCCCCTAGGCCAACGAAACTAGGTTTTTCGCGGGCAAGATGTGGTTCCTCCACCTGTAAGCCTTGCAGGTCATACAGGTGATGGTTTAGACCTCTATTGCTGGTCAGTTGGCGGAAGGTTATCAAGATCTGCAAAAAAATGGATAATAATCACAGAAGATCAGTGGGTGAGAAGTGTAGTCTCAGACGGCTTATGGCTATCATTCCGAGTAATAACCCCACTAATAAGTTGTCCGCATCGGACAAATCTTACATCAAATTCTTGCATAAGAGAGTTTCTCCTACCGGAGGTATAAGCTCTCTTATCAAAGGAAGCAATACAGGTCATCGAGAATCAGGATTCTCAAGATTTTTACAGTCACCTGTTCCTCGTACCGAAGTCAGACGGCTCGTTCCGACCGGTAATAGACTTGAGCTGGATAACAAGCTTATCATGGCTCCAAAAGTTTATTTATGGAAATCATTCAGTCGGTAAAAGCGAGCGTTCGAGTGATCAACTATGCGGCAAGCATAGATCTAAGGATGCATACTTTCATGTCCTGGTACATCTGGCATTCTAAAAGTACTTGCGGTTCACCGTACAAGGGAAGGTGTATTAGTTTAGAACAATATGCTTTGGTCTGAATCTGGCCCCCCTGGGCGTTTCACTTGAATAATGAACTCGGTAATGTCTTACTTATGAGCTCATTTGTCCGCTGTAACGTCGGCTTACTTGGACGACCTTCTACAGGAATACAGCAACAGAATTATTCTTCAGAACGATGTTCAGAGTCTGCTTCTATTACTCTGACGTCTCGGTTTCATCGTAAATGAGAAAAGTCAGTTCTAGCTCAGTACAAGTTGTCTATTCACTTAAGATTGAGCTTTGAGACTCACAACAATCTGGTTCGTCTGCCTTTATCCAGAGCGAAGTTAGTCAGTTGTTATGCTCACTTTTGTCTACACTCAGATGCATTAATAGTGAGGGAATTCATGCGACTGTTGGAGCTGTGCAGAGCGGCTGTGGATCTCATTCCGATGGGCCGCCTGCACACACGTCCCCTCCAGATATTCTTTACTCAGAACTGGAGTGTGATGATGCTTTTGCTTGAACCAGTATTGTTTTAACGGACCTAGTAAAACAAGGGTTTAAATTGGGCAGATATTCAGTGGTTAACTCAGGGAGTTCCGCTGCAACTGCCGGATCTGGCTTTCACGATTATGACGGATGTGAGTCAGACGGGTTGGGCGCACGACCCTGAGTCCCGCTGTCTGGAAGTCTTAGGGTCTTTGGGACCCTCGATTCCAGGAGAAACACATAAACATCAAAGAGATGATGTCAATATGGCTAACACTACAACATTGGATTCACATAACGGATGTCCATGTTCAAATTTGGTTGGACAACTCGACAGTAGTAGCGTACATCGGTAACCAGGGTGGCACCCATTCATTTCCGTTATGCCAACTAATGGAGAAGATTTTCCTATATGTCATGAATCATCATGTTCATCTTTCTATCCGTAATATACCGGGTTGTCTGAATATACTAGAAGACTCGCTCTCTCGGAAAGGTTGCCTGTTGCAATTGGAGTGGACGCTCAACAAGCGAGTATTTGGGCAGATTTGCTACCAGAGGGATCGCCACATTATAGATCTGTTTGTGATGCACCAGAACAATCTGTTACTGTCGTTCGAGTCGCCATGCCCAGACCATTGAGCGTATGCAGTAGACGCTCTGCTGATCTCATGGGGACGAATGATAGGATATGCAGCATATCCTCCAATTCAGCTGATTCAGTAGATTATGTTTAAGATCAAACAGTCTTGTTGTGAATCCTAGTAGCACCTCTGTCGTCACAGAAACCTTTGATCAGTCTTCTCATGTGTCTGTCATGGGACATTTCCCGTAAGCTTCCTCCACGAGAGGACCTTCTTTAGCAGGGAAAGTTTTTGTTCTTCACGTCCTTCTCCGCCCATAGTGGCATAATGGAGTAGGTTAGACGTGAGGGAACCATTGTGGTTCCTATATTATTTTATGTCTAACACAAGAACGATTAAGTAGTGCGGGTGAGAGGGTTCAATATGACTTTGAATCCACCCCCCCCCACCCCCCCCCCCCCACCCCCACCCCCACCCACCGCCAATGTGTTTATAGGCAATTACCGGTCAAGACGTAGTTTTTTTCCCACAAGTCTAGTATGAGTTTAAATACATACATGTATTTCATGACTTCTTGATTGGCGGCTGGGTCGTGTTCTACGGCAACCTCATGGGCACATCCATTTTTAGTTGGTTGGTTTCCTGTGATTGTTTGTCTATATGTCATATACGAGTGCATAATTCATCATAAATAAATTGCTAGTCTTTGGGTACCTTGGAGTCTGCATAGCCAGTTAACTGGTATTCAGATGATTACCTGCGGGTTTTCAATGCTCATGTACATAATAATGATTTATTAGATGCATTATTGTATGTTATGGACCTTAGAACCTTAAAAATTGGGATCTCATTACATCCAGTTAGCATAGTCTTCATGCTAAGTATACGGAATTACTTGAACTGAGCTCCTTTTTTGTATGATATGTTTTCTCTATTACTGTATAGAGACATACATGTAATTCCTAATAATTTTAATTTCCTTTCACCTTGAATTACAGGATTGGAACTATGTTGATCTACTAATTCTGAAGTCCTAGGCCCTCCACCTTTTTACGATTCAGCAAGTCTGGTCCATTGGTTTACAGTGTAAAAATATTATAAATTTAAAGTAATTTGTATGTTTTTATACTTATCAATGGCCCAGAGGGAGATGGCCCTCCCATGAGTGGGCACTCATACCTCCCCACTGAATTTTTATGAAGTACTCTTTTCTACAAAGAATGATGTTGGCGCCAATTCTGGTCACTTCCTGACGTTTGCGCATTCACAGAGAGTAAATGTATGGAGGACCAGATAGGACTTTTAATTTTCGGTTTTGCAAGCAAATTTTGGGGGATTGGGGGGTTCAAAATTTGTGTTCGGCCCTTAATAACTTTGACTGTCTGTCTGTCGGTCGGTCTGTCGGTTCGTCACCAACGAGTTTAAAAAACACCATAACTCCTAAAATACTTGATGGAATGACACCATACTAGGTATACAAGTGTATCGTCATGATGTCATGATGTCTACACCCTGTCAATAGTGCATGTCATTCGGATAATTTCTGTCACATTTATGGACTTGTCACCAACAAGTTTTTTTGTCACCAACAAGTTTTAAAACATCATTGGCATTGCACGAATCATTGCAGCTTCGGCACTGTGACAGTGCACTCTAGTTCAACCAGTGAGATTCTACACTTGTGAGTGAGAAAGTGGGCAGATAATTTAGACAGGATCCTGACAGGATCATGATCCAATTAAAATTATCTGTTTGCTTTTGCAATCACAGTAATGTATATAATGTATATGCCTATGGAGTTTTGCTGATAAATATATAATGCTGAAATGGTTAAACCAAAAACTGGTTATTGACTAGTTTCCAGCTTGCCCAGTTTGAAAGTGTGTCAATATTAGTTATCCTTGTGTTTTCCAGGGTGTATGGGAATTTACACCGGTTTGAGAACTCGTACACCCGGAGGCAAAGACGAAGGGTGTATGAGTTCCCAGACGGGTGTAACTCCCATACACCCTGGAAAACACAAGGATAACAGATTTATTTCCAATAATTTTGGTGTACTTCCTACTTTAAACCTACATTGTGGGAAAAAACTGACAGAAAATTTGTACTTTGTAAGTTTCTTAATAAAACCAGACAGCCAGTTCCAATGACATCCATATCTGTAATATTTTATTCCACATAAATATTAAATTTCCTGTATTTTTGTTTATGTTCTAACATAATCGAGCAGAAGGTATGAATTAATAATTATTAAAAATGGGTACTTTTTTTTAGCCATACAACCTGCTATTGCATATTCTTGTATTTACACCGTTAACCATGGTGTTAAAAAAGCTACTATGGATTGCATGTTACACCGTACCTCTCAGCCAATCAAAATGCAGTATTTTGTCTCATTTGGAAATGAATGGTTATCCACAATATTGACTCCTTTTGTAAAATATATTACATAGAAGTTGGCAGGTGAACAGTTTTTTACCTGTTACTCCAGTGAACAAAAATTCCTTGATTTACTGTTTCCAGCTAGCCTCCTATTTGTGTATTTAAGTTGTTATGTGTTTCATAAGTGTATCAGCAAAGGTACACAAGCAAACACTTTGATATCTCTCATCTTTATTAAATTTTTAAAAATAGAAAAACATCAAAATAAAATCTTCCTGCCCTCGTTCGTTTTAACATTTCAATAATTGTGAATCAATGAATTTTTATCGGAACTTATCTGATAACAAAAAGCAAATTATAGGAGAACATTTTCTGAAAAAGTGTAATTTCTGAAAGCAGGGTCCAACAGGCTTTTCACGATTATTAAGCTCAGCCCAAGAATACAAATTTGATGAGCATCTGATGTCAAGACTATTTAAACCTTTGACCCTCTGGTTAGTTATACTTACTTTTTTAACTGAGTGTGTTATATACCCTTTTATTGCAGTAATAGTTTACTGTATAAACATAATATTCAGGCCATTTAAAATAAAATGTTTTATTTTTAATATAGGGAATCCAAATTGCACATTGTCCAGAGAGATTTGAGATCAAAACTGGGAGATGCAACAAAAATTATTCATGACAAATTGCCTTTTATTGACACCAGTAAGTAATTTCTTATTTTATTTTTGTTTTTAAAGTTATGAAGTATGCTCGACCAATTTTATTTTGTATTTTATTGGACAAGTTCACATTTACCTATGTGGATATAATAGGTGAGTAGTTACTCGCATGTGCTTATATTGTACCTGATTTCATTTTCTGACAAGATTCCTGTCACTTGCCTATAAATTGCATCTCTTGAATGCAACAGGCACCATCTGCAATGCTTTAGCGATGATTTGAGAAACTTGCTGTTGATGGGCTAGCTTATTTGCAATGGCATATTTATATCTCTGGGGGTACTTTAAAATCAAGTCATTTGAAAGGTGTCTTGAAATGGACATAATAATATTGACTGATGGTCAACATACAATACAGTTTCGGTGGACTGGTCATAATCCATGCATGGGCAGTGATGTCCATGCATGCCTTTATCAGGTAATAAAAATTATCAGCAGCAAAATTGTAATTATTGAAGCACCAGGTTTTACATTAAATTTTTGATGATTATTCCTCTAATTAGTGTTTGCAATATTATTGCATCTGTGCAAATACTTCCCACCCCATGTATAGTGACCAGTCCATGGTGGCTGTAATCTACCAAGCAGTTGGTCAGTTGAGTGAACAGGTGTCTTTTCCTTTAATGGACAAAATAGAATTGACTAATGGTCGACTTGGGGCCACGGTGGCTCAGTTGGTAGAGGTGCAGGCTGCAAGCCGAGAGGTCCTCAGTTCGAATCCCACCTGATGCAACCACGTTGTGCCCTTGGGCAAGACACTTCACCCCCATTGTCCACGTGGGGGCATGGTGACGTTGTGTACTAAGGTGTACTGCATGTTGATGGTGCACCTGTCTTCAACCAATGCTAACCCTGCTTATGTGGAGTTGGTATGTTGGGGAGCTGACAGTTGCTCGCCGTTGTTTGGTGGTTCTCTCCGGGTACTCCGGCTTCCTCCACCCGTAAAACTGTCGTGGTCATGGTTAGCCATTGTGCAGAAATATGTGACCTTAAAAACACCGATAAATAATGGTTGTCTTAGAATGCAGTTGTCAATTGAATGATCAACTGACTGACCAAATGTCCAATTAAATTTGTGCAATTCCTATTCATGAATTACTGGACAGCTCTAAAAAAATTTCTATCTATTATTTATTTATTTATTGGGGTTTTAATACCACTTTTAACATCCAGGATCACCTTGTACTGGACAGTTTGACAAGCCCTTGAAGCTGACATACCTGAAGAGAACCACTGAGGAGCAGTGCACTGCTGTCAGACTCTCCTGTGCACTCTCTCCGCACATGCAAGGTTAGAATTGGTTGAAGGCAAGTGCACCATCCATGTACAGTACGTCTTAGTACACTGCTTGGGTGTGTCCCCCATGTGAGCAATCAGGATTAATTCCTTGTCCAAGGACACATCACAGTTACCCATGGTCAGGATAGAATCGTGAACCTCTCAGTTTGAAGTCAGAGGCTCTCACCAATCAACTACCACACTCCCCATTTCAACCTCTTCATACAACTTGAATTAGTCATGCTGACTTGTAAGTCACACTGATAAATCAACAGAAAACATCCTCGGATTCAATCACACATCATGTTTTGTGTTTATTACACATCCCCATACATTAAAATTCATTTTTAACAAATTTTAATTCTGATGTTTAAAGTCAAAAGTGAAGAGTCTGTTGTTTTTGTTTGAAGTGGTACTGATCAAATGGATTGATAAAAAATTAAAACTATTTTTTGGGAACCAGTCTAAATTACATTTGTTATCTTTTCTATTGAGTGTGTTTGTTGGAATTTGTACCTCTGTTTCTCTTCGGCTGGTGTCCTTTCACACCTAACTCTTTGGTGGCTGTTACATAAGTACAAATTTTAGTGGATTTGCCAAACAGCTAGGAGACACTTTTTTAAAAGAAGTTTGAAACATGTCAGTGTGTCTGAAGATTTAGTGAAATAAAGTTAACCAAGTTAGATATAATGGGATCCACAGACGAGACAGCCACTGGACTGGGTTAATGTTGTGGTTGGAAATGATTGTTTTTTTAATATTATCTCATTTTTGGTTAACTTTTTCTTTTGTGAACTGACTTTAATTTGCTTTCCATTTCACTTGGCAACAGACATTTGAAAATTGTTTAACAAATTTTGGAAACCTTTCGAAGCATAACTAATGACTCGACGGGAAAGGAACTGGTATAAACGGAGCTGGGAAAAAAGTTCTGGCTTGTACATCACCATTTGAATACAGAAATATTTATGTCTATGGCTCTCACGAAATATGTCTATGCCATTCCAATTTGTTATGTAAAACACCCACTGATTCAAACACACATCGCGTTATGTCTATTTATACAGGGATAGATGATTGGTTATTGTTAGAATCTGGAACAAGTCCAAAAAATCATTTGTTTCTGCAATTTAACATGGAAAAATATGCCGCTTAACAGCTGTATATTTTTAGCTCAACTTTGACGAAGTCAAATTTGAGCTATTGTCATGGCCTGTCGTCCGTCATCCGTCTGTCCGTCCATCTGTCTGTCTGTCCGTACGTCAACAATTGGCTATGGCTCGGGCTAGAGGTCGTATTTATGAACCGATCTTTACGAAACTTCTTGTGTACCTTTGTTATGCCCCTGGGATGGGAACGAGTGTTTTTAGGTGTGGTCCGAAATTCAAGATGGCTGCCAGCGGCCATTTTGTACCGATGATGCAAAAATCAGTTTTTTGTACAGAACTTCTGTATGAAAGTTCTGATTTGAATAAAGTTTTGTATAAATGTTTAGTACCATGGGATACATCACATATAATACGGGTTTTTTTCTCTTGCGTAAATTATGCAAATTAGACTGACTTTGATTTATTTAGTGTTACTTTCAGAGCTGTAAGTGCCAAGCTGCTATGGCTTGGGCTAGAGGCCGTATTTATGAACCAATCTTTACGAAACTTCTTGGGTACCTTTGTTATGACCGTGGGATGAGAACGAGTGTTTTGGGGCGCAGTCCGAAATTCAAGATGGCTGCCAGCAGCCATTTTGTACCGACGATGCAGAAATTTTTTTTTTGTACAGAACTTCCATATGAAAGCTCTGATTTGAATAATTTTTTGTATGAATGTTTAGTACCATGGGATACATCACATATAATACAAGTTTTTTTCTCGTGCGTAAATTATGCAAATTAGTCTAACTTTGATGTTTTTTGGTGTTACTTTCAGTACTGTAAGTGCAAATGCCAATACGGCTTGGGCTAGAGGCCGTATTTATGAACCAATCTTTACGAAACTCCTTGGGTACCTTTGTTATCACCGTGGGACGAGAACGAGTGTTTTGGGGTCCGGTCCAAAATTCAAGATGGCCGACAGCAGCCATTTTGTACAAAATTTGGTGCAATCAGATATTTGCACAGAACTTCCATATGAAAGCGCTGATTTGAATAATTTTTTGTGTGAATGTTCTGTACCATGGGATACATCACATATAATACGGGTTTTTTTCTTGTGCAGAAATTATGCAAATTAGATGAACTTTGATTTTTTCAGTGCTACTTACACACAGTAAGTACACATGTCAATACGGCTCGGGCTAGAGTCTGTATTTATGAACCGATCTTCACGAAACGTCTTGGGTACCTTTGTTATCACCTTGGGACAAGAACAAGTGTTTCTGGGTGCGGTCCAAAATTCAAGATGGCTGCCAGTGGCCATTTTGTACAGAAATTAGGTCCAATCAGTTTTTTGTCACAACTTCTATACAGCTCATATTTGTGAACTGATCTTCACGAAACTTCTTGGGTACCTTTGTTTTCACCTTGGGACAGGAATGAGTGTGTTTTGGGGTGCCTTTGTTATCACTGTGCTATGAGAACAAATATTTTGGGGTTCAGTCAGACCCACTCTGGGTCTCAAAAGATTTTTTTCTAGTTTAGCATCTGACTGTCACCCACCTTTACAATACTTTACCTATACATTTGTTACAGGCAATGGTCAGTATTTATGTACAGACCGTTACAATACTTTATATGTACCTTTGTTATCAGGTCATTACCTAGATGTTTGTCATTGCTGTGTCACATGCTATACATGTACATGTCTTTGTCTTGACAAGTTGAGCTACAGTGTCATTGACACTTTCATTTTCATGTTAAACTGCAGACATAAGTAATGTTTTGTGACAATGTCAAAATGTCATGGCTAATTCTGATGACACTAACAGTATCTATTTAACAAATATTTCTAATCTTGTAACCCAAGTAAACTGAGTTGGACAAAATGCCAGAAATGCCATCAAGCTGCAGATCATTGCTCCAGCACACCTCGTATTCTACACCTTGAAATATCCTTGAAACTTCTTGAAATTTTTTTATGCTCATAAAATTGTGTTATATGTACTAATATATAGCTTTCCTTTCAATGTTATGTGTAATTCATTGAAGTCAGTTTAGAAGAGCTGTTTGTAACTCACCCAGAACTTAATTTAGGATAGTTCCTGTCTGCTAACTACTACTTTTTATAAATCCAATTCTGGATTTATTTTTTATTGAATTAAATTTATTAGCTTGTAATGTTCTCCAATAAATTGAACAAAAGAAAGATCCATATCAACAATTCATCCTCTATTGATTGCACAAATGAAGGTCGAGTACTACCGTACTGACCCATCAGTAAGCCCAGGGGACACGTGGAGAAAAATTGGGTGTGGGTTTATTTATGGAGGAAACCAAGTGTAAAGTGAACAAAGGGTCCCTACAAGTACTGGTCGCAGCTTATGATGTTCAGTGTAGGTCAATTTTGAGTGACTGATCGCCCCATGTTTGTTTTGGTTATTTGTGAAAGAAATAAAATAAAAATGCACATACATTTCTGAGTTGTTTATTTCTTTGTATCAGATCCACTATTCCAATTGTTCAAAAATAAAAATTAACAGAGAAAAGGACAAAAATAATGTTTACAAATCTGGACAAAATAAGCTGAAACTGACAAAAACACGTGGTCGATTTAGAACTATTTTTTAGGCTGACTCGGTGTCAGTACATGATACTGTTAGACTTTTCAAAGATCAAATATAAAATAAAATACATTTTATATTTCTAGTACTGCTGGAAATATAAAATGTATTTTATTTCATCGATCATGTTTCAAAATTATGAGAACTTGATGCGTAACCATGAATTCATGTACTGGATAATGTAACTGTAAGTGAAAGATTGGAAATCACATGGCATTTCTATTTTTAAAATTATAAACAAACGCTTGCAAAAAAATGAAAACATTGAATAACCGTGGTAATTTTGACCAACGCTTGAGTCATTAAAACCCCCTAAAAATTGACTGATTAAAGATAACAATACAGAATTTCTTGAACACAAACAAGGGATACTTTATTATTTTCCTTAAAAATCAATTATTAGTTTTTTTTAATGATTCGAGCATTCATCATCTGTGCTCCATCCTTCACACTCGCAACTCCAGAAACTGCAAACTAAATTAAAAATACATGTGCACTGGATTACTATCACTGTTCAACACTGAGCAATTCAATTCCAATACAACACAATATTCCCACATTCATCGAACCCCTCAAAGTCAACATCTTCATCTGAGTCTCCCCCATCCTCTGGGAAATGCACTCCAAGTTCAACCTCACCATCACTGTCACAATTTGTTTGTTGTTCATAGCACGTGTTTGTCTCACTTTCAACTGAAACCTTTCCAATGTCAGTCACACCACATTTTTTTATCCTGTTACCCATAAAATAGTCCTCTGAACCGTCCAGCACATTACTTATTCCACAGCTCAGGAAAGATTTAATTATGGTTGTTTCATCAATTGTTTCCCATGCCGTGCTGACCCAGTTGATGACGTCTTGTCCGGATAGCTGAATATAATTTCCATTTTTATTTTTTTTTGCATCTCAAAACCAATGGATCCACAGTTCTTTCATGTGTATTGTTTTCAATCAGCTTTTCATTTCATATTTGACAAAGTGGATATTAAAATGAAGGTGCGAAGTTATATTTCTTTTTTGAAGTGCCTTTTTAATATGACTGCTTTAGATAACCAAACAACTCATTTTCCAACAAATAAAAACCTGATACCTGGGTGACCATACTGCCTGGAATAATTAATTAGGAACTGGGAATTTCACATTCATTTCTAAATATAAAGGATCAGAACAGATGGATAAATAAAATTGACAACACAAAATTCATTTTGGGACTTTTAATTCAGCTGCAATGAAAATGAAAAAATAAAACAACTCGTCAAAATGATTATAAAATTGTGGTAAATGAATAAAACGAAAATATCAACAAAATAATTAACATTTTATTTCGATTGGTAACTTGGGAAATCCCGTCATTGGTTTAACTTTCTGGTTCGTGTTGCACATAGTACCTGAAAAATAATCTTGGAAAATCTGTGGTGGGCTTATTTTGGGATGTCTTCCAATTAAATATGTTTTTCCGAAAGTTGGGGAGTGGGCTTATCCACAGAAGTGGGCTAACTGATGGGTCTATACGGTACTTGGATAGCATTTGTTTATATATGCACTGTGGCATAGCTCTGCGAATACTGCTCATAAATGCTACCTGTTTCAGTCTCATAGTCAAAATGTAAGAATGACCATAGACAACTGCTTGTAACCTATAGTAAGCTAATTACAAGAATGGCCTAACTGTTTCACCACTACAGATATCTTATAATCAAAATTAAAAAGAAAATAATATAACAAAGTTCTGGATAACAAAATACCCACTTTGAAAGAATATCTTAAGCTATTAATTGAAAATAGATGAGGTTTTCATTTTTGAAATTCACTGAAAAAAAACCTTTCCACAATCTGCTTCAATGTGGGATCATAAGCCAAGTTTAAATGCTTTTGAGGTTATTATCGGCTGGTTTTGGCCATTTCGTTGGGTTGTTGTTATCGATAAGATTTCCACTAATTAGGCTGTACAGTGTGCAGGGTTTGTTACTCAGTTAATAATGACATTTTTTTAAAAGCAGAATATGTGACTAACCCTGTGCTAGCCACAGCGTAAGTCACACCTTCTGTGTATAAAAATTGGTAACTGCCATATCACACACAATCAAGCCAGAAAATAAGCAGACAGTCAACTGCAAAATGAGGTCCCCAGAGGGGGAATTTAGTGATGCTACCCTGCAAAGCAGGGTAGCATCACTAAATTTACCCTCTTTGAACCTCAATCTGAATCAGGGTCTCAAAACTAAACAGAAAGAGGTACACAGAGGATAAATTGGCCCACTGTATGGGATAGCATCATCAAATTAACCCTCTGGGAACCTCATTCTGCAATGAGTTAGTTGGTAACTAACATAAACTGGCTAAACATAGTCATTGGAAACGATTAATTGATAGACTGTCAAATCACACACTATATGAAAATATACACTGAATATGGCGCTACAGATACTTATACTGGATTGTAGGAATTTTTTTAAACTGACTTCCAAAAATGAAAACATATTCTATTTTCAATCAGTAGCTTGTTTTAACCCTTTACCCAATGAATCGGCCACTTTAACCCAAGTAATTTACAAATTTAACAGTTGAAAGAAAAAAGTTATTTTTTGAAATCATTTCATCAAAACCATGTTATGTGACCCCTCATTGGAACGAGCTCATTGTGCTTGTTCCAGTTAGGTGTCACATGATATGTTTCTATTGGAATTTTTCGAAAATCTTGTTACAAAAATACTTAAAATTGCATATTTTGATGTTGTGTGAATTGGATAAAGAGTTTATAGCATTTTGGCCATTCAGTCAAAGGAATTCACTGTTGTCATGTTTTTCTATCACTAGACATACTTTCAATCTATCAGTGTTATTATTTTTCTTCACTGTTTCAACAGAAAGTCGATATCTGAATGGTTTGAATCTTCCAACTCATGATCGCCGCCATCAGGTTAGAGCTAGGGAGTTAGTGAGTCAAGCTGTAACATTACTATCAGAATTCACACAGAGTCTTTCAAACTTTTATACTTACTGCGAGCAGCGGTCCAGAATTTATCCCTGTGATGGCATTACTGAACCTTTAAGTCCAATCAACAGTCAGGTGAGTGAAAAAGATAATTTCTTCAATCATATTCTATTTGTGCAGCCTAGAATTTGTGGGTTGATTTGATTTTGCTGATGGAATACTGTTACATCACATACAACATAAAATAATGAGCCGAGTCTTTATCAGGGCACAATGTTTTACAACTCATGTTAAGGTCTAAAAAATTTAAAAATCCATTTCTCAGGCCCTCCTGCATGGTCCCTTTGGCTGCCACATGCTCTCTTTTTATACCCCCAGCAGGGGTATATAGGAATCGCCTTGTCCATCTGTCCGTCTCAAAATTCAATCATGAATAACTTGTAAAATACTTGGTTGAGTGACTTGATATTTGGTATGCAAGTGTATCCTACTGCTGTATACCCATAGCGAAATACAGGTGTTGTGTGAGATTTTATTGCCAGAATCATTGCCCTTTATGGACTTAGAATTTGTCCGCCTTGGAATTAATTCATGAATAACTTGCATAGTACTCAATGGAATGTCTTCATATTTGATTTGTAACTCTATCTTATTGATGTCTACCCACAGTACAAGGCCCGTCAGTCCAACTGTCCATCCATCCCAAAATTCAATCATGAATAACTGGCAAAGAACTTAGTTGAGTGACTTGATATTTGGTATGCAAGTGTATCCTATTGCTATATACCAGGGTTTCCGCTAGGGGGAAATTTGTAGGTCCGGTAGTTTAAAGAAAGTGAAACTCAGACGCAGAAGGCGTCTGCCTCATGTGCGGAAGGAAAATTTAGAGTTTAGGTGCTCTCTGGGGGCATTCTGGTCGCTAAAATGTTGAATAATTGAAGAGGAAAATATGTATTTTTACACTGTACCAATGACCCAGACGTAGCTGGTGCTAACTTTAAAATATTTAGGGCCAAATGCAAATTTTACCCCCAACCCCCAAAATTTGCATCTAAAACCGAAAATTACATGTCCTTTATGGTCCTCCATACTTTTACTCCACTGCGCATGCGCAGTGTCAAGGAGGTCTCTAAATTGGCGCAAAAAGTCATTCTTTGTTTGGCCCTCAATTCAGTTACATCTGGCTGATATTAGTGCTTGTAAATCTCAGTTTTAATGAGGCCAGACACATAATTATGAGAGAAATGGTGGATATAAGGAGGAAATAGAAGGAGGAGAGGAAGAAACAATGGAAGGAAATGTTCAGGGCTGTAACTTATAATTTTTTTACGAAATTATTTCATGTTACCTATTTTCGAGGCATGACCCTGTTGTGGTCATTCTTGCTATGAATGTTCCATTGTTTGATCAGTGTTTCCTCTCTCCCTTTTCTTTATTCCCCCCTAGCTATTCTCCCATGCTTTTGGCTTATTTTTTGTAATGTTTATTACTAAATTTCTTGGGAGTTTTGGCTTGGAAACAGAATTATTTTCTGTTTTTTTCCCATGTTTACATCCTCACCCTTAGGCGTTTTGGTCTGCATCTACCATCTGATGTTCTGCAGTTTCTTCTCTGGAAGTCTCTGTTTTGCATCAGATAGTGTTTAAACTGGTAACTGATTGCGGGCCATGTTTACCAGTGCCTGGAGTCATGTTTCCGGTTTGTGTACACTTTTTGTTTATGTTGACAACGGTTACTTCTGATAGTGATTACTTGTCTTCTGCTTAGTTCAGTTCATAGCAAAATACATTAATATTGTCCATAAGTGTTACATTAATTTTTTAGAATGATTTTAAAATTTTTGTCCACACTTAGACTTTTTTGGGGATCCATTTGGGCTCATTGTTTCCATTGGAAACTTGTTCTCTTCTGAAAATTTTTTCCAAAATTTTTTTTTTTTAAATTATTTTCTTTTGAAATGTTATATTGGATTATATTATATTTATGTACATTTGTTTCAAGGGTTAGTGTGAGTAATATGACTGTGTATATTTTTTCATGTTGAAAAAATATTGTTTAAATTGTAATATGAGGATATCTTCCTCTAATTCTCAGGTCATTGTGTTTCGTATAGTCAATGTATTCACACTAATTCTTGCTCTGTGTGTGTTGATTGCTATGACAACATTGGAGACGTGTGTCACGGTGTTTGGTTAGCAGTGAGGGGTCCATTACAGTCCTCTCTCTGCAGGGTCGCTCTATATTATCAGTTTCTTTTTCAGAATTCAGAGTGATGTTTCCATGATGTCTTCAACAAGTGTGTCTATGTCGTTGCAATATTAGGGCTAGTGGGAAGTGCTCAAGGTATTACGACCATTGCCGGGAGTTCGCTAGTTCGATCGAAGGCATTGATCACCTGCTAGTCCGCCCGGTGTCGTGACCATTCACCAAATGGCTCAGCACCCGGGTTCGTCCGTCGCGGTCCAGGGAAGCAGATTGGGTGATGCGAGCACTATAAAACATCGAATGTGCACACCCAGCAATGACGAATCCGAGGATAGTACGGAGGAAGCCTGTCAGTCCGGTATCTAGCTCGTCCAGGTCCACCCAGACCACGAGCGAGAGAGGCCCCCTCCCTCTTACATTAACATCTGTGCCGTGATGTTGTTGTACGTTTGTTCACTGAGTCAGAGCTTACGTCCACTCTTCCTGCTCGTGAAGCTCCGTCGCATGACAGTCCGACGCGGCTGTTATATTGGCTTCCTTATCCTCATCAATACGCACGACTGCACCTTGGCTATGTGACCACCACAGATTTCCAGGAGACGTTCACATATTATATAAATGCAGGATTGAACGTTCCTGGTGCTCCTGCTTCGCCAACCAAGGAATACATGTCAACCAGGTCACTCCATCTGCTAGCCAAGGATACGAGACCTTTCTAGTTGGGACATTCACATATTATATAAATGCAGGAATGAACGTCCCTGGAGCTTCCAGCGGATAATTACGTAGGACCGCGGCTCCATAGGTCTCATAGGGTGAAATGAACAAGGTGTTGTTACCATGATGTCTTGGTAAGTGTGTTTCTGTCATCACAGTCAAATAAAGAGTTAGCGGCAAAAGTGCTCATGTAGATACCTCAATTGCCTGGAGTTCCCTGGTAGGATCGATGGCTTTGGCGTCTGCTAGCTCGCCCGGTGTCGCGACCATTCACCAAATGACTCAGCACCCGGGTTCGTCCTTTGCGGTCCAGGAAGGAGTTTTGGGTGATGCGAGCACTATAAAATACAATGTGCACACCCAGTGACAACGGATACGAGGATGGTACAGAGGAAGCCTATTAGTCCAGTTCCTAGCTTGTCCAGGTCCATCCGGGCTGCGAGCGAGAGAGGTCCTCTCTCGTACTACAACATCTGGGTCCAGATGTTGTGGTACAAAACGTTCCTCAGTCGGAGCATACGTCCACCGCTCGGGACGCTCCGTTATATAGACAGTCCGGAGAGACTGCTCTTTCGGCTTCCTCATCCTCTCGGCAGCACACGCGACCGCACCTTGCTACGTGACCAGTCATATTTATCCAACATCGCCGACCACGGATTATACGGCGACCAGGTCACACCATCCGGTAGCCAAGGATATGAGGCCTTCATACTCCAGACGTTCGCATATAAGAAATATGCAGGAGTCAATGTCCAAGGAGCTTCCAGTGGCTGAATCATGTAAGACCGCAGCTCCGCAGGCCTCCGTTAGAGATGTGCTATCGCAGATAGCACAAATTATCGCAGCATCCCAGCATCTGACAGTAACTCTGTCGGATCTAGAATTATCCGAGGAAACTGGGTTGGTACGTTCTGCTGCAGGTTCGGGCACGGACGACCAAGTATTACAAGTGGTCCGACAGGATGGCGAAAGGGATACGGAGAAGTTGTATTTTTCCCTTTTGGAACAACATAATTGCCGTAGAGTGCATCTGGCATTATCTTCTGAAGTTGTTCCTCCGGACCAAATTGCTGCGTTGCCGGATAAGAGACTGATAGCGCCACTGGACTCAGAATTCTTATCGGTTTAGGGACCTCGTCCCTCAGTTTCCGACATAGTCCAGAAATGTCTCACGGACATTTGAACTATTGAATGACGCTATATATATATAATTTGCTACCTAAACGGGCAGGTCAGGTTTCTTATCGGCAAATGCTCTACGTCTGCCTTTCATCAATTCAAGGAATAATTTCGAAACGGCAGGACAGAGCATTCCGAGAGTTTCTCTGCGTCTAGACAACCAGGTCAAAGACTTAGTATTGTCTACACTGTCGTCAATGTCAATTCCAACCACCATGTTGGAAATGACAATATCGTCTAGCAGGGTAGCTTAGACGCATCATCGTACGCAGATCACCTTACCAGAGCATTATCTTTACGTCTCAAAGGAAAAGAATTCCAGGATGTACATCCTCCTTAAGAGTTCTTTCAAGGGCCTCACATACAACTCCACCCTTTTAGTGGCGATATGGAGTTGGCTAGAAGTGACGCGGCCCTAGCTACATCCACACGTGGATAGTAAGGTGAAAAACTCTCTCAGAGTCGCTCCGGTCTACAGAGACTTTCTCTTCGACGTCAAGCTTTCTGCAATCTATGATAAGATAACTAAGAAAGCTTCAGACTCTCTGCTATTCAAATCTGCTTCCATATAATCGGATTCAGCGGAAAAAGTAGGACAGGCACTTAAGTCTTACTCTAGAGACTGTCAGGGTAGTGACTTAGGTAGGGGCTGTAATACTGGCCGAGACATCCGGTCAGATGCCCCTAGGTCGATGGGGCGAGGTGCGGGACGTGGAGGACATGGTTTCTCCTTCCGCAAGCCTCGCAGGACCAGGAGGTAATGGTATTAACCTCTATCGTGTACAAGTGAGCGGAAGACTGTTGAGTTTCTCAATCATTTGGGAGTAGATTATGCACGTTCCTTGAATTCAAGGGGTGTTTTCGGAAGGACTAAATTGTCCTTCAAACGAAAACCTCCGTTAACTCGAAGTCCAGGATGGACTCAGTTTCCGTCAATTCCACAGGGAAGAGGCTCATTTCCATCAGAAGTCCAGTCTCTTCTGGATTGATTGCGATAGAGATCGTAGAAATCCAGGAATTTCCAGGTTTCTACAACCATCCTTTTCTGGTTTCAAAAACCAGACGTTTCATTCCGTCCACTCATAAATCTGAGCTGGATAAACAAGCTGATTGTGGCTCCAAGTTTCTATATGGAGACCATCTGATCGGTCAGAGTGAATATTCGGGTGTACGACTATGCTACGTGCATAGATCTCAAGATGCGTACTTTCAGGTCATACTACATCAGGCATTCAGAAAGTATCTTCGCTTCTTCATCATAGGAGTCGTGTTTCAGCTCCGAGCAATGTGCTTCGGTCTGAATCTAGCGCCTTGGGCTTTCACTCGAATAATGAACTTGGTAATGACTCATTTCCAAGCTCATTCATCTGCGTTAACGCTTCAGAACGATGTGCAGAATCTGCTTCTATTGCTCCTACGTCTCCGTTTCATAAGTAAACGAGGAGAAGTCCGATCTGGTATCATCCGTCATTCACCCACCGGGGAATGAGCTTCGAGACGCACAACATTCTCGTTCGTCTGCCGTTAACCAGAGCGAAATGAATCACTTGTTATGCTCGCTATTCTTCTCGCTCAGACAAGGACTGATACGTTTGGGCTGAGCTGCCACGATTTTATTCTGATGGGCTGGTTAAGCACTTGTCCTCTCCAAAATTCTTATGATCCAGAATTGGAGGGTGAAGATTCTTTCGCTCGATACGAACATCTTCTTGTCAAATCAAGTGAATAAGAGATTCAGACTTGGGCAGGTTTTCAGTGGTTAACTCAGGGAGTTCCACTGCAATTGCCGGATTAAAGTTTTACTGTCTTGACGGACGCCACTCAAACGGGTTGGGTCGTATCATTGAGCCCAACTGATTTGAAGTGCCAGGGTCTTTGGGATCCGTAGTTACTAATCAAGCACATAAACATCAAGAATGATGTCATTTTGGCTTGCGCTACGTTATTAGATGAACGTTATTCAGTATGCTCACGTGCTAATTCTGTCTGACAATTCGATGGTATTAGCATATTTTCGGAACTAGTAGGCACTCATTATGTCTCCCCTTCCCAGAAAGAAGACATATTGTTTTAGTGCATATTCTTCTTCTTCTTCTTCTCCTTCTTCTTCTTCTCTTCTTCTTCTTCTTCTTCTTCTTCTTCTTCTCATACAAACTTTGTCCGGGCCATAACTTTTTTGTCTTTTGACCTACACCTTAGATACTTGGCATGTGGATGTATCACCATGAGCCGGTGTGTAGTGTACCATAGTGACCTTCATGTGACCTTGATCTTTGACCTGAAGGTCAGATCTATGTGTTTTTTTTAAGGGAAACATCACACAAACTTTGTCCGGGCCATAACTTTTTTGTCTTTTGACCTACACCTTAGATACGTGGCATGTGGATGTATCACCATCACCCAGTGTGCAGTGTACCATAGTGACCTTCATGTGACCTTGACCTTTGACCTGAAGGTCAGATTTATGCTCTTTTTTAAGGGAAACTGTCTGGACCAGAACGTTTTTGTATTCCGAGTCTGGCTTTAGATATTTGGCATGTGGATGTATCACCATGAGCCGGTGTGTAGCGTACCATTTTGACCTTCATGTGACCTTGACCTTTGATCTGAAGGTCAGACTTGTGCTTTTTTAAAGGAAACTTTGTCCGGACCAAAACTTATTTGTCTTTTGAGCCAGGCCATAGATATTTGCCACGTGGATGTATCACCATGAGCGGGTGTGTTGCATACCATTGTGACCTTTATGTGACCTTGACCTCAAGGTCAAATTTATGAACTTCAAATAGGGAGTAATTGTCCAGACCAGAATTTTTTTGTTTTTTGACCTAGGACTTGGTTATTTGACATGTGGATGTGTCACCATGAGACCGCATGTCGTGACCTTCATGTGACCTTGACGTCAAGGTCAACTTTATGTACTTCAAATAGGGAGTAATTGTCCAGACCAGAATTTTTTTGTTTTTTGAACTAGGACTTTGTTATTTGACATGTGATGTGACACCATGAGACCGCATGTCGTGTACCTCGATGACCTTCATGTGACCTTGACCTCTGACCTTAAGGTCAAATTTATGTACTTCAAATAGGGAATAATTATCTAGACCAGAACTTTTTTGTTTTTTGACCTTGGACTTAGATATTTGACATGTGGATGTATCGCAATTAGACCGCATGTCACATGTAATCATGACCTTCATGTGACCTTGACCTCAAGGTCAAATTTGTGTACTTTAAATAGGGAGTAATTGTCCAGACCAGATTTTTTTTTTTGGACATGTGGATGTGTTACCATGAAACCGCATGTCCGCTACCTTGATGAACTTCATGTGACCTTGCCTTCTGACCTCAAGGTCAAATTTATGTACTTCAAATAGGGAATAATTGTCCAGATCAGAACTTTTTTGTTTTTTGACCTAGGACTTTGATGATTGACATGTGGATGTATCACAATGAGACCACATGTCATCATGACCTTCATGTGACCTTGACCTCAAGGTCAAATTTATATACTTTAAATAGAGAGTAATTGTCAAGACCAGAATTTATTTTTTTTTGACATGTGGATGTGTCACCATGAAACCGCATGTCCGCTACCTTGATGAACTGCTTGTGACCTTGACCTCTGACCTCTAAAGGAAGGGGAGACATATGTTTTAGTGTGCTAAAACACTTTCTAGTTCCATTCTGTTATTCATGTTAATGGAATGAATCTTTCTGTTTGTACTATAACATTAAGTTCTCCTATCGGTCTGTCATATTCTGGGTCGTCGGAACGTATTAGCGGACTCCCTTCACGGAGGGGCCGCTTGTTGCCGTCAGGATGGACTTTCAACAACGAGTATTCAATCAGATTGCTACCAAGGAGAGCGGGCAATTGATTGACTTATTCATGACGTATCTCAACAATCAGTTGCAGACGTATGTGTCACAATGTTTGGATCTTGGAGCGTTTGCAGTAGATGCTCTATCGATCTCGTGAGACGGAATAATAGAATATGCGTATCTTCCAGCGCCGTTGATTCAGCACATATTGCTCAAGTTAAATAATCTAAACGCATTTCTGTTGGTAGCATTTCTATCTCCACAAAGACCGTGGATTAATCTACTCAGGCGTCTGTTGTGGGACATGCCGTGGAAGCTTCCTCCACATTTCGGTCATTCTATGGTCAGATGGATTCAATTTACTATCAGTACTGCTTATGATAATATCTTCAATCAGCAGTCTGTGCTTTAGATTTAAGCTCATGAAGTTAGAGGTCTTTCTACGTCATGGACTAATGTTGCTATTACAGATCTAATGAGGGCTACATATTGGTCTTAGCCTTTCACTGTCACGAATTTGTATCTGAGAAATATTGAGTCCATTTCTACAGATCTGCATTGTTTAGGTCCGTTATTTTTCACTCAGAATGTCGTTCACTAAACAGTTGCAACTATGTGTGTAGGTTTTCAGTTCCGGCAGTGACTCTGTCCTGCTGCTCTCTTCGCTCTGGAGTATTTGATCCAGGGCAAGGGGAGGGGGGGGGGGGGGGGGGGGGGGCGAGTGTTCCCTTAGGTCACATGCTTTATAGTGTAAAGCAAGGGAATACCTCCCTTGGAGTCAGTAATTCCGAGTCGTTACCAGGATGGTTTTAAAGTGTAAAGCTAAGGTTTACTCATCTATGTAATATTTTTAAAGTGTTGCTGGGTGTGAAGCATTTGTATATGTCACGTGTTAATCGGCCATTAATATACAATCCTCTGACACTTTTAAATGAGTATATAAAGTCTCATTTCTCTGGACTTCCTTATTTATTGCCTTTCCTTTAAAAATATTAGTATAAAAGGTTATACTAGATGTTAATAGAGAACATTGATGTTATTGTGCTCGATTACAGAATGGTGTTGTGTCTTTCCTTTTTGTTACAAATAAGAAAGATACATATAAAGCCTATCTCTCCTTTTCTCTTTTGAGAGGATAGTTCTGTTATATGTAATTGAGTTTATTGGATTTTCCTTTATGTCCTAGGCCCTCCAACCTTTTTACTATTCAGCTAAGTCTGGGTCATTGGTACAGTATAAAAATGTTAAAAAATTTATAGTAATTTATATATTTTTTATACTTACCAATGACCCAGATGGGGATGGCCCTCCCATGAGTTGGGAACTCATACCTCCCCGCTGAGTACATAACGCTTACCAGGCACTGATTGTAAGAATGACTTTTGACGCCAATTTCGAGACCTCCTTGACACTGCGCATGCGCAGTGGAGTAAAAGTATGGAGGATCATATAGGACATGTAATTTTAGGTTTTAGATGCAAATTTTGGGGATTGGGGGGTAAAATTTGCGTTGGGCCCTAAATATTTTAGAGTTACCACCAGCTAAGTCTGGGTCATTGGTAAGTATAAAAAATACATAAATTACAATAAATTTTTTAACATTTTTTTCTCCTACAATTCTCTAAATTCCCACGGGACACACAATACTACATCTGGTCGGAGATTTTATAAAAATACAAACCCAAAACAACACAAAATCCACGAATCCTGACATTGACTGCGACACTTGACCTTAATTTTTTTTATACAACCCGATACATGCCAACGTAAATAATTGGAAATGCAGAGAGAACGAAATATTCCGAAAAGAACCATGATGCGGATGTGTGACGTCATGCACGTGGAATTACATCATTTATCGCTCAGAATAAAAGCCAGTGATTTCGGACCAAACACGACAATTTGAGTCCGAAATTTTATAGGTGACGTTTAGGATTTGAACTTTGTTTCCCCCTCTCGTCTGGGGGTTATAAAGTATCAGGTTGTTTCCAGTAATAGTAGGCATAGTATACAACATAATTATGCCTATATTACATGGAAACAAAGCAGCCTGAGTGTCGTTACGATACAGCATTGTACTCGACATTTTACCACCAGCTTTTCTGACTGATCATAGTATGATCGCCGGGGGGAATGGATCCGGTTGACGGACCCGCAGCCGGTCTAGCGGAAACCCTGTATATACCAATAGTGTAATGAAGGTGTCATTTGAGATTTTATTGCCAGAGTCATTGCACTTTATGGACTTAGTATTATTTGTATATACTCCAAAACTGTATCACCTATAGTCAGGCCTGCATTGTTAAATAAACAGGGGTATCTTTTTTGTGACACTTTATTTTCCTTTCCTTTTCTGTTTATCAAAATGAAGCACCTATACAATATGCTAACATATTTTTACAAATTGACTTGATAGCAATCTTTATTTTAGGTTGGCCTGCACATTGCCGGGGTATTTTGTTAACTGTGCTTGCGAACAGATCTAGTTTTTTCACCAATGCAAACTTAAGAAAATAAAAATTAAATGGTGTATGTCTGATATTTTCCCCAAGTTAATAAAATTGATAAATTTGTCCCTTGAGTGCAACAAGACTATGCAATGCTTTAGCATTGCAGAGCCTTCTTGTGTTCAAGGAATGAAATACACCAAAACCCATGCTATTCTTCAGATTATGAGGCCTGGAACAAACCAAGAACATGATTTTTGATGGAAAAGAAATAATTACAAAAATAAAAGAAACCACTTGCCCACATGCAGTTTTACAAAAAATGGCTTGAGAAACAGAAGATCTACTTTGAGGGGCCTAACATAAGATAAGTAAATGATGACAATAATATCACCTTAGATGAATAGATGACACTTGCAAAAAGCCAAAATATAGTCTTGGTAACATAGTCATAATCTATGTTTTTTTGTTCTTAAAAATAACTTATGACTCCTCATTGAAATGAGCACCATGCACACATTCTAATGAGGGGTTAGAAGCTTTGTTTTGGAGGCTGAAATTGAAAGAAAGATACTGAAAATTTAAAGGCGATTTTTGTGGATAATGCTGGCCAGATATTGTCATTTGATTAATTAAATGATTAACACTTAAAGGCCTAGTTCCAACTTTGATGACATTTTACTGCAATAGAACAGGTTCCCAAAAATTCAGTCTCTGTGTAAACCTATAAGCTACATTCCAGGTATCTTGGCTGTTGTCTCTAGGCAAATCTTGGCTGCAAATGTAGGCAGCCAAGACTTGCCCAGACACAACTGCAAAACCTGAGGCTCTAGACTGCCAATGTGTAGCAACTATGTATAAATATCTTGGGTCTTTCGTGGTTAACCAACAAACAGAGTTCATGCTTTTTGCATTGCCAAATGATCTTTCACTTACTCAAAATAAATTGAGGTCCTTGGCTGCTATTTCCAATAAAGAAATCCCATTCTTTGTTAAAATGCCTAAAAATTCCTATCTTTGAATGAAAAGGGACTTGTCCTGCACTTCATTTAAAAAACTGTTGAATTGTCCTTTTAGACATAATTGGTAATATCTATATATAATATATATGGTGTTAAGAATTTGAGGCCTTTGCGAATGCATGGCAAGTTTCATTAACATGTAGCGGGAGAGCATTGTCAGTTTTGCCCAAAAGTCCAAAAATGCTTTTAAAATTTAATTCCAGGACCTTGGAAGTGCTTGAAAAATGAACATTTATGGAAAAGATCCTAGAGAGTGCTTGAAAAATATTTCTTGGCCTGATTTGGTCATAGGGTGTGCTTGTAAATCAGGCCTCGCATTTTCAGGAGAGCTATTTATTTGCTCGCCTTAAAAAAAAAATGAGGGTGGCCTTAGAAAATAATGATTACCACAACAGCCAATTCCTAAAACCCACATCTTTTAAGATCTCTGCTATGTTACTGGTCTCTGTAAGATGGCCACATTGCCCCTCCCACATCTCCTGTCCTAGCTGTCCAGTTTTTCCCACAAAACAGAGTTTCTGACTCATTCATTAGGTACAATTCTGTCTTGACTGCATATCTGTGCGGTAAGTTGTTTGCCTTGAATGTCTCCCAAACTCTTGAATATATTAGTTTGTTGGTGGAAGTGAGAAACAATTCACAGCCAACTCTTATATCAAATTTTGTTTTATTTATTTTCAGTATTGTAAATACCTGCATGAAAATGCTTCCTACTTACGTCCATTAGACCAATCATTGAAACTGTTTTTAGATAGTTTGCGAGACGACTCATTAACAACCATTGTAAGTATATACATCTGGAATAAATATGTACCATCCTATTAGGTTAAAAATGGGTTTTGATTGTCAGGCAATCCCTCATTGAATTTGAAACCCCTCATTAGACATTTTTATTGCCTTTCAGTGTCTTCCAATATTAGTACAAACTCTCAGAGGCCTGAAATTTTTTACATTTTTTGATTGATGCATATTTATTTGCATCTCCAATATGTTTGCCTTGTTACAATTTATGGGAGAGTGCCTGTAGGCACTCTCCCATAAATTGTAACAAACAAACCCCCATAGATTAATTACATTTTCTTCAAAGATAATATGGAGAGCATTGAAAGAATATGAAGCCTTTGAATTGCAGTATTTAGCAAAATGTTATATTTTTCAAGTTAAAATGAATTTATTTGTACAAATATGCACTTTCTGTATTTCTGTGTGTAAAAAGACAGCCAAAATCATCTCCATGTTTACTCACTTTTTGCAAAAGAAAAATAAAAATTAAAAATAAAACTCTCCCTCCCTCCCTGATTTGAAAACAAAAATTGGCTGAGAATCAGATGATTTATTTTGTGTGGCCTCAGATTTCAATTTTAGTTAACACAGAAAACATAATCCTATTCTGATGCAAAAAAAAGTGACCCAACTAATACATTGACAGACACCTATGATAAAGTCTTTCAAATAACAGTAAAATATCCTGCCAGTGTTTCTACTCAAGTCTTGGTATGAAATCACTTCCAAGTCACTGAACTTATAGTATGGTGCAGTAGAATGTTGCCCAGGCCTTTGAGAGTTAATATAGTTCCACAAGTTTTGATGTCCTTGCTTAACCCTTTACCTTTCAAACTGGCAACATCCACCTGTGTAATTTAAAAATTGAGCAGTTCAAAAAACATTTTTTGAAAACAATTTCAGCAAAACCACATCCTGTGATCTCTCATTAGAACAGTGAGGGGTCAAAAGGATGCTTTTATTGAAAAATTGAGAAAAACAATTGAAATAACAAACTGATATTGTGTGTATTGTTAACCCTTAAAGACCTATTTCTGACTTTTCCGACCTCAGAACAGGTCCTCTTAACATGGCATCATGAGGAGGTCCTGCTGACAATAGACAAATTACCTAAGCAATGGTTTCTAGTCAAGTTTTGGCTGCCTTAAAAGGCAGACAAGACTACACTAGAAATCACTGCTAAGTCATTAAACTTATAGAGACTGTGGAATGGTGGGAATTCAAGTCACTTAAGGGCTAAATAATTAACTATTTTGAGTTCTGAGGCTGCCTGAAAGGCCCAGACACAGGCGGCAGAGACTCAGTGAAAGTCTGAGATCTGGTGCAGTGGTTGCAGAGGGGGCTCAAATATCAAAAGGCATTAGACCAACTATTATTTCCAGTTGGTTAGAGAAAGTCTGATAGGGGCAGTGTATTCTGACTTCCTCCCCCTATAAAATTGTCCCAACATAGGATGACACTGGCTGTTAAAGGTGTCATTAAACACCAATTCACATAAATAAACAAACAAACAGCATATGCCGAACAACGTCATGTGACATGTAGTGTCCCTGTTGTTTAAATATCTTGCAGACAGTCTTGCATTTTATTTTCAGGATTCTGCTAATTAAATTACCAGTTGACTATCATTTACATAAACAATACATTTTCAATTTATCAGTGTATCTGTATGATAATAAACAAAATGATATATATTGATATGGCTGGAAACAAAATGAAATATTATTTTATTGCTTTTCAGGAAACAGCAACAGACTTACAGATATTTTCCAGGCATTTTAAAAAACTTGTTGCTTACAAGAATAAATTGTTACCGTATCAGCTTTCCAGGTATGCTTTTACTTTTATCTGAACAAGCATGTTTGAAGAAGAGGTCAGTAACAATGTTATGTTAATACTGAGAAAGTTGTGCCGTACTTAACTGTTTTTTGTTTTTTTTTAAACAATAAATTTTATTTCCATAACTGAAATGTGCTTTGGCGAACAGGCATGGCCTATATAAAGGCCGCCCCATATTTTAAATTTATCAATATACCTCAACTGGTTGAGCACTAGAAGCCACTATCCTGGCTCTATTGAAAAGTGCTGGAAGCAACTTGAGTGGCTTTACAATGTTTGCATTTTCTTGATGTTTGCTTAGCAGTAGAAGATAAATTTCTTACATAAAATTGTTTGGTTGCAATTTATTGGCGAGTGCCATTGGCACTCTCCAATAAATTGTAACCAAACAATTATTTTTGAACAAAATTTTGCTAAACTAAGTCCACTCTTGCTGGTAGAATGATATCTTTCAACAAAAAATACCCATGTTTTAAATCACCTTTAAAAAATAATATAGCAACCAACCAGTGAAAGAAGCCTAATAGAAGTTTGCAATTAGATATTTGTTTGACCCCATATGTGGGTGTGGTGGCTCAGTAGGTACAGGTGTAGGTTGCAAGCCGAGAGGTCCTCTGTATGAATCCCTCCTGTGGCAACCGCGTTGTGTCCTTGGGCAGGACACTTCACCCCCATTGCCCACGTAGGGGCACGGTGACGTTGTGTACTAAGGCGTACTGCACGCCGATGGTGCATTTGTCTTCAACCAATGCTAACCTGGCTTGTGTTGAGTTAGTACGTTAGGGAGCTGACAGGTGCTTGCCATTGCTTGGTGGTTCTCTCTGGGTACTCTGGCTTCCTTCATCCGTAAAACTGTCGTGGTCATGATTAGCCATAGTGCAGAAATATGTGATCTTAAACACCAATAAATAAATAAATACTGTCCCCTTACTTTTTTAGCCCACTTCCTTCAATCAGTCATCATGGAATTCTTTATGCTCATTCAGGATATTGTCTTGGTATATCAAATTTCACTGCTGTAGATAGAATGCCACAGCTGCCAGAGCCTTGTTTTTGAAATCCTTCAACACACAATATACCTTATCTATTGTGTGATTCCATGATTCCGTCCATGTCCAGCTAGAAATTCAAGCTTCTATTATCTCCCTTGATCTGCTAGAAATTTTCCTTTGCATGGGCAGGGCTACCCATCCTGGAATGGGTCAGCTTGCTAGTTCCATCATAAAGAATTTCTGTCCCATCTTGAATTGGTATTCTGCTCTAGCCAGATCCAAAAGATCTCATTAGAAGTAGATGAGGTATGATGTACTTATAGTGGCTATCAGAGATAGTGTAATCAAGCTGAAGTGATTCTATGCCACTTATAACACCATGGGTTTCATTGATATTCTCATATGTTTTAGGCTTCATAATCTACAGAATAGCATCGGTGGGGGTGTATTTCATCCCTTGAGTGCAAAACATGGCAAAACCTTGTGACACTCAAGGGACAAATTCATCAACTTTATTAACTTAAGTAAAATATCGGACATGAACCATTTAATTTTTTTTTTTTGAGTTTACATTGTTTATAAGAAGAACATGCGACAGCCAGAATGACTGTGCAGGAGTAGGGGGTCAGCCTGGCAGCTGATTTAGGGAGAAGTGACTTCTCCCTCCAGAGATTTTAGGGAGAAGTCAATGGACTAGGACGGTGAAGTCAGTGGACATGAGGACGAAGTCAGAAAAAAATATTAAAATGTTTGCCATTACATTTAACGGCACAATGAAGTAGATTGTCTGTTACATGAGCAATCTAAAATTTGAAATCATCTGCCTCCAGTCAGTAAATTTCAAATTTTAATGTCCTCAGTCCTTCACATTACTTATCTGAGACCATTTATAATTTCAAAGCATGGTAACTTTTGTCATCATTGGTGGGGAAAGAGTTAAGGGGAGTCCTTATTCATTCATTTTGTGTTCAACCGGACAAAAATTGTGATAAGGTAGTTGTGGTGAATATAAGCTGACCACTTAAAAGTATGTTTTATTAACAAAAAACAAAGCTGTGCATTTGGTCTTCAAAATCACTGAAGTTGATTTCAAATTTGCCTAAGAGCAGTGGAGGCGAAATTTATCACAGCATATTGTGAGAGAGTTCTTCATCACAGAAGCGTTTTGTTTTTTTTAAATATTTAAAGTTTTCAAAATAAATTTCAAATTCCTATAAGAAGCTGGGTCTACCATGATTTCTGAATTTCTTAATTAAAATGAAAAGCGAAGTTAAAAATGTTTTCAATATTCTTTGTTAATTAAGCATTATTAACAACTTGAGGAAATTGACAAAATATTTCAGTTGTCTCCCTTCCCTTCTGCACTGGGTAATTATATCAATCAACTGTACAGAAAAATGACAGTTTCTGGCGGCCATCCTGCATTGATACGTGCGATTGGTGCTATGGAGACCTGCCATTCTCATCCACCCTAATATTTGTGATTTTATAATCACAGCCTGATGAGTCAGAAGGACATCCTGTTTTTAAAAAGCCATTTCTGCGCTGGTTGCTTCCAGTTAGGGCAAATTGTTTAAACCCCACAATAGGCCTTTACAACTCTTTTGAGAAATATTAAATTGGGCTAGTTTGGGCTGTTTTCAAACCATATGATGGATTTTAACAGCAACTGCAAACGTGTTTATTTTATTATTAACGTCAGAATGCAGAAGTGTTTCCATTTAGAAATAAAACATAAGAAATGCACAAAACTGCCATGTCTCCCAAAGAATTTTTGGAGGGCGACTTGGTTTTTGCCGCCAATGTAAGCCAAGGCAACTTTAGGAATGACAAGGTGACTTCTTTGCCCTAGTCGCCCACTTGGCTGACCTCTGTGCAGGAGGGCCTGAGAAACAGATTTAATGATTTCTTCTTTTTTCATGCCATCTCATTTGAAGGGAGTGCGGTGGCTCTGTAAGTAGAGATGCAGGCTGTAAGCCAAGAGGTTCTCGGTTTGAATCCTACTTGCGGCAATTATGTTGTGTCCTTGGGCAAGCCACTTAATCCCAATTGCCCACGTGGGGGCATGGAGGGGTTGTGTACCAAGGCGTACTGCATGTCAATGGTGCACTTGTCTTGAACCAATGCTAACCCTGCTTGAGTGGAGTTGGGGAGTCTGACAGTTGCTCTCCATTGCTCGTGGTTCCCTCGGGTACTCTGGCTTCCTCCACACTTAAAACTCTCCGACATGAGGTGTCCTTGGTTGTCGAAAGTGCAGTTAAACCACAATAAATAAATAAATAAATAAATAAATAAATAAATAAATAAATAAATAAATAAATAAATAAATAAATAAATCTCATTCACAAAAGCACATCAGACTCATTCAGCAATGCTGTGGAATACCATAAGCTGTGTAAAAAGAAAAGAACATCTCAGATTTTTCTCTAAGAAGAGTTTACTTCAATCACTTTGAACAGCTGTGTGGAGGCTTAAATGCTTATGTTTTATCTTTGTTCTGTTTATATTTTAGTATTGAAGAAGAATGTAATGTTTCCTCATGCACATCAACTCTTGAAGCCAAAAATATGGAACTCCACAAGTCATTAAAACGGCTGAATTCAGTATTTAATAAACTAGACAGCCACGTTCACCTTATAGGCTGTCAAAGTAAGTTATAAACCTCAGCAGTACATTTACTTATCTCACGACGAACCTCTTGTTGATTTAATTTGTAAGAGCCAGGAGAATTTTTATCAATTTTTGATACACTTTGATGGCCCACATCCTACGGCTTTACCGTTCTTTCTGCCAAGGTACTTAGCCAAGGTACTTAGAATGTAAGGTGCTTATAATGTAACTTGCTTGTGTACCTAAAGGCTGCATGTTGGGGCACCTGTTTTATTCTGGCAAAAGCAATCAAAGTCAGACTTTGGCCTTTGAAAACTCTGTCCACATGGTCAACTTATTAAAAATAAATTGAAAGTAGATGCATGTTTATCTGACATACCATTTACCAAAACCTCCTATCTCCACTATATAATTTATATTAGGCCAAAAATCAAATTCTGACTTTCACCCCCCAAAGTCCACAGGAATTGAGCCAGAATCAGTTTTAACTTCAAGTAGGAGCATAAATTTTCTCTGTTAAGTTATCATTGATGTATTTCTAATGTTTTATCAAATCAAATCATGTCTGCTGTAAAACAGCCATAAGCTATTTTGATAACAAACTTGTAGAAAAAGGTAAAAAGGGTGTAAATAGGCTTTGCTTCGAACATCAATAAAAAAAGTCCACTGCGGAGACCAAAAAGGTGGAAATCTGTCTGGATACACATGAAGAAAAAGCAGTTTGAGTGAAAATTATTGAAAGTCTTAAAAGCAGACATATTTGAAATGTTTGTATGTTCTTCATCCGTGACCAGAGAATTCTTTTGGTTTTCAATTTTCCACTGTACAAGGAACTGTGTACAGGCAGAAGTCCATCTGCCAAGGAAGAAAGTACCAAATCACCTTGTACACTGTGTAACATTTCATTTGCCAGATGGATGACACAGGGTTTTGTAGTATTAACTGTTCTATTCACATATATCAACTTTGGTGACAGAGACAGTGGAATCAGTTGGAATGTGCCCCAGGCCTGCCCACTACTTTCCACAGATACATGCAACATTATTACCCAATGAGTTCTAAAATTTTATACGACCCAAATATGTCAATATGAGTCTCTCTTGTAATATATTATTAGCAAATGTGAACAAAGTTTGGCCAAAGAATTCCACTGTTGGCCCTTTCTGGCAAATTCAAACAAAAATTTGTAAAAAAAATTGGCTAAGTACAACACCAATAAGGCCACCTAAAGTAGATGTTCTGTTTCTCAGGCCATTTTTTTTTTTATGTTTTTTATTTTGTTCTTGTTATTTTTATTTCCTTCCCTCAGAGGTATATATTCTTGCTTTGTTTTATGTTAAAGGCACACTGGTGTCAAAATTTCAAGCAGCAATTTTTTTTCCTTAATGCAACTAGGACATTTAACCCTTTACCTAACATGAAAAGCAGACGACACTTGCAAAAAATATTCTTGAATAACTAATTTTTTTCATTTTTTGTCTCAAAAACATAGGTTATGACCCCTTGCTGGAATGAGCTCGACAAGCTCATTCCAATGATGGGTCATAGCCTATGTTTTTGAGACAAAAAATGAAAAAAATGATGAAAATTAATTGGCGACTTTTTAGAATAGCGCTGGCCGGTTTGGGCCTTTACATTTGGACCTGTCAAAGAAGACCAAATTGGTCAAGTTCCTAGGTGCATTATGAAAAATATTGCTTCTTGAAATTTTGATCTTTTAAAATCAGCGTGTAGAGGGATAAAGTATGGAATAACATGGAAAGTGGTGTATTTTACACATTTTATTAACTTGGAGAATTTATTTGATATTTTAATCTATTAATTTTTTTTTAGCTGACCTGGACAAAGCTCTAGGGGAGCTTTAGTGATGACTTTATGTCTGTCATCCATCATCTGTCTGTCCATCTGTCTATCAGTCTGGCCGCCTTGAACTTTAAATTACCAACTTCTTCTCATAAACTATTAGGCCAAAATTGCACCAAACTTGATATTCATGGTCTTTATCATATGCCAGTTTAAGTTTGTTCAAACAAAGGTGCAACACCCACAGAGAAACCACAAGGGGCATAATTCTGTTAGCACCAACAAAATGTTTTGAAAAAATTAAAAAAATCTCCAGAATTGCCAATCAGAATCTTGGTATACATAATCCTTAGAGGGGTGAGATTCAGATTTGTTCAAAACAAGTTCCTGGGTTCATATAGAAACCTGAATTTTAACTTTGTGCAATATGAGGAAAATTATTGAAAAATCTTCTTCAGATCTACAAGTCAAAATCTCTTGATATTTGGTATACTGCATCTTTATGGGGGGCCAACTTGAAGTTTGTGTCAAATTATGTCCTTGGAGTCAGTTTTGGGCTCACTGTGGGAGAGCGAATTTTAAATTAGTGAAACATCAGGAATACTTTGTTGAAATCTTCTTCAGATCCATAAGTCAGAATCTTTTGATATTTAGTATGTAGCATCCTTGGTGGATTAAGATTCAAGTTTGTTCAAATCAAGTCCCATGGTTCATATTTGGGCTCTCTGTGGGAACCTGAATTTTGATATGCAGTATCCTTAGAAGCTGCAGATTCAAATTTATTCAAATCAAGTTCCCAGAGACATACATATTTGGGCTGCTTATGGGAGCCCCAATTTTAACTTAGTGCAATATGAGGAATGTTCTTTAAAAGTCCTCTTATTCAGATCCACCAGTCACAATCTTTTGATATTTGGTTAGCAGAATTCATGGGGTCAAATGCCAGTTTGTTCAAATCAAGTTCCTGGGTTCATATCTGGGTTCCCAATGACAACCTAAATTTTAACTTAGTGCAATGTGGTGATATTTCTTTAAAATTCTTCATTTCCTGGTCCACCCATCAGAATCTTCTGATATTTGATATGCAGCAACCTTAGGAGGTTCAGATTCCAGTTTGTCAAATCAAGTCCATTTGGTCATATTGGGCTTCTGGTGAGATCCCAAATTTTAATTTAGTGTAATATAATATATTTATTTATCTATTGATGTTTACGGTCACATATTTCTGTTCAATGGCTAATCAGGACCACAACAGTTTTATGGGTGGAGGAAGCCGGAGTACCCAGAGAGAACCACCGAACAATGACGGGAAACTGTCAGCTCCCCAACATGCTAACTCCACACAAGCAGGGTTAACATTGATTGAAGGTAGGTGTACCATCGATGTGCAGTATGCCTTAGTAAACAATACCAAAGTGCCCCCATGTGGGCAATTGATGGGGGGGGAAGGGGGGGGTGTGTATCTTGCCAAGGACACAGCGTGGTTGCTGCAGGTGGGATTCAAACCAAGGACCTCTCGGCTTGCAGCCTGTATATCCACCTACTGAGCCACCATGCCCCCTAGTGCAATATAAGGAACATTCTTTAACAAATCTTCTTCACATTCACTGGTCAGATTCTGACAGAGCTGATTGTGGTAAACTTTAGTCAGATGTAAATGTGAGTGCATAGGATTAATGTATGCACAATGAGGACCACCAGGCCACTTGAAGTTCCCCAAGGGGCCAATAAGAGTTGGAGGGTTTTGAGTGATTTTATGAAAAACTGAACTTTCACCCTTTTGGGGGATGGGGAGGGGAAGTGTTCACCCTGTTAGGTGTGGAAGGGGGCCACTGGTTGATTTTTTAGCACACCTGACTGAAAGTCAGGGTGAGCTTTTAATAATAAAATAATAATAATCAATTTTATATAGCATAAAACCACCAAAGGTGCTCTAAAGTGCTTTACAACAAAAAAAAATCAATTCAATTTATGTATTCCGGAAAGAAAAAAAAGCTTTGTTGAATAAATGAGTTTTTAATTGTTTTTTTAAATTTTCTATACTTGTTAGAGATCTGATATGCAGTAGCAATGTATTCCACAGTCTGGGCCCAGCAACTGCAAAGGCCCGTGTCCTGGCTAGCTCAGATTTTGTGAATGGTACAACCAGACTCAGATTCAGATTATCTGCCGATTGTAGGGGACGTGTGGGAGAGTAGCAAATGACAAGCGTTCTCAAGTACTCTGGGGACAGGCCATGAATGCATTTATAAACTAGTACGAGAATTTTGAATTCAATTCTATATTGAACCGGCAGCCAATGAAGATCTTTCAGAATAGGAGTGATATAGTTATAGCTTTTAGAACCACTGAGAATTTGAGCTGCAGTGTTCTGAATTCTTTGCAGCCGTTGTAACAGTATGTTTGGCAGACCAATGAAAAGCGAATTGCTATAGTCCAAATGTGAAGAGACAAAAGAATGAACCAGCTGCTCAAGAGCTTGAGTGCTTAGGAATGGGCGAAGTCGGCTAAGTTTCCTAAGTTGCCAATAACATGATCTACAGACTTTTTTGATATGGGACTCAAGATTTAAACTGGAGTCAAATATCACTTCAGTGTTTCTGGCACTATCATTGACCGTAACATCGGAGTCACCTGCACTGACTGAGAAAATCTTTTCAGAGAAAAAAATCCTTTGTCTGGAAATGACTAAAATTTCTGTCTTGGAGTCATTCATTTTAAGCCTTTGGCTGGTCATCCAGTGTCTGACTGCGTCGATTCTTCGCTCCATTTCAGACACTGTTCCTATAACACCAGAAGCGTCACACGGGTTTAAAGCCAAGTAGAGTTGTGTATCATCAGCGTACAGATGGTAAGGGGTACCAAGCTCTCTCAGCATCTGCCCCAGTGATGCTGTGTAGATTGTAAAAAGCACAGGGCCTAGAACTGAGCCTTGGGAGACTCCACACGTCAATAGTTTCTTTTCAGACCTGGAACCACTGATTGCTATCTGCTGCGCTCGAAGTTCCAAGTAACTCTCAAACCACCTATGAACAGTCCCGTGGACCCCATGTTGTTTCAGAATATCAAGTAGTAACAAATGATCAACGGTATCAAAGGCAGCCGAAAGCTCGAGCAATACAAGCAGGATATTTTTTCCCTCACCTAAAGCACAGACAATGTCATTATGGACCCTCAGCAAAGCTGTCTCTGTGCTATGGTTAGGTTTGTAAGCTGACTGAAAAGGTTCTAGTAGATTGTTCATTGCGAGGTGACAGTTTAATTGGCTGACAACTACCTTTTCGGTTATTTTTGAGACAAAAGATAGATTTGATACGGGTCGATAGTTTTTTAGGTTGTTGGGATCAAGAGTCGACTTCTTAATGAGCGGGGACACAAGTGCTAATTTCATATCCTCTGGAACATGTCCTTCTAAGAGAGAGGACTGTATAATTTTTGTTATGATCGGCACGAGACAGGTTAGAACAGATTTCAGTAGTGATGTTGGTATAGGATCCAGGTCGTTTGATTTGTTAGGGGATGAAATAATACACTTCTTCACCTCAGCCTCGGTTACCGGAATGAATTCGGAGAAAAGCGAGTTTAACATGAGTTTTTTTTCAGTTTGGGGGGATCTGAGTATCCTATGCCTTCTTGAATTAATTCAGTTTTTGAGATAAAATAATCACTGAATTTAGCCAAAAGATCGTTTACAGCTGAATGCTCCGGAAGAAGGACGGTTTTGTATTACCTAATAATTGATTTGTGATAGTAAATAATGTTTTGCTATCATGTGTGCTGTTTATTAGGTCGTTGTAGTATATGGTTCTAGCCTTTTTTATTTTGGTGTTAGTTATGGTCCTTTGGTGGCATAGCATTTGGTGGTGCACTTCAAGTTTTGACTTGTTGTACAGTCGTTCTAATCTACGTCGTTTCTGCTTTTCTGAACGGATATCTTTCGTGTAACAAGGTGACGGTTGATGTTGCACAATTTATCTACATTTCACAGGGGTGTGTTTATCCAGGATGGAGGAAAGCGAGCTATTGTACATAGCAAGCCATGAACTGGAATTGGTGGGGCCAAAATTTGTCGCAAACAATGCCAATCGTATATCTGTTTGTAGTGACGCAAGGTCTACTGATTTGACTTTGCGAAAACTCCTTGTCTGTGGTCCGTCGTCATGTGTGAAGGTGGTGTTTGAGCCTCTTTCTCCTAAACCACTGGCCACATTTTAATTAAATTTATGTAAGTAGTTGTTACATAGGGGCATTTTGATTTTTATGCAAATTAGGTTTCAACTCATATTGAGCAGAGGGGTGGGGGAAAAATTGCCAAATGTTTTGAAAATCTTCTTCTAATGAAACACCAGTAGCAGAGACTTGATATGTGGTATACAGAGTCCTTTTGAGGTTTAGAATCAAGTTTGTTCAAGAGAAGTTTGTCGGGCATTATTTGCCTTCGTTATGGGAGGGGCAAAAATTTTGGCCACGCCTAAAATTTCTATTTTCAGAACCGCGAGGTCGATTTGAACCAAATTTGATATGAGATGATAATGAGTCATAAGTAGTTGATTGATGCATCGGGAGCTAAAAATAGGAAAAAAACCTTAAAACTGCCATATCTCCAAAACTACATGGCACAGAGAATTCTTATTTTGTATGAAGCTTACTTTTATCCAGTAGAATAGAATGGTTAAAAAAATCCCTATCGGTTTGATCACAAGGTACTTTTTTCAGGACTTTGAAAAAGTGCGAGTCAGCACTTTTTAACTAGGTAGGCAATGGGAAAAACATTAAACAATCTTCTTCTCCAGATCCAGCAGGCAGAATCTTTTGATAATTGGTATGCAACATTGTAGGGTGGATCTGATTCAAGTTTGTTCAAATCAGCCCCCTGTGTTCATATTTGGGCTGAGTATAGGAGCCCGATTTCGAATTTAGTGCATTTCAGGCAAATTTCTTAAAAAATCTTCTCCAGATCCAGCAGGCAGAATCTTTTGATATTTGGTATGCAAGATTGTGGGTGGATTTGATTCATGTTTGTTCAAATCGGCTCACTAGATTCATATTTGGGCTCACTATAGAAGCTTGAATTCGAACTTAGTGCATTTCAGGCAAATTTCTTCAAAAATCTTCTTCTCCAGATCCAGCAGGCAGAATCTTTTGATATTTGGTATGCAACATTGTGGGGTGGATCTGATTCATGTTTGTTCAAATCGGTCCCCTGGATATATATTTGGGCTCACTATAAAAGCTCAATTTTGAACATAGTGCATTTCAGGCAAATTTCTTAAAAAATCTTCTTCTCCAGATCCAGCAGGCAGAATCTTTTGATATTTGGTATGCCACATTGTAGGGTGGATCTGATTCAAGTTTGTTCAAATCGGCCCCCTGTGTTCATATTTGGGCTCAGTATAGGAACCCGATTTCGAATTTAGTGCATTTCAGGCAAATTTCTTAAAAAATCTTCTCCAGATCCAGCAGGCAGAATCTTTTGATATTTGGTATGCAACATTGTGGGGTGGATTTGATTCATGTTTGTTCAAATTGGCTCACTTGATTCATATTTGGGCTCACTATAGAAGCTTGAATTCAAACTTAGTGCATTTCAGGCAAATTTCTTATAAAATTTTCTTCTCCAAATCCAGCAGGCAGAATCTTTTGATATTTGGTATGCAACATTGTGAGGTGGATCAGATTTAAGTTTGTTCAAATCGGCCCCATGGATTCATATTTGTTTGGGCTCACTATAGAAGCCCAAATTCGAACTTAGTGCATTTCAGGCAAATTTCTTAAAAAATCTTCTTCTCCAGATCCAGCAGGCAGAATCTTTTGATATTTGGTATGCAACATTGTGAGGTGGATCTGATTCAACTTTGTTCAAATTGGCCCCCTGGGTTTTATATTTGGGCTCAGTATAGGAGCCCAAATTTGAACTTCGTGCATTTCGTCTAATGTCTTTGAAAATCTTCTTTTCAAGATCCAGCAGGCAGAATCTTTTGATATTGGGTACCATGCTTAAGGGGGTGAGATTCAAGTTTGTTCTTTGTTCAAGCCAAGTCCCTGGGTTCATCTTTGGTCTCACTTTGGTAGCCCGAATTATAACGTAGTTCAAAATGAGGAATTTTCTTTAAAAATCTTCTTCAGATCCAGCAGTTGGAATGTTTTGAAATTTGGTATGAAGCATTCTTAGGGGGATGAGATTCAAGTTTGTTCAAGCCATGTCCCTAGGTCCATATTTGGGCTCACTGTGGGAGCCCGAATGATAATTTAGTTCAAAATGAGGAATTTTCTTTAAAAATCTTCTTCTTCAGATCCAGCAGTCGGAATGTTTTGATATTTGGTATGCAGCATTCTTAGGTGGGTGAGATTCAAGTTTGTTCAAGCCATGTCCCTAGGTCCATATTTGGACTAACCGTGGGAGCTCGAATTGTAACTTTGTTCAAAATGAGGAATTTTCTTTAAAATCTTCTTCTTCAGATCCAGCAGTCGGAATGTTTTGATATTTGGTGTGCAGCATCCTTAGGGGGTGAGATTCAAGTTTGTTAAAGCCACGTCCCTTGGTTCATAACTTAGTTCAACATGAGGAATATTCTTTAAAAATCTTCTTTTTTTTTAGATCTACTGGTCAGAATCTTTGGATGTTTGGTATAAGCTTTTCTTAGAAGGGGCAGATGCAACTTGTTGAAAACAATTCTCTGGGTTGATATTTAGGCTACCATGTCAGGTGAGAGCCCTCAGGCCCCCTGGGGTCTCTTGTTAAATCCTTGCTTCAAAGTATATTTTGAAGGGGTTTGAGTGATTTTACATACAAAAACAATTCACCAGACAGATCCTAGCTAAATTAGATGAACTATATTAACATGTAGATGCTTTGTGTTACATTAAATCCTTCTACAAACAATTTTATCAGGTGAGCGATTAAGGCTCCTTGTGGCCCTCATGTTTGGCCTTGGTAGTAAAAGAGGTCATGCAGCAGCCATTATAATCATGTGGGGGCCTGAGATACAGACTTTTATCTTTTTTAGGCCTAAAACATCTTGTTTAGCACAGTAATCAAATCTATTTACGTTCTGTGATATAACATTTTTACCGTTTCCATATTTCCAAAACATATTTCACATGAGTACCTCAGACCACCTGGAGCCTCGTCTTTTGAGTTATACAAGTAAATAAATTTCCTGCTTGTACAATACATGGTAACAGTTTCTATTTATCAGGTTGTGGATGTTCTTTCAAAAAGACTTTATAATTTGTATTTCTTTTCAGGTAGTAATTTAAGCGTTCACCCACAAGTTAACCATCCAAGGTTATTCACAGCATTGTGCCATGCAATCAGTGACCTTCATGAGTCAATCAGAGGTAAAAGTCATTGAATTAGTTTTCACAACAGTGAAGCCAACTTAATTAGGTATTTCTTGATTGAAAATCACTTAAAATTGAATACAACCTTCAAACACCAAACCATTTGCCATACGTTCATTACAAGTTTGACCCAGTGCTTGCATATAGGTTATAGAGTAAACTCTAGTTAAATGCGTCTATAAAAAGATTTCTTGTTTCTCAGGCAATTTTTCCTCAATTTTATGATGAGGGAGGGGGTTTTTTTTTGTTTATTCACAAAACAGTTCTCAAAATAGTTGGAAGCAGAAATTTATCTACTTGCACTATTATGTGACAAACCAATGTTTGTGAAAGAAAATTTTCCATAATGTTGTTGAAAATTTAACCTCTGTGAGCTTTTTCAAACAAGGTATAGTTGGTTAAATTGTTGACCTACAAGTTCAAAATAGTGTTGCAGAAGAGATTTCCAGGTGAAAAAAGGTGATGAGGCAGATTTTTTATGATGTGTGAGGTGCCTGAGAAACAAGAATTCTTTTTAGAGCACCTTGACAAAATCAAACTGAGCTAATCTCATCGATCTCTGTCCATCATCCGTCGCCTGTCATCACTTTGTTTTGGTCTTCTCCTCCAAAACCACTGGGCCAATTCAAGTGAATGTTTGTGTGAGTGATGGTCCCGAAAGGAGCATTGAAGTTTTGTTTCAACTCAACATGCCCAGCCCCATAGGGAGGGGGTGGGGTAAAATGCGCCAAAATATTTTTAAAATCTTCTTCTCATGAACCAGTGGGTACAATGACTTGATATTTGTTATGGAGTTTCCTTTTGAGGTGTAGAATCAAGTTTGTTCAAACGAAGTTCGTAAAGCTATATTTGCTTTTGTAATGGGAGGTGTAATGTTTTTGGCCCTGTTACAACCGATAATGTTACAACGCCGCATAATGTTACACCAACGCATAATGTTACAAAAAATGTAGTAAACAACCGATAATGTTATAAACTCCGCATAATGTTATAACTTTTTTCAACCCATTATGTTATAAAAATCGACGTATAATGTTATAACTTTTTTCAACCCGTTATGTTACAACAAATTAACCGATAATGTTATAACTTCTGTATACTAATTCCATTTACAGCTATTGTAGATGGATTTTACCACTTACCATTTATTGCTGCATAAAGGTATGTAATATTTATACTAAAGGTTTCTGCTCTGGTTAAGGCGAGGAGACACCCCCCCCCCCCCCCCCCCCCAGCTCCCGGGGATCTATCATAGAATGACCTAGTCACGTTACATAGACGTGGATTATCCTGGTAACTCAATCGTGTGACGTCATTACCATGATTATCCAGTGCCCAACATGGTGAAGGCGGGGGTGGTGGAGGAGGGGTGCTATTTTATCCGATTGGTATGTTTACCAACATGCGTAGTCTCCGCTTCCAGAAATGTAGTGTACCATAGTCCCCTGACGCCTTTGGGGATGGGCAAATGCCTCTGTTTCTGCTTGTTTTGGGCATCTGAAACTTATTTGTCGCATATTTCTTAGTCATAAGAATATCTTATTGTTCATTAATTTGACATTTTAACAACTAACAGTGAACAAAAATGAGGTGGAGTTAAAAGAGGCCAAAAAGTTGGATGGAGCGAGGCACATATGGTGGATGTGGCAGTTTGGTAGTGTCGCCCGGAAGCCGAAGAATAAGATGCGAGACTGGGTAGAAAGAGGAATGGGGTTTAGGAGAATTGAAAGGGGTGGGCAATGATTAGGCCGAGAAAGAGAGGAGGTCATGGATTAGTACATCAGGGTGATTGTGCAAAGAAAGCTATCTGAGAATACTATAAGAGAGTAGTGCTAGACGGTATGATAATATAGATGGTGGAGATGTTGGAAGAAGTGGAAGTGATGAATTTGGGATTACAGGTTCTGGAAAAGGCGGAATCACTAGAACAGGCAATATATGGAGAAGGGGGAGATTGTGGAGGAGGAGTTGTGTTGATGTTGGTGTTGTGTCGGTGTTGGCGATGGTGTTGAGTAGTTATGTATGTTGAAAATGAGCCATTTTATAGGACCCCGGGACAGGACCCCGGAAATGACGTCATGCCACGTGACTGGGCGGTCATGTTGGGGTGTCATGATAGTGCACGTGGGTGGCCATGTTGTGATGTCATTATCATGATAATAGGTGGTAGGAGTGCGTATGCGCAGCGCGTTTTGTTATGGGGACACGTGTTCCGTCTCACCCCTAACAACCCGACAATTGATATCGAATTAATCCAAACAACCCGACAATCTTCAGAAAACTGACCCAAACACTCCCGAAAACACTCCCAAATAAAGGTAGGATAGTATCCTTAATGAGGGTATGAGACGTATGAAGAGGTACTCATTGCGCTCATTTTCATAGTTTCATTTTGAGACGTATGATTTTGCGCGCATCGTGCTCATTTCCATAGCTTTCATTGCTTCATACGACGAAAAGGGGGATTACGTGGGTTTAGTATCCTTAAAATATAGGATAGTATCAATGGATTTATTACAATAATGGTTGGTTTATTACAATAGTGTTTTTTTAACTGAGAGATAAACTGGAAGGGGGGGGGGCATCCCTGTCCCCGGAGCCCTACTGCCCCTTGCCCCTGGACTTCCTGAAGTCCCGGTCCCTCGAGTTTCTGGCGAGTTACTAAATCGGTACTGGCAGGATTCGGAAGTGTTTTCGGGAATGTTTTGGACAGTTTCCTGAAGATTGTCGGGTTGTTTGGATTAATTCGATATCTATTGTCGGGTTGTTAGGGATGAGACGGAGCACGTGTCCCTATAACAACATGTGCTGCGCATTCGCACTCCTACCACCTTTTTCATGATAATGACATCACAACATGGCCACCCACGTGCACTATCATGACAACCCAACATGACCGCCCAGTCACGTGACATGACGTCACTTCCGGGGTCCTGCCCCGGGGTCCTACAAAATGGCCCATTTTCAATATGCATAACTACTCAACACCATCACCAACACTGCCACAACACCAACATCAACACAACTCCTCCTCCACAGTCTCCTCCTTCTCCCTATACTGCCTGTTCTAGTGATTCCGCCTTATCCAGAACATGTAATCCCAAATTCATTACTTCCACTTCTTCCAACATCTCCACCATCTATATTATCATTCCGTCTAGCACTACTCTCTTACAGTATTTTCAGATAGCTTTCTCTGCACAATCACCCTGATGTACTAATCCATGACCTCCTCTCTTTCTCAGCCTAATCCCTGCCCACCTCTTTCAATCCTCCTAAACCTCATTCCTCTTCCTACCCAGTCTCGCATCTTATTCTTCGGCTTCCGTGCGACACTACCAACCCGCCACATCCACCATATGTGCCTCGCTCCATGCAACTTTTTGACCTCTTTTAACTCCACCTCATTTTTGTTCGCTGTTAGTTGTTAAAATGTCAAATTAATGAACAATAAGATATTCTTATGACTAACAAATATGCGACAAATGAGTTTTAGATGCCCAAAACAAGCAGAAACAGAGGCATTTGCCCATCCCCAAAGGCGTCAGGGGACTATGGTACACTACATTTCTGGAAGTGGAGATTACGCATGTTGGTAAACGTACCAATCGGATAAAATAGCACTCTGTCAGGGCAAAGCCAGCCTAAATATAGGGGCAAGGGGCCTCATATTTAATACTATTGTAAGTTCAAAATATATTCCGCATCAAGGCGAAAACCCTACGTGAATTTCACTTCTCTGTGAAGCTGGACATGGAAAAAACACACGTGGTGTATATCCAGCTTCAGCGCAGGGACCCAGGGGAGAAACGGTATGTTAGATAAGGTCTAATCTGATTTAATTTATACAGTAGTCGCGAGTCTTACGAGACGTAATCGGTTGGTGGCAGGATATCGTCACGGCCGATTGAGAAACGAGATTCTAAGAGATAGAAATGTCTGTCATGACAATGACTGGCAGAAACGAATCGGTTCTCTCGACAAGTGAAATCACCGTTAAGTCACGCGCGAGATGACTTGTATTGATTCTGCCTCGATATACGTCATCTCCCACCGTTTTGACAGATGGACAGATGAGCGTCCGTCCACCTGACAATTTAGGGTAAAAAGTATATATACCTTGAAGAGCAGAGCATTAGACACACACTTGGGGTCACACACACGTTGGTGAAGTCCAGGACAGGCAGACTCTGTTTCCTGGCATAGGGGTACCTTCGATCACAGGACCCTGAAACTGCTGGAATCGCCAGAGAGGGCATTCCGCGATTGATTTAGCTTAAGTTTGATAGGCGGCTACAGTGCCAAATTCGTTGAGAAGGAAAAACCCAAGGTGGAACGTTAAAGTTTAGATTGTCGAGTAGCAGGTATCAGCCTGCAATAGTCAGAAGTGTAGGTTAATTGTATTGTGCGTATTAACCCTTTGAAGCGTCAGCCTGATTGCGTTCTGAGTAGTTTGTTTTGCTGTCGAAGCATCGTAATACCGACTGGAGATCGGTGTGGGTGACAATTTCGCCCTAGCACAAAAAGGGGCATTTGTGAATCGTGAATTTAACCAGGAACAGTGAATATTTCAATAGGACTTTCACGGAGGACTTTCAAAAGGCACACAAGGTATGAGTAGACAATATCTGACCCAAATCAGGAGTACGGTGGCTTTATAGATGACGAACATTGCTGGTCGGAACCCTCCGACAGTCAGAGGTACAGTTACGCGCAGACGTTGACATTTGAGCCTAAACGGGTGAAGCTCTTATGGCGAGCTCACAGTAATAACATTTCAGATTTGTGAAGCTCTTATGGCGAGCTCACGGTAGTAACATTTCCAGTGTGTAGACTATAGTGCCAGTACAGGGCTATAGAATGACTATATGATTGTTGAGAATTATTTAATCCTAGCAACCAAATTTCTGTGAAAAGGATCGAATTGTTGATTGTTGAAATATTGAAACGGCTTTATTTTGATGTGTAAATAAAAGAATCGTTGTTACTTTAAGTCATTCTTTCCATTACACAGCCTGAAGTGATTAGGAATCACACCTAACGGAAATCGAACCTATTTAAGGCCAATTTGGCAGAGAAGGAATCACGGCGTCGGTCTAACTCAGCTCCCTGCGCCGAGTTTGCGACACTTGGATTCCGACCCTCCACGTTGGTCTAATTTTCCCGCAACTTCGTCAGCGGGACTAAATAACCCCACGTCAGCCCAGGCCTTACGGGGCCTCAGGTGTTCTGACACACCCCTCCTCCACCACCCCCGCCTTCACCATGTTGGGCACTGGATGATCATGGTACTGACGTCACACGATTGAGTTACCAGGATAATCCGCGTCTATGTAATGTGACTAGGTCATTCTATGATAAATCCCCGGGAGTTGGGGGTGGGGGTGGGTGTCGCCTCTCCTCAACCAGAGCAGAAACCTTTAGTATAAATATTACTTACCTTTATGTGGCAATAAATGATAAGTGGTAAAGTCCATCTACAAAAGCTGTAACTGGAATTAGTATACATTAGTTATAACATTATCGGTTAATTTGTTGTAACATAACGGGTTGAAAAAAGTTATAACATTATGCGTCGATTTTTATAACATAACGGGTTGAAAAAGTTATAACATTATGCGGAGTTTATAACATTATCGGTTGTTTACTACATTTTTTGTAACATTATGCGTTGGTGTAACATTATGCGGCGTTGTAACATTATCGGTTGTAACAGGCCCTGTCCAAAATTTCTGTTTTCTGAACCCCGATGGACCAATTTGAAGCAAATTTGGTATGTGGTATTATTGGGTCATGAGTACTTGATACGTGCAAAAAGAAATTCCTACATCTCCATGGGAACCCAAGGAGCTAAAAATAGAAATATTTTCAAATGCACATTTTTCCCAAACCACATGGAACAGAAAGCTGTTATTTGGTATGAAGCATTCTTAGGACCAGTAGCATTGAATGGTAAAAACAAATTGCCATTGGTTATGTTAGGGTGTTCTGAAGAGAGCATTGAAAAAATGCTGAGTCAGCATATTTGCAGAAATTAAAGAAAATCTTTTCTCCAGAATCAATGGTCCGAATCTTTTGATATTTGGTATACAGAATTAATGGGGGTGTGGGGGGGGGGGGGGGCAGGAGTGGGGGGCTTTGGTGGGGGGTTAGATACAAGTTTGTTAAAATAAAGTGCATTGGTTCATATTTGCGCTCAATACAGGAGCCCAAATTTTTAACTTAGGGCCTGTCTGAGGAATTACAGTCGACCTACACCCCACTCTGCAGCACAGAAACTGCACTTTTACAGGTCCAGGATGACATTCCCTTGTTGATGGACTGGAACGGTTTCTTGTTTAGTTTTGTTAGATTTGAGTGCGGCATTTGACACCATTAATAATGCCGTCCTCCTTGACATTCTGCAAACCAGAATAGGCATTACAGGAACTTGCTCTTGACTGGCTGAGGTCATATCTCTCAGACTGCCCCCTAAGAGTGAATGTTACTGGTACTTATTCCAGTGACATCCCTTTGATGTTCGGTGTACCCCAGGGGTCGGTTCTAGGGCCTCTGCTGTATGTTGTTTATGTTTCGCCCATCGGCGATATCATAGGCACAGACTTAGTTTCCATTTCTATGTGGATGACACGCAGCTCTATATTCATTTCAAGGCACAGCATGAGGAGCGGGCGGTTCACGCACTAGAAAGATGTGTGAATGATATAAAACCGTGGATGACGTCAAATTTCTTGAAATTGAATCCCGATAAAACGGAGGTTATCTATCTAGTCTACCCCGTCAGCTTGCAAAAGTATCACGAATACAACCCATATTTGATGGTCATTTGATCTCTCCCTCGACAGCGATGCGCGGTCTCAGATATTTCGTATATGAGCACCTGTCTGCTGACAGTCATGTCACACAGGTGTGACGGATATCCTACTACCACCTACGAAATATTAGCAGGATACGCACTGCGTTGTGGACAGGGAGATTGCGAAACAGTTAATCCATGCATTTGTCACCAGCCGCTTAGACTACTGTAATTCTCTACTGTATGGTTGTAAACAGTCCCTGCTGCAGAAACTCCAGCTTGTTCAAAACTGCGCAGTGAGAGTTATTTTAAGGAGGAGGAAATCATGTCATATCACACCCCTTCTTTACCACCTTCATTGGCTCCCTATTGAAGAACACATCACATTCAAAGTTCTTATTACCCTCTATAAATGTCTTAATGGATTGGCACCATAATACCTCAGCAATCTAGTTCAGCGCTATGTTCCCTCAAGATCTCTAAGATCCTCATCTGCGAATAAACTCTGCCATAACCCAGGCGACCTAGTAATGGCAGGTGATCAGGCCTTTTCAGTTGCTAGGCCTTTTCTCAGAAACACTCTGCCTGATCACGTGCAGTTACCACAAACTTACAAATCATTCAAAAGTGGCCTTGAAACTAATCTTTCGAAAAAATTATACCCAGAACCAGTTCATTTTGAATTGATTTAATTTATAACCCAAATTACGAGATTTCACAAAGCATATGTTTTCTTTATTTTACTTGTAAAGCTTGAAAGCACTTACGTGGATTCATTGGCTCTAAACTGTATTTATTTATTATTTATTAATATGGGGAATATTCTTTAAAAATCTTCTTCAGAACCATCAGTCAGAATCTTTTAATGTTTGGTATACATCATTGTTATGAGGGTCAGATTCAAGATTGTTCAAACCAATGCAAGTCTCTAGGTTAATATTTAGGCTTCCCATGGAATCCCAAATTTTAACTTAGTTCAATATAGGGGGATAAATTTTTTTTGAAATCTTCTTCAGATCCACCAGTCAGAATGCTTTCATATTTGGTATACAACATCTCTAGGGAGGTCAGATTCAAGTTGGTTCAAATTGGATCCCTAGGTATATATTTGGGCTCATTATAGTAGTCCAAATTTTAACTTGGTGCAATATGGGGAAATTTCTTTAAAAATCTTCTTCAGATCCACCAGTCGGAATGCTTTGATATTTGGTATACAACTTCTCTACGGGGTCAGATTCAAGTTTGTTCAATTTGAGTGCCTGGGTTAATATTTGGGCTCCATATGGGAACCTGAAATTTAACTTAGTACAATATGTGGGAATTTCTTCAAAAATCTTCTTCAGATTCACATGTCAGAATCCTTTCATATTTGGTATACAACATCTCTAGGGGAGTCAGATTCAAGTTTGTTCTAATTGGTTCTCTGGGTTAATAGTTGGGCTCCCTATGGTAGCTCGAATTTTAACTTTGTGCAATATGAGGAAATTTCTTTAAAAATCTTCTTCTTCAGACCTGCTAGTCAGAATGCTTTCATATTTGGTGTACAACATCTCTAGTGGGGGTGGGGGGTTGGTGGTGGTGGTTCAGATTCAAGTTTCTTCAAATCGGGTCCGTAGGTTAATATTTGTGCTCGCTATGGTAGCCCAAATTTTAAATTAGTGCAATATGAAGAAATTTCTTAAAAAATTGTCTTCTTCAGATCCGACAGTAAGAATGCTTTCATATTTGGTATACAACATGTCTAGAGAGGTCAGATTCAACTTTGTTCAAATTGAGAGCCTGGGTTAATATTTAGAGCCACAATTGGCCATGTAGCTGAAGAATTAGAAATTTTGTATTTGGTACCCTCTAGAGGTGTGTAACTAAGATTAATTCACATAGGTTGTATCAAGGTGCTTTGTAGGGGAGCTCTACATTTTACATTATATCAAATGAAGAAAAGGCATGATGCTCGGACTCATTTTGTCACTCCTGAGGGGCTCAGGGATTGACAGTGTATCCTATGGAGATGGATTGCTTAATGTAGTCTCATTCTTGGACTCAGTTTATATTGTGTTCTGTTCAAAGTGAGCACATCAGGCCCCGTGGGGCCTCTTGTTTTAATAGCCTTAAATAAAAAATTTATAATATGTTATGAAATTACCCTGACAATCACCAAACTCCTCTTGTTTATAGACCAATTTGGTCTGGATACATCCGATATTGGCCAGGCATTTAATCTAGTATGAAATTTTTTCTTGCATGAGCATAAATTGAGAGGCTTTTCACTGTCTTTCTATACAAAGAAAATATAGACATTGCATAATTATACAAATAAACTGCTTTAATTTTTAACCCTTTACTTTACGTAACGGCCAAAACTGGTCAGCACTATTCACGAAAATTACCTTTCAATTTATATATTTTTTTCATTCTTTGTCTCAAAAACCTAGTTTATGACCCCTCATTGGAATGTGCTCATTGAGCTCATTCCCATGTGGTGTCATAAGCTATGTTTTTGATGCAAAAAATGAAAAAAATGAGTTATTCAAGGAATTTGCTTGCAAGTGTTGTCTGCCTTTCATGTTAGGTAAAGGGTTAAAATAAAACTGTTTTGAATCGTTAGTTATGTCCTACAGATTTCAGTTTCAGTGTGGCTTCCATGTAATTATTAAAATCCAATCTGTGAATCATCTGATTTTGCAGTACTATTTGCATGAAGACACTACAAGGCAATAAAAATATCCACATGAGGGGATTCAGTTTCAGTCATAGATTTCTTGAGAATCAGAACACGTTTTTGGGTCTTATCTGTGTTTATTGCTTGTTTTTAGCTGAATATGTATAGGTATTTTAAAGCCATTAAAATAACTCTACAAATATAATTATTAAGCTTAACCATTTACCTAATAAATTGGTCAAATCGGTATAACAAATTCGTCAGTTGAAAAAAAATTATATTTTTATACTGTGCCAATGACCCAGACATAGCTGGTGCTAACTCTTAAAATTCTAGGGCCAAACACAAATTTTGCCCCCCAATCCCCAAAATTTGCATCTGAAACCAAAAGAAATCATGTCCTGAAGGTCCTCCATACTTTGCCCTCACTGCGCATGCGCAGTGTCAAGGACGACCCAAAATTGGAGCCAATTATCATTCTTTGTTTGGCTCTTCATCAGTTAACATCTCACTGATCTTTGTGCTTGTAAATCTCAGTTTATATGATGCCAGACACATAAATATTGGAGAAATGGTGATTCTAAGGAGGATATAGAAGGAGGAGAGGAAAAAGGAGTGACAGAAAATATTCAGGGCTCTAACTTAAAATTTTGTAATGAAATTATGTTAAGTTGCCTATTTTCGAGGCATGGGCCTGTTGTTGTCATTCTTGCTATGAAGTTGCACTGCTTATTCAGTGTTTCCTCTCCCCTTGTCCTTTAAGTCCCCTCTTGCTATTCTCCCATGCTTTTGGCATATTTTTGAGTAAGATTACTACTAAAATTTCTTGGGAGATTTAGCTTGGTAACAGAATGAATTCTGTTATTTTCCCCATGTTTGCGTTCTCACCCATGGGTGTTTAGACGTAGTGTTCTGCATCTACCATCTGATGTTCTGCAGATTCTTCCCTGGAAGTCTCTGTTTTGCATCAGATAGTGTATATTTTGGTAACTGATTTCGGGCCAGGATTGTCAGTGCCTGGAGTCATGTTTTCTGGTGTTTATACACTTCTTGTTTACATTGGCAACAGTCTCTTTTGAGGGGGGCTTTTTGCCTTTGTACTAGTTTATCTTATTACAAGATACATTATTATTATTCGTAAGTGTTGCATTAATTATTTAAAATAATTTTAAAATTTTTGTCCACACTTAGGCTTGGGATCCATTGGGGCTCAACGTTACTTTTCAGAAACTTGGGCTTTGCTGAAAAAATATTTTTTCAAAATTTATTTTTGATTTCAATTGTTTTTTCAATGTTAATGGATCATGTTATTATGTATCTTTGTTTTCAGGGGTTCGTGCGAGTACTAGGACTTATTGTTGTCTTTTCACAATGAAAGGATATTGTTCAAATTGTAATGAGAGGAAATCTTCCTCTGACTTTCATGATCATTGTATTAATTGTAGTCAGTGTACTCGCACTAACTCCTGTTCAGTATGTGAATATTGGGATGACAAACATTGGAAACGTGTGTCACGGTATGTTGTTAGCGGGGAAAGGGCTATGCCGGTCCTTTCTCCGCAGGGTCACTCTAGTTTATCAGTTTCTATTTCAGAGGAACAAGAACAGGGTGATGTTTCCAAGTTATCTTCCAAAGGTGCGCTTCCGTCGTCACAATCAAATGAAGAGCTAGCGGCAGAAGTGCTCATGGAGATACGCCAGTTGCCTAAGAGGTCCCTAGTAGGATCGATGGCGCTGTCGTCCGCTAGCTCGCCCGGTGTAGCGTCCATTCACCGAATGGTTCGGCAGCCGGGTTCGTCCGTTGCGGTCCAGGAAGGAGTTTTGGGTGATGCGAGCACTATAAACATACAAGGTGCACACCCAGTGACGGCGGATAAGAGGAGAGATTGGAGGAAGCCTTGTAGTCTGGTTCCTAGCTCGTCCAGGTCCAGCCAGGCCGCGAGCGAGAGAGGCCCCTCTCTTGTACAACAACATCTGGGACCAGATGTTGTGGTACAAAATGTTTCGCAAGCGGAGCATACGTCCACCGCTCGGGACGCTCAGTTATATAGGCAGTCCGGAGAGACTGTACAGGCTTCCTCATCCTCTCAGCAGCGCACATGCCCGCACCTTGGCTATGTGACCGCGGATATTCAGCCAGCTTCGCCGATCAGGGATTCAACGGCGACCAGGTCACGCCATCCGGTAGCCAGGGACAAGAGGCCGGTAGACTCCGGACGTTCGCATAAGAGAAGTATGCGGGAGTCAGTTGATGCGGAGCTTCCGGCGGCTAAGCAGCGAAAGACCGCTACTCCGCAGGCGTCGATGACGGACATGCTAGCTCAGATAGCACAAATTATCGCAGCATCCCAGCAAACGACAGAATCGTTGTCGGATCAGGAATTATCCGACGGCGCCGAAGCATCGGGTGCGGACGACCGGGAGCATCATGAGGTCCGACCGGATGGCGAAAGGGATACTGATGACTTGGAGCTATCCCTTTCGGAACAACATAAAGCTGCCGTAGATTTCATCCGGCACTACCTTCCTCAAGTTGTTCCGTCGGGCCAGACTGCTGCGATGCCGGATAAGAGACTGATAGCGTCATTGGACACTGAATTTTTTGAGCTGTTCAGAGACATCGTCCCTGAGTTTCCATCACAGTCCAATAATGTCACAAGAACATTCGAATTATTGAACGACGCTATCTTTAAGCTTGCATCCAAAACAGGCAAAGCTGGTTTCTTTTCCGCCAATGCTCTTAACCTGCCTTTCATCAATTCAAGGAATAAATTCGATACGGCAGGACAGGGCATACCGAGAGTTCCTCTGCGTCTAGACGACGAGGCGGAAGACTTGGAATTGTCATTACCGTCGTCTATGTCCATTCCAACCGCGGCGTTGGAAACGACAATTACGTCTAACAGAGCCAGCTTAGACGCTTTATCATATGCAGACCACCTTACAAAGGCGTTATCACTGCATCTTCAAGGGAAAGAATTCCAGGATATACAATCCTCACTAAGACTTCTTTCAAGGGCAGTGGCTTATTCCATGTATAACTCCGCCCTTTCAGTGGCAAACCTGGAGTTGGTTAGACGTGACGCAGCCCTAGCTACATCCACACGCGTGGATAGTAAGGTGAAGAACTCTCTCAGAGTCGCTTCGGTCTCCGGAGAGCTTCTCTTCGATGGCAAGGTTTCAGCAATCTATGACAAAATAACTAAGAAAGCTTCGGATTCTCTGCTTTTTAAATCCGCTTCAAAAAGTCGGATTCAGCAGATAAGAGTAAGACAGGCACTTCTGGGACAAATACGCCCAAGAGAGGTTTCTATAGAGGTTTCTTTGCGTCCTCTTGGTCTTATTCTAGAGACCGTCAAGGCAGCGACTCACGTGCGGGACGTTCTTCGGGCCGAGACAACCGGTCTGACGTCCCGAGGTCGACGGGACGAGGTGCGTGTCGTGGAGGACGTGGTTTCTCCTCCCGCAGGCCTCGCAGGTCCAGGAGGTGATGGTTTGAACCTCTATCGTGTTCCGGTTGGCGGAAGGTTGTCGAGTTTTACAGAAGAGTGGGCGTCGATTACGGACGACCCTTGGGTGAGAGGGGTGATTTCGGAAGGACTAAGAATATCCTTCAAACGAAAGCCTCCATTAACTCGGAGTCCAAAATGGACTCAACTTCCGTCAAATCCGTAGAAAAGAGATGCTCTTTTATCGCAGGTACAGTCTCTTTTGATGAAGAACGCGGTAGAAGTCGTAGAAGACCAGGAATCAACCGGGGTTCTACAGCCATCTATTTCTGGTTCCGAAACCAGACGGCTCGTTCCATCCAGTCATAGATTTGAGCTGGATAAACAAGCTGATCGTCGCTCCGAAGTTCTATATGGAGACGATTCGATCGGTCAGAGCGAGTTTTCGGGTGAACGATTATGCTACAAGCATAGATCTCAAAGATGCGTACTTTCACGTCATGGTACATCCGACATTCAGAAAGTATCTACGCTTCGCAGTCCTAGGAGTTGTATATCAATTCCGGGCGATGTGCTTCGGATTGAACCTAGCGCCCTGGGCTTTCACTCGAGTAATGAACTCGGTAATGATGTATTTCCGAGCTCATTCGTCTGTGGTAACGTTGGCCTACCTGGACGACATTCTTCAGAGGTACGGAAACGAGTTAACGCTTCAGAACGATGTGCTGAATCTGCTTCTATTGCTCCGACGTCTCGGTTTTGTTATAAACGAGAAGTCGGATCTGGTGCCGTCCAAGTCAATCACTCATCTGGGAATGAGCTTCGAGACACACAACAATCTCGTTCATCTGCCATTAACCAGAGCGAAGTTAATCAGTTGTTACGCTCACTATTGTCTTCATGCAGACAAAGTCACAGCAAGGGAGTTCATGAGACTGATAGGTCTGTGCGGAGCCGCTGCGGATCTCATTCCGATGGGGCGGTTGCGCACTCATCCTCTCCAAATTTTCTTGACTCAGAATTGGAGTGTGAAGATTCATTCGCTCGATATAGACGTTCTCTTGTCAGATCAAGTGAAACAAGAGATTCAGACTTGGGCAAACATTCAGTGGTTGACTCAGGGAGTTCCGCTGCAGTTGCCGGATCCGAGTTTTACGATTATGACGGATGCCAGTCAAACAGGTTGGGGTGCAACATTGATCCCAATGGATTCGAGGTGCCAGGGTCTTTGGGATCCACAGTTTCTAAGCAAGCACATAAACATCAAGGAAATGATGTCAATTTGGCTTGCGTTATGCCATTGGATGGATATTATTCACAAAGCTCATGTTCAAATCCTGTCCGACAATACGACAGTAGTGGCGTATATCCGGAACCAGGGAGGCACTCATTCCGTTCCGTTATTCAATTTAACGGAAAGAATCCTTCTGTTTGCTCTAGAACACCAAGTTCTACTTTCGGTCCGTCATATACCAGGTCATCTGAAAGTACTAGCAGACTCCCTTTCACGGAAGGGTCGCTTGTTACCGTCAGAGTGGACTCTCAGCAAACAGGTATTCAATCAGATTTGCTACCAATGGGAACGGCCAATGATAGACTTATTTGCGACACATCTCAACAATCAGTTGCAGACGTATATGTCACCATGTCCGGATCCACGAGCATATGCAGTAGACGCTCTGTCGATCTCATGGGACGGAATGATAGGATATGCGTATCCTCCAGTGCCGTTAATTCAGCAAGTGTTGCTAAAGATAAAACTATCTCATTGCAAGATTCTGTTGGTAGCATCTCTGTCTCCCCAGAGACCATGGATAAATCTACTCAGGTGTCTGCTGTGGGACTTACCGCGAAAGCTTCCTCCACGGGAGGATCTTCTTTCGCAGGGGAAATCGCGTCAACTTCATCACAACCCGCAAGGTCTCAACCTTCACATATTTCCGTTGTGCGGTCCTTCTTGCATGGCAAGCACTTTACAGGACGAGCAGTGGACGCGATTTCTAACTGTAGGAGGACCTCCTCTTCACTAAACTATGCGGCTAAGTGGAAGGTTGTTTGTCGTTGGTGTAGGGATCGTTCTGTTGATATTTTTGATCCCTCCATACCAGACATTGCAAACTTTCTAGTATACTTGTTTGACGAGATCAAACTGCAGCCTGTTACTATTAAGGGTTATAGGTCTATGTTATCTGATACCTATGCGCACCATGATAGTTTACAAATTGGATCTAATGTCTCTTTATTTAAGTTAGTTAGAAACTTCTTGATAAATAGACCCAGAACTCTTAGATTAATTCCTAAGTGGAATTTAGCTTGGGTTCTTCTTAAACTGAAGGAAAAGCCATTTGAGCCTCTTGGGACAGTAGATTTCAAATTCTTGTCTTATAAGACAGCTTTTCTCTTAGCTTTCTCTTCTGCTAGAAGAGTCAGTGAGCTTCATGCACTATCGGTGGACGATTCTCACTATCGTAGTGTCGGGAACACTATCACCTTCACTACTAATGTTGGATTTTTAGCTAAGAATCAGGCTCCTATAAATATCCGGAACCTATTGTTATTAAGGCTCTGCCGTCTTCAGACGGGCATAGGCCTTTACTCTGTCCTGTTAGAGCTTTACGTATTTATAAACAAAGATCTCAGTTTATCAGAAAGGGACGAAAACGCTTCTTTCTGTCTCTGATGCCTAATAGAAAGGACATTTCGGTCCATTCTATTGCTAGATGGATTCAATTAACTATCCGTACTGCTTATGATAATCTATCTTCTACTCAGCAGTCTGTGCTTAAGATCTCGGCTCATGAAGTAAGAGCTCTTTCTACATCTTGGGCTTACGCAAATAGTGTTGCTATTACAGATTTAATGAAGGCTGCTTATTGGTCTCAATCATCCACATTCACAAATTTTTATCTCAGAAATATTGAGTCCATTTCTGGAGACCTGCATTGTTTAGGTCCGTTATCTGTTGCTCAGAATGTCGTCCACTAAACAGTTGCAACTATAGTTATGCAGGCTTTCTGTTCCGGCAGTGACTCCGTCCTGCTGCCCTCTTCGCTCTGGGCTATTTGACCCAGGGCAAGGGGAAGGGGGGGGGGAGGGTGTTCCCTTAGGTCACCTGCTTTATAGTGAAAAGCAAGGGGATTCCTCCTCCGGAGTCAGTAATTCTGAGTCGTTACCGGGATGGTTTTAAAGTGTAATATTAATATTAAAAATTCATTCATGTCATATTTTTAAAGTGTAGCTCGGTGTGAAGCATTTGTATATGTCAAGGGTCAAACGGGCATTAATATACAATCCTCGGACACTTTTAAAAGAATATAAAGAGTCTCAATTCTCTGGACTAACTTTATTTATTGGCTTACTTTAAAAATAATTACTATAAGGGGTTATACTGGATGTTAATAGAGAACATGAATGTTATTGTGCTCATTTATGAAGGGTATTGTATCCTTCTAATTTATCATAAAATAAGAAAGATACATGTAAAGCCTAATACTCCTTTTCTCCTTGAGGGGTTGACTCTATTGATATAGTTGAGCTTATTGGATTTTCCTCTATGTCCTAGGCCCTCCAGCCTTTTTACTATTCAGCTATGTCTGGGTCATTGGGACAGTATAAAAATGTTAAAAAATTTATAGTAATTTATATATTTTTTATACTTACCAATGACCCAGACGGGGATGGCCCTCCCAGGAGTTGGGAACGCATACCTCCCCGCTGAGTACATAGCGCTGACCAGGCACTGCTTGTAAGAATGATAATTGGTGCCAATTTCGGGGACGTCCTTGACACTGCGCATGCGCAGTGAGGGCAAAGTATGGAGGACCTTCAGGACATGATTTCTTTTGGTTTTAGATGCAAATTTTGGGGATTGGGGGCAAAATTTGTGTTTGGCCCTAGAATTTTAAGAGTTAGCACCAGCTATGTCTGGGTCATTGGTAAGTATAAAAAATATATAAATTACTATAAATTTTTTAACTTTTCAAAAAAATTCACCAAAACCATAGTATGTGACCCCTCATTGGAACGAGATATTTTATAAGCTTTGTCAATGGTTGTGTTAGGTAAAAAAAAAGTTGAAGCTCTCTGGGTGAGTGGCAAACATTCAGTCAGGTGGTAGTTTACAAATTAAAGACTGCCAGTTTAATACTACCAGTGACTAAAATGAGTAACATTAGGTAACAACCTAGTGCAATGATTTATGTATACTAAGTATTGCATACATTTGGAAAGGATTATTTGCTTCAGAGTAGGGCAACAGCATACAGCTTTTCAGAGTCTAGAAGGTTCTATTTCCCCAAATTCTTTGGTTTTGTGGAGATAGAAAATCAAAGTTTTAGCCAACATTTTGTTTAACCCTTTTTTACCTAACAAATTGACTGCAACCACCGGCATCATTCACAAACTGAACATTGAAAAAAACTTTTTTTCAAAACATGTCACTAAAACCATACCATGTTACCCCCATTGTTTGCTCCAGTGATGGGTCACATGGTAAGATTTTTAGCTCAACTTGACAACGTTATGTATGAGCTATTGGGATGGGTTGTGATCTATTGTCCATCTATATGTCTGTATGTCTGTTCATCCACAATTCCTTTAGCAGACCTACAGGCTGCAGCTCTCACCTGATCAGTTCCAAATTTCATATGTGGCTTTGGGGCAATGTCTAGATGGGAGCTGTCCATTTTTTCGAATTTTATTGGAAAACATGGCCACCAGTGGCCACCTAAGATTTGGCATATAAATTGTCAACATTTCCATTAGCACACCCTGCAGACTGCATCTCTAACCTGATCTTTTTCAAATTTCATATGTCGCTTTGGTGTGATGTCTAGATGGGAGATATCAAATATTTCTGAATTTTGTTGAAAGATATGACCGCCAACAGCATCTTGGATTTGGATATAAATTGTCAACAACTCCATTAGCATACCTTACAGGACGCATCTCTCACGTAATCATTTTTGAATTCCATATATAGCTTTGGAGTGATGTCTAGATGGGAGCTATCTAATTTTTCTGAATTTCGTTCATAAATATGGCTTCTTGTTGAAAAACATGGCCACCAGCAGCCATTTTGGATTTGGATATAAATTGTCAACAATTTCATTAGCTCACCCTACAGGATGCATCTCTCACGTAATCTTTTTGAATTCCATATATAGCTTTGCTGTGATGTCTAGATGGGAGCTATCAAATTTTTCTGAATTTCCATAAATATGGCCACCAGCAGCCATCTTGGATTTGGCATATGAATTTTCGACAATTCCTTTAGCACACCCTGCAGGATGCATCTCTCATCTAATCTTTTTCAAATTTCGTATGTAGTTTTGGTTTAATGTTGGATGGGAGCTATCAAATTTTTATGAATTTTGTTTAAAAACATGGCCACCAGTGGCCATCTTGGATTTGGCATGTAAATTGTCAACAGTCCCATTAGCACACCCTACAGGCCACAACCCTAACCCCTATCTTCTTTGAAATTTCATGTGTAGCTATGGTGTTATGTCTAGATGGGAGCTATCACATTTGTCTCAATTTTGTTGAAAAACATAGCCGCCAACAGCCATCTTGGATTTGGCATATAAATTGTCAACAATTCCATTAGAAGACTCTATAGGCCGTACCTCTCACCTAATCTTTTTCATATTTTATATGTAAAGTTGGTATGATGTCTAGATCGGAGGTATCGACACTGGCCATCTTGTATTTGACATAACTTGTCAACATTTCCATTAGTACACCCAACAGGCCCATCCCTCACCTGATTTTTTCAGATTTCAAATGTGGCTTTGGTGTGAATCTGATATCTTTTCAGTAAAACTTGAGTGAATGACTTGGCATTACAGGACTTTTCTATTTAGTTCAGTCCCTTCTTGGACAAGTTGAACAGCAGTGTCATTGACACATTCATGTTGAATTTGTTTGAAACATTTTACAGATAATTAAAATAACAAAGTTTGATATCGTGGGCATTGGTGAAGGGTTAACACATCTGCTGGCCTGTTTGTTTATTGTTAGTAATTGTTATTTCTTTACCCTCAGAGGGTCATATACCTGTTTTCTATTATGTTTTAAGCCTCACAATCTAGTGATTTTTGTCCAGTTTATTAACATGGGTAATTTAACATAAACCAGTGAATTCTTATTTTTTCATGTTTGTGTTCACAATAAGAAGAGAGCATGTGACAGGAAAAGTGACTATGCAGGAGATCCTGAGCAACAGATTTTTATCTTCTGTTTAGACCTTGTTTAGAATAGTTTTATGTCTCATGATTTTTTTTTTTATTTGTTTCAGAGGTTTCCAAACATTATAACTCAAAAGTTTCCTTAGAGCATCAACTTCCAACAGCAACAACAAAGTTAAAAACAACTGATGAATGCATCGTCTCATCATTAATATCACTAGTCACATCATCGGGAAAAGTATGTATTATAAATGTTTAGTAAATCACATGTTAAATTCTAGTATTTTGATTGGTGAGGTAGAAACATTCTGTTCAGATTAGTATTCCTCAAACTTTTACTTAGGGAACACTGTACCTTATATAGAGACAATGTTAATATCATGATTTTTTTCGAAGTACTTCTCCTGAAAAAGGTACACTAACAGTTATTTGGCACCTCGGTACTTTTCATCTTCCAATTCTGCTGGCCTTGCTTACGAGCATGATTATGTGTGATTTCAGTATATGCATTTTCAACTGGGTAAATAATTGCTTCATTTCTGTTTTGTAGGAAACTGTTTCATCTTTTCTTTAATTCCTAAGTCCTCTGGTTAATTTAAGTTAATAACTAACGTATATATATATGTCTACAGCTGCAGATGACATAACAGTATTTGTTCATCATTGTTGGCTGCCTGTACTGGCAGCCAACAATGATGTAAAAACACTGTCAAGATAAATGCATCATAACAGCCTGGAAATAAGCAGACTGTCATCTGCAGAATGAGGTCCCTAGAGGGTGAATTTGGTGATGCTACCCTACACAGCAGCGTAGCATTACTAAATTTCCCCCCTGTGAACCTGACAATCTGAATCATCAAGGTCTCAGGTCTAAAACCGAAAGAAGTATCCAGAGGATAAATTTGGGGATTTTAGCCCACTGTATGGGATAGCATTAGCAAATTCACCCACTGTGCACCTCATTCTGCAAATGATCAATTGCTTATTTCCTGACTTGTACCAGTCTAGTTCTCAAGGAAGAATACACTTGAGACAACTTTTTCAGAGCAATACAAAAGTAGCAGTTTGTGACTGTAACTTAACTGGTTGAGTGCAAGAAGCCACTATCAGGGCTTTCAAAAAAATGAGGGCAACAGAGCAAAAGCCAATATTTTCCTTGCTCATGTTTCATATTCAGCCAAACGCAAATGATATATTTTTAGCTCATCTTGACAAAGTCAAGCTGAGCTAATCTCATCGCTCTCCGTCCTTCGTCCTTCAACACCATGTTTTGGTCTTCTCCTCCAAAGCCACTGGGCCAATTCAAGTGAAAGTTTGTGTGAGTGATGGTCCCAAAGGGGCATTTCATTTTTGTTCAACTCAGCATGCCCAGCCCCATAGGGAGGGAGTGGGGGAAAATGCTCCAAAATATTTTTAAAATCTTCTTCTCAAGAACCAGTGTGTACAATGACTTGATATTTCCTATGGAGCTTCCATATGAGGTGTAGAATCAATTTTTTTCAAACAAAGTTCATGAAGTAATATTTGGCTTTGTAATAGGAGGGGTAAGATTTTTGGCCCCGCCCAAAATTTCTATTTTCCGAACCGATGGTCCGGTATGAACCAAATTTGGTTTGTGGTAGTATTGGGTCATAAGTACTTGACCCATGCAAAAAAAAAAATTCCCGCATCCCCATGGGAACCCTGGGAGCTAAAAATAGAAATATTTTCAAACGCCCATATTTCCCAAACCCCACAGAACAGAGAGCTTTTATTTGGTATGAAGTATCCTTATGACCAGTAGAACTGAATGGTAAAAAAAAATTGCCATTGGTTATGTTAGGGTGTTCTGTAATGGGCATCGAAAAAATGCTGAGTCAGCATATTTGCAAAAATTTTAAAAACATTTTTCTCCAGAACCAATCATCAGAATCTTTTGATATTTGGTATACAGCATTCATAGGGGGGTCAGATAAAAGTTTGTTGAAATAAAGCTCATTGGTTCATATTTGGGCTCTCTACAGGAGCCCGAAGTTTTAACATAGGGTAATATGGGGAATATTCTTTAAAAGTCTGCTTCTTCAGAACCACCAGTCAGAATCTTTTAATATTTGGTATACATCATTGTTATGAGGGCCAGATTCTAGATTGTTCAAACCAAGTCCCTAGGTTAATATTTGGGCTCTCCTACGGAAGCCCAAATTTTATCTTTGTTCAATATGGAGGGTAATTTAAAAAAATCTTCTTCTTCAAATCCATCAGTCAGAATGCTTTGATATTTGGTATGCAACATCTCTATGGGATTCAGATTCAAGTTTGTTCAAATCAGATCCCTAGGTATATATTTGGGCTCACTATGGTAGCCCAAATTTTTACTTAGTGCAGTATGAGGAAATTTCTTTAAAAATCTTCTTCTTTAGATCCACCAGTCGGAATGCTTTTATATTTGGTATACAACATCTCTGGGGGGGTGGGGGGGGGGGGGGGGTTTCCAGGTTGTTCAATTCGAGTGCCTAGGTTAATATTTGGGCTCCATATGGGAACATGAAATTTAACTTAGTACAATATGAGGGAATTTCTTCAAAAATCTTCTTCTTCAGATTCACTTGTCAGAATGCTTTCACATTTGGTATACAACGTCTCTAAGGGGGACAGATTCAAGTTTGTTCAAATTGGATCCATAGGTTAATATTTGGGTTCGCTATGGTAGCCCAAATTTGAACTTAGTGCAATTCGAAGAAATTTCTTTACAATTTCTCTTCTTCAGATCCAACAGTCAGAATGCTTTCATATTCGGTACACAACATCTCTAGGGAAGTCAGATTTAACTGTGTTCAAATCAAGAGCCTGGGTTAATATTTGGGCTCTCTATGGGAACCAGAATTGGCCATTTTGCTGAAGAATTAAAAATTTTGTATTCAGTACCCTCTAGAGGTATTAAGATTAATCCACATAGGTTGTATCAAGGGGGCTTCATAGGGGAGCTCTACATTTTACTTATGATCAACTGAAGAAAAGGCATGATGCCCAGATTATTTTTGTCACTCCTGAGGGATTCAAGGATTGACAGTGTAGCCTATGGAGATGGCTTGCCTAATGTAGACTCATTCTTGGACTCTGTTTAAATTGTGTTCTGTACAAGATGAGCACTTCAGGGCACGTGGGGCCTCATGTTTATATATCTCTTTTATTTTTAACCAGTCAAATTGTACACTAATTAATCATTCCAATGAGGGGTCATAACCTATGTTTTTGAGACATAAAATGAAAAAATAATGAAAATTAACTGCCTATTTTTAGCTCAACTTTGGCGAAGCCAAATTTGAGCTTATGCCATGGCCAGTTTTCCGTCGTCTGTCTGGCTGTCTGGTCCGTCTATCCGTCAACAATTCAATACGGCTCGGGCTAGAGGCCGTATTTATGAACCAATCTTTACGAAACTTCTTGGGTACCTTTGTTATGACCGTAGGACGAGAACGCGTTTTTTGGGTCCAATCCGAAATTCAAAGTTGGCCGCTGGCAGCCATTTTGTACAAAATTAGGTGCAATCAGATTTTTGCGCAGAACTTCCATATGAAAGCGATGATTTGAATAATTTTTTGTATGCATGTTTAGTACCATGGGATACATCACATATAATACGGGTTTTTTTTCTCGTGCATAAATTATGCAAATTAGACTAACTTTGATGTATTTAGTGTTACTTTCAGCACTGTAAGTGCAAATGCCAATACGGCTCGGGCTAGAGGTCGTATTCATGAACCGATCTTTACGAAACTTTTTGGGTACCTTTGGTATCACCGTGGGACGAGAACAAATATTTTTGGGTCCGGCCCGAAATTCAAGATGGCCGATGGCAGCCATTTTATACAAAATTAGGTGCAATCAGATTTTTGCACAGAACTTCCATATGAAAGCGCTGATTTGAATAATTTTTTGTGTGAATGTTTAGTACCATGGGATACATCACATATAATACGGGGGTTTTTTCTCGTGCAGAAATTATGCAGATTAGATGCACTTTGATTTTTTTCAGTGCTACTTACACACAATAAGTACACATGTCAATTTGGCTCGGGCTAGAGTCTGTATTTATGAACCGATCTTCACGAAACGTCTTGGGTACCTTTGTTATCACCTTGGGACGAGAATGAGTGTTTCTGGGTGCGGTCCAAAATTCAAGATGGCTGCCAGTGGCCATTTTGTACCGAAATTAGGTCTAATCAGTTTTTTGTACACAACTTCTATACGGCTCAGGCTAGAGGCCGTATTTATGAACCGATCTTTACGAAACTTCTTGGGTACCTTTGTTATCACCGTGGGATGAGAATGAGTGTTTTTGAGTGTGGTCCAAAATTCAAGATGGCCACCAGGAGCCATTTTGTACCAAAATTAGTGCAATCAGTCTTTTGTACAGAACTTCTGTATGAATGTTCTGATTTGAATAAAGTTGTGTATGAATGTTTAGTAACATGGAATACATCACATATAGTACGGATTTTTTTCTTGTGCCGAAATTATGCAAATTAGATGAACTTTGATTTATTCAGTGCTACTTATACACTGTAAGTGCACATGTCAATATGGCTTGGGCTAGAGGCTGTATTTATCAACAGATCTTCACGAAACTTCTTGGGTACCTTTGTTATCACCTTGGGATGAGAACGAGTGTTTCTGGGTGCGGTCCAAAATTCAAGATGGCTGCCAGTGGCCATTTTGTACCGAAATTAGGTCCAATCAGTTTTTTGTCACAACTTCTATACAGCTCGTATTTATGAACTGATCTTCACAAAACTTCTTGGGTACCTTTGTTTTCACCTTGCGACAGGAACGAGTATGTTTTGGGGTGCCTTTGTTATCACTGTGCTATGAGAACAAATAGTTTGGGGTTCAGTCAGACCCACTCTGGGATTCAAAGATTTCTTTTCTAGTTTAGCATCTGACTGTCACCCACCTTTACAATACTTTACCTATACATTTGTTACAGGCTACGGTCAGTATTTATGTACAGACCGTTACAATACTTTATATGTACCTTTGTTATCAGGTCATTACCTAGATGTTTGTCATTGCTGTGACACATACTATACATGTACATGTCTTAACAAGTTGAGCTACAGTTTCATTGACACTTTCATTTAGAATAGTGCTGGCCCATTTTGCCCATTACGTAGGGTTAAAAGTCTGTCAAGATTTCAAAGATTTCATCAAGCAAGAGAGATAATTGGCTCCTTGTTTAGTGCATGGATGGTGTTCTTGTTTGTCTCAATAATGCCCCAGGTGGTCAAAGCAAGAAACTCTTCAGACATCTTGTGTTTGTTTTTTCTTGTATTGCAGATGTCCCTCCAAAATAACTTTTAAGAGTCATATTTAAAAAAAATAACTTATGCACCTGAAGTAATTGCCAACTACTGCTTTATTTATTTGGGGAAGGCAAGGGTGGATTGACTCCTAGCCTTCTTCATGCAGATGTTCCAGCTCAGTATAAAAATACTGTTACCCAGGAAAGATATGTTCCTGCTCTTGTTAGTAAAATAAAACCATATAAATAAGAGTAGTCCTTCCATGCTCAGTGGTTATGGCAATGGACTCCAAACTGAAAGCTCCACGGTTGGATCCTTACAAGAAATAACTGTGTTGTGTCCTTGGGCAGGGCACTTTATCCTGATTGCCTATTCTGGGGCATGATTGTTCTGTGTACAAAGACATGCTGCACGTCGATGGTGCACTTGCCTTCAACCAATGCTAACCCTACTTGTGCAGAATTAGTACATTGAGGTCTCTGACAGTTGCTTGCTATTGCTCATTGGTTCTCTCTTGTACTTCGGCTTCCTCCACATGCAAAACTATCTGACACAAGGTGACCCTGTCTATTGAAAGTGTTATTAACCTCAATAAAAAAAAGAAAAATTCCACCCATGAATAATTTCTTAATGCCAGTGGTGACTTGATTTTCTGAGAAATCCAAAAAAAAATACTTAGCAGGGTAAGAATTAACCCTTTACCTAACATGAAAACCAGATGACACCTGCAAAAAAAAAAATTCTTGAATAATTAATTTTTTTCATTCTTTTTAGAATAGCACTGGCTTGTTTTGGATGTTACGTTGGGTAAAGGGTTAAAGAACAAATTCCAGCATTGACAAATTTTCAGGCATAAAAACAGATTTCAAATCAAGCAGAAACAAGAATGTCTTTAAGTTAATTATTGGGTTCATGGTGGTTCATGGGTTCATGCTTTGTACTTCAAATCAAAAAGCTACTGGTTCAATCCTGGTACACATCATCTGCACTGTGTCCTTTTGCAAGACACTTAACTCCTTGCCTCTGTGGGCATTTTTCATGCCCAGTACAAAAATACCCCATGATCTAGTAGAAGAGTAATTCTTCCTTTTGTTAACAATACATACACCTAAAAATAGAAGTAATTCATTCATCAAAAATGTCTTAGTGCCAGACTTGATTGAATTTGTCTTGCAATCAAGTCATGGCTGCATAACAGCAGCCATGACTTGATTTCATGAAAATTTCAAGCAAGTATTCAGCAGGTTTAGAGTTAATCCCAGTTGCTGAAGTGGGAACACAGTGACACTGTGCACTAAGTGTACTGCACATCAATGGGACACTTGCCGTCAACAATCTTAACCCTGTTTGTGCCGGGTTAGTATGTTTGAGAGTCTGACAACCACTCACTGCTGCTAGGTGGTTCTCTCCAGAAACTGCAGCTTTCAGCACCCATAAAACTGTATGACAGGATATGACCCTGGTTGTTAAATGTGTCATTAACCCCAAATAAATAAATTCAGATAAATATCACTATTCGATTACATTGAAAATCTAGGCAATATTTGTCTGTCAATATAGGCAGCCATAGTTGATTAGAAGTGATTGCCACATGTGTAGTCTAGGAGATGATGGTGAGGTGTAACTTGTCAAAAATAGTCTTACTTGTGCACATATATATTATCACCATTATGTTTATGTACAAAATGTTGTATGAGAGTCAATCTCTTGTTTCTCTGGCCATATCTCAACGAGTCGAGATACAGTCTTAGAAAGAAGAGTGAGACCATAATACAACATTTTGTAATTTTTATACAACCAGTGGCCCAGACTAGCTGGTGCTAACTCAGAAATTATTCCAGGGCCAAACACAAATTTTGCTCCCCAGTCCCCCCAAATTTGCATGCAAAACCGAAAATTCAATGTCCTATCTGGTCCTCCATACTTTTAAGATCTGCGCATTTGCAGAATCCAGGAAGACACCGAAATTGTCGCCAACCATCATTCTTTGTTTGGCCCTGAAGTTAGCAACAATGAACTGACATCTGTGCTTTTAAATCTCATTTTTGAGGATGCCAGACACAAATCAAAGGTAAAATTGGTGGATCCAAGGATATAATTGGATCATGGAAGTGAACAATGGTGGTCAGGAACGTTCAGGGCTGTAACTTTATAATTTTTATCAAAATTATTTCATGTCTCCCAATTTCGGGACATGGGCCTGACGTCATCATTCTTGCTAATGGTTTTCCTCTGTTTGTTAAGTGTTCCTTTCCTGTCCTTCCTTGAAGCCCTCCTGTCAAACTCCCAAGCTTTGTTTTTATTGAAATTTTTTATAAAATTTCTTGGGAGTTTGATGTGTATTACAGAATGTTTATTCTGCATATCCCTTGGTTATGTCCTCACCCTAGGGGGGTTCAGGTGTTTGGGTCATGCATCTTCTGTTCGATGTATCATTTTTTCTTCATCTGAAGATCTTGATTTACATCAGGTAGCTTTAAAATCTGTTACTGACTTCGGGCCTGTTTTCTTCAGGGCCTGGGGTCTTGTTTCTGTTTTTTTTCTTTGACCTTTACATTGGCAATGTCCTATAAATATATGTTGTATCAATTTATTATACCCCACGCAACGAAGTTGCAGGGGTATAATGTTTTTGACATGTCTGTCTGTCAGTCCGTCAGTCCATCAGTCTGTCAGTGCATCAGTCTGTCAGTCAGTCCTACTTGTTTTCCGTACTTTTTTTCTACACGCTTCCAGATATTGAGCTGATTTTTGGTATGTGAGTCTAACATGGTGGCCTACAGATCAAGTTTGCATTTTGTTTTATCAAAATTACGGCCCTTGGACTCTGAAAAATTCGTCAAAATTACAGTATTTTTATACTGTACCAATGACCCAGACTTAGCTGGTGCTTACTCTAACAAAACCAGGGCCAAACACAAATTTTGCCCCCCAATCCCCAAAATTTGCATCCAAAACCAAAAGAAATCATGTCCTATAGGACCTCCATACTACGCCCCCACTACGCATGCGCAGTGTCAAGGACGTCCCGAAATTGGCGCCAATTATCATTCTCTGTTTGGCCCTTCATCAGTCAACATCTCACTGATCTTTGTGCTTGTAAATCTCAGTTTAAAGGATGCCAGACACGTAATTTTTGGAGAAATGGTGATTCTAAGGAGGATATAGAAGGAGGAGAGGAAAAAGGAGTGACAAAAAATAATCAGGGCTGTACTTAAAATTTTTTCTGAAATTATCTTAAGTTGCCTATTTTCGAGGCATGGGCCTGTTGTTGTCATTCTTGCTAAAATGTTGCACTGCTTATTCAGTGTTTCCTCTCCCCTGGCCTTCTAAGTCCCCCCTTGCAATTCTCCCATGCTTTTGGCATATTTTTGAGAAAGTTCATTTCTAAAATTCTCTTGGGAGAGTTGCTTGGTTACAGAATGTTTTCTGTTATTTTCCCCATAGTTACGTTTTCACCCATGGGTGTATAAACGTTGTGTTCTGCATCTTCCATCTGATGTTCTGCAGATTTTCCCCTGGGAGTCTCTGTCTTGCATCAGATAGAGTGTAATTTTGATGACTGATTTCGGGCCAGTTTTTTCAGTGCCTGGAGTCATGTTTTCTGGTGTTTTACACTGTTTGTTTACATTGGCAACAGCCTTTTTTGAGGGGGGCTGTTTGCCTTTGGTGTAGTTTATCTCACTATTAGATACATTTATATTATCCGTAAGTGTCTCATTAATTATTTAATATAAATTTAAAATTTTTGACCACACTTAGCCATCGGATCCATCGGGGCTCAACGTTACTTTTCAGAAACTTGGGCTTCGCTGAAAAAATATTTTTTCAAAATTATTTTGATTTGCAATTGTTTTTTCATTATTTATGGATCATGTTATTATGTATCTTTGTGTCAGAGGTTTGTGCGAGTAACTAGGACTTGTTGTTGACTTTTCACAATGAAAGGATATTGTTCAAATTGTAATGGGAAGAAATCTTCCTCTGACTTTCATGATCATTGTATTAATTGTAGTCAGTGTTCTCGCACTAATCCCTGTTCTATATGTCTATATTGGGATGACAAACATTGGAAACGTGTGTCACGGAATGTTGTTACTGGAGAAAGGGCTATGCCGGCTCTTTCTCCGCAAGGTCACTCTACTCTCTCAGTTTCTATTTCAGAGGAACAAGAACAGGGTGATGTTTCCATGTTATCTTCTGCAAGTGCGCTTCCGTCGTCACAAATGAATTCAGAGCTAGCAGCAAAAGTGCTCATGGAGATTAAACAAATATCGTCCGCTAGCTCGCCCAGTGTAGCGTCCATTCACCGAATGGTTCGGCAGCCGGGTTCGTCCGATGCGGTCCAGGAGGAAATGTTGGGTGATGCGAGCACTATAAACATTCAATGTGCACACCCAGTGACTGCGGATAGTAAGCGAGATCAGAGGAAGCCTTTGAGTCCGGTTCCTAGCTCGTCCAGGTCCAGCCGGGCCGCGAGCGAGAGAGGCCCCCTCTCTCGTACAACAACATCTGGGACCAGATGTTGTGGTACAAAATGTGTCGCAAGTGGAGCATACGTCCGTCGCTCGGGACGTTCCATTGTATAGGCAGTCCGCGGAGACTGCTCAGGCTTCTTCTTCTCGTCAGCGCACACGACCGCACCTTGGCTGCGTGACCGCCGATATCTTACCATCTTCGGCGATCTGGGATTCTTCGGCGACCAGGTCACACCATCCGGCAGCCAGGGACACGAGGCCGATGGACTCCGGACGTTCGCATAGAAAAAGTATGCGGGAGCCATCTGATGCGGAGCTGCCCTCGGCGAAGCAGCGGAAGACTGCGCCTCCGCAGGTCTCGATGCCGGACATTCTTGTGCAGATAGCACAGCTTATCCCAGCAGCCGACAGAAACGGTGTCGGATCGGGAATTATCCGACGGCGCTGGGTCGGTACGCTCCGCCGAGGCATCGGGGGCGGACAACCAGGAGCATCATGAGGTCCGACCGGATGGTGAAAGGGATACGGATGATTTGGAGCTATCCCTTTCGGAACAACATAAAGCTGCCGTGGACTTCATCCGGCACTTTCTCCCTCAAGTTGTTCCGTCGGGCCAGACTGCTGCGGTTCCGGACAAGAGGATTATAGCGTCATTGGACTCTGAATTTTTTGAGCAGTTCAGGGACATCGCTCCCGAGTTTCTGTCGCAGTCCAATAATGTTGCAAGAACATTTGAATTATTGAACGACGCTATATTTAAACTTGCTTCCAAGACGGGGAAAGCAGGTTTCTTGTCCGCCAATACTCTCAACCTGCCTTTCATTAATGCAAGGAATAAATTCGACACGGCAGGACAGGGTATTCCGAGAGTTCCTCTGCGTATGGACGACGAGGCAGAAGACTTAGAGCTATCATTACCGTCGTCGGCTTCTATTCCAACCACGGTGTTGGAAACAGCTATTTCGTCTAACAGAGCCAATTTAGATGCCTTATCTTACGCAGATCACCTTACTAAGGCGTTATCACTGCGCCTTCAAGGGAAAGAATTTCAGGATATACAATCCTCTTTAAGACTTCTTTCAAGGGCAGTAGCTTATTCCACGTGTAACTCCGCCCTTTCAGTGGCAAACCTGGAGTTGGTTAGACGTGACGCAGCCCTAGCTACATCCACACTCGTGGATACTAAGGTGCAGAACTCTCTTAGAGTCGCTTCGGTCTCCGGAGAACTTCTCTTTGACGGCAAGCTTTCTGCTCTTTATGATAAAATTACAAAGAAAGCTTCAGATTCTCTGTTGTTCAAATCTGCTTCTAAGAAGTCGGATACGGCAGACAAGAATAAAAAAGGCACTTCTGGGTCTAATGCGCCCAAGAGAGGTTCCTATAGAGGTTCCGGTGCGTCCTCTTGGTCTTATTCGAGAAACCGTCAGGGTAGCGACTCTCGTTCGGGACGTCCTTCGGGCCGGGACAACCGGTCGGACGCCCCGAGGTCGACGGGACGTGGAGGACGTGGTTTCTCCTACCGCAGGCCTCGCAGGTCCAGGAGGTGATGGCTTAAACCTCTATCGCGTACCGGTTGGCGGAAGGTTGTCGAGCTTTTCACAAGAATGGGCATCGATTACGGACGACCCTTGGGTGAGAGGAGTGACTTCGGAAGGCCTAAAGATATCCTTCAAACGAAAGCCTCCATTAACTCGAAGTCCAAAGTGGACTCAACTTCCATCAAATCCGCAGAAAAGAGACGCTCTATTATCAGAGGTGCAGTCTCTTTTAATGAAGAACGCGGTAGAGGTCGTAGAAAACCAGGAGACTCCGGGATTCTACAGCCATCTGTTTCTGGTTCCGAAACCAGACGGCTCGTTCCGTCCAGTCATAGATCTGAACTGGATAAACAAGCTGATCATCGCTCCGAAATTTTATATGGAGACGATTCGGTCGGTCAGAGCGAGTATTCGGGTGAACGATTATGCATCAAGCATAGATCTCAAAGATGCGTACTTTCACGTCATGGTACATCCGACATTCCGAAAGTATCTATGCCTCGCAGTCCTAGGAGTGGTGTATCAATTCCGGGCGATGTGCTTCGGACTGAATCTAGCACCCTGGGCTTTCACTCGGGTAATGAACTCGGTAATGATCTATTTCCGAGCTCATTCGTCTACGGTAACGTCGGCCTACCTGGACGACATTCTTCAGAGGTACGGCAACGAGTTAGCGCTTCAGAACGATGTTCAGAATCTACTTGTATTGCTCCGATGTCTCGGTTTTATAGTAAATGAGGAGAAGTCGGATCTGGTGTCGTCCAAGTCATTCACACATCTGGGAATGAGCTTCGAGACACACAACAATCTCGTTCGTCTGCCGTTAACCAGAGCGAAATTAGTCAGTTGTTATGCTCGCTATTGTCTGCACGCAGACAAAGTCACAGCGAGAGAATTTATGAGACTGATAGGTCTGTGCGGAGCCGCTGCGGATCTCATTCCGATGGGGCGGTTACGCACGCGTCCTCTCCAAATTTTCTTGACTCAGAATTGGAGTGTGAAAATTCATTCGCTCGACGTAGACGTTCTCTTGTCAGATCAAGTGAAACAAGAGATTCAGACTTGGGCAAATATTCAGTGGTTAACTCAGGGAGTTCCGCTGCAGTTGCCGGATCCGAGTTTTACCATTATGACGGATGCCAGTCAAACAGGTTGGGGTGCATCATTGATCCCAACGGATTCGAGATGCCAGGGTCTTTGGGATCCGCAATTCCTGTGCAAGCACATAAACATCAAGAAAATGATGTCAATTTGGCTTGCGTTACGTCATTGGATGGACATTATTCACAATGCTCATGTCCAAATCCTATCCGACAATACGACAGTAGTGGTGTATATACGGGATCAGGGAGGCACTCATTCAGTTCCGTTGTTCAATCTAACGGAAAGAATCCTTCTGTTTGAGCTAGAACATCAGGTTCTTCTTTCGGTCCGTCACATACCAGGTCGTCTGAATGTGCTAGCAGACTCCCTTTCACGAAAGGGTCGCTTGTTGCCGTCGGAGTGGACTCTCAACAAACAAGTATTCAATCAGATTTGCTACCAATGGGAACGGCCAATGATAGACTTATTTGCGACACATCTCAACAATCAGTTGCAGACGTATGTGTCTCCGTGTCCGGATCCAAGAGCATTTGCAGTAGATGCTCTGTCGATCCCTTGGGACGGAATGATAGGATATGCGTATCCTCCAGCGCCGTAAATTCAACAAGTGTTGTTAAAGATAAAACAATGTCAATGCAAGATTCTGTTGGTAGCATCTCTGTCGCCACAGAGACCGTGGATAAATCTACTCAGGTGTCTGTTGTGGGACCTACCGCGAAAGCTTCCTCCACGGGAGGATCTTCTTTCGCAGGGGAAATCGCGTCAACTCCATCACAACCCGCAAGGTCTCAACCTTCACGTTTTTCCGTTGTGCGGTCCTTCTTGCATGGCAAGCACTTTACAGGACGAGCAGTGGATGCGATTTCTAACTGTAGGAGGACCTCCTCTTCGCTAAACTATGCGGCTAAGTGGAAGGTTTTTCGTCGTTGGTGTAGGGATCATTCTGTAGATATTTTTGATCCCTCTATACCAGACATTGCAAACTTTCTAGTATACTTGTTTGACGAAATCAAACTGCAGCCTGTTACTATTAAGGGTTATAGGTCTATGTTATCTGATACCTATGCACATCATGATAGTTTACAAATTGGATCTAATGTCTCTTTATCTAAGTTGGTTAGAAACTTCTCGATAAATAGACCCAGAACTCTTAGGTTAATTCCTAAATGGAATTTAGCTTGGGTTCTTCTTAAATTGAAGGAAAAGCCATTTGAACCTCTTGGGACAGTAGATTTCAAATTCTTATCTTATAAGACAGCTTTTCTCTTAGCTTTCTCTTCTGCTAGAAGAGTCAGTGAGCTTCATGCACTGTCGGTGGATGATTCTCACTATCGTAGTGTCGGGAACACTATCACCTTCACTACTAATGTGGGTTTTTTAGCTAAGAATCAGGCTCCTAATAAATATCCGGAACCTATTGTTATTAAGGCTCTTCCGTCTTCAGACGGGCGTAGGCCTTTACTCTGTCCTGTTAGAGCGTTACGTATCTAAAAACAGAGATCTCAGTTTATCAGAAAGGGACGGAAAGGTTTCTTTCTGTCTTTGATGCCTAATAGAAGGGACATTTCGGTCCATTCTATTGCTAGATGGATTCAATTAACTATCCGTACTGCTTATGAGAGTTTATCTTCTTCTCAGCAGTCTGTGCTTAAGATTTCCGCTCATGAAGTAAGAGCTCTTGCTACTTCTTGGGCTTATGCTAATAGTGTTGCTATTACAGATTTAATGAAGGCTGCTTATTGGTCTCAGCCATCCACATTCACAAATTTTTATCTCAGAAATATTGAGTCCATTTCTGGAGACCTGCATTGTTTAGGTCCGTTATCTGTTGCTCAGAATGTCGTCCACTAAACAGTTGCAACTATAGTTATGCAGGCTTTCTGTTCCGGCAGTGACTCCGTCCGGCTGCCCTCTTCGCTCTGGGCTATTTGACCCAGGACAAGGGGAAGGGGGAGGGGGGGGGGGGGGGGGGCGGGTGTTCCCTTAGGTCACCTGCTTTATAGTGAAAAGCAAGGGAATGCCTCCTCCAAAGTCAGTATTTCTGAGTCGCTTCCGGGATGGTTTTAAAGTGTAATATTAATGTTAAAATTCATTCATGTCTTATTTTTAAAGTGTAGCTCGGTGTGAAGCATTTGTATATGTCAAGTGTCAAACGGGCTTTAATATACAATACTCGGACACTTTTAAAAGATTATAAAGAGTCTCAATTCTCTGGACTACTTTATTTATTGGCTTACTTTAAAAATAATTAGTATAAGGGTTATACTGGATGTTAATAGAGAACATGAATATTATTGTGCGCAGTTATTAAGGGTATTGTATCTTTCTAATTTAATATTAAATAAGAAAGATACATGTAAAGCCTAATACTCCTTTTCTCCTTAAGGGGTTACCTCTTTATTATATAGTTGAGCTTATTGGATTTTCCTCCATGTCCTAGGCCCTCCAGCCTTTTTACTATTCAGCTAAGTCTGGGTCATTGGTACAGTATAAAAATGTTAAAAAATTTATAGTAATTTATATATTTTTTATACTTACCAATGACCCAGACGGGGATGGCCCTCCCAGGAGTTGGGAACTCTTGCCTCCCTGCTGAGTACATAGTGCTGACCAGGCACTGCCAGTAAGAATGATAATTGGCGCCAATTTCGGGACGTCCTTGACACTGCGCATGCGCAGTGGGGGCGTAGTATGGAGGTCCTATAGGACATGATTTCTTTTGGTTTTGGATGCAAATTTTGGGGATTGGGGGGCAAAATTTGTGTTTGGCCCTGGTTTTGTTAGAGTTAGCACCAGCTAAGTCTGGGTCATTGGTAAGTATAAAAAATATATAAATTACTATAAATTTTTTAACTTTCCGGACTTTTTTCTACATGCTTCCAGATATTGAGCTGATTTTTGGTATTTTAGTCTGACATTGTGGCCTACAGATCAAGTTTGCATTTTGTTCCGCTCCACTGATTTTTACCGAAATCACGGCCCTTGAACTTTGAAAAGTTCATCAAAATTACAGTTTTGCGAACTTTTTTCCTACACGCTTCCAGATATTGAGCTGATTTTTGGTATGTTAGTCTAACATGGTGGCCTACAGAACAAGTTTGCATTTTGTTCTGCTCCACTGATTTTTACCGAAATTACGGCCCTTGGACTCTGAAAAATGCATCAAAATTACAGTTTTCTAGACTTTTTTTCTACACGCTTCCAGATATTGAGCTGATTTTTGGTATTTTAGTCTGACATGGTGGCCTACAGATCAAGTTTGCATTTTGTTCTGCTCCACTGATTTTTACTGAAATTACGGCCCTTGAACTTTGAAAAGTTCATCAAAATTACAGTTTTGCAAACTTTTTTCCTACATGCTTCCAGATATTGAGCTGATTTTTGGTATTTTAGTCTGACATGGTGGCCTACAGATCAAGTTTGCATTTTGTTCCGCTCCACTGATTTTTACTGAAATTATGGCCCTTGAACTTTGAAAAGTTCATCAAAATTGCAGTTTTGCAAACTTTTTTCCTACACGCTTCCAGATATTGAGCTGATTTTTGGTATGTTAGTCTAACATGGTGGCCTACAGAACATTACCATTGAAACTACAGAACACTGTTTTCTACAGTATTCCTAGAATCTATGTTTATTTTTAAAAAATGATTAGAGCTTGAAATATCGGGCGCGTGGGGTATGTGAGCGTGCTCTCTAAGGTTCTAATTACTGTAGAATTGTTATAAGATGCATATTATGATATTCCGGTAGTGTAGCAATAATTTTTGGAATTTTGTCCACACTTAGGCTCTATCAGGATACCCTTGGGTTTGTCTTGTTCCCTTTGGGAACTTGGGCTTTTGTCAAAAATTTTTCGAAAATTTTTTTGAAATTAATTTTTCGATTTGTATTTTGAATATTGATTATTATGTATCATTATTATATATTTATTGTGGAGTTGGTGGGAGTACTATCGACTTTATTTGATTAATTATGAAAGCTTTTTGTTCAAAATGCAAGGCGAGGAAATCTTCCTCAGATTTACATGCTTGTTGCCTTGCTTGTAGTCGATGTACTCCCGCTAATTCTTGTCCTACATGTGTTGATTGGGATGACAAACGTTGGACACAGGTGTCACGGTATGTTCTTAGCGGTGAGAGGCCAATGCCGGTCCCCGTAAAGTCAATCAAGTTTCTCAGTTTCTTTTTCAGAGGAACAAGAACATGGTGATGGTTATGTGACACCTACCAAAAGTGTGCTAATGTTCTCGCACTCTGATGAGCAAACAGAGCTAGCTGCTAAAGTGCTCATGAATATTAGGCAGGGGATAAAGCCACTAGCCGGTGGTTTTAGTCCCTTGTCTGCAGCTAGCTCGACCAGCGAAGCGGTTACTCTGGCCATGGGTACCGTGATGCCGGGTACGTCCTTTGTGGTCATAAGAAGTGGATAGCATAGAGTGAGCACTTTAAAACATCAACATGCTCACCCAGCAATGATGGAACAAGGGAAGAAGCCAGCAAGTATTGTGGGAAGCTTGGTGAGATCTGAAAGGACCGCGAGCAAGAGAGGTCTCTCTCTATCCTAGCAACACCTGGGGCCAGATGTTGTGGTAAAGAACTTGCATGAGTCCGAGCATACGTCCACACCTGCCATTTGGGATGCTCCATATAGATTGTAGCTGGCCTCGGCTACAGTTACGACTTCTTCCACTGCATCTGCTAAGCACACACAACCACATCCTAGCTACCTGACTTCGGATATCCAGCCTGCTATGCGAAGAAGGGACCATGCTTCGCCGGTGAAGTCGGACCATCCAGTAGCTAGGGAGATGAGGCCTCGATTATCGGGACGTTCGGAGAAAAGAGCCATCTCTGACACACTGTCCCAGGAGCAGCAAGCGGTGAAGAAACAGAAGACCACTGCTCCTCAGGCCTCGGTGACGGACTTGCTGTCACAGATTGCACAGCTGATCGCAGCATCCCAGCAAGTGCAAGAGCAGCCTCCTTCAGACCCAGAACATGAGCTGTCGGACAGTGCTGGGTCGGTCCAGTCGTCTGTTCACGCAGATGCAAGGGACCAAGATTCACAACTGATTCCCTTGGATGGTGAAAGGGATATGGAAGAACAACACATGGTTGCGATGGTTTCATCCATCAGTACTACCCTGAATTTGTTCCATCGAATCAGAATGCTGTGACGACAAGGAAGAAACCGCTGGATGCAGACTTTATGCAAACAAACGAGGAGGTCCTTTCTTTTCTGGTTCAGTCTAGGCAGGTGTCGCAGGCCTTCGGCCATATAGACAACGCCATGTTTAATCTCTCCAGTGCGAGAAAGAAGGGCAGTTTCTTAACCTCATCTTCTATAAACATACTGTTTCTTGGACCACGTTCATTTAAAACGGTCAAAGAAGAAGTTCAGAGAGTTGCTTTGCATTTGGATGAGCAGGCCGAGGATCTAGAGATATCCTTACCTGGATCATTCACAATTCGCTCAGACACAATTGAGACGTCAATTTCTTCAAATAGAGTGAATTTGAATGCTATGTCTTATGCAGATCACCTTTCTTCAAGAGCTATGGTGCAACGTCTCAACGGAAAGGAATTTGAGGACATTTGTACCACTCTAAGAGTTCTTTCCAGGGTAATTATGTATACCACATATAACTCCGCCCTAACAGTGGCTAATTTGGAGTTAGTCAGACATGATGGTGCCCTTGTGTCATCATCACTGATAGATAACAAGGTGAAAAACTCTCTCCAAGTCGCTCCGGTCTCTGGACATACTATATTCGACGACAAGCTTTCATTAGTCTATGACCAGGCTACTAAGAAAGCGTCTAATGCTCTGCTTTTAAAGTCATCGTCTCATCAACTCGCTGCAACAGACAATAGTAAAGGAGAACGTTCCAGACAGAAATCGTCTAAAGGGGACTCCTCATGAGGGTATAAGAAACCCTCTTATTCTTACTCTGGAGGTCGTTAGTATAGCGACTCGGGAAAGGGCCGGAGGTCTGATCGGGACTATCGGTCAGATGCCCCCAGGCCGACGGGACGAGGTTCTTTGCGGGGAGGACGTGGTTTCTCCTCCTGTAAGCCTTGCAGGTTGTACAGGTGATGGTCAAGACCTCTATTGCTTACCGGTTGGCGGAAGGTTATCAAGCTTCACGAAAAACTGGATAACATTCACGGAAGACCAGTGGGTGAGAATTGTAATCTTGGACAGCCTACGGCTATCATTCTGAGCAAAATCCCTACTAACAAGTTGTCCGCGTTGGACAAATCTTCCGTCAGATCCTTGCAAAAGAGAGTCTTTACTAGCGGAGGTAAAAACTCTCTATCAAAGAAAGCTATAGAGGTCATCGAGAATCAAAATTCTCAAGGTTTCTACAGTCACCTGTTCCTAGTACCGAAGCCAGACGGCTCGTTCCGATCGGTTATAGTCCTGAGCTGGATAAACAAGCTCATTGTGGCTCCAAAATTCTATATGAAGACTATTCGGTTAGTAAGGGCGAGCGTTCGAGTGAATGACTATGCCGCAAGCATAGACCTAAAGAATGCGTACTTCCATGTCCTGGTACATCTGGCATTCAGAAAGTACCTGCGGTTTGCCGTACAAGGGAAGGTGTATCAGTTCAGAGCAATGTGCTTTGGTCTGAACCTGGCTCCCTAGGCATTCACTCGAATAATGAACTCAGTAATGTCACACTTCCGAGCTCATTCGTCTGCGGTCCTGTTGGCTTACTTGGACGACATTCTGCAGAGATACAGCAACAGAATTATTCTTCAGAATGATGTTCAGAGTCTGCTTCTATTACTCCGACGTCTCGGTTTCGTCGTAAACAAGAAAAAGTCGGATCTAGCTCCGTCCAAGTCATTCATTTACTTGTGAATGAGCTTCGAGACTCACAACAATCTGGTTTGTCTGCCGTTACCCAGAGCGAAATTAGTCAGTTGTTATGCTAGCTTTTGTCTACACTCAGACGCATTAACAGCGAGGGAATTCATGCGATTGTTGGGGCTGTGCGGAGTGGCTGCGGATCTTATTCCGAGGGTTGTCTGCTCACGTGTCCCCTCCAGATATTCTTTACTCAGAACTGGAGTGTGAAGATGCATTCACTCGTAACCAGTATTGCTTTAACGGACCTGATAAAACAAAGGGTTCACATGTGGGCAGATATTCAGTGGTTAACTCAGGGAGTTTCGCTGCAACTGCCAGATCCGGCTTTCACTGTTATGACTGATGCGAGTCAGACGGGTTGGGGCGCTACCCTAGGTCCCGCAGACTTGAAGTGTCAAGTGGACAGACACATAAACATCAAGGAGATGATGTCGATATGGCTAGCGCTACAACATTGGATTCATATAATAGCAGACGCTCATGTTCAGATTTTGTCAAACAACTCGACAGTGGTAGCGTACATCAGGAACCAGGGCGCCACTCATTCGATTCTGTTATGCGAACTAATGGAGAAGATTCTTCTATACGTCATGAATCATCATGTTCTGCTTTCTGTCTGTCATACACCGGGTCATCTGAATGTAATAGCAGACTCTCTCTCTCGGAAAGGTCGCCTGTTGCCATCGGAGTGGACGCTCAACAAGAGAGTATTCAAGCAGATTTGCTACCATTGGGATCGCCCCATGATAGATCTGTTTGCAACGCATCCGAACAATCAGTTACCGACGTTCGTGTCGCCATGTCCAGACCTTCGAGTGTATGCAGTAGACGCTCTGTCGATCTCATGGGATGGAATGATAGGATATGCGTATCCTCCAACTCCGTTGATTCAGCAGATTCTGTTAAAGATCAAACAGTCTCATTGCAAAATTCTACTAGTAGCACCTCTGTCATCATAGAAACCGTGGATCAGTCTTCTCAGGTGTCTGTTATGGGACGTTCCCCAGAAGAATGCCTGTCTTGAAAGCTGAGAAGGGAGAGTTTGAGAAGAGATGCCCCTCTCACATTAGGAGAGGGCACATCCTCCCAAACTCGCCAACTTCCTCATTGAATTTTGAAAGCTCCCAGAATGGACTTTGGTTGTATTTTAGCTTTCCTTTGAGAATAAAACATTGAAAAAATTTAAAGGGACAATCTGGGAAGAACATTGTCTGCCCCCTCTTGCCCCCGTGGTCTGAAGTCAAGGAGGTCAGCTGCCCCATGCTTCCAGTGTCCATGGGGGCAATTTTTTCAAAGCAGTATAATAAAAGTGTCAGTTTGTGGCTGTATGGGCACTTGAGGGTTAAACGTTATGCATGTAATTTAAATTAACATTTAAAAAGGATTTTGGCTCAACAACATGAAAATATGAAACTTTCTGAAATAAATTTTAGCTCAAGAAGAACCAGTAATAATGGTGAAGACCTGTAACAAGAGGCTCTAAACTATGAGAGGACCTTCTTTATCAGAGGAAATCACGCACACTGCATCACAACTCGGAAGGTCTCAACCTTCACGTATATTTTTATACTGTACCAATGACCCAGACATAGCTGGTGCTAACTCTTAAAATATAGGGCCAAACACAAATTTTGCCCCCCAATCCCCAAAATTTGCATCTAAAACCAAAGAAAACATGTCCTGAATGGCCCTCCACACTTCACCTCTACTGCGCATGCGCAGTGTCAAGGACGTTCCGAAATTGGCGCCATTAATCATTCTAAGTTTGGCCCTTCATCAGTTAACATCTGACTGATCTTTGTGCTTGTAAATCTCAGTTTAAATGATGCCAGACACATAATTATTAGTGAAATGGTGATTCTAAGGAGGATAGAGAAGGAGGAGAGGAAAAATGTGTGACAGAATATTATCAGGGCTGTAACTTAAAATTTTTTAATGAAATTATGTTAAGTTACCTATTTTCGAGACAGCAGCCATTTTGTTGTCATTCTGATTATTTAGTTACACTGATTTTTCAGTGTTTTCCTCTCTCCCTGTCCTTTAAGTCCCCCCTTGCTATTCTCCCATGCTTTTGGCATAGTTTTTGTAATTATTATTACTAAATTTTCTTGGGAGTTTTAGCTGAATAACAGAATGAATTCTGTTCTTTTCCCCATGTTTACGTCTTCACCTACGGGTGGTTAGGCGTTGTGTTCTGCATCTACCATCTGATGTTCTGCAGTTTCTTCCCTGGAAGTCTCTGTTTTGCATCAGATAGTGTATTTTTGGTAACTGATTCCGGGCCTGGGTGCCTGGAGTCTTATTTTAGTGTTTTTACATTCATTGTTTACATTTACAACAGCCCTCTGTGTGAGGGGGGATTTCTTGAAAATAATATCTTGATGTTATTTTAATCATAACTAGATGCATTATTATTGTTCGTAAGTGTTGAATAAATTGTTTAAAATATTTTAAAAATTTTTGTCCACACTTAGGCTTGGGATCCATTGGGGCTCAACGTTACTTTTCAGAAACTTGGGCTGTTCTGAAAAAATATTTTTTCAAAATATTTTGATTTCAATTATTTTTTCTATATTAATGGATCATATTATTATTATGTATTTTGATTGCCAGGGGTTGGTGTGAGTACCAGGACTTGTTTTCTTTTCACATTGAAAGGATTTTGATCAATTGTAATAAGAGGAAGTCTTCCTCTGACTTTTATAATCATTCTATATGTGGTCAGTGTACTCGCATTAACTCGTGTTCTGTATCGTATGATTTCGATGACAACATGGGAAGCGTATGTCACGGTATGTTAGTGGGGAATTGGACACTCCGGTCCTTTCCCCGCAGGGTCACTCTACTTTATCAATTTCTAATTCAGACGATCAAGATTAGGGTGATGTATCTGTGATGTCTTCCAAAAGTGTGCCTCCATCATCACAATTAATGAAGGGCTAGCGGAAAAGTGCTCATGTAAATACGGCAATTGCCTAAGAGGACCCTAGTAGGTTCGACGGCCTTTGACATCTGCTAGCTCGCCCGGTGTAGCGTCCATTCATCGAATGGTTCGGCAGCCGGGTTCGTCCGTTGCCGTCTAGAAGGAGTTTTGGGGTGATGCGAGCACTATAAATCAACCAAATGCACACCCAGTGACGGCGGATTAGAGGGAGAACGGAGGAAGCCTTTTAGTCCGGTTCATAGCTCGTTCTGGTCCATCCGCACGGCGAGCGAGAGAGGCCCCTCTCTCGTACAACAACATCTGGCCCCAGATGTTGTGGTACAAAATGTTTCGCATTCGGAGCATACGTCCGTCGCTCGGGACGCTCCGACATATAGTCAGTCCGGAGTGGACTGTCAATAAGGCTTCCTCATTCTCATGGTAGCGCACACGACCGCTCTTGGCTACGTGACCTCGGATATCCAGTCAGCTTCGCCAGTCAGAGAATCATCGGCGACCAGGTCACACCATCCAGTAGCCAGGGACACGAGGCCTGCACACTCCGGACGTTCGCATAGGAAGTGTGCGGGAGTCAACGTACACGGAGCTTCCGGCGGCAATGCATCGTAAGACCGCTACTGCAAAGGCCTCGGGAACGGACGTGCTTTCCTAAATAGCACAGTTTATCGCAGCATCCCAGCATCAACTGAATCTGTCGCATATTTTTTATCCGATGATGCTGGGTCGGGACGCTCCGCGGAAGCGGGTATGGACGTCCGAAAATTTCATCCGGTCCGACGGGATACCGAAAGGGATTTGGAGGATTTCGAGCTTTCCCTTTCGGAACAACATATGCTGTTGTGTATGTCATCTGACTTGATCTTCTACAGCTTCTTTCGTCAGACCAGAATGCTGCGATGCCGGATAAGAAACTGATAGCGTCGGTGGACTTAGAAATTTTTTGTTCGGTTCAGGGACATTGTCCCTCAGTTCCGACGTAGTCCAATAATGTCACACAAACTTTCGAATTATTGAACGACGCTATATATATTATTATTATATGCTTGCTATAGCCAAGCATTTCTGGTTTCTTGTTCGCAAAGTTACGGAGATGTCTTTCAAAGTGTGCCTCTGTCGTTACAGTTAATGAAGAGCTAGCGGCAATAAGTGCTCATGGAATATGTCTATCGCCTAAGAGATCCCTTGTAGGATCGACGGAGTGACATTCGCTGGCTCACCCGGTGTAGCGTGCATTCATCGAATGGTTCGGCTGCCGGGTTCGTCCGTTGCGGTCTAGGAAGGAGATTTGGGTGATGCGAGCACTATAATTACTTTAGTACTCACCCAGTGACGGCAGATTGAGGACAGATCGGAGGAAGCCTGTTAGTCCGGTTCCTGGCTTGTCCAGGTCCGTCCGGGCTGTGAGCGAGAGAGGTCCCTCTCTCGTCCAACAACATAGGGGACCGCATGTTGTGGTTCAGATATTTTACATTCGGAGCATATGTCTGTCGGTCGGGACGCTCTGTTATATTGACAGTCCGAGAGACTGTCGATAATGCTTCCTCATCCTCACAGCAGGGCACACGACTGCACATTGGCTACGTGACCTCGTGTATCCGATCAGTTTCATCATTCAGTGATTCCACGGCGAATAGGTCACGCCATCCGGTAGCCAAGGGACACGAGGCCTATACACTCCGTTCGCTCGCATATTGGTAGTATGCACGGGGTAACGATCACGGAGCTTCCAGCGGCACTGCATTGTAGGACCGCTTCTCCTCAGGCCTCAGTGACGGACGTGCTATCCGAGTTAGCACAGTTGTTTCGCAGCATCCCAGCAATCGACAGTTTCTTACTCGAATCAGGAATTATCTGACGGCGCTGGGTCGGTGCGGTCCGCGGTTGCATCAGGTACGGACGACCGAACGCTTTATAGGGTCCGACAGGATGGCGAAAGGGATTAGAAAGATTTCGAGTTTTCCCTTTCGTAGCATCGGAAACTGCCATTCATATCTTCTGGCATTATCTTCCAGTGATTGTTATTTCGGACTACATTGCTGCGATGTTGGGTAAGAGACTTATAGCGTCATTGGACACGGAATTTTGGATCGGTTCAGGGACATTGTCCCTGACTTACCGACGCAGTCCTATAATGTCATTACAACATGTGTTTTATTTTTCGACGCTATATATGCATATAAGCCTGCTACCAAGCATGATAGTTTAGTTTCTTGTCCGCAATGCTCATTTCTGCCGTTTTATCATTTATACGAATAATTTATTTTGGCAGAGCAGGGCATACTGAGAGTTCATATGCGTCTAGACGGCGTGGTTATAGACTGGAAATATTCTTTTTCGCCGTCTATGTCTTTTCCAACCACAATGTTGGAAACGACAATGATGTTTAGTAGACTTAACTTAGACGCTTTATCATACGTAATCCATCTTACTGAGGCGTTATCATTACGTCTTCAAGAAAAGATTTACGGGATATTATTCTCAATGTGATTTCTTTTGAGGGCAGTAGTTTGTTCACGTATAACTCCGCCCTTCAGTGGCTGATTGGAGTTGGTTAGACGTGACGCAGCCCTAGCTACATCCACACATGTGGATAGTAAGGTGAAGAACTCTCTCAGAGTCGCTTCGTTCTCGGAGAAGCCTCTCTTCGACGGCAACTTTTCAGCAATCCATGAATTGCTCGATTTACACGTTCTCTTGTCTATCTAGTGTTACAAGAGATTCAGACTGGGGCAAACATTCGGTGGTTGACTCAGAGAGTGCCACTGCAGTTGCCGGATCCGAGTGTGATAGTTATGACGGTTGCCAGTCAAACAGATTGGGATATAATATTGATCCCAACGGATTCGAAATGCCAGGGTCTTTGGGTTCCGCAGTCTCTTAGCAAGCAATTATCTTCCGCGGAATAATGTTTTTTAGGCTTGCTTTATGTCATTGCATGAACATTATTCAGAAACGCATGTCCAAATCCTGTCCGTTAATTCGACAGTAGTGGCGTATCTCCGGAACCAGGGAGGCACTCATTCGTTTCCGTTATTCAATTTAATGGAAAGAATCCGTTTGTTGGTTATAGTACACCAAAATCTGTTTCAGTCCGTCATATTCCGGGTCGTCTGATTGTTTTACCGGACTCCCGTTCACTTAGGGGTCGCTTGTTGCCGTCAGAATGGACTCTCAACAAACAAGTATTCAATCAGATTTGCTATCTATGGGAGCGCCCAATGATAATTTATTTACGACACAGCTTGCTAATCAATTGCAGACGTATGTGATGGCTTGTCCGGATCTCTGAGCTAATGTTGTTAACGCTGTATTGATCTAATAGGACGGAATGATAGGATACGCGTATCCTCCGGCGCTGTTGCTTCAGCAGGTATTGCTAAGATAAACAACCACAATACATTTCTGTTGATAGCATCTCTATCTTCACAGAGACCGTGGGTAATTTACTCTGATGTCTACTGTGGGACTTAACGCGAAATCTTCCTCAATGAGAGGATCTTTTTTCGCTGGGTAAATCGTGTCATCTTTATCACAACCCGCAAGGTCGCAACCTTCACGTATTCCGTTGTGTGGTCCGTATTGCATTGTAAGCATTGTACTGGACGAGCTTTGGACGCGATTTCTTACTATAGGAGATCCTCTTCTTTGCTATTCTATGCGGCTAAAGTGGAGGCTCTTCCGTCGTTGGTGTAGGGATCACTGTGTTCATATTGTTGATCCCTCCATACTACTCATTGCAACTTTTTAGTATACTTGTTTGACAAGATCTACTGCAGCCTCTTATTATTAAGGTTATAGGTTTATGTTACCTCATACCTATGCACTCTATGATAGTTTACAATTGAGTCTTATGTCTCTTTATCTAAGTCAGTTAGTAACTTTTTGATAAATAGACTTAGAATCTTTAGATTAAATTCCTATATGGAATTTAACTTCGGTTCTTATTTAGCTAAGTAATCATTTGAGCCTCTGGAAACAGTAGTTTTCAAATTCTGACCTTTTAGACAGTAATTCTGTTGGCTTCTCTTTTTCTGAAGAGTCAGTGAGTTTCATGCACTATCGATGGATGATTTTCACTTTCGGAGTTTCGGAATCACTACTTCCTTTACTATTTAGGTTGGATTTTTGCATAAGAGTTAGGCTCCTATTATCCGGAACCTATTGTTATTAAGGTCCTTCCGTCTTCATACGGGCATAGGCCTTTACTCTGTCCGGTTAGAGTTTATGTATTTATGAACAGATATCTGTTTAGTACTACGGGCATAAGCTTCTTCTGTCTTTGATGCCTAATAGAAGGACGTTACGCTCCATTCTATTGCTAATGGATTCAATTAACTATCGGTACTGCTTATGGTATATCATTGACTCAGCAGTTGTGCTTAAGATTTCGGCTCATGAAGTAAGAGTTCTTCTACATCTTGGGCTTACATTAATAGTGTCGCTATTATAGATTTTTGAAGGCTGCTCATTGCGCTCAGCCATCCACATTCATGAATTTTTTATCTCAGAAATATCGAGTCCATTTCTGGAGGCCGCTATTGTTAGGTCTATTATCTACTGCTCAGAATGTCATTCATTTAACAGATGCTACTATAGCTAGGTAGGCTGTCTGTTTCGGCAGTGACTCCGTTCTGCTGCCCTCTTCGCTCTGGGCTATTTGACCCAGGGCAAGAAAAAGGGGGGGTGGGGGGGGGGTGGGGGGGAGGGTGTTCCCTTGGGTCACCTGTTTTACTATGAAAACAAGAGGATACCTCCTCCGTAGTTAGTAATTCTGAGCTGTTATTGGGATGGTTGTTTAGTGAGAAGTTTATGTTTTAAAAATTCATTCAAGTCTTAGTTTTTAAGTATAGCTTTTGAATATAGCACGTGTCAACGGACATGATTATGCAATCCTCAGACACTTTTAAGGAGTATAAGAGTCTCTATTCTCTAGACTTACTTTATTTATTGGCTTACTTTAAAAATTATTAGTATAAGGATTATATTGGATATAAATAGAGTACATGGATGTATGATGCTCAATTTTGGAAGGTGTTGTATCTTTCTAATTTATCATAAATAAGAAAGATACATGTAAGGCCTATTACTTCTTTTTCCCTAGAGGGGATGACTCTATTTTATATTATTGAGCGTATTCCATCTTGCCCTATGTCCTTGGCCCTCCAGCCTTTTTACTATTCAGCTATGTCTGGGTCATTGGTACAGTATAAAAATGTTAAAAAATTTATAGTAATTTCTATATTTTTTATACTTACCAATGACCCAGACGGGGATGGCCCTCCCAGGAGTTGGGAACTCTTACCTCCCCGCTGAGTACATAGCGCTTACCAGGCACTGGTTATTAGAATGATTAATGGCGCCAATTTCGGAACGTCCTTGACACTGCGCATGTGCAGTAGAGGTGAAGTGTGGAGGGCCATTCAGGACATGTTTTCTTTGGTTTTAGATGCAAATTTGGGGGATTGGGGGGCAAAATTTGTGTTTGTCCCTATATTTTAAGAGTTAGCACCAGCTATGTCTGGGTCATTGGTAAGTATAAAAAATATAGAAGTTACTATAAATTTTTTAACTTTCGTTGTGCAGTCCTTCTTGCACGGAAAACCGTTTACAGGATGAGCAGTGGACGTAATTTCTAACTGCAGGAGGTCCTCCTCTTCGTTGAACTACACAGTGAAGTGGAATTTTTTTTCAGTTGTTGTAAGGATCATTCGATAGACGTTTATGATCCATCCATACCAAATATTGCCAATTTCTTGATCTACTTGTTTGACGTTCTCAAACTGCAGCCCGTCCCTATTAAGGGCTATAGGTCTATGTTATCAGACACTTATGCTCATCATGATAACTTGGCTATTGGATCTAATGCTTCATTGTCCAACCTGGTTAGAAATTTCTCTATTAATAGACCTAGAACCCTCAGATTAATTCCTAAGTGGAATTTGGCTTGGGTTCTGTTGAAGCTTAAAGAAGCTCCGTTTGAGCCGTTGGATGTTGTAGAGTTCAAATTCTTGACCTATAAAACAACATTTCTCTTAGCCTTTGCATCTGCTAGAAGAGTTAGTGAACTTCATGCATTATCAGTTCTTGATTCTCATTACTGTAGTGTGGGTAATACCATTACCCTAACTACGGAAGTGGTATTTCTGGCCAAGAATCAGACTCCAAATAACTGGTCTGAGCCTATTACCATTAAGGCCCTGCTGTCCTCGTACAACCGAAGACCTCTGCTGTGACCAGTCAGGGCTATGCGCATATATAAACGTCAATCAGATTTTATAAGAAAAGGAAGAAAACTTTTCTTTCTTTCATTGATTCGTAACAGAAAAGATATATCTGTTCATTCAGTTGCTAGATGGGTTCAGCTGGCAATACGCATTGCCTATGAAAATCTATCTTTGGATCAACGTTCTGTTAATAAGACATCAGCGCATGAAGTTAGAGCGCTGTCCACTTCTTGGGCTTATTCTAACAGTATAGCCATTATTGATCTCATGAAGGACACAACCCTCTACATTTACCAAGTTTTACCTGAGAAATTTAGAGTCTCCGGTGACCTTAGATCTTTAGGTCCTCTTTCTTTTGCTCAGAATGTCGTCTGCTAAATGATTATACCCCCCGCAAACAAAGTTTGGGAGGGTATATAGGAATCACCATGTCCTCTGTCTGTCCATCTGTCCGCCTGTCCATCCTTGTAAGCACAACTCCTCCTAAACTGTTTGAAGAATTTTCATGAAACTTTACATAATGGAAGAACTCCATATGAAGATGTGCATGAAGCAATATAATTCCGTTCTGACATTTCCAAGGGGAGATAATCTAACTTATACCATCTGTCCATCCTTGTAAGCGCAACGCCTCCTAAACCGTTTGAAGAATTTTCATGAAACTTTACATAATGGAAGAACTCCATATGAAGATGTGCATGAAGAAATATAATTCCATTCTGACATTTCCAAGGGGAGATAATCTAACTTATACCATCTGTCCATCCTTGTAAGCGCAACTCCTCCTAAACCGTTTGAAGAATTTTCATGAAACTTTACATAATGGAAGAACTCCATATGAAGATGTGCATGAAGCAATATAATTCCGTTCTGACATTTCCAAGGGGAGATAATCTAACTTAGACCGTCTGTCCATCCTTGTAAGCGCAACTCCTAAACCGTTTGAAGAATTTTCATGAAACTTTACACATTGGAAGAACTCCATATGAAGATATGTATGAAGCAATATAATTCCGTTCTGACATTTCCAAGGGGAGATAATCTAACTTATACCGTCTGTCCATCCTTGTAAGCGCAACGCCTCCTAAACCGTATGAAGAATTTTCAAGAAAATTTACACAATGGAAGAACTCCATATGAAGATGTGCATGAAGCAATATAATTGTGTTCTGACATTTCCAAGGGGAGATAATGTAACTTATACATTTCAGGCATGGAGGGGGGGATGGGGGGTATCACTTTGCTCACAGTACCTCTAGTTACATCTATAGTTATTTAGGCAGCCTGTTCCAGCAGTGACGCTGTTCCGCTGCCTTCTTCATTCTGCAGTCTTGTACCTCAGAACAAGGGGGGTGGGGGGGACGTTTTTTTTCCTAGGCCATCCAGCCTTTTTATGATTCAGCTTGTCTGGGCCATTGGTTGTTGTATAAAAATATTATAAATTCTAAATAATTTGTATATTATTTATACTTACCAATGGCCCAGACGGGAATGGCCCTCCCATGAGTGGGCACTCATACTCCCCCGCTGTTTACAACATTTAACAGGCAATTATAGAAAGAATGATGTTTGGTGCCAAGTTCGGTGTCTTCCTGGATACTGCGCATGTGCAGATCTTAAAAGTATGGAGGACCAGATAGGACATTGAATTTTCGGTTTTGCATGCACATTTTGGGGATTGGGGGGCAAAATTTGTGTTTGGCCCGGGATTAATTTTTGAGTTAGCACCAGCTAGTCTGGGCCATTGGTAAGTATAAAAAATATACAAATTACATAGAATTTATAATTTTCAAGAAATTTTTTTTGTAAAATGAGTCTGAAAATTGGGAATTTTAACAGAATCTCACTATTAAAGTCAATAAATTTTCTTCTTTGAGCCATATAAAACTAAAAAATTTTACTATTTTTGCTTGGAAAGCTCACTATTTTGCAGTTTATCAGCTTAACATGTCTGAAACAATGGTGATGATAGATTTATCTTACAATCTCAACTGTAATAACTTGAATAAGACTTTACCTAACGAAATGGCCACATCTTCCCTCATAATTTAAAAATTGAGCTTTATTTTTCTAAAAATTCAACCAAACCATCTCGTGTCACCCCCTTATTGGAATGAGATGGATGAGGTCATTCCAGTGAGGAGTCACATGATATGGTTTTGTTGAAAATTTTGAAAATATTTTTTCCAAAAATAATTAAAATACTAAATTGTGATATTGTTTGCATTGAGTAAAGGGTTAACTAGCATTTTAATATCATATTTCATTTTGAAGGCTCAAAAAAAATGCTTTTCGTTTTGGTTGAAACTGTATGCTGCTGTTTTGAACTTTTGCGATCCTTGGATAAACTTATTGAGTGCCTACATGTTCAATATTCAGAAAAGACTGCACTTTAATACTTCCAGAGATTCAGAAACAAAAGCATAAAAGAAGTGTGGTTCCATAATTTAATAATTATGCTTTTGACAAGTGTTTTTTTCTTTATCTCTTTTCATATTAGAAATGTACAAGGTCCCTCGCAAATGCATTTTGAAAGTGTGTAATGTTCTATAAATAGTAACATAAACAAATCAGATAATTATGGACTCATTACATACTTATTGTAAGATAAAATACACTGCTATGAATCTACATTTCCAGGCAGTGGTATGGTGGGTTTGTCAGAAATTGACCATGTTTCCAATCTTTAATGTGACAGAAGTGACAGTCTTTTTTTTTTAATTTTTATAGATTGCAACATTTATGTCAGGGAATCAAGAGTTTTTCACACAATCTGCTGGGTACAGAACAAGAGGCAGTAGCATAGGTACAGACATCTTAGAAGGTCCAAAATCAAATCCTGCTGTAGTGCAGTTTCGACAACGGGCGGTCAGTTACATTCAGTTGTTAAACAGGGTATGGATTTCATTGATATTTTTTTATTTGTACATTGTTGGCTTCACTTCGTCACATGTTGGCCAGCAATATAATTCAATTAACTCTACCTAGCTAGTCTAGAAGGTGACACTTACAAAAAATGTTTTGATTAGGCTCCACAAAGTAGATTTTCTGTTTCTCAGGCCATTTTTTTGTAAAATTGCAAGCAAACGGGCATTTTTTTATTTTATTTCTTATTTTTGTAATTATTTCTTTGCCATTAAAAGTTCATGTTCTTGGTTTGTTTTATGTTTTAGACCTCATAATCTACAGAATAACATGGATGGTGGTTTATTCCGTCCCTTGAGTACAAGAAGGCTTTGCAGTGTTAAAGCATTGCAAAGCCTTGTTGCTCTCAAGGGACAAATTTATCAATTTTATTAACATGGGTAAAATATCAGACATAAATCATTTAATTTTTATTTTTTTTAAGTTTGCATTGGTTATAACGAGAGCATGCGTCAGCCAAAAGGATCATGCAGGAGAGCCTGAGAAACAGATTTTTATCTTTTTTGGCCTTAACTAAAAAATTTAATTTTTTTCACCTCCATATAACATGGTTTACAGCTCTTACCCAAATGAGCTCATTGAGCTGGTTCAAATGAGGCGTTATAAACTAGGCTTCAGGGCAAAAATAAAAAAAATAAAATTTTAATGGAGATTTTCAGTGGCATTCAGGCAATGGTACCCCCACCAAAAATAGTGTCAGGAAATGTTTGACTTGATGGAGAAATTTTGAAGACTCATGTTGGTAATATGGTAATGTTTTGCTAAATGAAAGGAAATTATTGATATTTTTAGACTGAATTTCCAGCAACTAACCCATTTTGTGTGCCAAATCAGTAGAGATTTGGATGCCCAATCTGAAATCTGTCAAAAAATTATATTGGTTTGTTGGAAAACAAGACATAAGAGAATAAATGTTCAATTTATCATTTGAAAACAAGAAAATGATCCAAATTTTAATACCTGTTATTTGAATACATATCTTCATGTTAGGTCGCACTAAATAAATTATTTGATTCACAGGCAATTCTTTTTTGAATGGATTAAGAGGCTTTCTGCTGTCTTTTCCCGTACAGAATATACAGAAAGTACATAATTATATAAGACTGTTAACAGAAAAATTCTTTCTCAGGCAACTCCCTCATCATAGAAAATCTGCTTCATCACCTTTCACATGGAAATCTCTTTTATGATGATATTTTGCACTTGTAGGACAAATTTTAACCCTTTACCTAACGAATCTCCCACATTCGTCCGCATAATATGCAAATTGAGCAGTTGAAAAAATTAAATTTTTCAAAATATTTCAACAAAACCATATCATGTGACCCCTCATTGGAACGACCTCATTGAGCTCGTTCCAATGATGGATCACATGATATGGTTTTGTTGAAATTTTTTGAAACATTAAAAAAAATTATATTTATAATAATTGATTTTGATATCATCTGCATTGGGTAAAGGGTTAAACAGCTACACCTTGTTTGACAGAGCTCACACAGTTCTGTCAAACAAGATATAGGTGGTTAAATTTTTTAACTACATTATGGGAAACTTTCACTGCTGAAAACATTGGTTTGCTACATAATAGTGTAAGTAGTTAAATTTCTGATTCCATCTATTTTCAGATCTATTTTGTGAATAAACAAAAAAATAATGAAAAAATGCCTCCCTCTCTCATTATAAAATTGAGGAAAAATTGCCTGAGAACAAGAACATTTTTTTATAGGCCTTAATAAACTCATTTAATTTTAAACATAAAACTGTTTCACACCTTTACTTATGTTTTTTCAGATTTCTTTTACATGCATCAATCAATAAAGAGTTTAGTGACTTCGAATATTGATGTAAAACTTGAAACACGGTTATCCAATAAAAACGACCTATGAGGGGGTTCAACTTCAGTGAGGGATTGCCTGAGAGTCCAAAATATTTTTTAGCCTTAATTGATTATTTTTCTTGTATAAAGCAGTTATTCAGTTAAGAGGATTCCATGTTAAAAGTTGGAAAACTCCTTCCTTTCTGTCACTTTGAATTTGTGTGTCAGTGCAGCAGTATAAAATCATTGGAGTCAAACCATGCAGGGTCTTTGATGCATCTTGACAGTGATTGTAAAAAAAATGACCTCTCCTACATTTAAGAATGATATATTTCTGAATTTTTGCACTTAACATTGAAATTAGATACGTCTCCCCATTGAGACAAGTACATCAAGCTGGTTTTGATGAGGGCCATCATCAATCTTTTTCAAACAAAAATGCAGAAAATAACATAATTTGAATTGAGATTTTTCTTTGTAGTACTTAACCGAATATTTCTGATGCCTTTGGTAAAGTTTAAAATACATCACATTAATTGACAGTCAAAATAGAGCTTCTGTTGTCTAAGAGAATACAGAACTGATATGACATTGGATGCTTAACAGAAGGTTAACTTTATTTCTTATTTTCCTTATGGTTATTTCATTTTGTTTTTTAAGCCTTGTCCAGAAACAGTGCCTCACAAAGTTGCTGTGCAGAACAGAAAAACAATCCTAAGCTCAGCTGAGAGTAAAGAAGGGCTTGCAAAACAGGTATGGTTCTAACTATTTGTGTACCTTTTATAAAATTATCCAGTTTTCAATTAGGCCTCACAAATTAGATTTTCTGTTTTTCAGGCCATTTTTCTTGTTGTAAAATTGTATTTGAGTGAACGTTTTTTTATTTAAATTTTTTATTTTTGTAATTATTTCTTTGCCAGCAAAAGTTCATGTTCTTAGTTTGTTTTATGTTTTAGACATCATTATCTACAGAAGAGCATGGATGGTGGTGTATTTCATTCCTTTAGTGCAAAAAGGATTTGCAATGCTAAAGCATTGCAAAGCCTTATTGCACTCAAGGGAGAAATTTATCAGTTTTATTAACTTGGGTAAAATATCAGACATAAGCCATTTAATTTTTGTTTTCTTAAGTTTGCATTGGTTATAAAAAGCTATCATGCGGCAGCCAAAAGTACCATGTGGGAAGGCCTCGGAAATGATAAATTTAAAGTAATTTGTATATTTTTTATACTTACCAATAGCCCAGACTAAGCTGGTGCAAACTCAATATTATCAAGGACCAAACACAAATTTTGAACCCCCCAATCCACAAAAGCATATAAAACCGAAAATTAAAAGTCCTATCTAGCCCTCCATAGTTTTACTATCTGCGCATGCGCAGTACTCAGGAAGAGACCAGAATTGGCGCCAACATCATTCTTTGTAGATGAGCCTACTAAAATAAAAACTCAGCAGGGAGCTATGAGTGCCCACTCATGGAGGGCCATCCCCGTCTGGACCATTGGTAAGTATAAAAAATATACAAATTACTTTAAATTTATCATATTTTTATACTACAACCAATGGCCCAGACTTAGCTGAATCGTAAAAACGTGGAGGGGCTAGGACTTAGAATTAGCAGACCAAATACAGCTCCTAAGCCTGCATTTCAAGGTGAAAAGGAGATTAAATTTTAAAAGGAATTACATGTATGTCTCTCTATACAATAATAGAGAAGACATATCATCAATAAAGAGCCTCATCCAAGTAATTCCGTATTCTTAGCACGAATGATTATGCTAATTGGGTCTTACGAGCCCCCAATTTTAAGTTTAGTCCAGACTAAACTCCTTAAATTAGGATGGTGTATTCAAGAGTGAGAGACTAACCCCCACAAACACACGCCATATAAATATAATAAACAAGCTGTATCTCGGATCAGTAATAATCTACAGACAAAACAGCTTCACTCGTAGTTACACACTTATCATGCTAGAAGAGATGAAGAAACCCCCCTCCCCTTTTTTTGAAGGAATATTCTTCAAAACAAAGAGGGAAGCACTCTGGAATCAGTGAAAAGTGGTACCAAATAATCTCTATATATTCGCTCAACAGGCACCCAGTTATTAATTATTATTAATTATTCGTGCTTAATGCCACTTCAGTAGCTAAGGCTATCGTGGCGACCCCGGTTATTAACAGTGCAAGCTTCTAATGTATGCCGGAGTCGGAATACATAGATAGGTTGAAAACCTGTGATATAACGTGTACAATCATACACTTGTCCAATTGAATCCCAATGGAAAGCATCTGTTAGAGCAAACATGCTTCTAAGGCTATCAACAGGAGACCCCATTGAGGTGTACAATTAATTCCAATGATGAAACTCTAATTGAACCGTGCGAATATACGAGAATGTGAATTCTCCGGTGTACCATCTCTGGTAGAAACCTGGATTTAGGACATGGAACAAGCTATGATTAACAGACCTGTCACGGACTGTCCCCCAAATAATTCATTGTTTCCTATGTCCCTAACAACCAATGACTGTTCGGAGAAAGAATATACTACTCAGAAAATTGATGCCAAAAATTTAGAACGTGTGCATAGACGGCCTATTGGAAGTTCCATAATTGATCCAAATAGCCCCAGAATTCTCATGAGCTCTATAAAGCAGAGCAAGAATTTTATAGAATCTATTCAATAATGTGTCTGCCTAATAAATATACATATTATACGTGCGAGCAACAAACTCCCGCATGTACTCATCTGAATACAGCCTGTATCACGGTATGACCGAGTGATACAAGTGTAACCAGGAAACTGAATGAATAATACAACGTTATTATGCAGTTAACTGAGTCATAAACTCATACGTCGCAAGAAAAGTCCAGACCGCTCTGAGCAAAACTTTTCAGAGTGGACTAATTGCCACATTGGAGAATGTCGCCCAGATAACCGTCATGTCAGCCACACAGGTACACGAATGCTAGCAATTTATTGATAAATAAACAAACAACCACAGGAAACAAACCAAACAAATAGTGGATGTGCCCATGAGGTTGCCGTTAGAACACAACCCAGCCGCCAATCGAGGAGCCATTAAAGGCATGCATATACTTGAATGCATTCAAGGTTTATGAGAAGAAAACTATGTCCTGCCCTGTAATCACCTCTTAACATATTGGCAGCGGGAGGGGGGTTCAACGAATAATTTCTATCCCCCTTCACCCGCATTACTTGAATCGCTAATTAAGTAAGTCTGGCCCAGTAGAATTAAGGCTATACTGCTGCTGCTATTCTCAATAAGAGTAATACAGCTAAACAGCTTATAGTCAAAGTAATCATAATAACAATAAATAATCTGGCATGACTCGTAATGCTTTTATGTTCATTATCAAATAGTATAGGAACCGCAGGGCTCCCTCACGTCTGCCCGACTCCATAATGTCACTAAGGACGGAGAGGGACATGATGGCAAATAATACACCATATAGACATAATATCCAATCTTTAGAGTGGAAATATAGTCCACTGCCATAGATTGGATAGAAATGAAAAGGGAGACGAAAACAATGTTCCGACACCTGATCATAAAAACCTAGATGAACTCCTTACATTCGATCTGATATCAGGAAATATATTCCTGAGAAGGAGTTTAGTATAGGCATTTGAAGAAACACTCATTAATCACACTAGGTTAATATGGCGTCATCAATAGGTCTTATCACCTCTGATAACTAACACCAAACCATACTGGTAGGAAGAGAATAACCTCCTCTAACATAATGGGATCATGTCCGATAGGACAATGAACTCAGCCCAGCTGAAGGTCTTCCTATTCGTGAAGACAATAAAAAGGCTGATAACTGCAGCCTTAGAAGCTCACCAAGTAGACTTACAATGCCAGCCGTAGTTTATAAGTCTTCATCTCCATGAAGACAGATATTTCAGTGTAAGTTACGACCTTCAAAACTCACTGAACGGAGACTTACAACTATCATCGTGCAAGGTAGGGAACGAAATGCCACTATTTTAACAGCCATAAATTCCCAAAGAGACAGTAGTCTCAAGAGGTAATTATTTCAGTTATGTCATTGCATAGTTACTGAAAAACACCACTCATGATTCTAGCTAGGCTACTATGGGGTAAGCAATAAGTCTCAATATGGGGTAAACAATAAGTCTCAAGTCTATGACACCTTGGAAAACAAACCGAAAAGCACTCTTTCCTTTAGCGGTTTTATTCCCAAAAGACAGCGGTCAGAGCCTAGCTAATGTAGCTTAGAAGTCTTCATCTCCGTGAAGACAGATATTTTTCCCACTGTACCCAATGGCCCAGACTTAGCTGGTACTGACTCCAAAATATTGAGGGCCAAACACAAATTTTGCTCCCAATCCCCAAAATTTGAATGCAAAACCAAAAATTAGAAGTCCTATCTGGCCCTCCATACATTTACTCTCTGCGCATGCGCAGACGCCAAGAAGTGGCCGGAATTGGCGCCAACATTATTCTTTGTTTGGCCCTCAGTCAGATAACAACAAACTGACTTCTGTGCTTTTAAATCTCAGTTTATAATGATGCCAGACACAAATCAATGGTTTCTTTGGTGGATCCAAGGACACAACTGGATGAAGGAAGGAAGAAACGGTGGTTTAAAACGTTCAGGGCTGTAACTTTATAATTTTTATAAAAATTACTTCATGTTCCCCAATTCTGGGACATGGGCCTGACGTCATCATTATTGATAATGATTTTTCCACTGTTTGTTAAGTATTCCTTCCCTACCCTCCCTTGAACCTCCCCCCCTCCCCAGTTAAACTCCCAAGCTTTTTGGCTTGTTTTATTGAAATTTTTTTTATAAAATTTCTTGAGAGTTTGAGGTGTTACACAGAATGTTTATTCTGTATATTCCCATGGTTACGTCCTCACCCTTGGGATTTTTAGGCATTTTGGTCATGCATCATATATCCGATGTATCGTTTTTTCTTCTGATGAAGATCTTGCTTTTCATCGGATAGTTCAGAAATCTATTACTGATTTCGGGCCGTGTTGCCTGGGGTCTCGTTTCCGGTTTTCATTCTGACATTGTTTACATTGACAACGCTCTTTTTATATATGTAGTTTCCTATTTATTATATGGTAGGACTGTTGTAAGATGCATTAAATATTCTGGTAGTGCAGCAGTTAATTTTTTGGATAGAAAAATAATTTTTGTCCACACTTCGGCTCTATCGGGATACATTTGGACACTTCGTTCCCTTTGGGAACTTGGGCTCTTGTCAAAATGTTTCGAAAATTTTTTTGGTGTAAATTATTTTTCGATTTATATTTTGAATGTTATTTGTTATGTATCTTTTTATAATATTTAATGTGGAGTTGGTGGGAGTACGATCGACTTAGTTTGCTTCATTATGAAAGCATATTGCTCAATAAGCAAGGCAAGGAAGTCTTTCTTCGGATTTACATGTTGGTTGCCTTGCCTGTAGTCGATGTACCCCCACTAATTCTTGCTCAACATGTGTCGCATGGGATGACAAACGTTGGAGACGGGTGTCACGGTACGTTGTTAGCGAGAGGCCACTGCTGGTCCTCTCGCAGTGAGAGGCCACTGCTGGTCCTCTTGCCAAAAAGTCGCTCTACTTTTTTGGTTTCTATTTACAGAGGAACAAGAACATGGTGATGTTTACGTGACACAGTCAGAGAGTGTGCTTCCATTGTCGCATTTACATAGTCAATCAGAGCTAGTGGTTAAAGTGCTCATGAATATTAGACAGGGCAATAAACCAAAGCGTGGTTTCAGCTCCCTGTCGCCAGCTAGCTCGACCGGTGAAGTAGTTACACCATCCGTGGGTACCGTGACGCCCGGTGTGTCCGTTGCGGTCGAGGAGAGTAGAAAGGGTAGAGCGTGCACTATAAAATAATAACAGGCTTACCCTGCAATGACAGAGAGGAAGAAGCTGGCAAGTTCAGCGGGAAGCTCGGCGAGGTCTGAAGGACCGCGAGCGAGAGAGCCCCCTCTCTTTCATAACAACATCTGGGGTCAGATGTTGTGGTTTGGAACTTGCATCAGTCAGAGCATACGTCCACGCCTCTCATCTCGGATGCTCCATTCAGTTCACAGCCGGGGTCAGCTATAGTTATGGCTTCTTCTTCAGCATCTACCAAGCACACACGACCGCACCTTGGCTACGTGACTTCTGATATCCAGCCTGCATCGCCGAGAAGGCCCACTCTCCGTCAAAGAAGTCACACCATACTGTAGCCAAGGAGATGAGGCCTCATTCATCGGGACGTCCGCAGAAAAGAGCCATCTCGGACACACTGTCCCAGGAGCAGCCGGCGGCCAAGCAACAGAAGACTGCTGCTCCTCAGGCCTCCGTAACTAACTTGCTGTCGCAGATTGTGCAGCTCATCGCAGCATCCCAGCAAGTGCAGAAGAAGCCGACGGGCAGTCTCAGAACCTGAGCTGTCAGATGGTGCTGGGTCGGTCCAGTCATCTACACATTCAGATGCCGATGACCATGAGTATAATCTGATTCAGTCGGATGGTGAAAGTGATTTGGAGAATTACCCTTCCCTTTCGGAACAGCACAGGGTGGCGATGGATCTAATGCATCAATACTTCCCTGAGTTTGTTCCTGAGAATCAGAATGCTGCATCCACTCGAAAGTAGCACTATTCAGTGGCTAAGAGACAAGGCCTCATATATCGGGACGTCTGGAGAAAAGAGCCGTCTCGGACACATTATCCTGGGAGCAGCCGGTGGCTAGAATAGAAGACCGCTGCTCCTCAGGCCTCCGTAACGGATTTGCTGTCGCAGATTGCGCAGCTCATCGCAGCATCTCAGCAAGTGCAAAAGCAGCCAACGGCAGTCTCAGAACCTGAGCTGTCGGATGGTGCTGGGTCAGTCCAGTCATCTGCGCGTTCAGATGCCACTGACCGTGATATTTTTATACTGTACCAATGACCCAGACATAGCTGGTGCTAATTCTCAAAAATCTAGGGCCAAACACAAATTTTGCCCCCCAATCCCTCAAATTTGCATCCAAAACCGAAAATAACATGTCCTAAATGGTCCTCCATACTTTTCCTCCACTGTGTATGCGCAGTGTCAAGGAGGTCTCGAAATTGGCGCCAATTATCATTCTTTGTTTGGCCCTTCATCAGTTCACATCTGACTGATATTTGTGCTTGTAAATCTCCGTTTAAATGATGCCAGACACATAAATATTAGAGAAATGGTGGATCTAAAGAGGAAATAGAAGGAGGAGAGGAAAAATTAGTGGCAGGAAATAATCAGGGCTGTAACTTAAAATTTTTTATGAAATTATGTTATGTTCCCTAATTTCAAGGCATGGGCCTGTTGTTGTCATTCTTGCTATAAAGTTACACTGCTTGATCAGTGTTTCCTCTCTCCCTTTCCTTTAGTCCCCCCCCCCCCTCCTTGCTATTCTCCCATGCTTTTGGCATATTTTCTGTAATATTATTACTAAAATTTCTTGGGAGTTTTAGCTTGGTAACAGAATGAATTCTGTTTTTTCCCCATGTTTACGTCCTCACCCATGGGTGTTTAGGCGTTGTGTTCTGCATCTACCATCTGATGTTCTGCAGTTTCTTCCCTGGAAGTCTCTGTTTTGCATCAGGTAGTGTTGTAATTGGTAACTGATTTCGGTCCATGTTTATCAGTGCCTGGAGTCATGTTTCCGGTTTTTATACACTTCTTGTTTACATTGACTACGGTTTCTGTTGAGAGTGATTTCTTGTCTTTGTATTAGTTTAATCATAACAAGATACATAATTATTATACATAAGTGTTTCATTAATTTTTTTGAAATATTTTTTAAAATTTTGTCCACGCTTAGGCTTTTTGGGGATCCATTGGGGCTCAACGTTACTTTCAGAAACTTGGGCTTTTCTGAAAAAATATTTTTTCAAAAAATTTTTTTTATTTCTTTTATTTTTTCTATATGTTAATGGATCATGTTATTATGTATCTTTGTTTTCAGGGGTTGGTGCGAGTACTAGGACTGTTTGTGTTCTTTTCACAATGAAAGGATATTGTTCAGATTGTAATAAGAGGAAATCTTCCTCTGACTTTCATAATCATTGTATTAATTGTAGTCAGTGTACTCGCACTAACTCCTGCTCAGTGTGTGTCAATTGGGATGACAAACATTGGAAACATGTGTCACGGTATGTTGTTAGCGGGGATAAGGCCATGCCGGTCCTTTCTCTGCAGGGTCACTCTAGTTTTTCAATCTCTTTTTCAGAGGAACAAGAACAAGGTGATGTTTCCGTGATGTCTTCCAAAAGTGTGCCTCCGTCATCCAGTTAAATGAAGAGCTAGCGGCAAAAGTGCTCATGGAAATACGTCAATTGCCTAAGAGGTCCCTCGTAGGATCGACGGCATTGGCATCCGCTAGCTCGCCCGGTGTAGCGACCATTCATCGAATGGCTCGGCAGCCGGGTTCGTCCGTTGCGGTGTAGGAAGGAGATTTGGGTGATGCGAACACTATAATAACACAAAGTGCACACCCAGTGACGACGGATCAGAGGATGGAACGGAGGAAGCCTATTAGTCTGGTTCCTAGCTCGTCCAGGTCCATCCGGGCTGTGAGCGAGAGAGGTCCCTCTCTTGTACAACAACATCTGGGACCAGATGTTGTGGTACATAATGTTTCGCATTCGGAGCATACGTCCGCCACTCGGGACGCTCTGTTATATGAACAGTCCGGAGAGACTGTCAGTATGGCTTCCTCATCCTCACGGCAGCGCACATGACCGCACCTTGGCTACGTGACCATGGATATCCAGCCAGCTTCGCCGATCAGGGATTCCACGGTGACCAGGTCACGCCATCCGGTAGCCAGGGACACGAGGCCTGTAGACTCCGGATGTTCGCATAAAAGAAATATGCAGGAGTCAACGTCCAGGGAGCTTCCAGCGGCAAAGCAACGTAAGACCGCTGCTCCACAGGCCTCAGTGACGGATGTGCTATCACAAATAGCACAACTTATCCCAGCAGACGACAGAATCTCTGTCAGATCAGGAATTATTCGACGATGCTGGGTCGGTACGCTCCGCTGAAGCATCAGGTACGGACGACCGAGAACTTAAAATGGTCCGACAGGATGGCGAAAGGGATTCAGAGGAGCTGGAGTTTTCCCTTTCGGAACAACATAAAGCTGCCGTAGATTTTATCCAGCATTATCTTCCAGAGGTTGTTCCGTCGGACCAGAATGCTGCGATTCCGGATAGGAGACTGATAGCGTCACTGGACACAGAATTTTTTGATCGGTTTAGAGACATCGTCCCTGAGTTTCCGACACAGTCCAGTAATGTCTCAAGAACATTTGAACTATTGAATGATGCTATATATAAGCTTGCTACCAAAACGAGCGAGTATGGTTTCTTGTCCACAAATGCTTTACATCTGCCTTTCATCAATTCAAGGAATAAATTTGAAACGGCAGGACAGGGCATACCGAGAGTTCCTCTGCGTCTAGACGACCAGGCTGAAGACCTAGAATTGTCTCTACCGTCGTCTATGTCAATTCCAACCATGACGTTGGAAACGACAATAATGTCTAATAGAGTTAACTTAGACGCTTTATCATATGCAGATCACCTTACTAAAGCATTATCATTACGTCTTCAAGGGAAAGAATTCCAGGATATACAATCCTCGTTAAGAGTTCTTTCGAGGGCCATAGCTTATTCCACGTATAACTCTGCCCTTTCAGTGGCAAACCTGGAGTTGGTTAGACGTGATGCGGCCCTAGCTACATCCACGCACGTGGATAGTAAGGTGAAAAACTCAGAGTCGCTCCGGTCTCCGGAGAGCTTCTCTTCGACGGCAAGCTTTCAGCAATCTATGATCAGATAACTAGGAAAGCTTCGGATTCTCTGCTATTCAAATCCGCTTCTAAAAAGTCGGATACAGCAGAAAAGAGTAAGACAGGCACTTCTGGGACAAGTACGCCCAAGGGAAGTTCCTATAGAGGTTCCTATGCATCCTCTAGGTCTTATTCTAGAGACCGTCAAGGCAGCAACTCACGTAGGGGACATTATACTGGCCGAGATAACCGGTCAGACGTCCCTAGGTCGACGGAGCGAGGTACGGGTCATGGAGGACGTAGTTTCTCCTTCCGCAAGCCTCGCAGGTCCAGGAGGTGATGGTATAAACCTCTATCGTGTTCCGGTAGGCGGAAGATTGTCAAGTTTTATAAACAATTGGGCGTCAATTACGGACGACCCCTGGGTTCCAGGGGTAATTTCGGAAGGACTAAGAATATCCTTCAAACGAAAGCCTCCATTAACTCGAAGTCCAAAATGGACTCAGCTTCCGTCAAATCCGCAGAAAAGAGACGCTCTTCTATCAGAAGTACAGTCTCTTCTGGAGAAGAATGCGGTAGAGGTCGTAGAAGACCAGGAATCATCGGGTTTCAACAGCCATCTGTTTCTGGATCCAAAACCAGATGGCTTGTTCCATCCAGTCATAGATCTGAGCTGGATAAACAAGCTGATTGTCGCTCCAAAGTTCTATATGGAGACAATTCGATCAGTCAGAGCGAGTATTCGGGTGAACGACTATGCTACAAGCATAGATCTCAAGGATGCGTACTTTCACGTCATGGTACATCCGACATTCAGAAAGTATCTACGCTTTGCAGTCCTAGGAGTTGTATATCAGTTCCGAGCGATGTGCTTCGGTTTGAACCTAGCGCCCTGGGCTTTCACTCGAATAATGAACTCGGTAATTATGCATTTCCGAGCTCATTCGTCTGCGGTAACGTCGGCCTACCTGGATGACATTCTTCAGAGGTACGGCAACGAGTTAATGCTTCAGAACGGTGTGCAGAATCTGCTTTTATTACTCCGACATCTCGGTTTTATAATAAACGAGGAGAAGTCGGATCTGGTGCCGTCCAAGTCATTCACCCACTTGGGAATGAGCTTCGAGACGCACAACAATCTCGTTCATCTGCCATTAACCAGAGCGAAATTAATCAGTTGTTATGCTTGCTATTGTCTTCACTCAGACAAAGTCACAGCGAGAGAATTCATGAGACTGATAGGTCTGTGCGGAGTCGTTGCAGATCTCATTCCGATGGGGCAGTAACGCACTCGTCCTCTCCAAATTTTCTTCACTCAGAATTGGAGAGTAAAGATTCATTCGCTCAATATAGACCTTCTCTTGTCAAATCAAGTGAAACAAGAGATTTAGACTTGGGCAAACATTCAGTTGTTGACTCAGGGAGTTCCACTGCAGTTGCCGGACCCGAGTTTTACTATTATGACAGATGCCAGTCAAACAGGTTGGGGTGCAACATTGATCCCAACGGATTCGAAGTGCCAGGGTCTTTGGGATCCACAGTTTCTAGGCAAGCACATAAACATCAAAGAAATGATGTCAATTTGGCTTGCACTATGTCATTGGATGAACATTATTCAGAAAGCACATGTCCAAATCCTGTCCGACAATCCGACAGTAGTAGCGTATATTCGGAACCAGGGAGGCACTCATTCCATTCCGGTATTCAATTTAACAGAAAGAACCCTTCTGTTTGTATAGAACACCAAGTTCTACTTTCGGTCCGTCATATTCCGGGTCGTCTGAATGTATTAGCAGACTCCCTTTCACGGAAGGGTCGCTTGTTGCCGTCAGAATGGACTCTCAACAAACAGATATTCAATCAGATTTGCTACCAATGGGAGCAGCCAATGATAGACTTATTTGCGACACAGCTCAACAATCAGTTGCAGACGTATGTGTCACCATGTCCGGATCCTTGAGCATATGCAGTAGACGCTCTATCGATCTCGTGGGACGGAATGATAGGATATGCGTATCCTCCAGAGCCGTTGATTCAGCAGATATTGCTAAAGATAAAACAATCTCATTGCAAAATTCTGTTGGTTGCATCTCTGTCTCCACAGAGACCGTGGATAAATCTACTCAGGTGTCTGCTGTGGGACATACCGCGGAAGCTTCCTCCACGAGAGGATCTTCTTTCGCAGGGGAAATCGCGTCAACTACATCCCAACCCGCAAGGTCTCAACCTTCACGTATTTCTTATCAACCTACCTCAATTGTTTACAACAGGCTTGCAATACAGTGGAAGAACCTAACTCTGATAAAATACTCTCTATTTTAATCTTTCCCAAGATTTGGGAAAGAAAAGTGGTGTAAAAACACCACGAAAAAATAAGCCAAAACTGGGCCGTGCGCCATCGGCGCACAACCAGTATGGGACGCTCTTCCATAGTACAAATCCACGACTTCCGTAATAATGGATAATGGTTTTCCTGTGACTGGAATTATGGATCTGAAGATCGTATAATAACAGGACTGTGTTTTATATATTCTCGTTTATATTTTCAACCACTTTCTCATTGTTTATTAATTACTATTCCGTTTTCGCGAATGTTTTGCGACATCGTGTCATCGCGATTCGACAATGAATTTTTTCGGTTGATAAAAAAATTTATTGGAGTAGGTGTCGGCCTTCTGGGTTCTGCCACCTTCTCTCATAGTTGAGGGTGTTCTTCTACTTTCTGTTTCTGTTGAGTTCACCTTTTTCTTCTACTGCTGTCACCTCTGTTCTTTTCAGTTCGGTTCCTTTAGGGCAATTCCTTTTGCCCTCGCCATTAGTGCGTTCTCGTGTCTGTTTCGTCCGCACCTGCGGGTGGTGTGGAATGCAGTCGTTTCGGGAGCCTCCCGACTCGACCTCGTCTGATGTGAGTTTACCCCCTCCGTGGAGGATGTGCAGCTCCTCCCGCACCCGTAGGGGGGAGGGGGGCACTGTCGTTTCGGGGCCGCCCGACTCGACCACGTCTGGTGTGAGTTTGACCCCCTCCGTGGGGGATGTGCAGCTCCTCCTGCTCCCGTGGGGGGGGGGGGGGGGGAACGCTTTCGTTTCGGGTCGCCCGATTCGACCACGTCTGATGAGAATTGCTCCTCCTCCGTGGGGGATGTGCAGCTCCTCCCGCACCAGCGGGGGGTGCGGACCGCTGTCGTTTCGGGGCTTCCCGATTTGACCATGTCTGGGGAGAGTTATTCCCCTTCCGTGGGGAATGTGCAGTGTTTTTACCATGGTGGATACTGCGGGAGCTGTTGGTTTTCTGGTATAGAGATGCCTGGTTCCGGGACTATGCGCCCTCTCCAGTCGACATCTGAGGCTGTCACTAGGGTTGTGACTCCTCCTTTGGAGGCCGAGCTTGGTGGTTCTCTCCGCTTTTCCGCCAGTTCCAACAGCTCCCGTCGTATCTGCTGCTACTGCTGTTCCGTCTACAACGTCATTGGGCACCGTTTTTAGCCGGCCTCGGCTTCTCCCTGCCAGGGTCTGCAGGGATGTCTGTAGTGTGGTTGTGGGGTTTCGGCCTCAGCCTTCCCAGACTTCCACTCGGCGAAGTCAAATGGGGCTGCCGACTGAACCCCATACTGTGTCCTCTCAGCCATTGAGCACAGTAGTTTTATACCTGCAGTGGTCTGCTGCGGTGTCTGGTTGTGTAGATGTGGGGGTATCGGCCTCAGCCTTCCCTGACTTCAACTCGGCGAAGTTGGAAGTGGCTGCCGGCCGGACCCTCTCCTGTGGTCTCTGCACCGTCGAACACCACAGTTGTCATTGGATTCGGTTGTTCTTAGTGGGACACTATCAACTCCGTGGCTTTTCCGTCCACTCATTCTGGCCACACGACCAGTTTTGGGGGTCCAACGTCTTTTGTGCAGCCTGGACCTTCTGCCCTGCAGAGGTCAGCGGTGACTCTCATGAGTTCCTGCTATGTTGATCCTCGGGGTGTGTCACACCCCTACACACGTCTGCCTTCAGACGATTTCGGCTGCCACCCGTCGTCCCACGTCGGGTCTTTTGGAGGATCGTGACCCTTCGCTGGTTCAGAGGGTCAGAGGTGAAGCCACTTTGCCGGTTCGTTCCCCTGTCGAACTGGCCAGTACGGGCAGTGAGCTTAGGGAGGCCCTCTCCTTACTCACTCAGGTTCTGTCAACGAGCCTTCCTGTTGCTTCCAGCGAGGCAGCGAGTGGTTTCCAGGCGCCTCCTATGGCGCCGCCTCCCGGGATTGGAAACAGGCCGCTTTCTGATCCCCTGGTGTTCCGACACCATGGGAGGCGTCGGCTGGTTTGCCCACGATGGGCTATGTGTCTTCCGACTCAGGGGAAGAGTCAGACATGCTTGATGTCGAGAGCCAGCAGTCTTCGGACTTGGGGGCAGCTCTTGATTACGTGTTTGGGTTCCTTCCGGATCTCAAACCATCTAACCAGTCGACACTGTCAGCCAGGCCGCGATCATCGGTTGCGCGCCAACAGTCTATGGAGCAACCTGCTTCTGGGCGTCTTCGACCGTGCCCTTCGGTAGAGTTGGTTGAAGCATTTTCAGCCTTGGACTCCAAGCTAAGTTCCAAGGCTATGAAGGCTCCGTTCTTCACCAGGGTTGACACCTTTTTGCCTCCGGCGCGTTATCGTTCCTACGATTCCGCCAATCCGTCGGTCTACCAGACTTTGACGGTTTTGGATCAGGACTCCAATTCCCTCGGGCTTTCCAAGTCCATCTGCCGTCATTCCGATGATGACTCTGGAGTCCACATTGGGCTTATTGAGAGAGATGCTTGGTATGCTTTCACTCTCCGATCACGTCGTCTCAGCTTTTGCTGCTTATCTGCCTTCAGATAAGTTTGACGAGGTACAGGCTCCTTTGCGTGTGCTGTCCAAGGCGCTCATGCATCTTACTCACATGCATGCCTGTAACACGGCTAATCTGGAATTAGTTCGAAGGGACTCTGTGCGGGACACAGGCCGATCCCTTCCTGAGGAGCAGTACGCTACTCTTCGATCTGCTTTTTTGGCAGGTCCGCAACTTTTCCATGATTCTGTGTTGACGGTCCGGGATGACGTCCTACGTCATTCCAACGATCAGCTGCTGTTTTCTTCGGCTTGATCAGCCTTCTAGGGTAGGCACGGGCCGTTCCAAGCCTAACAAGTACCCTCTGCTTCCTCTGCGAAGCAAGAGGGGCTGATCCTTCTGCCACCGCTTCTACTTCTTACTCAAGGGGTAAGGGTAAGCATCGGCAGTCTTGAGGGAACTCCCAGGATTCTTCATTCAGTAGAGGTGTTTTCTCCTCTAGCGAGCCTCGTCAGGGTTCGCAATGAAGGTCCTCACCTCGACTCATCCCAGGTTGGAGGAAGGATAGCAGAGTTCGCAGACCGTGGGCCACCATCACATCTGATCCTTGGATGTTAGATGTTGTTTTGTTTGGTCTGGGCTGCGAATATCTTTCCGACGGCACTCCACTCTGTCCAGGGTGCCTTTTTCCAACCACAGTTCCTTCAGACATTTTACGTCGGGAACTTTTGTCCACGGAGATAGACAAATCGCCTGACGAAGGGGGCGATTGAGGTCATCAAGAACATTAGGTCAGTGGGTTTCTATTCCTGCCTGTTCTTGGTGCCGAAGAAGGACGGCCGACTCCGACCGGTTCTCGATCTGAGTTTCCTGAACCAGTCTATCATTGCTCCCAAGTTCAGCATGGAGACTTTAATGTCGGTCCTCCGTTCCATTCACCAGGGAGATCTCGCTTCCAGCTTTGACCTGCGAGACGCTTACTTTCACGTTCCGATTCATTGGGCCTTACGGAAGTATCTCAGGTTCTTTTTTCTGGGGCGAGTTTACCAGTTCAAGGCCATGCCTTTCGGCCTCAACCTGGTTCCTTGGTCCTTCACCAGACTGATGTCGCATGTGATAGCTTTCCATCGCACACAGTCCAGGGTGACTACTTTGGCATATCTGGACAATATCCTCCAGGGGCATTCCAATGCTGCCTTCCTGGAGTCGGATGTCGCCACTCTGTTGAGCTTGCTCACGTCGCTACGTTTCAGAGTCAACGAGGAGAAGTCGGACCTGGTCCCTTCTCGGTCGTTTTATCATCTGGGGATGGCTTTCCGCACACAATTCAATTTGGTGGCGGTTCCCCAGGCCAAGACTGTGATTCTCTCAGCTTTTGCTCCGACTCTGACCCAGTCCACTTCCGCGACGGCTCGGAGTTTTCTCCGGCTAATCGGTCTCTGCTGTCCGGTGACAGATCTCATTCCTCTAGGTCGGCTGCGTGTCAGACCTCTCCAACACTTTCTGCTCAGTCGTTGGAGGCCGAATGTAGATTTTCTGGATCTGGTGCTTCAGTTTCCAGACTATCTTTATCCTCGCCTTCTCCTCTGGGTGGATGTCCAGTGGCTTTCGCAGGGTGTTCCGTTGGACTTACCCACGTCCGATCGCGTTCTGACGGCAGATGCCAGCGATCTCGGATGGGGTGCGGCGTTGGATCCTCTAGGTCTTTCCATTCACGGGATGGTGGACCAGGATCATGCAGCTCTACACATCAACCAGAAGGAGCTTCTTAATCTTCTTCTGCGTTTCAGGCAGTGGATCCCTCACCTGTCGAATTGCCAGGTCCTTCTGTTGTCCGACAATTCGACAGTGGTTGCTTACATTCGGAACCTGAGCGGCACGCACTCAGTTCCAATGTACGAATTGGCTTGGGATCTTATACTGCTCGCTCAGGATGTCCACGCCGGGGTGGCTGTTCGTCACATTCCCGGTCGCCTGAACGTACTAGCCGACTCCCTGTCCCGTCGGGGCAGGGTCATTTCCACCAGGTGGATGCTCCACATGGCGGGTTCCATCGATCTCTTGTGACTAGTTGAAACCATCCGGTGGACACTTTCGTGTCCCCGTGTCCAGATGCTCTGGCTTTCGCCGTGGATGCTCTGGCCCAATCTGGCCCACCTTTGGGATGGTCTTGTCGGCTACGCCTTCCTGCCGGTTCCGATTCCGCCTCAGGTTCTCACCCAGATATGAACCTGCAGTCGTCGAATCCTTTTGATCACACCCGACGCTTCGGTGGGTGTAGATCAATCTGCTCCGCTCTCTGTTAGCGGCGGTTCCGGCATGTCTCCCTCTACCTCGCGACTTTCTTTGCCAAAGTCGCCCGGGAGGTTTTCAAGTTGACCCGACTTCATTGTGCCTTCGCACATGTCTTTTATCGGGTCCTGTCTCCTCCGTAGTGGTTTTTCGAGACACGCAGTGGAGTTGCTTTTCTTCAAGGAGACACTCACTCCACTGGTTTAGCCTCTGTGGCTAAGTGGAAGGTTCTTCTGTCAATGGTGTGCGATCACTCTGTTGCTTCTGTCACTCCTTCGATCACACTGCTTGCGGAGTTTTCTGGTATATGTTTGTTTCTGGGGGTCTCCAGCAATGGGTACTTGTCCATGCTTCGGAGACATTTTTTCCTATGTGATACCGCATTGTTTCTACATTCATTCAGCTCTTTTCCTTGAAAAGGCCTAGGACTTTGCAGTTTACTCCAAGGTGGTCACTTTCTTGGGCGCTGCTCTGCTTGGGGGTGGGGGGCGTTCACGCCTTTATCCTGGATGGATATGCGTTTTCTCACATGCCAGATCTCTCCTGCATCCATTTCTTGATGGACTTGTCTTGCTATTCGTGCAGCTTCCGCTCGTCTAGCTACTGGTGATTGTATTACTAATTGTTTTTCTGCCACGAGGTGCGTGCATTGTCTTCCTCTTTTAATAACTCTGTCATGTTGTCGGATGACTGATGTTATACTGGCAGCCTTCTGGAGAAATGCTACTTTTTCCTTTTCTCTACGACAGTTGCAGGAGCCGACAGAGACCCGTTGGGCCCTCTTTCTTCGGCTCAGGATGTTGTCTATCCAAGCTTTTCAGCTTTTTTCAGGGTCGGTTCCAGCTTTGTGCTGTTACTGCCCTTTTCTGTCTGTGCGTCGCACTTCACCATACGCCTCATCTTTCATTGGCTTTTCTAATGTTTGTGATGCTATGGTTTGATAGGCCTAGGGATCTCTTCCTCTGTCCACGGTCCCAGTGCTCTTGAGTTATGTGTGGGTTGGTTATGTGATTCCCTCCAGCCTTTTGTCTATTCAGCCTGTTGTAAACAATTGATAAGAAGTATAAATTTTATAGTAAATTTCCTTTCTTATTATACCTACCGAAATTGTTTACATGGAGGCCCTCCCGTCTTCTTATTCGGGTAAGAATCCTTCCTCCCCGCTGATCACATAACTCCTGTGTTGTTCGGAATCAAAAGAATGACAAATTGATGCATTGCGCACTATTACGGAAGTCGTGGATTTGTACTATGGAAGAGCGTCCCATACTGGGTGTGCGCCGATGGCGCTCGGCCCAGTTTTGGCTTATTTTTTCGTGGTGTTTTTACACCACTTTTCTTTCCCAAATCTTGGGAAAGATTAAAATAGAGAGTATTTTATCCGAGTTAGGTTCTTCTACTGTAGTGTAAGCCTGTTGTAAACAATTTCGGTAGGTATAATAAGAAAGGAAATTTACTATAAAATTTATACTTCCATTGTGCGGTCCTTCTTGCACGGCAAGCGTTTACAGGACGAGCAGTGGATGCAATTTCTAACTGTAGGAGGACCTCCTCTTCGCTAAACTATGCGGCTAAGTGGAAGGTCTTTTGTCGTTGGTGTAGAGATCATTCTGTTGATATTTTTGATCCCTCCATTCCAGACATTGCAAACTTTCTAGTATACTTGTTTGATGAGATCAAACTGCAGCCTGTTACTATTAAAGGTTATAGGTCTATGTTATTTGATACCTATGCACACCATGATAGTTTACAAATTGGATCTAATGTCTCTTTATCTAAATTAGTTAGAAACTTCTCGATAAATAGACCTAGAACCCTTAGATTAATTCCTAAATGGAATTTAGCTTGGGTTCTTCTTAAACTAAAAGAAAAACCATTTGAGCCTCTTGAGACAGTGGACTTCAAATTCTTATCTTATAAGACAGCATTTCTCTTAGCTTCTCTTCTGCTAGAAGAGTCTGTGTGCTTCATGCACTATCTGTGGACGATTCTCACTATCGTAGTGTTGGGAACACTATTACCTTTACTACTAATGTTGGGTTTTTAGCTAAGAATCAGGCTCCTAATAAATATACGGAACCTATTGTTATTAAGGCCCTTCCGTCTTCAGACGGGCATAGGCCTTTACTCTGTCCGGTCAGAGCTTTACGTATTTATAAACGAAGATCTCAGTTTATCAGAAAGGGACGAAAACGCTTCTTTCTGTCTCTAATGCCTAATAGAAAGGACATTATGGTCCATTCTATTGCTAGATGGACTCAATTAACTATCCGTACTGCTTATGATAATCTATCATCAACTCAGCAGTCTGTGCTTAAGATTTCAGCTCATGAAGTAAGAGCTCTTTCTACATCTTGGGCTTACACAAATAGTGTTGCTATTACAGATTTAATGAAGGCTGCATATTGGTCTCAGCCATCCACATTCACGAATTTTTATCTCAGAAATATTGACTCCATTTCTGGAGACCTGCATTGTTTAGGCCCGTTATCTGTTGCTCAGAATGTCGTCCACTAAACAGTTGCAACTATAGTTATGCAGGCTTTCTGTTCCGGCAATGACTCTGTCCTGCTGCCCTCTTCGCTCTGGGCTATTTGATCCAGGGCAAGGGGAGGGTGGGGGGGGGAGGGTGTTCCCTTAGGTCACCTGCTTTATAGTGAAAAGCAAAGGGATACCTCCTCCGGAGTCAGTAATTCTGAGTCGGTACCGGGATGGTTTTAAAGTGTAAAGCTAATGTTTAAATTCATTCATGTCATATTTTTAAAGTGTAGCTCGGTGTGAAGCATTTGTGTATGTCACGTGTCAAACGGGCGTTAATATACAATCCTCGGACACTTTTAATGAGTATAAAGAGTCTCAATTCTCTGGACTTACTTTATTTATTGGCTTACTTTAAAAATAATTAGTATAAAGTGTTATACTGGATGTTAATAGAGAACATGGATGTTATTATGCTCAATTATGAAAGGTGTTGTGTCTTTCTAATTTGTTATGAATAAGAAAGATACATGTAAAGCCTAATCCTCCTTTACTCCTCGAGGGGATAACTCTATTATATATAGTTGAGCTTATTGGATTTTCCTCTTTGTCCTAGGCCCTCCAGGCTTTTTTGTATTCAGCTATGTCTGGGTCATTGGTACAGTATAAAAATGTTGAACAATTTATAGTAATTTATATATTTTTTATACTTACCATTGACCCAGACGGGGATGGCTCTCCCAGGAGTTGGGAACTCGTACCTCCCCGCTGAGTACATAGCGCTGACCAGGCACTGCTTGTAAGAATGATAATTGGCGCCAATTTTGAGACCTCCTTGACACTGCACATGCGCAGTGGAGGAAAAGTATGGAGGACCATTTAGGACATGTTATTTTTGGTTTTGGATGCAAATTTTGGGGATTGGGGGGCAAAATTTGTGTTTGGCCCTAGATTTTTGAGAATTAGCACCCGCTATGTCTGGGTCATTGGTAAGTATAAAAAATATATAAATTACTATAAATTTTTTAACTTTCAAATGATTCAGACGAATGATGAAAGGGATACGGAGGGGGATTACCTTCCCTTTCGAAACTACACATCGTTGCGATGGATTCAATCAACACTACCCTGAATTTGTTCCAGCGAATCAGAATGCGGCGACTACTTGCAAGAAACCACTAGCATTGTGGGATGCTGACTACATCTGGAAAAAGAGGAGGTCCTGTCTTTTCTGGTTAAGTCTAGACAGGTGTCGCAGGCCTTAGGCCTTTTAGATGACGCCATATTCAACTTTCCAGTGGGAAGAAGTAAGACGGTTTTTTTGTCACCATATTCTGTAATTTTTCCGATTATTATATGGAAAAACGGGGAAGATGTATAGAGAGTTCCTCTGCGTTTGAATGAGCAGGCTAAGGTCCGAGTTATGGCCTTACTTTCGTCATTCACTATTCGATCGGACACAATTGAGAGCGAATTTAGACTAACTGTCTTACACAGATCACCTTTAAGAACTGCGACGCAACGTCTCTACGGAAAGGAATTTGAGGATGTTCCTACCTCTTTTAGAGTCCTTTCCAGGGCTATTATATTTATCACATATAACTCTGTCTTAACAGTTGCTAATTTGGAGTTAATCAGACGTGACGGATCCTTTGCGTTGTCATCTTTAATAGATGACAAGGTGAAAAACTCTCTACAGGTCGATCCGGTTTCCAGACACTTAAGTTTTTGACGATAAGCTTTCATTGGTTTATGACCAAGCTACAAAGAAAGCATGAATACTCTGCTCCTTAAGTCCATGTCTAATCAACCTGCAATAGCAGAAAAGAGTAAGGGAGGATGTCCTAGACAGAAAATCGTCTAAAAAGGACTCCTCACGAGGATATAGGTAACCCTCCTATAATTACTCTAGGGATCATCATACAGCGACTCGGATAGGGGGCTTTGGTCTGATCGAGACTACCGGTCAGATGCCCCTAAGCCGTTGGCTCGAGGCTCTTCGCGAAGGAGACATAGTTTCTCCTTCTGTAGGACTCACAGGTACTACAGGTGAGGGTTAGGACCTCTATTGCTTAGCAATTGACGGATGGTTATCAAGATTCGCATCAAACTGGATAACTATTACGGAAGACCAGTAGGCAAGAAGTGTGGTCTCAGACGGCCTACGGCTATCTTTCCGAGAGAACCACAACTAACTTAATGTCTGATGGACAATGGTTCCGTCAAATCCTTGCATAAGAGTCTCTCCAATTGAAGGTAAAGGTTCTCTTGACAATGAAAGTAAAAGAGGTCATCGAGAATCAAGATTCTCTAGGATTCTATAGTCACCTGTTACTCGTACCGAAGCCAGAGAGCTTGTTCCGACCGATAATAGACTGGAGCTGGATAACAAGTTTATTATAGCTCTAAAAGTTTATTTATGGTAATCATTTAGTTGGTAAAAGCGAGTGTTCGAATGATCGACTATGCGACAAGCATAAATCTAAGGATACGTTCTTTCATGTCCTGGTATATCCGGCATTCAGAAAGTACCTATGGTTCATCGTCCAAGGGATAGTATTTCAGTTCCGAGTGATGTGCTTCGGTCTGAATCTAGTGCCCTGGGCTGTCACTCGAATAATGAACTCAGTAATTTCTCACAACAATCCGGTTTGTCAGCCGTTATCCAGAGTGAAATTAGTCAGTTGTTATGCTCGCTTTTGTCTACTCTCAGACTCATTAATAGCGAGAAATTTTATGCGACTGATGGAGCTTTGCGGAGCTGCTACACATCTTATTCTGATGGATCGCTTACACTCACGTCCCCTCCAGTTATTCTTTACCCAGAACAGGAGTGTGAAGACGCATCCACTCAAGACCAGTAATGTTTTAACGGATCTAGTAAACAAAAGGTCTGTATTGGGGCAGATATTCACTGGTTAACTCAAAGAGTTCCACTGCAACTGCCAGCTCCGGCTTTCACGATTATGACGGGTGTGAGTCCATAGCTTGGGGCATGACCCTGAGTCCCACAGACTCGAAATGCAGGGGTCTTGGGACCCTCGGTTCCTGGAGAAACACATAAACATCAAAGACTGATGTCAATATTGTTAGCGCTACATCAATAGATTCACATTATTTGCGGACATGCATGTTTAGATATTGTTGGACAACTCGATAGCGGTAGTGTATATCAGGAACCAGGGCAGCACCCATTCATTTCCCTTATGATAACTAACGGAGAAGATTTTTCCGTTTCGTCATGTTTCATGTTCATCTCTCTATCCGTCATATACCGGGTCATCTGAACATACTAGCAGACTTGCTCCTCGGAAAGGTCGCCTGTTTTATTTGCATTGGACCCTCAACAAGTGAGTATTTGGACAGTTTTGCTACCAGTGGGATCGCCCCATGATAGTTTAGTTTGCAACACACCGTCATTAGTGTCGCCATGCCCAAACCATTGAGCGCATGCAGAAGATGCTCTGCAGAATACATGGGGATGAATGATAGGATACGCACATCCTCCAATTCATTTGATTCAGTAGATTACGTTTAAGATTAAACAGTCTCGTTTTGAATCCTACTAGTAGCACCTCTGTTGTCACACAAACCTTGGATCAGTATTCTCAAGTGTCTGTTATGGGACGCTCCTCAGAAGCTTCTTCCATGAGAGGGCCTTCTTTCAAGGGAAGTTTTATTCTTCACATCCTTCTTCGCCCATAGTATAATTTAAAGCATACATACTATGCATTTGGGTCATGTTCTAGGACGACCTCATGGGCACATCCGCTTTTTAGTTGGATTAGTTTCCTGTGATTATTTGTTGATTTGTTATATACGAGCGCTTATTTAAAAATCATCACAATTAAATTGCTACTCTTGAGTACCTTGCAGGCTGCATAACCAGTTAACTGGTATTCAGATGATTAAATGCTAAATATAAATGCTCTCGCACATTATATTATTAGGCTAATGCTTTATTGTATTTTGTGGACCTTGAAATCATTATCTATTTCGGGGGTGGTCCGTGTCGGAGCCTGTTAATCATGCCTACTTTCATTTTTAGATTCAGATTTCTATTATGTCAGTACTCATTTCGCATATTCCCATGTGTTTACGATCGTAGATATCGGATAGTACACATTGGAGAGTGTTGTTACTGGAATTTATTGTACAGAGGCCGCCTGTGGATTACCTAGGAAGTGTGTTTTCTCTTCAGGGATTGTTCAGTGTGGCTCGATTGGACATGTGTATGTTATATTCTATATCACCGGTTTTCGACGTATCTGTGTACGCCGTATGCGATGTACGTTATATAGCGGGCAATATTAATTACTAGGATTGTCGCTATAGCCTTAACTTCTGAAGTGGCATTAAGCACCATTTATTAATCATGAATTAATACCTGAGTGCCTGTTCGACGATTATTTATATTGTTTTTTGGTACCGCTCTTATTGATTCCAGAGCTCTCCCCTCTTTCTTTTGAAGATTCCTTCAAAAGAAAGGAGTGGGGGGGGGGAATTTTTACCTCTTCTCTGGCTTAAAGAGTATGTAACTATGAAGGAAGCTGTTTTATATGTTATTATATCCTGCATACAGCTGAAGTGTTATTGTATGGCATATGTTTGTGGGGGATTTTCACTATTTCTCAGATACGCCATCCTAATTTTTGGGGCTTAGTCTGGACTAGCCTTAAAAATTGGGAACTTGTTACATCCTAAGTAGCTTTGTCTCCATGCTTACAATAAGGAATTACTTAATTTGGGCTCCTTATTTAGATTATGTCTCCTCTATTACTGTATAGAGAGACATACATGTAATTCCTAATTATTCTAATTTCCTTTCATCATGGATTGCAGGATTGGAACTATTTCGGAAGTCTTAGGCCCTCCACCTTTTTACGATTCAGCTAAGTCTGGGCCATTGGGTACAGTGGGAAAAATATTATAAATTCATAGTAATTTGTATATTTTTCATACTTACTAATGGCCCAGACGGGGATGGCCCTCCCATGAGTGGGCACTCATACCTCCCCGCTGAATTATTATGTAATACTCTCTTTTACAAAGAATGATGTTGGCGCCAATTCCTGTCACCTGCATGCGCAGAGAGTAAATGTATGGAGGGCCAGATAGGACTTCCAATTTTCAGTTTTGCATGCAAATTTTAATTGGGGGGCAAAATTTGTGTTTGGCCCTCGATATTTTGGAGTTAGCACCAGCTAAGTCTGGGCCATTGGTAAGTATGAAAAATATACAAATTACTATGAATTTATAATATCTCAGTGTAACTTGCGACCTTGAAAGCTCACTAAATGGAGACTTACAACCATCGTCGCGCAAGGTAGGGAATGACGAGCTGCTATTCTAACAGCCATAATTCCTAAAGAGGCAGTAGTCTCAAGGTAGCTACGCAGTTATGTGTCTTCGTCTGCTTGAAGGCATATCTGTGTCACTTGCGGCCTTTGAAAGCTCACTAAATGGAGACTTACAACACTAGCCGATAATGTATAAGAAAAGACCACTGTAACAGTACATAAGGCTACTATGGCATCCACAATGGCATTAAATGTCCTGACGCCAAGGAATACAACACCGGGAAGGAAAAGGCATACTTATTCCCTCTAACAGCTCTATTCCAAACAAGACAGCTGTCTCAGCCTAACTATGCACTATGGAACCTCTATTCGTAAAGAATAGGGCATTACATTGCTTATATTATTGCTAAGGCAAGGAAGTCGTCCTTCATTGGGACAAAAGCCCTTGACACCTGAGCCAAAAGATCTGGGGATGAAAGATCTTCGTCTTTCCATCGCCCGGAATGATAAGCTGTTTTTTGCCCTAGCAAATGCAGACTTATATTCAGATGGAACAAGATTCTAAGAGCTTATGACTAAAATTTCAGAGTCTTAAAGTTCCCTTCTGTGAGGGATGGAGACTCAAGATCCAAATGTTCCATCTGAAAATATGGTCCATCCGACTGAACAGATGACTGGACCAGTGCAGCACAATCCGACAGCTCACCATCAGAGCTTGTTAACGGTAGTACCAGCTACTACTGGGATTCTGCAAGCAATCTACGGCAGCCGGTCCGTGACCGAGGCTAGCAGAGCAATGATAATCCTCTTGTTGCCATAAGCTTCTCACAGGATGGAGATCTGGCCCCAGATCCTCAACACATGTCACATATAAAAATGCCTCAAATGACTAGCTATCGACCCAAACATGCAAAGTCGGTTAGCTAGTATCCTAATATAATTGTGATGAAATAAAACCCTAAATATTACCTGTTAAGGGTATTGTTAAAAGTAAACAACGTCAGGATAGAAAAACCGGAAACTAGACAAAAGGCACACAAAAGGCCCAAGTCAGTAAATAATTAACTGATACCTGATGCAAAGCTAGATCTTCATGTGAAGAAAAAACAATGTATATGGTAGGAGATGCAAGACAATAACGTCCCAACACCCCTAGGGTTAGGACATAACAGTGGGGATAAACAGAATAAACATTCTGTACAACACGTTAAACTCCCAAGAAATTTACTAAAAAATTTCTATGAGGAAACAGCCAGGAAGCTTAGGAGTTTAACCGGAGGGTTCATGGAAGGAAAGGGAAGGAACACATAACCAACAGTAGGTAAATCATTAGCAAAACTAATGACGTTAAGGCGTATATCCCACAAATGGGTAACAAGAAATAATTTTCATATTATTAAAAGTGACAGCCCTGAACATCTCAAACCACTGTTGTTCACTTCCATCATCCATTTACTGCCTTGAATCCACCTTATACTTCATTGATTTGTGTCTGGCATCCACCAAAACAGAGATTTAAAGCACAGATGTCAGTTGAGATGTTTATTACTGACTGAAGACCAAACAAATGATGTTGGTGTCAAATCTGGTCTCTTCCTGAGTACTGTGCAAGCACAGATAGTAAAAGTATGGAGAGCCAGATAGGACTTTTAATTTTCGGTTTTGTATGCAAATTTTGGTGATTGTGGGGTTCATAATTTGTGTTTGGCCCTTGATAATATTGAGTTTGCACCAGCTTAGTCTGAATACAGATTTTTAACTTTTTTAGGCCTTAACATTTTTAGTTCTTAACATTTTTAGTTCAACTTCGGCGAAGCCAAATTTGAGGTATTGCCATGGCCCATCTTCCGTCTGTCTGTCCGTCTGTTGTCCATCAGTCTGTCTTAGTGTCTGTCCGTCCATCGTGTCGTACACACGGCTTGGGCTAGAGGCCGTATTTATGAACCGGTCTTTATGAAACTTCTTGGGTACCTTTGTTATCACCGTGAGACGAGAACGAGTGTTTTGGGGTCCGGTCCGAAATTTAAGATGGCCGCTGGCAGGCATTTTGTACCAAAATTAGGAGCAAACAGATTTTTGCGCAGAACTTCCATATGAAAGCTCCGATTTGAATAATTTTTTGTATGAATGTTTAGTACCATGGGATACATCACAATCAATACAGGTTTTTTTCTCGTGCATAAATTATGCAAATTAGACTAACTTTGATTTATGTAGTGTTACATGAACTTTGATACACAGTAAGTGCACATGTCAATACGGCTCAGGCTAGAGTCTGTATTTATGAACTGATCTTCCTGAAACTTCTTGGGGTACCTTTGTTATCACCTTGTGACAGGAACGAGTGTTTTGGGGTGCTTTTTTTATCACTGTGCTATGAGAACAAATATTTTTGGGTTCAGTCAGACCCACTCTGGGACTCAAAGATTTCTTTTCTAGTTTAGCATCTAACTGTCGCCCACCTTTACAATACTTTACCTACACATTTGTTACAGGCTACGGTCAGCATTTATGTACAGACCGTTACAATACTTTACATGTACCTTTGTTATCAGGTCATTACCTAGATGTTTGTCATTGCTGTGTCACATACTATACATGTACATGTCTTAAACAAGTTGAGCGACAGTGTCATTGACACTTTCATTTCTTAATGTCTTGAACAGGGAGCATGGGGGCTGATTGGTGACAGCATTGGACTTCAGACTGAAAGCTTGTATGTTCGATCCTGTATCATGTCTTCTGCATTGTGTCCTTGGGCAAGACACTTAATGAAAAGTGCCAAATAGAAGCACAGATTGCAGTGTGCTAAGGTGTACTGCCTATTGGTGATAAAAATGCTTTCAACCAATGCTTGTGGTTAGGAACTTTAATCACCCTTGCCTGTGGTTCTCGCCTTCACTGATAAAAACTCTCCCAACAGGATTTGAAAGTAGTTGTGGAAAGTGCCATTAAACCCCAATAAAAAAATATGTCCTGAACCAGTTTATGAACCTCTGTGATTCATTTAAAACCGAGAATGTTATTGCTGTTTGTTTTGTGCACTCTTCCAGAAATTTTAATGTTTAAACCATAATTTGACCATTTATCAGATTTTGATGAATTTTGATAGTGTTGCTGTCATCAGTAATATCTCTCAGGACTTCAAAAACTACTGTGCTCATTTAATCAACTAATTCAACACAGTACCAGTTATTGGGCATTGAATCCTTGACCCAACATAACAAGATTTTGACATTTGCAAAACATTTTTCATCCATAACTGAACATTATCTTTTTACCCCTCAACACATAGATCATGACCCTTCATTAGAATGAGCTTGACAAGTCAGTTCCAGTGAGAGACCAGAAACTTTGTTTTCAAGGCCAAAATTGAAACAAAATCATAGAATTGGAATAACAATTCTTTTGAGTAGCGCCAACTGGATATGTACAATATCATTGGAAAAATGCTTAAAACATTTCATTTCATTTTTTAAACTTTCAAGTTTCCATTTCAGATCACTACATTCCAACAGAAAGTCAACAAACTTGAACAGGAAAAGGAGCACTGGATGTTAGAGCTCCAACTTCTACAGATAAAGTTTGACAATGAAGTACAGGTAATAGTCTTATTTTTGTGTTTTAACAGTATTTTTAAAATATTTTTCAACAAATCTGGCCATGGCTGCTGTAAAGCAGCCCTGACTAGATTTGATGAAAAAATCAGGAAAATTTGAATCAAGAAATTGTTGGTAAAAAAAATATTTTACTTAAGGCCTAAAAAAATAAAAAAATCTGTTTCTCAGGCCCTTGGGAGCCCGGTGGCTCAGTAGGTAGAGGTGCAGGCTGCAAGCCGAGAGGTCCTCAGTTCGAATCCCACCTGCGGCAACCGCGTTGTGTCCTTGGGCAAGATACTTCATCTCCATTGCCCACGTGGGGGCATGATGATGCCGTGTACTAAGACGTACTGCACGTCGGTGGAACGCATGTCTTCAACCAATCTAACCCTGCCTGTGCTGCAGTGCGGAGTTACGGTGTTGGGGAGCTGGCAGCTGCTCGTCGTTGCTCGGTGGTTCTCTCCGGGTACTCCGGCTTTCTCCACCCGTAAAACTGTCACGGTCATGATTAGCCATTGTGCATAAATATGTGACCTTAAGCACCAATAAATAAATAATAAATTCTCAGCCCCTCCCGCAATAGTCCTTTTGGCTGCCGCATGCTATCTTTTTATAACCAATTTACACTTAAAAAAAAATAAAAATTTAATGGTTCATGTCACATATTTTACCCAAGTTAAAAAAACTAATGAATTTGTCCCTTGAGTGCAAGAAGGCTTTGCAATGCTATAGCATTGCAAAGCCTTCTTGCACTCAAGGGATGAAATACACCAACACCTATGCTATTCTGTGGATTATGAGGCCTAAAACATAAACCAAGAACATGAACTTTTGGTGGCAAAGAAGTAATTACTGAAATAAAAAATAAAATAAAAAAACGCTCGCCCGCATGCAATTTTACAAATAATGGCCCGAGAAACAGAAGATCTACTTTGTGTGGCCTAATTTTAATGACAATAGAATTCCAGTCCTGACCAGGAATATCCACCAGCATGTAATGAGTTAAACCTTTATAGAAATCTTGATGGGACATGGTTTCTCTACATTCTTCTATATTAGGCTTTCATATACCTTATTGTTCCTTGTAGTGTCATATGTACTTTGTTGCTCTGTAATTTTAGAACAATAAATGTGATACTGACATTAGCCACCTGCACATTGATGTCAAAATTTCAAGCTTAAAATGTTTCCCATAATGCAACTGGGAATTTAACCAATTCACTCCCATTTGACTGAGCTCATTGAGCTCTGTCAAACAAGATTGAATTGGTGATATTTCTTATTGTATTAGGCCCCACAAAGTAGATCTTCTGTTTCTTATCAACCTACCTTACAATTGTTTACAACAGGCTTGCACTGCAGTGGAAGTCCCAAACTCGGAAAAATAATCTCTATATTTTTATACTGTACCAATGACCCAGACATAGCTGGTGCTAACTCTTAAAATACAGGGCCAAACACAAATTTTGCCCCCCAATCCCCAAAATTTGCATCTAAAACCAAAGAAAACATGTCCTGAAAGGCCCTCCACACTTAGCCTCCACTGCGCATGCACAGTGTCAAGGACGTTCCGAAATTGGCGCCATTAATCATTCTAAGTTTGGCCCTTCATCAGTTAACATCTGACTGATCTTTGTGCTTGTAAATCTCAGTTTAAATGATGCCAGACACATAAATATTAGTGAAATGGTGATTCTAAGGAGGATAGAGAAGGAGGAGAGGAAAAAAATGTGTGACAGAATATTATCAGGGCTGTAACTTAAAATTTTTTAATGAAATTATGTTAAGTTACCTATATTTTTATACTGTACCAATGACCCAGACACAGCTGGTGCTAACTCTTAAAATATAGGGCCAAACACAAATTTTGCCCCCCAATCCCCAAAATTTGCATCTAAAACAAAAGAAAACATGTCCTGAAAGGCCCTCCACACTTCGCCCCTACTGCACATGCGCAGTGTCAAGGACGTTCCTAAATTGGCGCCATTATTCATTCTAAGTTTGGCCCTTCATCAGTTAACATCTGACTGATCTTTGTGCTTATAAATCTCAGTTTAAATGATGTCAGACACATAAATATTAGTGAAATGGTGATTCTAAGGAGGATAGAGAAGGAGGAGAGGGAAAAAATGTGTGACAGAATATTATCAGGGCTGTAACTTAAATTTTTTTAATGAAATTATGTTAAGTTACCTATATTTTTATACTGTACCAATGACCCAGACTTAGCTGGTGCTAACTCCAACAAAACCAGGGCCAAACACAAATTTTGCCCCCCAATCCCCAAAATTTGCATCCAAAACAAAAAGAAATCATGTCCTAAAGGACCTCCATAGTACGCCTCTACTGCGCATGCGCAGTGACGCAGTCGTCCCGAAATTGGCGCCAATTATCATTCTCTGTTTGGCCCTTCATCAGTCAACATCTCACTGATCTTTGTGCTTGTAAATCTCAGTTTAAAGGATGCCAGACACGTAATTTGTGGAGAAAATGTGATTCTAAGGAGGATAGAAGGAGGAGAGGAAAAAGAAGTGGCAAAAAATAATCAGGGCTGTACTTAAAATGTTTTGATGAAATTATGTTAAGTTGCCTATTTTCGAGGCATGGGCCTCTTGTTGTCATTCTTGCTAATTGTTGCACTGCTTATTCAGTGTTTCCTCTCCCCTAGCCTTCTAAAGTCCCCCCTGGCAATTCTCCCATGCTTTTGGCATATTTTTGAGAAGTTTCATTTCTAAAATTTCCTGGGAGAGTTGCTTGGTTACAGAATGTTTTCTGTTATTTTCCCCATAGTTACGTTTTCACCCATGGGTGTATAACGTTTGTGTTCTGCATCTTCCATCTGATGTTCTACAGATTCTCCCCTGGGAGTCTCTGTTTTGCATCAGATAGAGTGTAATTGATGACTGATTCCGGGCCAGTTTTTTCAGTTCCTGGAGTCATGTTTTCTAGTGTGTTTACACTGTTTGTTTTCATTGGCAACAGCCTTTTTTGAGGGGGGCTGTTTGCCTGTGTGGTAGTTTATCTCATTATAAGATACATTTATATTATCCGAAAGTGTCTCATTAATTATTTTATATAAATTTAAAATTTTTGACCACACTTTGCCATCGGATCCATCGGGGCTCAACGTTACTTTTCAGCAACTTGGGCTTTTCTGAAAAAATACTTTTTCAAAATTATTTTGTTTTGCAATTGTTTTTTCATTTATTAATGGATCATGCTATTATGTATCTTTGTGTCAGGGGTTTTTGCGAGTAACTAGGACTTATTGTTGTTCTTTCACAATGAAGGGACATTGTTCAAATTGTAATAGGAAGAAATCTTCCTCTGACTTTCATGATCATTGTATTAATTGTAGTCAGTGTTCTCGCATTAATCCCTGTCCTATATGTGAACATTGGGATGAGAAACATTGGAAACGTGTGTCACGATATGTTGTTTCTGGAGAAAGAGCGATGCCGGCTCTTTCTCCACAAGGTCACTCTACTCTCTCAGTTTCTATTTCAGAGGAACCAGAACAGGGTGATGTTTCCATGTTATCTTCTTCAAGTGTGCGTCCGTCGTCACAAATGAATTCAGAGCTAGCGGCAAAAGTGCTCATGGAGATTAGACAAATGTCGTCCGCTAGCTCGCCCGGTGTAGCGTCCATTCACCGAATGGTTCGGCAGCCGGGTTTGTCCGATGCGGTCCAAGAGGAAATTTTGGGTGATGCGAGCACTATAAACATAATAGATGCACACCCAGTGACGGCGGATAGTAAACGAGAACGGAGGAAGCCTTTTAGTCCGGTTCCTAGCTCGTCCAGGTCCAGCCGGGCCGCGAGCGAGAGAGGTCCCTCTCTCGTACAACAACATCTGGGACCAGATGTTGTGGTACAAAATGTGTCTTTAGTGGAGCATACGTCCGTCGCTCGGGACGCTCCGTTGTATAAGCAGTCCGCAGAGACTGTTAAGGCTTCCTCTTCTCGTCAGCGCACACGACCGCACCTTGGCTGCGTGACCGCCGATATTTTACCAGCTTCGCCGATGAAGGATTCTTCGGCGACCAGGTCACACCATCCGGCAGCCAGGGATTCGAGACCGATGGACTCCGGACGTTCGCATAGGAAAAGTATGCGGGAGCCATCTGATGCGGAGCTGCCCTCGGCGAAGCAGCGAAAGACTACGCCTCCGCAGGTCTCGACGTCGGACATTCTTGTGCAGATAGCACAGCTTATCGCAGCATCCCAGCAGCCGACAGAAACGGTGTCGGATCGAGAATTATCCGACGGCGCTGGGTCGGTACGCTCCGCCGAAGCATCGGGGGCGGACGACCGGGAACATCGGGAGGTCCGACCGGATGGTGAAAGGGATACGGATGAATTGGAGCTATCCCTTTCGGAACAACATAAAGCTGCCGTGGACTTCATCCGGCACTTTCTCCCTCAAGTTGTTCCGTCGGGCCAGACTGCTGCGCTTCCGGACAAGAGAATTATAGCGTCATTGGACTCTGAATTTTTTGAGCGGTTCAGGGACATCGCTCCCGAGTTTCCGTCGCAGTCCAATAATGTTGCAAGAACATTTGAATTATTGAACGACGCTATATTTAAACTTGCTTCCAGGACGGGGAAAGCAGGTTTCTTGTCCGCTAATACTCTCAACCTGCCTTTCATTAATGCAAGGAATAAATTCGACACGGCAGGTCAGGGTATACCGAGAGTTCCTCTGCGTATGGACGACGAGGCGGAAGACTTAGAGCTATCATTACCGTCGTCAGCTTCTATTCCAACCGCGGTGTTGGAAACAGCTATTGCGTCTAACAGAGCCAATTTAGATGCCTTATCTTACACAGATCACCTTACTAAGGCATTATCACTGCGCCTTCAAGGGGAAGAGTTTCAGGATATACAATCCTCTTTAAGACTTCTTTCAAGGGCAGTAGCTTATTCCACGTGTAACTCCGCCCTTTCAGTGGCTAATCTGGAGTTGGTTAGACGTGACGCAGCCCTAGCTACATCCACACTAGTGGATTCTAAGGTGAAGAACTCTCTAGAGTCGCTTCGGTCTCAGGAGAACTTCTCTTTGACGGCAAGCTTTCCGCTATTTATGATAAAATTAAAAAGAAAGCTAATGATTCTCTGTTGTTCAGATCGGCTCCTAAAAAGTCGGATACAGCAGACACGAATAAGACAGGCACTTCTGGGTCTAATGCGCCCAAGAGAGGTTCCTATAGAGGTTCCGGTGCGTCCTCTTGGTCTTATTCGAGAGACCGTCAGGATAGCGACTCTCGTTCGGGACGTCCTTCAGGCCGGGACAATCGGTCGGACGCCCCGAGGTCGACGAGGTGAGGTGCGGGTCGTGGAAGACGTGGTTTCTCCTACCGCAGACCTCGCAGGTCCAGGAGGTGATGGCTTAAACCTCTATCGCGTTCCGGTTGGCGGAAAGTTGTCGAGTTTTTCACAAGAGTGGGCGTCGATTACGGACGACCCTTGGGTGAGAGGAGTGACTTCGGAAGGTCTAAAGATATCCTTCAAACGAAAGCCTCCATTAACTCGAAGTCCAAAGTGGACTCTTTTCTTCCGTCAAATCCACAGAAAAGAGACGCTCTGTTATCAGAGGTGCAGTCTCTTTTAATGAAGAACGCGGTAGAGGTCGTAGAAAACCAGGAATCTCTGGGATTCTACAGCCATCTGTTTCTGGTTCCGAAACCAGACGGCTCGTTCTGTCCAGTCATAGATTTGAGCTGGATAAACCAGCTGATCGTCGCTCCGAAGTTTTATATGGAGACGATTCGATCGGTCAGAGCGAGTATTCGGGTGAACGATTATGCAACGAGCATAGATCTCAAAGATGCGTACTTTCACGTCATGGTACATCCGACATTCCGAAAGTATCTACGCTTCGCAGTCCTAGGAGTGGTGTATCAGTTCCGGGCCATGTGCTTCGGATTGAATCTAGCACCCTGGGCTTTCACTCGGGTAATGAACTCGGTAATGATCTACTTCCGAGCTCATTCGTCTGCGGTAACGTCGGCCTACCTGGACGACATTCTTCAGAGGTACGGCAACGAGTTAACGCTTCAGAACGATGTTCAGAATCTTCTTCTATTGCTCCGACGTCTCGGTTTTATAGTAAACGAGGAGAAGTCGGATCTGGTGCCGTCCAAGTCATTCACTCATCTGGGAATGAGCTTCGAGACGCACAACAATCTCGTTCGTCTGCCGTTAACCAGAGCGAAATTAGTCAGTTGTTACGCTCGCTATTGTCTGCACGCAGACAAAGTCACGGCGAGAGAATTTATGAGACTGATAGGTCTGTGCGGAGCCGCCGCGGATCTCATTCCGATGGGGCGGCTACGCACACGTCCTCTTCAAATTTTCCTGACTCAGAATTGGAGTGTGAAAATTCATTCGCTCGATGTAGACGTTCTCTTGTCAGATCAAGTGAAACAAGAGATTCAGACTTGGGCAAACATTCAGTGGTTAACTCAAGGAATTCCGCTGCAGTTGCCAGATCCGAGTTTTACCGTTATGACGGATGCCAGTCAAACAGGTTGGGGTGCATCATTAATCCCAACGGATTCGAGATGCCAGGGTCTTTGGGATCTGCAATTCCTGTGCAAGCACATAAACATCAAGGAAATGATGTCAATTTGGCTTGCGTTACGTCACTGGATGGACATTATTCACGATGCTCATGTCCAAATCCTATCCGACAATACGACAGTAGTGGCGTATATACGGAATCAGGGAGGCACTCATTCAGTTCCGTTGTTCAATCTAACGGAAAGAATCCTTCTGTTTGCGTTAGAACATCACGTTCTTCTTTCGGTCCGTCACATACCGGGTCGTCTGAATGTGCTAGCAGACTCCCTTTCACGAAAGGGTCGCTTGTTGCCGTCGGAGTGGACTCTCAACAAACAAGTATTCAATCAGATTTGCTACCAACGGGAACGGCCAATGATAGACTTATTTGCGACACATCTCAACAATCAGTTGCAGACGTATGTGTCTCCGTGTCCGGATCCAAGAGCATTTGCAGTAGACGCTCTGTCGATCCCTTGGGACGGAATGATAGGATATGCGTATCCTCCAGCGCCGTTAATTCAACAAGTATTGCTAAAGATAAAACAATCTCAATGCAAGATTCTGTTGGTAGCATCTCTGTCGCCACAGAGACCGTGGATAAATCTACTCAGGTGTCTGTTGTGGGACCTACCGCGGAAGCTTCCTCCACGAGAGGATCTTCTTTCGCAGGGGAAATCGCGCCAACTCCATCACAACCCGCAAGGTCTCAACCTTCACGTTTTTCCGTTGTGCGGTCCTTCTTGCATGGCAAGCACTTTACAGGACGAGCAGTGGACGTGATTTCTAACTGTAGGAGGACCTCCTCTTCGCTAAACTATGCGGCTAAGTGGAAGGTTTTTCGTCGTTGGTGTAGGGATCATTCTGTAGATATATTTGATCCCTCTATACCAGACATTGCAAACTTTCTAGTATACTTGTTTGACGAAATCAAACTGCAGCCTGTTACTATAAAGGGTTATAGATCTATGTTATCTGATACCTATGCACATCATGATAGTTTACAAATTGGATCTAATGTCTCTTTATCGAAGTTGGTTAGAAACTTTTCGATAAATAGACCCAGAACTCTTAGATTAATTCCTAAGTGGAATTTAGCTTGGGTTCTCCTTAAATTGAAGGAAAAGCCATTTGAACCTCTTGGGACAGTAGATTTCAAATTCTTATCTTATAAGACAGCTTTTCTCTTAGCTTTCTCTTCTGCCAGAAGAGTCAGTGAGCTTCATGCACTATCGGTGGATGATTCTCATTATCGTAGTGTTGGGAACACTATCACCTTCACTACTAATGTGGGTTTTTTAGCTAAGAATCAGGCTCCTAATAAATATCCGGAACCTATTGTTATTAAGGCTCTTCCGTCTTCAGACGGGCGTAGGCCTTTACTCTGTCCTGTTAGAGCACTACGTATCTATAAACAGAGATCTCAGTTTATCAGAAAGGGACGGAAACGTTTCTTTCTGTCTTTGATGCCTAATAGAAAGGACATTTCAGTCCATTCTATTGCTAGATGGATTCAGTTAACTATCCGTACTGCTTATGAAGATTTATCTTCTTCTCAGCAGTCTGTGCTTAAGATTTCTGCTCATGAAGTAAGAGCTCTTTCTACTTCCTGGGCTTATGCTAATAGTGTTGCTATTACAGATTTAATGAAGGCTGCTTATTGGTCTCAGCCATCCACATTTACGAATTTTTATCTCAGAAATATTGAGTCCATTTCTGGAGACCTGCATTGTTTAGGTCCGTTATCTGTTGCTCAGAATGTCGTCCACTAAACAGTTGGAACTATAGTTATGCAGGCTTTCTGTTCCGGCAGTGACTCCGTCCGGCTGCCCTCTTCGCTCTGGGCTATTTGACCCAGGGCAAGGGGAAGGGGGGGGGGGGGGGGGGGGGGGCGGGTGTTCCCTTAGGTCACCTGCTTTATAGTGAAAAGCAAGGGAATGCCTCCTCCAAGTCAGTATTTCTGAGTCGCTTCCGGGATGGTTTTAAGTGTAATATTAATGTTTAAATTCATTCATGTCTTATTTTTAAAGTGTAGCTCGGTGTGAAGCATTTGTATATGTCAAGTGTCAAACGGGCTTTAATATACAATACTCGGACACTTTTAAATGATTATAAAGAGTCTCAGTTCTCTGGACTACTTTATTTATTGGCTTGCTTTAAAAATAATTAGTATAAGGGTTATACTGGATGTTAATAGAGAACATGAATGTTATTGTGCTCAATTATTAAGGGTAGTGTATCTTTCTAATTTAATATTAAATAAGAAAGATACATGTAAAGCCTAATACTCCTTTTCTCCTTAAGGGGTTACCTCTTTACTATATAATTGAGCTTATTGGATTTTCCTCTATGTCCTAGGCCCTCCAGCCTGTTTACTATTCAGCTAAGTCTGGGTCATTGGTACAGTATAAAAATGTTAAAAAATTTATAGTAATTTATATATTTTTTATACTTACCAATGACCCAGACGGGGATGGCCCTCCCTGGAGTTGGGAACTCTTGCCTCCCCGCTGAGTACATAGCGCTGACCAGGCACTGCCAGTAAGAATGATAATTGGCGCCAATTTCGGGACGACTGCATCACTGCGCATGCGCAGTAGAGGCGTACTATGGAGGTCCTTTAGGACATGATTTCTTTTTGTTTTGGATGCAAATTTTGGGGATTGGGGGGCAAAATTTGTGTTTGGCCCTGGTTTTGTTGGAGTTAGCACCAGCTAAGTCTGGGTCATTGGTAAGTATAAAAAATATATAAATTACTATAAATTTTTTAACTTTCGAGGCAGCAGCCATTTTGTTGTCATTCTGATTATTTAGTTACACTGTTTTTTAAGTGTTTTCCTCTCTCCCTGTCCTTTAAGTCCCCCCTTGCTATTCTCCCATGCTTTTGGCATAGTTTTTGTAATTATTATTACTAAATTTTCTTGGGAGTTTTAGCTGAATAACAGAATGAATTCTGTTCTTTTCCCCATGTTTACGTCTTCACCTACGGGTGGTTAGGCGTTGTGTTCTGCATCTACCATCTGATGTTCTGCAGTTTCTTCCCTGGAAGTCTCTGTTTTGCATCAGATAGTGTATTTTTGGTAACTGATTTCGGGCCTGGGTGCCTGGAGTCTTATTTTAATGTTTTTACACTCATTGTTTACATTTACAACAGCCCTCTGTGTGAGGGGGGGATTTCTAAAAATAATATCTTGATGTTATTTTAATCATAACTAGATACATTATTATTGTTCGTAAGTGTTGAATAAATTGTTTAAAATATTTTTAAAATTTTTGTCCACACTTAGGCTTGGGATCCATTGGGGCTCAACGTTACTTTTCAGAAACTTGGGCTGTTCTGAAAAAATATTTTTTCAAAATATTTTGATTTCAATTATTTTTTCTATATTAATGGATCATATTATTATTATGTATTTTGATTGCCAGGGGTTAGTGCGAGTACCAGGACTTGTTTTCTTTTCACATTGAAAGGATATTGATCAATTGTTTTAAGAGGAAGTCTTCCTCTGACTTTATTATCATTCTATATGTGGTCAGTGTACTCGCATTAACTCCTGTTCTGTATCGTATGATTTTGATGACAATATGGGAAGCGTATGTCACGGTATGTTATTGGGGATTTGGACACTCTGGTCCTTTCCCCGCAGGGTCACTCTACTTTATCAATTTCTATTTCAGAACATCAAGATTAGGGTGATGTATCTGTGATGTCTTCCAACAGTGTGCCTCCGTCGTCACAATTAATGAAGGGCTAGCGGAAAAGTGCTCATGTAAATACGCCAATTGCCTAAGAGGACCCTAGTAGGTTCGACGGCCTTTGACGTCCGCTAGCTCGCCCGGTGTAGCGTCCATTCACCGAATGGTTCGGCAGCCGGGTTCGTCCGTTGCGGTCTAGAAGGAATTTTGGGGTGATGCGAGCACTATAAATTAACCTAATGCACACCCAGTGACGGCGGATCGGAGGGAGAACGGAGGAAGCCTTTTAGTCCGGTTCATAGCTCGTTCCGGTCCATCCGGACGGCAAGCGAGAGAGGCCCCTCTCTCGTTCAACAACATCTGGCCCCAGATGTTGTGGTACAAAATGTGTCGCAAGCAGAGCATACGTCCGTCGCTCGGGACGCTCCGTTGTATAGGCAGTCCGCGGAGACTGCTAAGGCTTCCTCTTCTCGTCAGCGCACACGACCGCACCTTGTCTGCTTGACCGCCGATATATTACCAGCTTCGCCGATCAAGGATTCTTCGGCAACCAGGTCACACCATCCGGTAGCCAGGGACACGACGCCTGCAGACTCCGGACGTTCGCATAGGAAGTGTGCAGGAGTCAACGTACACGGAGCTTCCGGCGGCAATGCATCGTAAGACCGCTACTGCACAGGCCTCGGGAACGGACGTGCTTTCCTTAATAGCACAGTTTATCGCAGCATCCCAGCATCAACTGAATCTGTCGCATATATTTTATCCGACGATGCTGGGTCGGGCCGCTCCGCTGAAGCGGGTACGGACGTCCGAAAGTTTCATCCGGTCCGACGGGATACCGAAAGGGATTCGGAGGATTTCGAGCTTTCCCTTTCGGAACAACATATGCTGTTGTGTATGTCATCTGACTTGGTCTTCTACAGCTTCTTTCGTCGGACCAGAATGCTGCGATGCCGGATAAGAAACTGATAGCGTCGGTGGACTTATAAATTTTTGGTTCGGTTCAGGGACATCGTCCCTCAGTTCCGACATAGTCCAATAATGTCACACAAACTTTCGAATTATTGAACGACGCTATATATATTATTATTTTATGCTTGCTAACCAAGCATTTCTGGTTTCTTGTTCGAAGAGTTATGGAGATGTCTTTCAAAAGTGTGCCTCTGTCGTCATAGTTAATGAAGAGCTAGTGGCAATAAGTGCTCATGGAATATGTCTATCGCCTACGGAGTGACATTCGCTAGCTCACCCGGTGTAGCGTACATTCATCGAATGGTTCGGCTGCCGGGTTCGTCCGTTGCGGTCTAGGAAGGAGATTTGGGTGATGCGAGCACTTTAATTACTTTAGTACTCACCCAGTGACGGCAGATTGAGGACAGATCGGAGGAAGCCTGTTAGTCCGGTTCCTGGCTTGTCCAGGTCCGTCCGGGTTGTGAGCGAGAGAGGTCCCTCTCTCGTCCAACAACATAGGGGACCGCATGTTGTGGTTCAGATATTTTACATTCGGAGCATATGTCCGTCGGTCGGGACGCTCCGATATATTGACAGTCCGAGAGACTGTCCTTAATGCTTCCTCATCCTCACAGCAGGGCACACGACCGCACATTGGCTATGTGACCTCGAGTATCCGATCAGTTTCGGCATTCAGTGATTCCACGGCGAATAGGTCGCGCCATCCGGTAGCCAAGGGACACGAGGCCTATACACTCCGTTTGCTCGCATATTGGTAGTATGCACGGGGTAACGATCACGGAGCTTCCAGCGGCAATGCATCGTAAGACCGCTTCTCCTCAGGCCTCAGTGACGGACGTGCTATCCGAGTTAGCACAGTTGTTTCGCAGCATCCCAGCAATTGACAGTTTCTCGGTCGAATCAGGAATTATCCGACGGCGCTGGGTCGGTGCGGTCCGCGGTTGCATCAGGTACGGACGACCGAACGCTTTATAGGGTCCGACAGGATGGCAAAAGGGATTCGAAAGATTTCGAGTTTTCCCTTTAGTAGTATCGGAAGATGCCTTTCATATCTTCTGGCATTATCTTCCAGTGATTGTTATTTTGGACTTCATTGCTGCGATCTTGGATAAGAGACTTATAGCGTCATTGGACTCGGATTTTTCGATCGGTTCAGGGACATTGTCCCTGACTTACCGACGCAGTCCAATATTGTCATTACAACATGTGTTTTATTTTTCGACGCTATATATATATATATATATATACAAGCCTGCTACCAAGCATGATAGTTTAGTTTCTTGTCCGCGTTGCTCATTTCTGCCATTTTATCATTTATACGAAGAGTTTATTTTGGCAGAGCAGGGCATACCGAGAGTTCATATGCGTCTAGACGGTGTGATTAAAGACTGCATATTCTTTTTCGCCGTTTATGTCTTTTCCAATTTCAATGTTGGGAACGACATGATGTATAGTAGACTTAACATAGACGCTTTATCATACGTAATCCGCCTTACTGAGGCGTTATCTTTACGTCTTCAAGAAAAGATTTACGGGATATTATTCTCAATGTAATTTCTTTTGAGGGCAGTAGTTTGTTCACGTATAACTCCGCCCTTCAGTGGCTGATTGGAGTTGGTTAGACGTGACGCAGCCCTAGCTACATCCACACGCATGGATAGTAAGGTTAAGAACTCTCTCAGAGTCGCTTCGTTCTCGGAGGAGCTTCTCTTCGACGGCAACTTTTCGGCAATCCATGAATTGCTCGATTTACACGTTCTCTTGTCTATCTAGTGTTACAAGAGATTCAGACTGGGGCAAACATTCGGTGGTTGACTCAGAGAGTGCCACCGCAGTTGCCGGACCCGAGTGTGGCTGTTATGACGGTTGCCAGTCAAGCAGATTGGGATATAATACTGATCCCTACGGATTCGAAGTGCCAGGGTCTTTGGGTTCCGCAGTCTCTTAGCAATCAGTTTTCTTCCGCGGAATAATGTTTTTTAGGCTTGCTTTATGTCATTGCATGAACATTATTCAAAACGCATGCCCAAATTCCTGCCCTTTAATTCGACAGTAGTGGCGTATCTCCGGAACCAGGGAGGCACTCTTTCGTTTCCGTTATTCAATTTAATGGAAAGAATCCGTCTGTTGGTTATAGTACACCAAGTTCCGTTTTGGTCCGTCATATTCCGGGTCGTCTGATTGTTTTATCGGACTCCCGTTCTCTTACGGGTCGCTTGTTGCTGTCAGAATGGACTCTCAACAAACAAGTATTCAATCAGATTTGCTATCTATGGGAGCGCCCAATGATGATTTATTTATGACACAGCTTGCTAATTAATTGCAGACGTATGTGTTGGCTTGTCCAGATCTCTGAGCTAATGTTGTTAACGCTCTATTGATCTATAGGACGGAATGATAGGATACGCGTATCCTCCGGCGCTGTTGTTTCAGCAGGTATTGCTAAGATAAACAACCACAATACATTTCTGTTGATAGCATCTCTATCTTCACAGAGATCATGGGTAATTTACTCTCTTGTCTACTGTGGGTCTTAATGTGAAATCTTCCTCTATGTGAGGATCTTTTTTCACTGGGTAAATCGTGTCATCTTTATCACAACCCGCAAGGTCACAACCTTCATGTATTCCGTTGTGTGGTCCGTATTGCATTGTAAGCACTGTACTGGACGAGTTTTGGACGCGATTTCTTACTATAGGAGATCCTCTTCTTCGCTATTCTATGCGGCTAAAGTGGAGGCTCTTCCGTCGTGGTGTAGGGATCATTATGTTCATATTGTTGATCCCTCCATACTACTCATTGCTATTTTTTAGTATACTTGTTTCACAAGATCTACTGAAGCCTGTTATTATTTAGGTTATAGGTTTATGTTACCTCATACCTATGCACTCTACGATAGTTTACAATTGAGTCTTTGGTCTCTTTATCTAAGTCAGTTAGTAACTTTTTGATAAATAGACTTAGAATCTTTAGATTAAATTCCTATATGGATTTTAACTTCTGTTCTTATTTAGCTAAGTAATCATTTGAGCCTCTGGAAACAGTAGTTTTCAAATTCTGACCTTTTAGACAGTAATTCTGTTGGTTTCTCTTTTACTGTAGAGTCAGTGAGTTTCATGCACTATCAATGGATGATTTTCACTTTCGTAGTTTCGGAATCACTACTTCCGTTACTATTTAGGTTGGATTGTTGCATAAGAGTTAGGCTCCTATTATCCGGAACCTATTATTTTAAGGTCCTTCCGTCTTCGAATGGGCATAGGCCTTTACTCTTTCCGGGTACAGTTTATGTATTTATAAACAGATATCTGTTTATTACTTTGGGCGTAAGCTTCTTCTGTCTTTGATGTCTAGTAGAAGGACGTTACGCTCCATTTTTTTGTTAATGGATTCTATTAACTATCGGTACTGCTTATGGTATATCATTGACTTAGCAGTTGTGCTTAAGATTTCGGCTCATGAAGTAAGAGTTCTACTTCTTGGGCTTACATTAATAGTGTCGCTATTATAGATTTTTGAAGGCCGCTCATTGCGCTCAGCCATCCACATTCATGAATTTTATCTCAGAAATATCGAGTCCATTTCTGGAGGCCTCTATTGTTAGGTCTATTATCTACTGCTCAGAATGTCATTCACTTAACAGTTGCTACTATAGCTAGGTAGGCTGTCTGTTTCGGCAGTGTCTCTGTTCGGCTGCCCTCTTCGCTCTGGGCTATTTGACCCAGGGCAAGAAAAAGGGGGGGGGGGGGGAGGGTGTTCCCTTGGGTCACCTGTTTTACTATGAAAACAAGGGGATACCTCCTCCGGAGTTAGTAATTCTGAGCTGTTATTGGGATGGTTTTTTAGTGAGAAGTTTAGGTTTTTAAAATTCATTCAAGTCTTAGTTTTTAAAGTATAGCTTTTGAATATTGCATATGTCAACGGACATGATTATGCAATCCTCAGACACTTTTAGGAGTATAAGAGTCTCTATTCTCTAGACTTACTTTATTTATTGGCTTACTTTAAAAATTATTAGTATAAGGATTATATTGGATATTAATAGAGTACATGGATGTATGAAGCTCAATTTTGGAAGGTGTTGTATCTTTCTAATTTATCATAAATAAGAAAGATACATGTAAGGCCTATTACTTCTTTTTCCCTACAGGGGATGACTCTATTTTATTTTATTGAGCGTATTCCATTTTGCTCTATGTCCTTGGCCCTCCAGCCTTTTTACTATTCACCTATGTCTGGGTCATTGGTACAGTATAAAAATGTTAAAAAATTTATAGTAATTTATATATTTTTTATACTTACCAATGACCCAGACAGGGATGGCCCTCCCAGGAGTTGGGAACTCTTGCCTCCCCGCTGAGTACATAGCGCTTACCAGGCACTGGTTATTAGAATGATTAATGGCGCCAATTTCGGAACGTCCTTGACACTGCGCATGCGCATTAGGGGCGAAGTGTGGAGGGCCTTTCAGGACATGTTTTCTTTTGTTTTAGATGCAAATTTTGGGGATTGGGGGGCAAAATTTGTGTTTGGCCCTATATTTTAAGAGTTAGCACCAGCTATGTCTGGGTCATTGGTAAGTATAAAAAATATATAAATTACTATAAATTTTTTAACTTTCGAGGCAGCAGCCATTTTGTTGTCATTCTGATTATTTAGTTGAACTGTTTTTTAAGTGTTTTCCTCTCTCCCTGTCCTTTAAGTCCCCCCTTGCTATTCTCCCATGCTTTTGGCATAGTTTTTGTAATTATTATTACTAAATTTTCTTGGGAGTTTTAGCTGAATAACAGAATGAATTCTGTTCTTTTCCCCATGTTTACGTCTTCACCTACGGGTGGTTAGGCGTTGTGTTCTGCATCTACCATCTGATGTTCTGCAGTTTCTTCCCTGGAAGTCTCTGTTTTGCATCAGATAGTGTATTTTTGGTAACTGATTTCGGGCCTGGGTGCCTGGAGTCTTATTTTAGTGTTTTTACACTCATTGTTTACATTTACAACAGCCCTCTGTGTGAGGGGGGGATTTTTGGAAAATAATATCTTGATGTTATTTTAATCATAACTAGATACATTATTATTGTTCGTAAGTGTTGAATAAATTGTTTAAAATATTTTTAAAATTTTTGTCCACACTTAGGCTTGGGATCCATTGGGGATCAACATTACTTTTCAGAAACTTGGGCTGTTCTGAAAAAATATTTTTTCAAAATATTTTGATTTCAGTTATTTTTTCTATATTAATGGATCATATTATTATTATGTATTTTGATTGCCAGGGGTTAGTGCGAGTACCAGGACTTGTTTTCTTTTCACATTGAAAGGATATTGATCAATTGTATTAAGAGGAAGTCTTCCTCTGACTTTATAATCATTCTATATGTGGTCAGTGTACTCGCATTAACTCCTGTTCTGTATTGTATGATTTTGATGACAATATGGGAAGCGTATGTCACGGTATGTTATTGGGGAATTGGACACTCCGGTCACTCTACTTTATCAATTTCTATTTCAGACGATCAAGATTAGGGTGATGTATCTGTGATGTCTTCCAACAGTGTGCCTTCGTCGTCACAATTAATGAAGGGCTAGCGGAAAAGTGCTCATGTAAATACGCCAATTGCCTAAGAGGACCCTAGTAGGTTCGACGGCCTTTGACGTCCGCTAGCTCGCCCGGTGTAGCGTCCATTCACCGAATGGTTCGCCAGCCGGGTTCGTCCGTTGCGGTCTAGAAGGAATTTTGGGGTGATGCGAGCACTATATATTAACCTAATGCACACCCAGTGACGGCGGATCGGAGGGAGAACGGAGGAAGCCTTTTAGTCCGGTTCATAGCCCGTTCCGGTCCATCCGGACGGCAAGCGAGAGAGTCCCCTCTCTCGTTCAACAACATCTGGCCCCAGATGTTGTGGTACAAAATGTGTCGCAAGCGGAGCATACGTCCGTCGCTCGGGATGCTCCGTTGTATAGGCAGTCCGCGGAGACTGCTAAGGCTTCCTCTTCTCGTCAGCGCACACGACCGCACCTTGGCTGCGTGACCGCCGATATATTACCAGCTTCGCCGATCAAGGATTCTTCGGCGACCAGATCACACCATCCGGTAGCCAGGGACACGAGGCCTGCAGACTCCGGACGTTCGCATAGGAAGTGTGCGGGAGTCAACGTACACGGAGCTTCCGGCGGCAATGCATCGTAAGACCGCTACTGCACAGGCCTCGGGAACGGACGTGCTTTCCTAAATAGCACAGTTTATCGCAGCATCCCAGCATCAACTGAATCTGTCGCATATTTTTTATCCGACGATGCTGGGTCGGGACGCTCCACGGAAGCGGGTACGGACGTCCGAAAGTTTCATCCGGTCCGACGGGATACCGAAAGGGATTTGGAGGATTTTGTGCTTTCCCTTTCGGAACAACATATGCTGTTGTGTATGTCATCTGACTTGGTCTTCTACAGCTTCTTTCGTTGGACCAGAATGCTGCGATGCCGGATAAGAAACTGATAGCGTCGGTGGACTTAGAAATTTTTTGGTTCGGTTCAGGGACATCGTCCCTCAGTTCCGACATAGTCCAATAATGTCACACAAACTTTCGAATTATAGAACGACGCTATATATATTATTATTTTATGCTTGCTATAACCAAGCATTTCTGGTTTCTGGTTCGCAAAGTTACGGAGATGTCTTTCAAAGTGTGCCTCTGTCGTCATAGTTAATGAAGAGCTAGCGGCAATAAGTGCTCATGGAATATGTCTATCGCCTACGGAGTGACATTCGCTAGCTCACCCGGTGTAGCGTACATTCATCGAATGGTTCGGCTGCCGGGTTCGTCCGTTGCGGTCTAGGAAGGAGATTTGGGTGATGCGAGCACTTTAATTACTTTAGTACTCACCCAGTGACGGCAGATTGAGGACAGATCGGAGGAAGCCTGTTAGTCCGGTTCCTGGCTTGTCCAGGTCCGTCCGGGCTGTGAGCGGGAGAGGTCCCTCTCTCGTCCAACAACATAGGGGACCGCATGTTGTGGTTCAGATATTTTACATTCGGAGCATATGTCCGTCGGTCAGGACGCTCCGTTATATTGACAGTCCGAGAGACTGTCCTTAATGCTTCCTCATCCACACAGCAGGGCACACGACCGCACATTGGCTACGTGACCTCGAGTATCCGATCAGTTTCGTCATTCAGTGATTCCACGGCGAATAGGTCGCGCCATCCGGTAGCCAAGGAACACGAGGCCTATACACTCCGTTCGCTCGCATATTGGTAGTATGCACGGGGTAACGATCACGGAGCTTCCAGCGGCAATGCATCGTAAGACCGCTTCTCCTCAGGCCTCAGTGACGGACATGCTATCCGAGTTAGCACAGTTGTTTCGCAGCATCCCAGCAATTGACAGTTTCTCGGTCGAATCAGGAATTATCCGACGGCGCTGGGTCGGTTCGGTCCGCGGTTGCATCAGGTACGGACGACCGAACGCTTTATAGGGTCCGACAGGATGGCGAAAGGGATTCGAAAGATTTCGAGTTTTCCCTTTAGTAGTATCGGAAGCTGCCTTTCATATCTTCTGGCATTATCTTCCAGTGATTGTTATTTCGGACTTCATTGCTGCGATCTTGGATAAGAGACTTATAGCGTCATTGGACTCGGATTTTTCGATCGGTTCAGGGACATTGTCCCTGACTTACCGACGCAGTCCAATATTGTCATTACAACATGTGTTTTATTTTTCGACGCTATATATATATATATACAAGCCTGCTACCAAGCATGATAGTTTAGTTTCTTGTCCGCGTTGCTCATTTCTGCCATTTTATTATTTATACGAATAGTTTATTTTGGCAGAGCAGGGCATACCGAGAGTTCATATGCGTCTAGACGGTGTGGTTAAAGACTGGATGTATTCTTTTTCGCCGTTTATGTCTTTTCCAACTTCAATGTTGGAAACGACATGATGTATAGTAGACTTAGCTTAGATGCTTTATCATACGTAATCCGCCTTACTGAGGCGTTATCATTACGTCTTCAAGAAAAGATTTACGGGATATTATTCTCAATGTAATTTCTTTTGAGGGCAGTATTTTGTTCACGTATAACTCCGCCCTTCAGTGGCTGACTGGAGTTGGTTAGACGTGACGCAGCCCTAGCTACATCCACACGCGTGGATAGTAAGGTTAAGAACTCTCTCAGAGTTGCTTCGTTCTCGGAGGAGCTTCTCTTCGACGGCAACTTTTCGGCAATCCATGAATTGCTCGATTTACACGTTCTCTTGTCTATCTAGTGTTACAAGAGATTCAGACTGGGGCAAACATTCGGTGGTTGACTCAGAGAGTACCACTGCAGTTGCCGGACCCGAGTGTGGCTGTTATGACGGTTGCCAGTCAAACAGATTGGGATATAATACTGATCCCTACGGATTCGAAGTGCCAGGGTCTTTGGGTTCCGCAGTCTCTTAGCAACCAGTTTTCTTCCGCGGAATAATGTTTTTTTAGGCTTGCTTTATGTCATTGCATGAACATTATTCAGAACCGCATGCCCAAATCCTGTCCTTTAATTCGACAGTAGTCGCGTATCTCCGGAACCAGGGAGGCACTCTTTCGTTTCCGTTATTCAATTTAATGGAAAGAATCCGTCTGTTGGTTATAGTACACCAAGTTCTGTTTTGGTCCGTCATATTCTGGGTCGTCTGATTGTTTTACCGGACTCCCGTTCTCTTACGGGTCGCTTGTTGCTGTCAGAATGGACTCTCAACAAACAAGTATTCAATCAGATTTGCTATCTATGGGAGCGCCCAATGATGATTTATTTACGACACAGCTTGCTAATCAATTGCAGACGTATGTGTTGGCTTGTCCAGATCTCTGAGCTAATGTTGTTAACGCTCTATTGATCTATAGGACGGAATGATAGGATACGCGTATCCTCCGGCGCTGTTGTTTCAGCAGGTATTGCTAAGATAAACAACCACAATACATTTCTGTTGATAGCATCTCTATCTTCACAGAGATCATGGGTAATTTACCCTCTTGTCTACTGTGGGTCTTAACGTGAAATCTTCCTGTATGTGAGGATCTTTTTTCACTGGGTAAATCGTGTCATCTTTATCACAACCCGCAAGGTCGCAACCTTCGTGTATTCCGTTGTGTGGTCCGTATTGCATTGTAAGCACTGTACTGGACGAGCTTTGGACGCGATTTCTTACTATAGGAGATCCTCTTCTTCGCTATTCTATGCGGCTAAAGTGGAGGCTCTTCCGTCGTTGGTGTAGGGATCATTATGTTCATATTGTTGATCCCTCCATACTACTCATTGCAATTTTTTAGTATACTTGTTTCACAAGATCTACTGCAGCCCGTTATTATTATGGTTATAGGTTTATGTTACCTCATACCTATGCACTCTACGATAGTTTACAATTGAGTCTTATGTCTCTTTATCTAAGTCAGTTGGTAACTTTTTGATAAATAGACTTAGAATCTTTAGATTAAATTCCTATATGGATTTTAACTTCGGTTCTTATTTAGCTAAGTAATCATTTGAGCCTCTGGAAACAGTGGTTTTCAAATTCTGACCTTTTAGACAGTAATTCTGTTGGTTTCTCTTTTACTGTAGAGTCAGTGAGTTTCATGCACTATCGATGGATGATTTTCACTTTCGTAGTTTCGGAATCACTATTCCGTTACTATTTAGGTTGGATTTTTGCATAAGAGTTAGGCTCCTAATATCCGGAACCTATTGTTATTAAGGTCCTTCCGTCTTCGTACGGGCATAGGCCTTTACTCTTTCCGGGTAGAGTTTATGTATTTATAAACAGATATCTGTTTATTACTATGGGCGTAAGCTTCTTCTGTCTTTGATGTCTAGTAGAAGGACGTTACGCTCCATTCTATTGTTAATGGATTCTATTAACTATCGGTACTGCTTATGGTATATCATTGACTTAGCAGTTGTGCTTAAGATTTCGGCTCATGAAGTAAGAGTTCTTCTACTTCTTGGGCTTACTTTAATAGTGTCGCTATTATAGATTTTTTAAGGCCGCTCATTGCGCTCAGCCATCCACATTCATGAATTTTTATCTCAGAAATAACGAGTCCATTTCTGGAGGCCTCTATTGTTAGGTCTATTATCTACTGCTCAGAATGTCATTCACTTAACAGTTGCTACTATAGCTAGGTAGGCTCTTTGTTTCGGCAGTGTCTCCGTTCTGCTGCCCTCTTCGCTCTGGGCTATTTGACCCAGGGCAAGAAAAAGGGGGGGGGGGGGAGGGTGTTCCCTTGGGTCACCTGTTTTACTATGAAAACAAGGGGATACCTCCTCCGGAGTTAGTAATTCTGAGCTGTTATTGGGATGGTTGTTTAGTGAGAAGTTTAGGTTTTTAAACTTCATTCAAGTCTTAGTTTTTAAAGTATAGCTTTGATTATTGCATATGTCAACGGACATGATTATGCAATCCTCAGATACTTTTAGGAGTATAAGAGTCTCTATTCTCTAGACTTACTTTATTTATTGGCTTACTTTAAAAATTATTAGTATAAGGATTATACTAGATATTAATAGAGTACATGGATGTATGATGCTCAATTTTGCAGGGTGTTGTATCTTTCTAATTTAACATAAATAAGAAAGATACATGTAAGGCCTAATACTTCTTTTTCCCTAGAGGGGATGACTCTATTTTATATAATTGAGCGTATTCCAACTTGCTCTATGTCCTAGGCCCTCCAGCCTTTTTACTATTCATCTATGTCTGGGTCATTGGTACAGTATAAAAATGTTAAAAAATTTATAGTAATTTCTATATTTTTTATACTTACCAATGACCCAGACAGGGATGGCCCTCCCAGGAGTTGGGAACTCTTGCCTCCCCGCTGAGTACATAGCGCTTACCAGGCACTGGTTTTTAGAATGATTAATGGCGCCAATTTCGGAACATCCTTGACACTGCGCATGCGCAGTGGAGGCTAAGTGTGGAGGGCCTTTCAGGACATGTTTTCTTTGGTTTTAGATGCAAATTTTGGGGATTGGGGGGCAAAATTTGTGTTTGGCCCTATATTTTAAGAGTTAGCACCAGCTATGTCTGGGTCATTGGTAAGTATAAAAAATATAGAAATTACTATAAATTTTTTAACTTTCTTCTTTCCAAAGTGATTTTGGAAAGAAAAGTGGTGTAAAAGCACCTAGAAAAAATAAGCCCCAACTGTGTCCAGTGCGACCGGTGCACACCCAGTAGGGGACAATCTTCTCCTTGTACTAATCCATGGCTTCCTGAACCAGTGCGCAAACGTATAACCAACATGTCATTTTATTTTTTTCCCGCCATCTTACAGGATGCAGATCGTTTTGCTCTTCAACAGTGATATCTTTTGACTCGATGTTAATGATGTTTCCTGTTCTGAATTGTGGATTCATAGCTGTTTCTTCACTATCCAGACATACAGGGCTGTGTTTTCATATATTCTCTCGAATATTCACTGTATTTTTCGTGATAAATCTCTGTACTGATTTTGCGCATGATTTTCGCGTACTGTGCTGTTTCGGTCTTTTGTTCATTAATGCTAACCCTTTGGGTTCTGCTTATAACTGAGTTAGGTGTCAGCTGGGGGCGGTTGTGGCAGTTTTTCTCCCCTCTTTTGAGGGTAGTATTTCTGCCTGTTCCTTTTGGCTGTTGGGTTACTTTTCTGTTCCTGTCGGGCCTTTGTTTCCTGCCACCTTACTCTGGTAGCTGGGGGTGTCCTGCTTTATTAGCTCAACTTTGGCGAAGCCAAATTTGAGCTTTTGTCATGGCCCATCTTCCGTCTGTCCGCCTGGCCGTCTGTCCGTCTATCTGTACGTCAACAATTGGATACGGCTCGGGCTAGAGGCCGTATTGACAAAACTTCTTGGGTACCTTTGTTATGACCGTGGGACGAGAACGAGTAATACAGGTTATTTTCTCGTGCGTAAATTGTGCAAATTAGACTAATTTGATGTTTTTTGGTGTTACTTTCAGCACTGTAAGTGCAAATGCCAATACGGCTCGGGCTAGAGGCCGTATTTATGAACCGATCTTTACGAAACTTCTTGGGTACCTTTGGTATCACTGTGGGACAAGAGCGAGTGTTTTTGGGTGTGGTCTGAAATTCAAGATGGCCACCAACAGCCATTTTGTACCAAAATTAGTGCAATCAGTTTTTTGTACAGAACTTCTGTATGAATGTTCTGATTTGAATAAATTTTTGTACGAATGTTTAGTAACATGAAATACATCACATATTGTAAGGGGGTTTTTTTTGTGCAGAAATTATGCAAATTAGATGAACTTTGATTTATTCAGTGCTACTTACACAACGTAAGCACACATGTCAATATGGCTCAGGGTTGTCAATATGGCTCAGGGTAGAGGCTGTATTTATGAACTGATCTTCACAAAACTTCTTGGGTACCTTTGTTATCACCTTGGGACAAGAATGAGTGTTTCTGGGTACGGTCCAAAATTCAAGATGGCTGCCAGTGGCCATTTTGTACCGAAATTCCAATCTGTTTTTTGTCACAATTTCTACACAGCTCGTATTTACGAACTGATCTTCACAAAACTTCTTGGGTACCTTTGTTTTCACCATGGGACAGGAACGAGTGTGTTTTGGGTTGCCTTTGTTATCACTGTGCTATGAGAACAAATAATTTGGGGTTCAGTCAGACCCACTCTGGGATTCAAAGATTTTTTTTCTAGTTTAGCATCTGACTGTCACCCACCTTCACAATACTTTACCTATACATTTGTTACAGGCAATGGTCAGTATTTATGTACAGACCTTTACAATACTTTATATGTACCTTTGTTATCAGGTCATTACCAAGATGTTTGTCATTGCTGTGTCACATACTATACATGTACATGCCTTTGTCTTGACAAGTTGAGCTACAGTGTCATTGACACTTTCATTTTTTCTTTGGGTTCACCTTCCCATCTACATTGCTCACACCAGATATGCCTAGGACGATACTTTGCGGGCCATTTTTGTTGTCTTAGCATGTTGAAGTTTCCCATTATTTATGCTCCACTTTATTTTGGTGTTCTATTGAAAGACCCTGTGGGCTGGGTGGTCTTCCACCTTTAGGGGCTTCCATCTATTGTGTAAGTTTTCCTCCCATGGGAAGGGGAATGCAGTTGTTTGGGTCTTCCCGATTCATCTCTGTTTGGAGAGAGTTATACCCCCTCCTGGGGATTTGCAGTCTTTTTATGGCATGGATACCGCGGTAGCTGATGACTTTCTGACGAAGAGATGCCTGGTTCCGGGAATACTGTCCCCCTCCAGTCGACATCTGAGGTTTGTCTGTCACTAGGGTTGTAACTCCTCTTTTGGAGCTGAGCTTGGTTGCTCACTCCACTTTTCCTCCATTGTCAGCAGCTACTGATGTATCCACTCCTGCTGCTATGCCGTCGGTGACATCATCGATTTTTGTTTCAGTCGGCCTTGACTTATCCTGGCAAGGGTCTGTAGGGATTTCTGCTTCTTGGACATGGGATATCGGCCTCAACCTTCCCTGGCTTCAACTTGGTGAAGTCGAAGTGGTTACGGGCCAATCCCTCTGCTCTGTTCTCTCAGCCATCGAGCCCATCAGGTTTTGATTTGGATTCAGATGTCCATGGTGGGGTCACCGTGGACTCTGTTGCGCTTCCATCCACGCACTCTGGTCCTTTGGCCAGTTTTGCAGGACCGGTGCTTTTTTGTGCAGCCTGGACCTTCTGTCCCTCAGAGGTCCGTGGCGACTCTCCTGAGTTCCCGCACTTCAGATCCTCAGGGTATTTCATACCCCTATAAACATCTGTATTCAGATGTTTCGGCTGCCACCCATCGCCCCACGTCGGGTGTCCTAGAAAATCATGACCCTTCGCTGGTTTAGAGGGTCAGATGCGAAGCCACTTTGCTGTGCCGTTCCCATGTTGCACCAGCAGATACGGGTTGTGAGCTTAGGGATGCCCTCCTTGCTCACACAAGTTCTTTCCAAGAGCCTTCCCATTGCCTCCAGCGAGGCTTCTAGTGGCTTATAGATGACCTCTGCGGTGCCGCTTCCCGGGATTGGAAGTAGGCCGCTGCTTTCTGATCCCCCTGGTGTTCCTACACCATGTGAGGCATCAGCTGGTATGCCCGAAACGGGCTATGTGCCTTCCGACTCAGGCGATGGGGCAGACACACCTGACGTTGAAAGCCATTAGTCTTCTGACTTGGGGGTGTTTGAGTTCCTTCAAACCGCCAGACCAGCCGGAGGTTTCAGCCAGGCTGCGATCATTGGTCGCACACCTACAGCCTGTGGAACAACCTGCTTCTGGTCACCTTCAACCGTACCAGTCGGTACAAGTGGTCGAAGCTTTTGCAGCATTGGACTCAAAGCTGAGTCCCAAGGCTATGAAGACTTCATTCTTCACTAGGCTGATACCTTTTTGCCCCTGTGTATTATCGTTCATACTATTCCGCCAATCTGTCAGTCTGCAAGACTTTGACGTTCTTGGATCAGGACTCCAAGCCCAAGTCGGCCGTTATTCCTATGTCGACTTTGGATTCCATGTTGGGCTTATCCAGAGAGATGCTAGGCATGCTTTCTCTCTTGGATCACGTCTCTCTGCCGTGGCTGCTTATCTGTCTCCAGATAAGTTTGACGACATACAGGCTCCTTTGCATGTGATCTCTAAGACGCTCGTGCATCTTACTCACACGCATGCCTGTAAAATGGCTAATTCGGTATTAGTTCGCCGGGATGCTGTGTTGGTCACAAGCCTCCCTTCGATCTGCTTCTTTGGTGGATCTGCGACTATTCCATGATTCTTGGATGAGGTCCTGCATCATTCCAAAGATCAGCTGCTGCTGGGAGGCCGGGGCTGTTTCAAGCCTAATAAACGTCCTCCTGCTTCCGCTTCTTCCTCTTACTCACGTGGTAAGGGTAAGCGTCGACAGTCCAGAGCGAGGACTCAGAAACCTTCATCTAGCAGAGGAGGTGGTGTCTCCTCTCACGGGCCTCACCGGGGCTTGAAATGAAGGTCCTCACCTCGATTCATCCCAGATTGGAGGAGGGATATCCAAGTTTGTAGACCGTTGGGCCACCATCACATCCGATCCTTGGGTGTTAGATGTTCGGTCCAGTCTGCGAATATCCTTTCAGAGGCACCACACTCTGTCAAGAGTGCCTCTTCCAACCCAAGTTCCTTTAGATGTTTCACGTCGGGAACCTTTCATCATGGAGATAGACAGTCTCCTGTCAAAGGGATCGATCAAGGTCATCAAGAACATTCATTCAGTGGGATTTTATACCCTCCTGTTCTTTGTGTCAAAGAAGGATGTCCAATCAGAGTATCCTGAACCAGTCTATCATTGCTCCCAAGTTCAATATGGAGACTTTCAGGTCGGTTAGCCACACCATTCACCAGGGAGATTACGCTTCCAGCATCTGCCTGTGAGATGCTTACTTTCACGTTCCGGTTCATCGAAAGTATCTCAGGTTCGCTTTTCTGGGGCAAATTTACTAGTTCAAGGCCATGCCTTTCGGCCTCAACGTGGCTCCTTGGGCCTTCATCCGACTGATGTCGCATGTGATAGCCTTCCTTCGCACTCAGTCCAGGGTGACTACTTCGGTGTATCTGGATGATACCCTCCAGAGGCACTCCAATGCTGCTCTTCTGGAGTCAGATGTCAACACACTTGATCCTGCTCACGTCGCTCATGTTCAGAGTCACCGAAGAGAAGTCAGACCTGGTCCCTTCTCATTCGTTTTGTCATTTGGGGATAGACTTCCATACTCAGCTGAATACAGTGGCGATTCCCCGGGCGAGGGCTGTGATTCTCTCTGCTTTCGCCCTGACTCTGACCCAGTCCACGTCTGTGACAGCTGAGAGTACTCTCCGGCTGCTCAGTCTCTGCGGTTTGGTGACGGATCTCATTCCTCTAGATCTGCTGCATATCAGACCTCTCCAACACTTTCTCAGTCGTTGGAGACCGAATGTCAATCCTCTGGATCTGATGCTTCAGTTACCAGCATCGCTTCACTATCACCTTCTTCCCTGGATGGATGTTCAGTGGATTATGCAGGAAGTTCCTTGGACTTGCCCATGTCCGATCGTGTTCTGACGGCTGATGCCAGCGATCTTGAATGGTGCACAATGTTGGATCCTCTGGCCTTTCCCTTCATGGTGCATGGGACCAGGATCAAGCAGCTCTTCACATCAACCAGAAGGAGATTCTTCTGAGTTTCCTTCCGGCAGTGGATCCCCCACCTTTCGAATCATCAGGTCCTTCTGTTATCTGACAATTCGACAGTGGTCGCTTACATTTGGAACTAGGGCGGCATGCACTTGGTTCCCTTGTATGAATTGGCTCAGGATCATCTACTGCTCGCTCAGGATGTCAATGCTGGGGTGGTGGTTCGTCACATTCCCGATCATCTGAATGTCCTAGCTGACTCCCTGTCCTGTTGGGGCAGGTTCATTTCCACCGAGTGGATACTTCGCTGGGCAGTGTTCCAGTCGCTATGCAGTCTTTGGGGTCGTCCTCACACCGATCTTTTTCCGACCCGTTGGAACCCTCAGGTGTGCACTTTTGTGTCCCTGTGTCGAGATCCTCTGGCTTTCGCCATGGATGCTTTGTCACTCGATTGAAACGGTCTAGTCAGCTACGCCTTCCTGCTGGTTCCGATTCTGCCTCAGGTTCTAGCCAAGATATGAATCTGCAGTTGTCGAATCATTCTGATCGCTCCCCTGTTGCCTCAGCGGGTGTGGATCCATCAGTCTCCTCTACATCACAACCTTCTTTGCCAAGGTCACCCGAGGAGTTTTCACTTCGACCTGACTTCATTGTGCCTTCACGCATATCTTTTGTCAGGTCCTGTCTCCTCCATAGAGGTTTTTTGAGACAAGCAGTGGAATGCATTTCTTCTTCAAGACGACACTCGACTGGTTTAGCCTTTGCAGCTAAATGGAAGAACTTCTGTCGATGGGGTGCTGATCACTGTTGATTATGCCATTTCTTCCATAACACAGATTGTGGAGTTTCTAGTATATCTGTTTGATTCTTGGGGTCTCCAACCTCTTACCATCTAAGGGCACAGGTCCATGCTTTCGGAGACCTCTTCATATGTGGGAAAGTGTCATATCGGCACTAATCTGCACCTGTCCAAGCTTATTCGGCACTTTTCTTTGAAAAGGCTGAGGATTTTGCAGCTTACCCCAAGATGGTATCTTTCTTAGGTGCTGCATTGCTTGTGGGGAGAGGGAGGGGGGGGGGGGGGGTGCAATTCGAAACTTTATCCCAGGTGGATATGCTTTTTCTCTCATACAAGATGGCTTTTCTGATGGCTTTTGCCTCAGCCAGAAGGGTTCACGCCCTCTCTGTTCATCTGTCCTTTTTCAGGAGCTCCGCCAACAGTGTTACTTTACCACTGATTGCTCCTTTCTGGCCAAGAATCAGATGCCAGAAAGTACTCAACCTCCAATCTATATATGGGCTCTTTCTTCTGCCGAGAGTAATCGCCCTTTGCTCTGTTTGGTTCGTGCAATGTGCATTTACCTCAACTGGACGCAGTTCATTTGGAAAGACAGGAAAAGATATATTTCTGTCTCTTATCCCTGGTCGGCAGAAGATCTCTCCTCAGTCCATTTCTAGATGGTTTTGTCTTGCTATTCGCGTGTCATAAGCTTGGCTAGCGACTGACAATTGTATTACCAATCATTTTTCAGCCCATGAGGTGCATGCATTGTCTACCTCCTGGGCTTATGCTAACTCCATCAGTTATCAGATGTTATGTGGGCAGCCTACTGGAGAAATGTTACTACTTTCTCCACCTATCTGCCTCAGTTGCAGGAGAAGTCTGAGGACCTTTTTTCTTTAGGCCCTCTTTTTTCTGCTCTGGCTGTCATCAACCCTAGCCATTAGGGTTCTTGCAAGGTCAGTTCCAGCCCAGTTCTTGGTACTGTCTTTCTGTCTGTGTGTAACACAGGGCCATACTCCTCATCTCCCATTGACATTTACTAATGGTTGTGATGCTATGGTTTTATGGGCCTAGGGAACTCTTCTTCTGTCCACGGTTCCAGCGCAGTCGGGTTATGTGGAGGTTGGTTATGTGATACCCTCCTCCTTGTGTCTATTTAGCCTGTTGTAAACAATTGTAAGGTAGGTTAATAAGAAATTTAAATTTTATAGTAAATTCCCTTTCTTATTATACCTACCGCAATTGTTTACATGGAGGTCCTCCCATCTTTTTCGGGTAAGAATCCTTCCTCCCCGCTAATCACATAAATGGCAGATTCAATAGAATGACACGTTGGTTATAGGTCTGCGCACTGGTTCTGGAAGCCATGGATTAGTACAAGAAGAGTGTCCCCTACTCGGTGAGCGCTGGTCGCACTCGACCCAGTTTTGGCCCTGGCTTATTTTTAGCTCAACTTTGGCGAAGCCAAATTTGAGCTTATGCCATGGCCGTCTGTCCGTCTGTCCGTCTGTCCATCAACAATTCAATACGGCTCGGGTTAGAGGCCGTATTTATGAACCGATCTTTACAAAACTTCTTGGGTACCTTTTTTATGACTGTGGGATGAGAACAAGTGTTTTTGGGTCTGATCCGAATTTCAAGTTGGCCGCCAGCTGCCATTTTGTACCGATGATGCAGAAATCTGTATTTTTATACTGTACCAATGACCCAGACATAGCTGGTGCTAACTCTTAAAAATCTAGGGCCAAACACAAATTTTGCCCCCCAATCCCCAAAATTTGCATCTAAAACCAAAGAAATCATGTCCTGAATGGCCCTCCATACTTCGCTTCTACTGCGCATGCGCAGTGTCAAGGAGGTCCCGAACTTGGCGCCATTTATCATTCTTTGTTTGGCCCTTCATCAGTTCACATCTGACTGATCTTTGTGCTTGTAAATCTCAGTTTAAATGATGCCAGACACATAAATATTAGAGAAATGGTGGATCTAAGGAGGAAATAGAAGGAGGAGAGGAAAAATGAGTGACAGAAAATAATCAGGGCTGTAACGTAAATTTTTTTAATGAAATAATGTTAAATTACCTATTTTCGAGGCATGGGCCTGTTGTGGTCATTCTTGCTATAAAGTTACACTGCTTGTTCAGTGTTTTCCTCTCTCCCTTTCCTTTAAGTCCCCCCTTGCTATTCTCCTATGCTTTTGGCATATTTTCTGTAATATTATTACTAAAATTTCTTGGGAGTTTTAGCTGGGTAGCAGAATGAATTCTGTTCTTTTCCCCATGTTTACATTCTCACCCATGGGTGTTTAGGCATAGTGTTCTGCAGCTACCATCTGATGTTCTGCAGTTTCTTCCCTGGAAGTCTCTGTTTTGCATCAGATAGTGTATTATTGGTAACTGATTTCGGGCCAGGGTTATCAGTGCCTGGAGTCATGTTTCTGGTGTTTATACACTTCTTGTTTACATTGGCAACAGTCTCTGTGTGAGGGGGGATTTTTTGTCTTTGTACTAGTTTAATTCATTACAAGATACATTATTATTATTCGTAAGTGTTGCATTGATTTTTTAAAATATGTTTAAAATTTTTGTCCACACTTAGGCTTGGGATCCATTGGGGCTCAACGTTACTTTTCAGAAACTTGGGCTTTTCTGAAAAAAATGTTTTTTTCAAAAAATTTTTTTGATTTCAATTATTTTTTCTATGTTAATGGATCATGTTATTATGTATCTTTGTTTTCAGGGGTTGGTGCGAGTACTAGGACTTTTTGTATTCTTTTCACAATGAAAGGATATTGTTCAATTGTAATAAGAGGAAATCTTCCTCTGACTTTCATAATCATTGTATTAATTGTAGTCAGTGTACTCGCACTAACTCCTGTTCAGTATGTGTCAATTGGGATGACAACATGGGAAGCGTGTGTCACGGTATGTTAGCAGGGAAATGGCCATGCCGGTCCTTTCTCCGCAGGGTCACTCTAGTTTATCAATCTCTACTTCAGACGAACAAGAACAGGCTGATGTATCCGTGATGTCTTCCAAAAGTGTGCCTCCGTCGTCACAATTAAATGAAGAGCTAGCGGCAAAGTGCTCATGGAAATACGACAGTCCGAGAGACCTTCGATAAGGCTTCCTCATCCTCAAGGCAGCGCACACGACCGCACCTTGGCTACGTAACCTCGAATATCCTGCCAGCTTCGCCAATCAGGGATTCCACAGTGAACAGGTCCTGCCATCCGGTAGCCAGGGGACACGAGGCCTGTAGACTCCGGACGCTCGCATAATAGAAGTATGCACGGGGCAACATACACGGAGCTTCCATCGGCAAAGCAATGTAAGACCGCTTCTCCACAGGCCTCAGTGACGGACGTGCTATCCAAAATAGCACAACTTATTGCAGCATCCCAGCAAACGACAGAATCTCTGTCGAGTCAGAAATAATCCGACGACGCTGGGTCGGTTCGCTCCGCTGAAGCATCAGGTACGGACGACCGAGCACTTCATAGGGTCCGACAGGATGGCGAAAGGGATTCGGAGGATTTCGAGCTTTCCCTTTCGGAACAACAGAAGCTGCCATAGATTTCTTCTGGGATTATCTTCAAGAGGTTCTTCCATCGGACTAGAATGCTGCGATGCTGGATAAGAGACTAATAGCGTCATTGGACACAGAGTTTTTGATCGGTTCAGGGACATCGTCCCTGAGTTGCCGACACAGTCCAATAATGTCTCAAAAACATTCGAATTATTGAACGACGCTATATATAAGCTTGCTACCAAAACAGGCAAGTCTAGTTTCTTGTCCGCAAATGCTCTAAATCTGCCTTTCATCAATTCAAGGAATAAATCTGAAATGGCAGGACAGGGCATACCGAGAGTTCCTCTGTGTCTAGACGACGAGGCTGAAGACTGGGAATTGTCTATATCGCCGTCTATGTCAATTCCAACCACGACGTTGGAAACGACAATAATGTCTAACAGACTTAACTTAGACGCTTTATCATATGCAGACCACCTTACTAAGGCGTTATCATTACATCTTCAAGGGAAAGAATTCTAGGATATGATCCTCAATGAGATTTCTTTCAAGGGCAGTAGCTTTTCAACGTATAACTCCGCCCTTCAGTGGCAAACCTGGAGTTGGTTAGACATGACGCAGCCCTAGTTACATCCACGCGCGTGGATAGTAAGGTGAAGAACTCTCTCAGAGTCGCTTCGGTCTCGGAGAAGCTTCTCTTCGACGGCAACCTTTCAGCAATCTATGAATTGCTCGATATAGATGTTCTCTTGTCAATCAAGACTAACAAGAGATTCAGACTTGGGCAAACATTCGGTGGTTGACTCAGGGAGTTCCACTGCAGTTGCCGGATCCGAGTTTTACGATTATGACGGATGCCAGTCAAACAGGTTGGGGTACAACATTGATCCCAACGGATTCGAAGTGCCAGGGTATTTGGGTTCCGCAGTTTCTAGGCAAGCACATAAACATCCAAGAAATGATGTCAATTTGGCTTGCACTACGTCATTGGATGAACATTATTCAGAAACGCATGTTCAAATCCTGTCCGACAATACGGCAGTAGTTGCATATATCCAGAACCAGGGAGGCACTCATTCCGTTCCGTTATTCAATTTAACGGAAAGAATCCTTCAGTTTGTTCTAGAACACCAAGTTCTGCTTCGGTCCGTCATATTCCGGGTCATCAGAATGTATTAGCAGACTCCCTTTCAAGGAAGGGTCGCTTGTTGCCGTCAGAATGGACTCTCAACAAACAGGTATTCAATCAGATTTGCTACCAATGGGAGCGGCCAATGATAGACTTATTTGCGACACAACTCAACAATCAATTGCAGACGTATATGTCCGGATCTCCGAGCATATGCAGTAAATGCTCTATTGATCTCGCGGGACAGAATGATAGGATATGCGTATCCCCCAGCGCCGTTGATTCAGCAAATATTGCTAAGATAAAACAATCACAATACAATTCTGTTGGTAGCATCTCTGTCTCCACAGAGACCGTGGATAAATTTACTCAGGTGTCTGCTGTGGGACTTACCGCGAAAACTTCCTCCACGAGAGGATCTTCTTTCGTTGGGGAAATCGTGTCAACTTCATCACAACCCGCAAGGTCTCAACCTTCACGTATTCCGTTGTGCGGTCCTTCTTGCACGGCAAGCATTGTACAGGACAAGCAGTGGATGCGATTTCTAACTGTAGGAGGACCTCCTCTTTGCTATTCTATGCGGCTAAAGTGGAAGGTCTTTCGTCGTTGGTGTAGGGATCATTATGTTGATATTTTTGATCCCTCTATACCAGACATTGCAAACTTTCTAGTATACATGTTTGACGAGATCAACTGCAGCCTGTTTCTATTAAAGGTTATAGGTCTATGTTATCTGATACCTATGCACACCATGATAGTTTACAATTGGATCTAATGTCTCTTTATCTAAATTAGTTAGAAACTTTTCGATAAATAGACCTAGAACCCTTAGATTAATTCCTAAATGGAATTTAGCTTGGGTTCTTCTTAAACTAAAAGAAAACCATTTGAGCTTCTTGAGACAGTAGATTTCAAATTCTGGTCTTATAAGACAGCATTTCTCTTAGCTTTCTCTTCTGCTGAAGAGTCAGTGAGTTTCATGCACTATCGGTGGACGATTCTCACTTTCGTAGTATCGGGAACACTATTACCTTTACTACTAATGTTGGATTTTTGGCTAAGAATCAGGCTCCTAATAAATATCTGGAACCTATTGTTATTAAGGCCCTTCCGTCTTCGGACGGGCATAGGCCTTTACTCTGTCCGATTAGAGCTTATGTATTTATAAACAAGATCTCAGTTTATCAGTAAGGACGTAAATGCTTCTTCTGTCTCTGATGACTAATAGAAAGGACATTACGGTCCATTCTATTGCTAGATGGATTCAATTAACTATCTGTACTGCTTATGATAATCTATCTTTAACGCAGCAGTCTGTGCTTAAGATTTCGGCTCATGAAGTAATAGCTCTTTCTACATCTTGGGCTTCTGCAAATAGTGTTGCTATTACAGATTTAATGAAGGCTGCATATTGGTCTCAGCCATCCACATTCACAAATTTTTATCTCAGAAATATTGAGTCCATTTCTGGAGACCTGCATTGTTTAGGTCCATTATCTGCTGCTCAGAATGTCGTTCACTAAACAGTTGCAACTATAGTTATGTAGGCTTTCTGTTCCGGCAGTGATTCCGTCCTGCTGCCCTTTTCGCTCTGGGCTATTTGACCCAGGGCAAGGGGAAGGGGGGGGGGGGGGTGTTCCCTTGGGTCACCTGTTTTATAATGAAAACAAAGGGATACCTCCTCCGGAGTCAGTAATTCTGAGCTGTTACTGGGATGGTTTTAGAGTGAAAAGTTAATGTTTAAAAAATTCATTCATGTCATATTTTTAAAGTGTAGCATTTGAATATGTCACGTGTCAAACGGGCGTTAATATACAATCCTCGGACACTTTTAAAGAGTATAAAGAGTCTCAATTCTCTGGACTAACTTTATTTTTTGGCTTACTTTAAAAATAATTAGTATAAGGATTATACTGGATGTTAATAGAGAACATGAAGGTTATGATGCTCAGTTATGGAGGGTGTTGTGTCTGTCTAATTTATCATAAATAAGAAAGATACATGTAAAGCCTAATACTCCTTTTCTCCTCGAGGGGATGACTCTATTTTATATAGTTGAGCTTATTGGATTTCCCTCTATGTCCTAGGCCCTCCAGCCTTTTTACTATTCAGCTATGTCTGGGTCATTGGTACAGTATAAAAATGTTAAAAAATTTATAGTAATTTATATATTTTTTATACTTACCAATGACCCAGACGGGGATTGCCTTCCCAGGAGTTGGGAACTCATACCTCCCCGCTGAGTACATAGCGCTGACCAGGCACTGATTGTAAGAATGATAAATGGCGCCAATTTCGGGACCTCCTTGACACTGCGCATCCGCAGTAGAGGCGAAGTATGGAGGGCCATTCAGGACATGATTTCTTTGGTTTTGGATGCAAATTTTGGGGATTGGGGGCAAAATTTGTGTTTGGCCCTTGATTTTTAAGAGGTAGCACCAGCTATGTCTGGATCATTGGTAAGTATAAAAAATATATAAATTACTATAAATTTTTTAACTTTTTGTACAGAACTTCCATATGAAAGTGCTGATTTGAATAATTTTTTGTAGGAATGTTTAGTACCATGGGATACATCACATATAATTTGGGTTTTTTTCTCGTACGTAAATTATGCAAATTAGACTAGCTTTGATGTATTTAGTGTTACTTTCAGCACTGTAAGTGCAAATGCCAATGCAGCTCGGGCTAGAGGCCGTATTTATAAACTGATCTTTACGAAACTTCTTGGGTACCTTTGGTATCACCGTGGGACAAGAACGAGTGTTTTTGAGTGTGGTCCGAAATTCAAGATGGCCGATGGCAGCCATTTTGTACAAAATTAGGTGCAATCAGAATTTTGCACAGAACTTCCATATGAAAGTGCTGACTTGAATAATTTTTTGTGTGAATGTTTAGTACCATGGGATACATCACATATAATACGGGTTTTTTTCTCGTGCAGAAATTATGCAAATTAGATGAACTTTGATTTATTCAGTGCTACTTTTTCACTGTAAGTGCACATGTTAATACAGCTCGGGCTAGAGGCTGTATTTATCAACCGATCTTCAGGAAACTTCTTGGGTACCTTTGTTATCACCTTGGGACGAGAACGAGTGTTTCTGGGTGCGGTCCAAAATTCAAGATGGCTGCCAGTGGCCATTTCGTACCGAAATTAGGTCTAATCAGTTTTTTGTACACAACTTCTATACGGCTCAGGCTAGAGGCCATATTTATGAACCGATCTTTACGAAACTTCTTGGGTACCTTTGTTATCACCGTGGGTTGAGAACGAGTGTTTTTGGGTGTGGTCCAAAATTCAAGATGGCCACCAGCAACCATTGTGTACCAAAATTAGTGCAATCAGTCTTTTGTACAGAACTTCTGTATGAAAGTTCTGATTTGAATAAATTTTTGTATGAATGTTTAGTAAAATGGAATACATCACATATAGTACGGGGTTTTTTCTCGTGCAGAAATTATGTAAATTAGATGAATTTTGATTTATTTAGTGCTACTTATACACTGTAAGTGCACATGTCAATACGGCTCGGGCTAGAGGCTGTATTTATCAACCGATCTTCACGAAACTTCTTGGGGTACCTTTGTTATCGCCTTGGGACGAGAACGAGTGTTTCTGAGTGCAGTCCAAAATTCAAGATGGCTGCCAATGGCCATTTTGTACCGAAATTAGGTCCAATCAGTTTTTTGTCACAACTTCTATACAGCTCGTATTTATGAACTGATCTTCACGAAACTTCTTGGGTACCTTTGTTTTCACCTTGGGACAGGAATGAGTGTGTTTTGGGGTGCCTTTGTTATCACTGTGCTATGAGAACAAATATTTTGGGGTTCAGTCAGACCCACTCTGGGACTCAAAGATTTCTTTTCTATTTAGCATCTGACTGTCACCCACCTTTACAATACTTTACCTATACATTTGTTACAGGCAATGGTCAGTATTTATGTACAGACCGTTACAATACTTTATATGTACATTTGTTATCAGGTCATTACCTAGATGTTTGTCATTGCTGTGTCACATACTCTACATGTACATGTCTTGACAAGTTGAGCTACAGTGTCATTGACACTTTCATTTCTTAGTGCTTTTGCACCACTTTTCTTTCCCAAATCGCTTGGGAAAGAAGAAAATAGAGAGTATATTTCTGAGTTTGGGACTTCCACTGCAGTGCAAGCCTGTTGTAAACAATTGTGGTAGGTATAATAAGAAAGGAAATTTACTAAAAAATTTAAATTTCTCAGGCCACTTTTTTGTAAAATTGCATGTTGGCAAGTGTTTTTTTATTTTATTTTTGTATTTTTAGTCCACCACGGTTTCACCGGGACCTTTTGGATTTCACTCTGTCCATCTGTCTGCCTGTCCATCTGTCCCTCTGTCCTGTTACCACCTGTATCTCAGAGATACAAATTTCAAATTTTCAGATTTGATGGGGCATTAGGAAAAAGGGATGCACGTCAATTTTTTCCCCCAAAAATTCAAAATGGCCATCTGGCAGCCATTTTTGTTGGAAATTGCATGTAATTCGTTATACACTCAGAACGTCTGAACGACATTTCCGTTTTCAGTAATCTTTGGTATGGAGTTATAGCAGAATAAGATAAATAACATATCATACAGGTTTTTTTCTCTTGCATAAATTATGCAAATTAGCCTTACTTATCCTTTTTTTTCAGGTAATATTTTTTTGCATGTTATGTTGTGTACTGTTACCAGCTGTTTCTCAGAGATGCTTTGATTCTTTTGCTTCAAATTTTCAGATTTGATGGGACATTAGAAAAAATTGATACACGATTTTTTTTGTCCCCCAAAAATTAAAGATTTCTGACAGGTGGCCATTTTTGTTGGAAATTGCGTGTAATTCGTTATACGCTCAGAACCTCTGAACAACATTTCTGATTTCTGTAATTTTTGGTATAGAGGTCTAGCAAATTAGCCTTACTTAACCTTTTTTTCGGGTAATATTTTTTTGCGTATTATGTTGTGTACTGTTACCACCTTGATCTCAGAGATGCTTTCATGCTTTTGTTTCAAATTTTCAGATTTGAAGAGAAGCTACATAAGATAAATAACATAAACAGAAATATGGGTAACATTGGGACTAGTTTGTTGAATTATTCCTTTGATATCCATATTTGTTTGAGTTTAATTGAGGAAATATCAATATATTTCACAGTAATCCACCTACCGTGTGGGATGATTGTCTGATCGCTGGCGGTCAGCGTTGCACTTGTTGTAATTATTTCTTTGCCATCAAAAGTTCATGTCCTTGGTTTGTTTTATGTTTTAGGCCTCATAATCTACAGAATAGCATGGGTGGTGGTGTATTTCATTCCTTGAGTACAAGAAAGAATTTTGAAACCCCCAATCCCCAAAATTTGCTTGCAAAACCAAAAATTAAAAGTCCTGTCTGGTCCTCCATACTTTTACTCTCCGCGCATGCGCAGCCATCAGGAAGTGACCAGAATTGGTGCAGGCATCATTCTTTGTTTGACCCTAAAGTCAGCAACAATGAACTGACATCTGTGCTTTAAAATCTCCTTTTTTGAGGATGCCAGACGCAAATCAATGCAAGAATTGGTGGATCCAAGGCTGTTATTGGATGATGGAAGTGTTCAACGGTGGTTTTAGACGTTCAGGGCTGAAACTTTATAATAATTATAAAATTATTTCATGTTTCCCAATTTTGAGACACTTCATCATTTTTGATAATGATTATTCCACTGTTTGTTAAGTATTCTTTTCCTATCCTTCCATGAACCCTTCCTGTTAAACTCTTAAGCTTTTTTAGCTCAACTTGACAAAGTCAAGCTGAGCTATTGCCATCACTTCTCGTCCATCGTATGTACATCCACAATTTCCTTTGGCACACCTCACAGGTCACATTTAAGATCAGATCGCTTTGAAACTTGGTATTCTTGTTTGGGGTGACCTCTAGATGGGAGCTATCGATTTTCTTCAATTTCCGTCAAAAAATGTTGCCGCTGGCAACGTTCTTACTATTTATGATCGGATTGCTTTGAAATCTGGCATGCTTGTTTGGTGTGACCTCCAGATGGAAGCTGCTGATTTTCTTCCATTTCCATAAAAAAATGTTGCCACTGGCAACAACCTTTGAACTCAGTTTAGTCAGGCATCAATATATTACTTTGGCGCACCCTACAGGGCACATTTATAATCTGAATGGTTTGAAACTTGGTATGTTTGTTTGGGGTTACCTCTAGATGGGAGCTATCGATTTTCTTCAATTTCTGTCAAAAAAATAGATGGGAGTTTTTGATTTTCTTCAATTTCCGACACAAAATGTTGCCACTAGCAACGTTCTTAGAACTTAGTTTAGTCAGACCTCAATATTTCCCTTTGGCACACCTTACAGGGCACATTTATGATTGTAAAAAATAGATGGGAGCTATCGATTTTCTTCCATTTCCGTCAAAAAATGTTGCCGCTGCCAACGACCTTTGAACTTAGTTTAGTCAGGCATCAATATATTCCTTTAGCATGCCCTACAGGGCACATTTATGATCAGAATGGTTTGAAACTTTGTATGTTTGTTTGGGGTGACCTCTAGATGGGAGCTATCGATTTTCTTCCATTTCCGTCAAAAAATGTTGCCTCTGCCAACGACCTTTGAACTTAGTTTAGTCAGGCATCAATATATTCCTTTAGCATGCCCTACAGGGCACATTTATGATCAGAATGGTTTGAAAGTTGGTATGTTTGTTTGGGGTTACCTCTAGATGGGAGGTATCGATTTTCTTCAATTTCTGTCAAAAAATGTTGCCGCTGGCAATAACCTTTGTGCAGGTATACATCAATATTTCCCTTTGGCGCAGCCTGCAGTGCACATTTTTGATTGTATTGCTTTGAAATTTGATGTGCTTGTTTGGGGTGAGATCTAGATGGGAGCTGTCGATTTTCTTACATTTCCGTCAAAAGTAGTTGCCATTGGCAATGACCTCTGATGAATTTAGTAAAAACTTAGTGCAGTTATGCATCAATATTTCCTTTTGACACACTCTGCAGGGCACATTTATGACTGGATTGCTTTGAAACTTGGTGTGCTTGTGTGGGGTGATATCTATATGGGAGTTATCGATTTTCTTCCATTTCTGTCAAAAAATGTTGCCGTTGGCAACGACCTTTGAACTTAGTTTAGTAAGGCTTCATTATTTACCTTTGGCTCACCCTTCAGGGCTAATTTATGATCGGATCACTTTAAAACTTGGTATGTGTGTTCGGGGTGACCTCTAGATGTGAGCTATTGATTTTTAGCTCAAATTTGGCAAAGCCAAATTTGAGGTATTGCCATGGCCCGTTGTCCATCGTCCATCTGTTCATCCGTTTGCCGCACTGTCAACACGGTTCGGGATAGAGGCCCTATTTATGAACCGATCTTTACGAAAAATTCTTAGGTACCTTTGTTATCACCCTGGGATGAGAACGAGTGTTTTGAGGTCTGGTCCATAATTCAAGATGGCCACTGGCAACCATTTTGTACAAAATTAGGTGCAATCAGATTTTTGCGCAGAACTTCCATATGAAAGCTCTGATTTGAATTATTTTTTGTGTGAATGTTTAGTACCATTGGATACATCACATATAATACAGGTTTTTTTCTTGTTTGTAAATTATGCAAATTAGACTAACTTTGATTTATTCAGTGTTACTTTCAGCACTGTAAGTGCAAACACCAATACGGCTTGGGCTAGAGGCCGTATTTATGAACCGGTCTTTACAAAACTTCTTGGGTACCTTTGTTATCATTGTGAGACGAGAACGAGTGTTTTTGGGTCCGGTCCGAAATTCAAGACGGCCGCTGGCAGCCATTTTGTACAAAATTAGGTGCAATCTGATTTTTGCGCAGAACTTCCATATGAAAGCTCTGAATTGAATAATTTTTTGTATGCATGTTTAGTACCATGGGATACATCACATATAATACGTGTTTTTTCTCATGCATAAATTATGCAAATTAGACTAACTTTGTTTTATTTAGTGTTACTTTCAGCACTGCAACTGCAAATGCCAATACGGCTCAGGCTAGAGGCCGTATTTATGAACCGATCTTTACGAAACTTCTTGAGTACCTTTGTTATCACCATGGGACGAGAACGAGTTTTGGGGTCCGGTTTGAAATTCAAGATGGCCACTGGCAGCCATTTTGTACAAAATTAGGTGCAATCAGATTTTTGCGCAGAACTTCCATATGAAAGCGCTGATTTGAATAATTTTTTGTGTGAATGTTTAGTACCAAGGGATACATCACATATAATACAGGTTTTTTTCTCGTGCATAAATTATGCCAATTAGACTAACTTTGATCTATTTTATGTTCCTTTCAGCACTGTAACCGCAAATGCCAATACGGCTCGGGCTAGAGGTCGTATTTATGAACCGATTTTTATGAAACTTCTTGGGTTCCTTTGTTATCACCGTGGGACGAGAACGAGTCTTTTTGGGTGCGGTCCAAAATTCAAGACGGCTGCCGGCGGCCATTTTGTACTAAAATTAGTGCAATCAGTTTTTTGTACAGAACTTCTGTATGAAAGTTCTGATTTGAATAAAATTCTGTATGAATGTTTAGTAACTTGGAATACATCACATATAATATGGATTTTTTCTCGAGCAGAAATTATGCAAATTAAATGAACTTGGATTTATTCAGTGCTACTTATACACAGTAAGTGCATGTGTCAATACGGCTTGGGCTAGAGGCTGTATTTATGAACCGATCTTCACAAAACTTCTTGGGTACATGTATTATCACCTTGGGATGAGAACGAGTGTTTCTGGGTGCGGTCCAAAATTCAAGATGGCTGCAAATGGCAATTTTGTACCGAAATTAGGTCCAATCAGTTTTTGTACACAACTTCTATATGGCTTAGGCTAGAGGCCGTATTTATGAACCGATCTTTACGAAACATCTTGGGTACCTTTGTTATCACTGTGGGACGAGAACGAGTGTTTTTGGGTGCGTTCCAAAATTCAAGATGGCCGCTCGCTGCCTTTTTGTACCAAAATTAGTGCTATCAGTTTTTTGTACAGAACTTCTGTGTGAAAGTTCTGATTTGAATAAATTTCTGTATGGATGTTTAGTAACATGGAATACATTACATATAATACAGGTTCTGTTCTCGAGCAGAAATTATGCAAATTAGATGAACTTTGATTTATTCAGTGCTACTTATACACAGTAAGTGCATGTGTCAATACGGCTTGGGCTAGAGGCTGTATTTATGAACCAATCTTCACAAAACTTCTTGGGTACATTTGTTATCACCTTGGGATGAGAACAAGTGTTTCTGGATGCGGTCCAAAATTCAAGATGGCTGCCAGTGGCCATTTTGTACCAAAATCAGGTCCAATCAGTTTTTGTACACAACTTCTATACGGCTCAGGCTAGAGGCCATATTTATGAACCGATCTTTACAAAACTTCTTGGGTACCTTTGTTATCACAATGGGACGAGAACGAGAGTTTTTGGGTGCGGTCCAAAATTCAAGATGGCCACCAGCAGCCCTTTTGTACCAAAATTAGTGCAATCAGTTTTTTGTACAGAACTTCTGTATGAAAAGTTCTGCTTTGAATAAAATTGTTGTAGGAATGTTTAGTAACATGGAATACATCACATGTAATACAGGTTTTACTCTTGTGCAGAAATTATGCAAATTAGATGAACTTTGATTTGTTCAGTGCTACTTATACACAGTAAGTGCACATGTCAATACGGTTCAGGCTAGAGTCTGTATTTATGAACTGATCTTCACGAAACTTCTTAGGGTACCTTTGTTATCACCTTGTGACAGGAACGGGTGTTTTGGAGTGCCTTTGTTATCACTGTGCTATGAGAACAAATATTTTTGGGGTTCAGTCAGACCCACTCTGGGACTCAAAAGATTTCTTTTCTAGTTTAGCATCTAACTGTCGCCCCACTTTTACAATACTTTACCTGTATATTTGTTACAGGCTACGGTCAGCATTTATGTACAGACCATTACAATACTTTACATGTACCTTTGTTATCAGGTCATTACCTAGATGTTTGTCATTGCTGTGTCACACACTATACATATACATGTCTAAAACAAGTTGAGCTACAGTGTCATTGACACCTCATTTCTTCATATGAAGATCTAGCTTTGCATCTAGTAGCATTTAAATTGGTTTCTGACTTTGGGCCTTTTTGTGTGCCTGATGTCTTGTTTCCGATTTTTTCATTGATGTTGTTTACATTGACAACGACCTCATATATAGGTAGTATTTCATATTCTATCACTGTAGAATTATTGTAGGATACATGGATTATTATTCCGGTAGTGTAGCTCAATAAATTTGGATTTTGTCCACACTTAGGCTCTATCGGGATGCCTTTGGGCTCTTAATGTTCCCTTTGGGAACTTAGGCGTTTTTCCAAAAAATATTTTGAATTTAATCTTGATTGCTATTATTCATGTATCTTAATTATATATTTTGTTGTGGAGTTTGGAGGACTGATATCGACTTTAGTCGATGCACTCCTGCAGACTCTTGTCATTCTTGTGTTCACTGGGATGAACTGATGTTGGAGATGGGTGTCGTGGTATGTTCTTGGCAGTGAGGTTCTGAGGCCAGGCTCTCACCGTGTTATAATTCATTTTGCCAGTTTCTATTTCAGAGGAACATGAACATGGTGATGATATTCTTACACCCTTCCAAGTGTGCTACTGTCGTCGCACTCCGTTGAGCATATAGAGTTAGCTGCAGTGCTCATGATTGCAAGAGTTAGGACCTTTTGTTAAGGGTTTCAATCTCTTGCAAGCAGCTAGCTCGACAGGTGAAGTGGTTACTCCATCCGTGGGAGCTGTGACACCGGGTAAGTCTGTTGCAGTAGAAGGAAGTGTAGATATGGGTAGAGTGAGCATTTAAATATAAATAAGCTCACCCAGCGAAGATGGAAATAAAGAGGAAATAGGGAGGAAGTCAGCAAGTTTCTTGTACTCGGCGAGGTCTAATAGACCACGAGCGTGGTCTAATAGACCACGAGCGTGAGAGGCCCCTCTCTAACCTAACAAAATTTGGGGCCAAATGTTGTTATGAGTTACGAGAAACTTGCACAAGCCAGAGCATATGTCCTCCCACCACTCGGGACGCTCTGTCTAGTCTGCAGCCGGGGTTGGCGTCAGTTATGTCTTCCTCTGCTACGTTTCACAAGCCGAAATGAAGTTTTCTGGTTGGAAACTTGCACAAAATGGGGCATACGTCCACCCACCACGCGGGACGCTCCGTCTAGTCTGCAGCCAGGGTCGGCTTCAGTCCCGACTTTCTCCGCTACATTATTGAAGCGCACATGACCGCAGGCTAGCTACCCGACTTCAGATAACCAATCAGCTGCGTGAAGATGGAACCTTTCTTCACCCTTGAAGTCGGACCATCCGATAGCTAGTGATCCGAGGCATCGATCAATAGGATGCTCGGAGAAGAGATCTATCTTCGGACCCAGGAGCAGCAAGCGGTGGGACAAACAGAATGCCACTGCTTCTCAGGCCTCGGGAACGGACTTGCTGTTGCAATTGTTGCAATTGTGCATGTAGTAGAAGCCTGAAGTTTCTCTATGGGACGCTCGGCTAGATCTGGGGTCAGATCACCAATTGGAGAACCCTCTCCATCCCGTTAACAGTCGGGGCCGACTGTGTCTGTTGTGAGAAACCTTATTGAGTCAGAAAATGCATCGGAACGTTTCTTCCACACTGCAGCCATTGCCGGTGTCAGTTACGGCTTCTTCTACTTACATGGAAGCGCATGAAAGAGGATTAAGCCTAGATATTTCTAAGCGGGATACTCTACGAGATCTGGGGACAGATCAAGCGTGCAGCGCGTTTTTCATCCCGCTAACAGTCGAGGACGACTGTTTTGTGTGAAACTTCAATGAGGAGGAGTATCCATCCTATGTGAAGAGTCGGGATGCTTCCTCCCACACTTCAGCCGGGGTCGGCTGTGGTTACGTCTTCCTCCTCTTCCATGGATATACACGATAAGAGATAGATGCCTAAAAGTTTCTAATGGAACGCTCGGCAAGGTCTGGAGCAGACTGCGAGCTGGAGCAGACTGCGAGCTGGAGAACCTTCTCCTTTCCATCAGCAGTCGGGGTCGACTGTTTTTCATGAAAGAAACTTCAATGAGTTGGGAGGCCTGTTCACGCTTGTGGTTCGGGATGCTTCTTCAACACTTCAGCCGGATTAGGTGGCAGCTATGGCATCTTCCCTTGCTTCATTAATGAAGTGCATTAACCACAGACTAGCTATCTGACTTCACAAGTTCGGGTTGATAGCTAGTCGTTTGAGACAGTACTGCAGCTTAACAGACTCCGATGGTGAGCTGTCAGTCGGTGCTGCGTTGGTCCAGTCATCTGTTTAGTTGGATGCAGTTGACCATATTTGCAGATAGAACATTTGGATGGCGAGAGGGATACAGAGTGTGAGTCTCCATCTCTCACCGAAGGGCACTTTAAGACTATGAAAAGTCTTAAGCTCTTAAGAATATTGTTCCATCTGAATAAGTATGCGTTTAGATGAGCAGGCCGAGGAAGAAAATATGTCCCTACCTGCATCATTTAATATATGCTTGGAAATAATGGATTGTGCTATTTCATTGAAAAGAGCAAATCTGGGTGCAATGCCCTAAGCATATCACTTTTCCAGAGCTATGGTGCAACATCTCAATGGAAAGAAATATGAGGACATGGTTCCTCGCTTGAGTTCTTTCCAGGGTGGTCATGTATGCCACGTACAACTCCGCACGGACAGTGAATTTGGAGTTGGTAAGACGTGATGCTGCCCTTGTGTCGTCATCAGTTATAGATGACAAGATGAAAAGCTCTCTCTGAGTCACTCTGGTTACCGGAAATATACTATTTGACGACAAGCTTGCGTTGATATATGTGCAGGCTACAAGAAGCTTCAGTGCTCTGCTATTGAAGTTGCTGTCTCATCAACACACTTCAGCAGACCGGGTAAGCGAGGCCGTTCTGCTTCTAAGAAAGCATCATGAGAATGTCTCTCGAGTCTACTGTAACCCTCTTATATTTACTCTGGAAGTCGTCATTATAGAGACTCGGAAAAGGGGTATAGGTCTGATCTAGGCTATGAATCAGACACCCCTAGGCTGAGATGACGGAAGGTTATCATCTTCACATGAAACTGGGCATTAATCACGGAAGTTCCTTTCAAAGAGAGTCGCTTCTAGTGGAGGTAAAGGCTCTCTTATTCAAGGGAACAGTTGAGGTCTACAAGACATGCTTCTTCGCAGGGAGGACGTAGTTCATCCTCCTGTAAGCATCATAAGTCATACAGGTGATGGACATGACCTCTATTGCTTGCCAGTGTACGGAGGAGTATCAACTTCATGAGAAATTGGACGTTAATCATGGAAGTTCCTTTCAAAGAGAGTTGCTTCTAGTGGAGGTAAAGGCTCTCTTATTGAAGGGAACAATTGAGGTCGACGAAACGAGCTTCGTGGGAGGACGTAGTTCCTTCTCCCATAATCATCGTAAATCGTACAGGTAATGGACATGACCTCTATTGCTTGCCAGTTGACAGAGGATTATCAACTTCACGAGAAACTGGACGTTATTGGGATCGGCGCTATAGCCTTAGCTTCTGAAGTGGCATTAAGCACCAATGTATTAATAATAATTAATACCTGGGTGCCTGTTCGACGAATATTTATATTGTTTTCGGTACCACCTTTACTGATTCCAGAGAGTAGAATTGAATGGTTAAAAAAAAATTACCATCGGTTATGTTAGGGTGTTCTGCAAAGGGCATCAAAAAACTGCTGAGTCAGCATATTTGGAAAAATTTTTATAAAATCTTTTCTCCAGAACCAAGCGTCAGAATCATTTGATGCTCAGTCTACAGCATTCAAACGAGATGGGAGGGGAAGTAGATACAAGTTTGTTAAAATAAAGCCCATTTGTTCATATTTGGGCTCAATACAGGAGCCTGAATTTTTAACTTAGGGTAATATGGGGAATATTCTTTAAAAATCTTCTTCTTCAGGACCACCTTTCAGAATCTTTTGATGTTTAGTATACATCATTGTTATGAGGGCCAGATTCAAGATTGTTCAAACCAAGTCCGTAGGTTAATACAGGAGCCCGAATTTTTAACTTAGGGTAATATGGGAAATATTCTTTAAAAATCTTCTTCAGAATCACCTGTCAGAATCTTTTAATGTTTGGTATACATCATTGTTATGATGGTCAGATCCAAGATTGTTCAAACCAAGTCCCTAGGTTAATATTTGGGCTTCCTATGGAAGCCCAAATTTTAACTTAGTTCAATATGGGGGATAATTTTTAAAAATCTTCTTCAGATCCACCAGTCAGAATGCTTTCATATTTGGTATACTGCATCTCTAGGGGGTGGGTAGGGGGGTGGGGGTGGTCAGATTTAAGTTTGTTCAAATCGGTTCCCTAGGTATATATTTGGGCTCGCTATGGTAGCACAAATTTTAACTTAGTGCAATATGAGGAATTTTTTTTAAAAATCTTCTTCTTCAGATCCACCAGTCATAATGTTTCATATTTGGTATACAACATCTCAATGAGGGTCAGATTCAACTTTGTTCAAATCGAGAGCCTTGGTTAATATTTCGGCTCCCTATGGGAGCCAGAATTGGCCATGCTGCTGAAAAGTTAGAATTTTTGTATCAAGTACCCTCTAGAGGTGAGTAACTAAGATTAATCCACATAGGTTGTATCAGGGGGCTTCATAGGAGAGCTCTACATTTTACATTTTTACATTATGATCAACTGAAGAAAAATCATGATGCTCGAATTATTTTTGTCACTCCTGAGGGGCTCAAGGATTGACAATGTATCCTATGGAGATGGATTGCTTAATGTAGACTCACCTCATTCTTGGACTTTATATAATGTTCTGTTCAAGATGAACACTTCAGGCCCATGGAGCCTCTTTTTATTTTTTAAAGTTTGTATTAGTTATAAAAAGAGAGCATATGGTAGCCAAAAGGACCATGTGGAAGGGTCTGAGAAACATATTTTTAACTTTTTTAGGCTGTATCAGAAAAAATTACTGCATGAAATTTTGGTATTTTGACAGTGTCTAGGTGGTAAACAGAACAAAAGTTTCTTTTTTAACAAAACATTTTTTTCTTTTACAGAAAGTTAAAAAATTAGAAAAAGAAGCAGAAAATCTGAATATATCTGACTCTATTTCTTACCAAACTGAAGTGATGGCCAACCGTATTATGGAAAGTCGACATAAAACATCCAGTGTTACCTCAGATGATGTTGAACCAGTAAAAGTAAGATAAATTTTGGTGGAGATTGGATTTGTTGGTGTTGATGCCATTGGTGGTTAAGAGTGTTTGCCATTTGGGTGAATGTGTGTTAGAAGAAAGTGTGTAATGTACATGCCCTGAAGCTAGGAGTTTTGGACATATTGGTGTGAGATTTTAAATTTTCTTGCAGTGTTCCGGGGTCATTGACCATCTGTATGAACTTGAAACCTAACTCAATATACTTCTTTAAAGCATTAAGGAATGGAACAAGCTTAATACATTTGTTTATTATACCCCTGGCACTAAGTTGTGGGGGGGTATACTGAAATCACCTTGTCCGTCCATCTGTCCATCTATCCACAAGTCCATCCGGCTGTAGACATAATTTTGTCTGGAGATTTTCTCAGACATTTATGGATTAATCTGCTCAAAACTTGGTATGAATGTTCACCGCTATGGGTACCTGTGCACCTGTGATTATAGTTTTGGTTGGATTATTTTTGCCAGAATTACGTCCCATTCAACTTGAAAAAGCAGGCCATGAATTTCCAGAGATTTTGTCATATATTTATGAGCCATTCCTTTGAAACTTGGTATGGATCTTTACTACCATGGGAAGCAGGTGTACCTTCGATTATAGTTTCACTCAGACTTTTTTGCCAGAGTTATGCACCTTTTCATCCTAGAATGTCTGAGTTTTTTCCAGAGATTTTCTCAGATATGTGTTGATTTCTTTGAAACTTGGTATGGATATTTACTGCCATCGGGTCCTGTGCACATGTGATTATAGTTTCAATCAGACTTCTTATGTCATAGTTATGCCCCTTTTGTCTTAGAATGCCTGAATTGCCTAGAAGTTTGCCCAGAGATTTTCTCAGATGTTTATGGGCCAATTTCTTTGAAACTTGGTATGGGTGTTCACTACCAAAGAAACCTGTGCATCTGCACTTATAGTTTCGATCAGACTTTTTTTGCCAGAGCTTTGCCCTGTTTCATCTTGGAATGCCTGAATTTTGTCCACATATTTTCTCTGATGTTTATGGGTCGATTTCTTTGAAACATGGTATGGATGTTCACGACCATAGGAACATGTGCACCTGCGATTTTTGTTTTGATCAGACTTTTTTGCCCAGATTTATGCCCCTTTTCTTCTAAGAATGCCTGAATTTTGTCTGCAGATTTTCTCAGATGTTTATGGGTCAATTTCTTTGAAACTTGGTATGGATGTTAACTACCATAGAAACCTGTGCATCTTCGATTATAGTTTCGATCAGACTTTTTTGCCCGAGTTAAGCCCCTTACATCTTGGAATGCTTGAATTTTGTCCAGAGATTTTCTCTGATGTTTATGGGTTGATTCCTTTGAAACAAGGTATGGATGTTCACTACCATGGGAACATGTGCACCTGTGATTATAGTTTTGATTGGACTTTTATTGCCAGAGTGGTGCACCTTTTCATTTTGGAATAATCTTGGCGGCGGGGTGGCAGGAGGTCTGGTCAGGCCCATCTGGGACAGTCACACCTCTAGTTATTATTATTTTAATTAATTACTTTTGTTTAATGAGAATAATTCATCAAAATGATAATACAAAAACAATATTTTTATACTGTACCAATGACCCAGACTTAGCTGGTGCTAACTCTTAAATTCTAGGGCCAAACACAAATTTTACCCCCCAATCCCCAAAATTTGCATCTAAAACCGAAAATTACATGTCCTATATGGTCCTCCATACCTTTCCTCCACTGCGCATGCGCAGTGTCAAGAAGGTCTCGAAATTGGCGCCAAAAGTCATTCTTTGTTTGGCCCTTCATCAGTTCACATCTGACTGATATTTGTGCTTGTAAATCTCAGTTTAAATGATGCCAGACACATAAATATGAGAGAAATGGTGGATCTAACGAGGAAATAGAAGGATGAGAGGAAAATTCAGTGGCAGGAAATAATCAGGGCTGTAACTTAAAATTTTTTATGAAATTATGTTATGTTCCCTAATTTCGAGGCATGAGCTTGTTGTTATCATTCTTGCTATGAAAGTTCCACTGCTTGATCAGTGTTGCCTCTCTCCCTTTCCTTTATTCCCCCCTTGCTGTTCTCCCATGCTTTTGGCATATTTTCTGTAATAATTGTTACTAAAATTTCTTGGGAGTTTTGGCTTCGTAACAGAATGAATTTCTGTTCTTTTCCCCATGTTGACGTCCTCACCCTTGGGTGTTTAGGTGTTGTGATCTGCATCTACCAATTGATCTTCTGCAGTTTCTTCTATGGAAATCTCTGTTTTGCATCAGATAGTATTTAAATTGGTAACTGATTTCGGGCCATGTTTATCAGTGCCTGGAGTCATGTTTCCGGTTTTTGTACATCTTCTTGTTTACATTGACAACGGTTACTGCTGATAGTGATTTCTTGTCTTTACATTAGTTTGGACATAGCAAGATACATTAATATTGTATGTAAGTGTTGCATTAATTTTTGGAAATGTTTTAAAAAATTTTGTCCACACTTAGGCTTTTTTGGGATCCATTTGGGCTCGTTGTTCCCATTGGGAACTTGGGCTCTTCTGAAAAAATTTGCTTTTTTTTTTTTTTTTTTTGAAAATTAATTTCTTTCAAAGATTATAATGGATTATGTTATGTATCTTTATTTGAAGGGATAGTGCGACTAATATGACTGTGTATTTTTTATTGATGAAAAAATATTTTTTTATTTATAATGTGAGGATATCTTCCTCTAATTCTCAGATTCAATGTATTCGCACTAATTCCTGCTCCGTGTGTGTTGATTGAAATGACAACGTTGGAGGCGTGTGTCACGATATTGTGTTTGCGGGGAGGGGTCCATACCGGTCCTCTCTCCATAGGGTCACTCTATATTATCATTTTATTTTTCAGAATTCAGAGTGATGTTTTCGTGATGTCTTCAACAAGTGTGTCTCCGTCGTTGCAGTGTTAGGGCTAGCGGCTAAGTGCTCAGGGTAATACGACAATTGCTGAAGAGGTCCCTAGTAGGATCGAAGGCATTGATCGTCCGCTAGTCTGCCCGGTGTTGCGACCATTCATCGGTTGGCTCGGCAGCCGGGTTTGTCCGTTACGATTCTGGGAAGCAGTGTGGGTGATGCGAGCACTATAAACTTGGAACGTGCACACCCAGCAACGACGGATCCGAGGATAGTACGGAGGAAGCCTGTCAGTCTAGTAGCAAGCTCGTCCAGGTATGTCCAGACCGCAAGCGAGAGAGGCCCCCCTCTCTCTTACAACTACATTTGAGCCGCAATGTTGTTGTATGTTTGTTTGTTAGTCGGAACATACGTCCAATACTCCTGTTTGGGACGTTCCGTCACATACACAGTCCGAACTGGCTGTGTTATGGGCTTCCTCATCCTCATGTCAACACACACCACCACACCTCGGCTTGTGACCACAGAGTTCCAGGGGACGTTCGCATATTATATAAATGCAGGAATGAACGTTCCTAGAGCTCCTGCTTTGCCGACCAGGGAATATTGTCGACCAGGTTACTTCATCTGTTAGCCAAGGATATGAGGTCTTTCCTGATGGGACGTTTGCATATTATATAAATGCAGGAATGAACGTCCCTGAAGCTGCCAGTGGATATTTTGTAAATCACGGCTCCACAGGCCTCATTCAGGAATAAGAATGCGGTGATTTTCTGTGATGTCTTCAAAAAGTGTGCTTCCGTCCTCACAGTCAAATGAAGAGCTAGCAGATAAGTGCTCATGATATTACGTCAATTGCCTAAGAGGTCCCAAGTAGGACCGACGGCTTTGGCGTCCGCAAGCTCGCCCGGTGTAGCGTCCATTCATCGAATGGTTCGGTAACTGGGTTCGTCCGTTGCGGTCCAGGAAGGAGATTTGGGTGATGCGAGCACTATAAAATATACTACGTGCACACCCAGTGATGATGGATACGAGGAGGGTATGGAGGTAGCCTTTAAGTCCGGTTCCTAGCTCGTCCAGGTCCACCCGGGCTGCGAGTGAGAGAGGTCCCTCTCTCGTACAACAACATCTGAGAACAGATGTTGTGGTACAAATGTTTCTCATTCGGAGCATACGTCCACCGCTCGGGATGCTCCGTTATATAGACAGTCTGGAGAGACTGCTCTAATGGCTTCCTCATCCTCACGGTAGCGCACACGACCGCACCTTGACTACGTGACCACTGTTATCTAGCCAGTCTTGCAAACCAAGGATTTCACGGCGACCAGGTCATGCCATCCGGTAGTCAGGAATACGAGGCCTATAGACTCCAGACGTTCGCATAAGAAATATGCAGGAGTTAACGTCCAGGGAGCTTTCAGCGGCTAAGTAACATAAGACCGCTGTTCCACAGGTCTCCGTAATGGACGTGCTATTACAAATAGCACAAACTATCGCAGCATCCCAGCTGATGACAGAATCTCTGTCGGATCAGGATTTATCCGACGACGCTGGGTTGGTACGCTCCGCTGAAGCATCAGGTACGGACGACCGAGAATTTCAAGTGGTCCGACAGGATGGCAAAGGGATACCAATGATTTTTTTTTTTTTTCCCTTTCGGAACAACATAAAGTTGCCATAGATATCATCCGGCATTATCTTTCAGAAGTTGTTCTGTCGGACCAAAAGGCTGCGATGCCGGATAAGAAACTGGACACGGAATAATTTTATCGGTTTAGGGACATCGTCCCTGAGTTTCCGACACGGTCCAATAATGTCACAAGAACATTTGAACTATTGTAGGACGCTATATATAAGCTTGCTACCAAATGAGCAAGTCAGGTTTCTTATCGGCGAATGCTCTACATCTGCCTTTCATCAATTCAAGGAATAATTTCGAAACAGCAGGACAGGGCATACCGAGAGTTCCTCTGCGTCTAGACGATCAGGCCGCAGATCTAGAATGATCTATACCGTCGTCTATGTCAATTTCAACCGCGATGTTGGAAACGACAATAATGTCTAACAGAGTTATCTTAGACGCATTATCGTACGCAGATCACCTTACTAAAGCGTTTTCATTACGCCTTGAAGGGAAAGAATTCCAGGATGTACAATCTTCCTTAAGAGTTCTTTTGAGGGCCATAGCTTATTCCTCGTATAACTCCACCCTTTTAGTGGTAATCTGGAGTTGATTGACGTGAGACGGCCCTAGCTACATCCACGCGTGTGGATAGTAAGGTGAAAAACTCTCTCAGAGTCGCTCCAGTCTCCGGAGAGCTTCTCTTCGACGGCAAGCTTTCCTCAATCTATGATCAGATTACTAAGAAAGCTTCTGTTTCTCTGCTATTCAAATCCGCGTCTAAAGGTCGGATTCAGCAGAGAAGAGTAAGACAGGCACTTCTTGGAAGAGTATGTCCAACGGAAGTTCCTATAGAGGTCATATGTGTCCTCTAGGTCTTATTCTAGAGACCGTCAAGGCAGCGACTCACGCAGGGGTCGTTTTACTGGCCGCGATATCCGGTCAGATGTCCTTAGGTTGACGGGGCTAGGTGCAGGTCGTGGAGGACGTGATTTCTCCTTCCGCAAGCCTCGCAGGTTCAGGAAGTGATGGTATGCACCTCTTTCGTGTTCCGGTAGGTGGAAGACTGTCGAGTTTTGATATCAATTGGGCGTCAGTTATGGACGACCCCTGGGTTCGAGGGGTATTTTCGGAAGGACTAAGAATATCCTTCAAATGAAAATCTCCATTAACTCGAAGTCCAATGGACTCAGATTCTGTCAAATCCGCAGAAGGAGACGCTCTTCTATTAGAAGTACAGTCTCTTCTGGAGAAGAGCGTGGTAGAGGTCGTAGAAGACCAGGAATCTCCAGGTTTCTACAGCCATTTGTTTCTGGTTCCGAAACCAGACGGCTCGTTCCGTCCAGTCATAGATCTGAGCTGGATAAACAAGCTGATCGTGACTCCGAAGTTCTATATGGAGACAATTCGATCAGTCAGAGCTAGTATTCGGGTGAACGACTATGCTACGAGCATAGATTTCAAGGAGGCGTACTTTCACGTCATGGTACATCAGACATTCAGAAAGTATCTGCGCTTCGCAGTTATAGGAGTTGTGTATCAGTTCCGAGCGATGTGCTTCGGTTTGAATCTAACTCCCTGTGCTTTCACTCGAATAATGAACTTGGTAATGACTAAAAGACAACATTTCCAAGCTCATTCGTCTGCAGTTACGTCGGCCTACCTGCATGACATTCTTCAGAGGTACGGCAATGAGTTAACGCTTCAGAACGATGGGCAGAATCTGCCTTATTGCTCCGACGTCTCGGCTTTATAATAAACAAGGAGAAGTCGGATCTGGTGCCGTCCAAGTCATTCACCTACCTGGGAATGAGCTCCGAGACGCACAATAATCTCATTCATCGGCCGTTAACCAGAGCGAAATTAATCAGTTGTTAAGCTTGCTATTGTCTTCACTCAGACAAAGTTACAGCAAAAGAATTCATGAGATTGATAGGGTTGTGTGGAGCTGCCGCAGATTTTATTCCAATGGGGCGGCTACGCACTTGTCCTCTCCAAATCTTTTTGACTCAAAAAGAACAGAGTTGGAGGGTGAAGATTCTTTCGCTCGTTACGTACATCCTCTTGTAAGTCAAGTGAAACAGATTCAGACTTGGGCAGATAGTCAGTGGTTTATTCAGGGAAATAACTTCCACTGCAATTGCCAGATCCGAGTTTTACAGTTTTGACGGATGCCAGTTAAATAGGTTGGGACCCAACATTGAGCCCAACGGTTTTTAAGTGCCAGGGTCCTTGGGATCCATAGTTCCTAATCAAGCACATAAACATCAGGAATTGATGTTATTTTGGCTTGCGTTACATCATTGCATGAATGTAATCCAGAATGCCCACAGGCAATTCTGTCTGACAATTTGACGGTATAAGCGTATTTTCGCAACTAGGGAGGTACTCATTCCATTCTGTTATTCACTGTAATGGAATGAATCCTGTTGGTACTAAAACATCAAGTTCTCCTATCGGTCCGTCGTATTCCGGGTCGTCTGAACGTATTAGCAGACTCCCTTTCATGAAAGGGCCGCTTGTTGCAGTCAAATGGACTTTTAACAACGAGTATTTATATCAGATTTGCTACCTATGAGAGCAGCCAATGATGGACTTATTTGCGACGCATCTCAACAATCAGTTGCAAGTGTATGTGTCAACATGTTCGGATCCTCGAGCGTTTGCAGTTAACGCTCTATCCATCTCGTGAGACGGGGTAATAGGATATGGGTATCCTCCAGCGCCGTTGATTGAGCAGATATTGCATAAGTTAAATAATCTCAATGCAATTCTGTTGGTAGCACCTCTGTCTCCACAAAGACCGTGCATTAATCTATTCAGGTGTCTGTTGTGGTTTATGCTGTGGAAGCTTCCTCCACATTTCGGTCCATTTTATAGCTAGATGGATTCTATTAGCTTTCAGTACTGCTTATGATAATATCTTCAACACAGCAGTCTGCGATTAAGATTTTAGCTCTTGAAGTAAGAGTTCTTTCTACTTCAGAGGCTTATGCTAATAGCGTTGCTATTACAGTTCTAATGATGGCTGCATATTTTTTTTTAGCCTTTCACTTGCACGAATTTATACTTCAGAAATATTTTCTGGAGACCTGCATTGTTTAGGCCCGTTATCTGTTGCTCAGAATGTCGTCCACTAAACAGTTGCAACTATAGTTGTGTAGGCTTTTGGTTCCGGCAGCGACTCTGTGCTGCCGCCCTCTTCGCTCTGGGGTATTTGACCCAGGGCAAGGGGGGGGGGGGTGTTCCCTTAGGTCACCTGCTTTATAGTGAAAAGCCAGGGAATACCTCCCCTAGAGTCAGTAATTTTAGTCGGTACCGGGATGATTTTTAAAGTGTAAAGATCTTTTTTTACTCATCCATGTAATATTTTTAAGTGTACCTCGGTGTGTAGTATTTGTATATGTCACATATCATGCAGATGTTAATTTACAATTATCAGTCACTTTTAATGAATATAAGAGTCTCATTTATCTGGACTACTTTATTTAGCGGCTTTCCTTTAAAAATAATTACCATAATGGATTATACTGGAGGTTAATAGACATCAGTGATGTTATTATGCTCAAGTACAGAATGGTGTTGTGTCTTTCTCGTTTTGATGCAGAATAGAAAGATACATGTAAAGCCTATTTCTCCTTGAGGGGATAATTCTGTATATATATAGTTGAGTTATTGGATTGCTTTATGTCCTAGGCCCTCCAACCTTTTTACTATTCAGCTAAGTCTGGGTCATTGGTACAGGATAAAAATGTTAAAAAATTTATAGTAATTTATATATTTCTTATACTTACCAATTACCCAGACGGGGATGGCCCTCCCATGAGTTGGGAACTCATACCTCCCCGCTGAGTACATAACGCTTTTCCAGGCACTGCTTGTAAGAATGACTTTTGGCGCCAATTTCGAGACCTCCTTGACACTGCGCATGCACAGTGGAGGAAAGGTATGGAGGACCATATAGGACATGTAATTTTCGGTTTTAGATGCAAATTTTGGGGATTGGGGGGTAAAATTTGTGTTTGGCCCTAGAATTTAAGAGTTAGCACCAGCTAAGTCTGGGCCATTGGTAAGTATAAAAAATATATAAATTACTATAAATTTTTAACTTTCGAGTACCTGACTGCTTGATTGTCATGTACTTATAATGAGTGCATTAATGCAAGGGATAATGAAATATAAGGGTATATTTTTATACTATAACCCAATGGCCCAGACTAGCTGGTGCTAACTCAAAAATATCTAGGGCCAAACACAAATTTTGCCCCCACAATCCCCAAAATTTGCATGCAAAACCGAAAATTAAAAGTCGTATCTGGCCCTCCATACGTTTACTCTCTGTGCATGTGCAGCCGTCAGGAAGTGACCGGAATTGGCGGCAACTATTTTTGTTTGTTTGGCCCTTCTGTCAGTAACAACAAACTGACATCTGTGCTTTTAAATCTCAGTTTTAATGATGCCAGACACAAATCAATGGTGAATTTGGTGGATCCAAGGACACAGCTGGATGATGGAAAGAAGAAACGGTGGTTTGAAACATTCAGGGCTGTAACTTTATAATTTTGTACAAAAATTATTTCATGTTTCCCAATTTCGGAACGTCCTCATTCTTGCTAATAATTTTTCCACTGTTTGTTAGGTGTTCCTTCCCTATCCTTCCTTGAAGCCCCCCAGTTAAACTCCCAAGCTTTTTGGCTTGTTTTATTGAAATTTTTTTATAAATTTCTTGTGAGTTTGACATGTTACACAGAATGTTTATTTTGTATATCCCCATGGTTACGTCCTCACCCTAGGGGTGTTTAGGCATTTTTTGGTCATGCTTCATACATCCAGTGTATCGTTTTTGCTTCTGATGAAGATCTTGCTTTACATCGGATAGTTTAAAATCTGTTACTGACTTCGGGCCTTTTTATTCAGTGCCTGGAGTCTTGTTTCCGGTTTTTCTTCTGACGTTGTTTACATTGACAATACTCTATTAATATATGTAGTTTCCTATTTATTATCATGGTAGGACTGTTGTAAGATACATTAAATATTCCGGTAGTGTAGCAATTAATTTTTTGGATAATAAACAAAATTTTGTCCACACTTAGGCTCTATCGGGATACATTTGGGCTCATCGTTCCCTTTGGGGACTTGGGCTCCTGTCAAAACTTTTCGAAAAACAATTTTGTAAATTATTTTTCGATTTATATTTTGTATGTTATTTATTATGTATCTTTTTCATATATTTTTTTGTGGAGTTGGTGGGAGTACTGTCAACTTTATTTTGCTTCATTATGAAAGCTTATTGCTCAAAATGCAAGGTGAGGAAGACTTCCTCTGATTTACATGCTGGTTGTCTTGCTTGTAGTCGATGTACTCCCACCAATTCTTGTTCAACATGTGTCGGATGGGATGACAAAAGTTGGAGACGGGTGTCACAGCATGTTGTTAGCGGCAAGAGGCCACTGCCGGTCCTCTCGCCACAAAGTCAATCTAGTTTGTCAGTTTCTATTTCAGAGGAACAAGAACTTGGTGATGTTTACGTGACACCTAGAGAGAGAGAGGGCTGCCATCGTCACATTCAAATGATCAAGCAGAGCTAGCGGCAAAGGTGCTCATGAACATTAGACAGGGCAAAAAACCACGGACCGGTGGTTTCAGGCCCTTGTCGCCGGCTTGCTCGACCGGTGGAGCGGTTACTCCATCCGTGGGTACCGTGACACCGGGTATGTCCATTGCGGTCGAAAAAAGTGAATTGGGTAGAGCATGCACCTTAAAATATAAACAGGCTCACCCAGCGACGACGGAACAGAAGAAGAAGCTGGCAAGTTCATTGGGAAGCTCGGCGAGGTCTGAAAGGACCGCGAGCGAGACAGCTTCTTCTCTTTCCCAACAACATCTGGGGCCAGATGTGGTGATTAGGAACTTGCGTCAGTCGAAGCATACTTCCGCGCCTCCTGTCCATGATGCTCCGTTCAGTTCACAGCCGGTGTTGGCTACAGTTATGGCTTCTGCATCGGCATCTTCCAAGCACACACGACCGCACCTTAGCTACGCGACTTCAGATATCCAGCCTGCATCGCTAAGAAGGGACCACTCATCGTCAAAGAAGTCGGACCATATGGTAGCTAAGGAGACGAGGCCTCATTTATCGGGACGTCCGGAGAAAACAGCCGTCTTGGAGACACACCGTCCCAGGAGCAGCCGGTGGCCAAGAAACAGAACACCGCTGCTCCTCAGACCTCCATAGCGGACTTGCTGTTGCAGATTGCGCAGCATCCCAGCAAGTGCAGAAGCAGCCTATGGCAGTCTCAGAACCTGAGCTGTCGGATTGTGCTGGGTCGGTCCAGTCATCTGCAAGTTCAGTTGCCGCTGACCACGAATTTCAACTGATTCAGTCTGATGGTGAAAGGGATACAGAGGAGGATTACCCTTCCCTTTCGAAACAACACATGGTTGCGATGGATTTAATCCATCAACACTACCCTGAATTTGTTCCAGCGAATCAGAATGCTGCGACTACTAGGAAGAAACCGCTGGCGTCGTTGGACGCGGACTTTATCCGGAACAAGAAGGAGGTCCTGTCTTTTCCGGTTCAGTCTAGACAGGTGTTGCAGGCCTTCGGCCATTTAGACGACACCATATTCAAACTTTCCAGTGGGAAGAAGAAAGGCAGCTTCTTGTCATCATCTTCGGTAAATTTACCGTTTGTTGGACCATGTTCATTTAAAACGGTCGGGGAAGATGTACAGAGAGTTCCTCTGTGTTTGGATGAGCAGGCTGAGGATCTAGACATATCCTTGCCTTCATCATTCACTATTCGCTTGGACGCAATTGAGACGGCAATTTCTTCAAACAGAGCGAATTTAGACGCTATGTTTTACGCAGATCACCTTTTAAGAGCTGTGGCTCAACGTCTCAATGGAAAAGAATTTAGGACATTTGTATCTCTTTATGAGTTCTTTCCAGGGCTATTATGTTTACCACGTATAACTCCGCCTTAACAGTGGCTAATTTGGAGTTAATCAGACATGACGGAGCCCTTGCGTCATCATCTTTAATAGGTGACAAGGTGAAAAACTCTCTACGGGTCGCTCCGGTATCCGGACACAAAATTTTTGATGATAAGCTTTCACTGGTTTATGACCAAGCTACAAAGAAAGTGTCAAATACTCTGCTCCTTAAATCAGTGTCTAATCGACCCGCAGCAGCAGAAAAGAGAAAGGTAGGCAGTCCTAGACAGAAATCGTCTAAAGGGGACTTCTTGCGAGGGTATAGGAAACCCTCCTACAATTACTCTAGGGATCGTCAATACAGTGACCCAGGAAGAGGGCACAGATCTGATCGAGACTACCGGTCAGATGCCCCTAAGCAGGCAGGTTGAGGCTCTTTGCAAGGGGGACGTGGTTTCTCCTCCCGTAAGCCTCGCAGGTCCTACAAGTGATGGTCAGGACCTCTATTGCTTGCCAGTTGGCGGTAGGTTATCAAGATTCACAACAAACTGGATAACAATTACGGAAGACCAGTGGGCGAGAAGTGTGGTCTCGGACGGCCTACAGCTGTCTTTCCAAGCGAAAACCACCACTAACACGATGTCTGTGATGGACAAAATTTCCGTCAAACCCTTGCAAAAGAGAGTCTCTCCTATCAGAGGTAAAGGCTCTCATGGCAAAGGAAGCAATAGAGGTTGTAGAGAACCAAGATTCTCTAGGATTCTACAGTCACCTGTCCCTCGTACCGAATCCAGACGGCTCATTCCGACTGGTAATAGACTTGAGCTGGATAAACAAACTTATCGTAGCTCCAAAGTTCTGTATGGAGACCATTCAGTCTGTAAGGGCGAGCATTCAAGTGAACGACTATGCGGCAAGCATGGATCTAGGAATGCGTACTTTCATGTCCTGGTACATACGGCATTCAGAAAGTACCTACGGTTCGCCATTCAAGGGATAGTATATCAGTTCTGAGCGATGTGCTTCGGTCTGAATCTAGCGCCCTGGGTTTCACTCAAATAATGAACTCTGTAATGTCTCACTTCCAAGCTCATTCGTCTGCGGTAACGTCGGCTTACTTGGACGACATTCTTCAGAGATACGACAACAGAACTACTCTTCAGAACGATGTTCAGAGTCTGCTTCCTTTGCTCCGACGTCTCGGCTTGATCGTGAAGAAGTTGGATCTAACTCCGTCCAAGTCTTTCATTCACTTAGGGAATGAGATTCGAGACTCACAACAATCTGGTTCATCTGCCATTACCCAGAGCAAAATTACTCAGTTGTTATGCTTGCTTTTGTCTACACTCAGACGCATTAACAGTGAGGGAATTCATGCATCTGTTGGAGCTGTGCGGAGCGGCTGTGGATCTCATTCCGATGGGCCACCTGGTCACACGTCCCCTTCAGATATTCTTCACTCAGAACTGGAGTGTGAAGACACTTTCGCTTGAACCAGTATTGTTTTAACGGACCTAGTAAAACAAGGGTTCAAATTGGGCAGATGTTCGGTAGTTAACTCAGGGAGTTACGTTGCAACTGCTGGATCCGACTTTCACGATTATGACGGATGTGAGTCAGACGAGTTGGGGCTCGACCCTAAGTCCCAGCAGTCTTGAGGTGTCAGGGTCTTTGGGACCCTCGGTTCCAGGAGAAACACATAAACATCAATGAGATGATGTTAATTAGCTAGTGCTACAACATTGGATTCACATAATAACGGACATCCATGTTCAATTTGGTCGGACAACTCGACAGTGGTAGCATACATCGGGAACCAGGGCAGCACCCATTCATTTCTGTTATGCCAACTAACAGAGAAGATTTTCCTAATACATCATGAATCATCATGTTCATCTTTTCATCCGTCATATACCGGGTCATCTGAACGTACTAGCAGACGTGCTCTCCCGGAAAGGTCGTCTGTTGCATTTGGAATGGACGTTCAACAAGCGAGTATTTGGACAGTGTGGCTACCAGAAGGATCGCCCCATGATAGATCAGTTTGCGATGCACCGGAACAATCAGTTACCGTTGTTTGTGTCGCCATGCCCAGACCATTGAGTGCATGCAGTAGACGCTCTGCCAATCTCATGGGGATGGATGATAGGATACGCGTATCCTCCAATTCATTTGATTTAGTAGATTATGTTTAAGATCAAACAGTCTCGTTGTGAATCCTAATAGTAGCATCTCTGTCGTCACAGAAGCCTTTGTCAGTTTTGTCAAGTGTCTGTTATGGGACGCTCCCCAGAAGCTTCCTCAATGAGAGGACCTTCTTTATCAGGGGAAGTTTTTGTTCACGTCCTTCTCTGCCCATTGTGGCATAATGGAGTCGGTTAGACGTGAGGAAACCATTGCGGTTCCTATATTATTTGATGACTAACACAAGAACGATTAAGTAATGCGGGTGAGAAGGGTTCAATATGACTTTGAATCCCCCCCACACACACACACACTGCCAATGTGTTTAGAGGCGATTACCGGGCAAGATGTCGTTTTCTTCCTGCAAGCCTCGTATAAGTTTAAATACATAAATGCATTTCTTCACTTTTCGATTGGCAGCTGGATCGTGTTCTATGGCGACCTCATGGGCACATCCACTTTTTAGTTGGATTGGTTTCCTGTGATTATTTGTCTATTTGTCATATACGAGCGCATATTTCATCATAATTAAATGGCTAGTCTTTGGTACCTTGAAGGCTGCATAACCAAACTGGTATTCAGATGATTACATGCGGGATTTTAATGCTCATGCACATTATAATTATTAGGCTGATGCTTTATTGTATATTATGGACCTTTGAAATTATGAATTATTTCGGGGGCAGTCCGTGTCGGAGCCTGTTAATCATACCTACTTCCATTTCTAGATCCAGGTTTCTGTTAATGTCCGCACTCAAATCGTATATTCACATGTGTGTACGGTCATAGATATCGGATAGTACATGTCGGGGAGTGTTGTTACTGGAATTTATTGTACACCTGAATGGGGTCGCCTGTGGGTTACCTTGGAAGTGTGTTTACTCGCCAGAGATCGTTCATTGTGATTCGATCAGGCATGTGTATGTTATATATTATATCACCGGTTTTCGACATATCTGTGTACGCCGTCTGCAGTGTACGTTATATAGCGGGCAGTATTAATTACCGGGATCGTCACTAGCCTTAACTTCTGAAGTGGCGTTAAGCACCATTTATTAATTATAAATTAATAACTGAGTGCATGTTTGACGAATATTTATATTTTTTTTTGGTACCGCTTTTACTGATTCCAGAGCGCTCCCCTCTTTCTTTTTGAAGATTCCTTCAAAAGAAAGGGGGGTGATTGGTGATTTTTTACCTCTCCTCCAGCTTGATAAGTATGTAACTATGAAGGAAGCTGTTTTGTCTGTAATTATATCCTGCATACAGCTGGAGTTTTATTGTGTATGGCGTATGTTTGTGGGGGATATTCTCTCATTCTCAAATCCGCCATCCTAATTTTGGGGGGGCTTAGTCTGGACTAGCCTTAAAAATTGGGAACTCGTTACATCCAAATTAGCATAGTCTTCATGCTGAGAAAACAGAATTAATTAAATTGGGCTCCTTATTTATGATATGTCTTCTCTATTACTGTATAGAGAGACATACACGTAATTCCTAATAATTTTAATTTCCTTTCACCTTGGATTACAGGATTGGAACTATGTTGATCTACTAATTCTGAAGTCCTAGGCCCTCCACCTTTTTACGATTCAGCTAGTCAGGGCCATTGGGTTATAGTATAGAAATATTATAAATTTAAAGTAATTTGTATATTTTTTATACTTACCAATGGCACAGACGGAGATGTCCCTCCCATGAGTGGGCACTCATTCCTCCCCGCTGAATTATTATGTAGTACTCTCTTCTACAAAGAATGATGTTGGCGCCAATTCCGGTCACTTCCTGATGGCTGTGCATGCACAGAGAGTAAAGGTATGGAGAGCCAGATAGGACTTTTAATTTTCGGTTTTGCATGCAAATTTTGTGGATTAGGAAGGCAAAATTTGTGTTTGGTCCTAGATATATTTTTATACTGTACCAATGACCCAGACTTAGCTGGTGCTAACTCCTTAAATTCTAGGGCCAAACACAAATTTTGCCCCCCAATCCCCAAAATTTGCATCAAAATCAGAAATTTCAATGTCCTATGTGGTCCTCCATACTTTTTATCCACTGCGCATGCACAGTGTCAAGGAGGTCTCGAAATTGGCGCCAAAAGTCTTTCTTTGTTTGGCCCTAAAATTTGTAACATCTCACTGATATTTGTGCTTGTAAATCTCAGTTTAAATGATGCCAGACACATAATTATAAAAGAAATGGTGGATCAAAGGAGGAAATAAAAGGATAAGAGGAAGAAACAGTGGCAGGATGTGTTCAGGGCTGTAACTTATAAATTTTTATACTGTACCAATGACCCAGACATAGCTGGTGCTAACTCTTAAAATATAGGGCCAAACACAAATTTTGCCCCCCAATCCCCAAAATTTGCATCTAAAACTAAAGAAAACATGTCCTGAAAGGCCCTCCACACTTCGCCCCCACTGCGCATGCGCAGTGTCAAGGACGTTCCGAAATTGGCGCCATTAATCATTCTAAGTTTGGCCCTTCATCAGTTAACATCTGACTGATCTTTGTGCTTATAAATCTCAGTTTAAATGATGCCAGACACATAAATATTAGTGAAATGGTGATTCTAAGGAGGATAGAGAAGGAGGAGAGGAAAAGAATGTGTGACAGAATATTATCAGGGCTGTAACTTAAAATTTTTTAATGAAATTATGTTAAGTTACCTATTTTCAAGGCAGCAGCCATTTTGTTGTCATTCTGATTATTTAGTTACACTGTTTTTTTAAGTGTTTTCCTCTCTCCCTGTCCTTTAAGTTCCCCCTTGCTATTCTCCCATGCTTTTGGCATAGTTTTTGTAATTATTATTACTAAATTTTCTTGGGAGTTTTAGCTGAATAACAGAATGAATTCTGTTCTTTCCCCATGTTTACGTCTTCACCTAGGGGTGGTTAGGCGTTGTGTTCTGCATCTACCATCTGATGTTCTGCAGTTTCTTCCCTGGAAGTCTCTGTTTTGCATCAGATAGTGTATTTTTGGTAACTGATTTCGGGCCTGGGTGCCTGGAGTCTTATTTTAGTGTTTTTACACTCATTGTTTACATTTTCAACAGCCCTCTGTGTGAGGGGGGGATTTCTAAAAAATAATATCTTGATGTTATTTTAATCATAACTAGATACATTATTATTGTTCGTAAGTGTTGAATAAATTGTTTAAAATATTTTTAAAATTTTTGTTCACACTTAGGCTTGGGATCCATTGGGGCTCAACGTTACTTTTCAGAAACTTGGGCTGTTCTGAAAAAATATTTTTTCAAAATATTTTGATTTCAATTATTTTTTCTATATCAATGGATCATATTATTATGTATTTTGATTGCCAGGGGTTAGTGCGAGTACCAAGACTTGTTTTCTTTTCACATTGAAAGGATATTGATCAATTGTTTTAAGAGGAAGTCTTCCTCTGACTTTATTATCATTCTATATGTGGTCAGTGTACTCGCATTAACTCCTGTTCTGTATCGTATGATTTCGATGACAATATGGGAAGCGTATGTCACGGTATGTTGTTGGGGATTTGGACACTCCGGTCCTTTCCCCGCAAGGTCACTCTACTTTATCAATTTCTATTTCAGACGATCAAGATTAGGGTGATGTATCTGTGATGTCTTCCAACAGTGTGCCTCCGTCGTCACAATTAATGAAGGGCTAGCGGAAAAGTGCTCATGTAAATACGCCAATTGCCTAAGAGGACCCTAGTAGGTTCGACGGCCTTTGACGTCCGCTAGCTCGCCCGGTGTAGCGTCCATTCACCGAATGGTTCGGCAGCCGGGTTCGTCCGTTGCGGTCTAGAAGGAATTTTGGGGTGATGCGAGCACTATAAACTAACCTAATGCACACCCAGTGACGGCGGATCGGAGGGAGAACGCAGGAAGCCTTTTAGTCCGGTTCATAGCTCGTTCCAGTCCATCCGGACGGCAAGCGAGAGAGGCCCCTCTCTCGTTCAACAACATCTGGCCCCAGATGTTGTGGTATAAAATGTGTCGTAAGCGGAGCATACGTCCGTCGCTCGGGACGCTCCGTTGTATAGGCAGTCCGCTGAGACTGCTAAGGCTTCCTCTTCTCGTCAGCGCACACGACCGCACCTTGGCTGCGTGACCGCCGATATATTACCAGCTTCGCCGATCAAGGATTCTTCGGCGACCAGGTCACACCATCCGGTAGCCAGGGACACGAGGCCTGCAGACTCCGGACGTTCGCATAGGAAGTGTGCGGGAGTCAACGTACACGGAGCTTCCGGCGGCAATGCATCATAAGACCGCTACTGCACAGGCCTCGGGAACGGACGTGCTTTCCTTAATAGCACAGTTTATCGCAGCATCCCAGCATCAACTGAATCTGTCGCATATATTTTATCCGACGATGCTGGGTCGGGACGCTCCGCGGAAGCGGGTACGGACGTCCGAAAGTTTCATCCGGTCCGACGGGATACCGAAAGGGATTCGGAGGATTTCGAGCTTTCCCTTTCGGAACAACATATGCTGTTGTGTATGTCATCTGACTTGGTCTTCTCCAGCTTCTTTCGTCGGACCAGAATGCTGCGATGCCGGATAAGAAACTGATAGCGTCGGTGGACTTAGAAATTTTTGGTTCGGTTCAGGGACATCGTCCCTCAGTTCCGACATAGTCCAATAATGTCACACAAACTTTTGAATTATTGAACGACGCTATATATATTATTATTTTATGCTTGCTAACCAAGCATTTCTGGTTTCTTGTTCGAAGAGTTATGGAGATGTCTTTCAAAAGTGTGCCTCTGTCGTCATAGTTAATGAAGAGTTAGCGGCAATAAGTGCTCATGGAATATGTCTATCGCCTACGGAGTGACATTCGCTAGCTCACCCGGTGTAGCGTACATTCATCGAATGGTTCGGCTGCCGGGTTCGTCCGTTGCGGTCTAGGAAGGAGATTTGGGTGATGCGAGCACTTTAATTACTTTAGTACTCACCCAGTGACGGCAGATTGAGGACAGATCGGAGGAAGCCTGTTAGTCCGGTTCCTGGCTGGTCCAGGTCCGTCCGGGCTGTGAGCGAGAGAGGTCCCTCTCTCGCCCAACAACATAGGGGACCGCATGTTGTGGTTCAGATATTTTACATTCGGAGCATATGTCCGTTGGTCGGGACGCTCCGTTATATTGACAGTCCGAGAGACTGTCTTTAATGCTTCCTCATCCTCACACCAGGGCACACGACCGCACATTGGCTACGTGACCTCGAGTTTCCGATCAGTTTCGGCATTCAGTGATTCCACGGCGAATAGGTCGCGCCATCCGGTAGCCAAGGGACACGAGGCCTATACACTCCATTCGCTCGCATATTGGTAGTATGCACGGGGTAGCGATCACGGAGCTTCCAGCGGCAATGCATCGTAAGACCGCTTCTCCTCAGGCCTCAGTGACGGACGTGCTATCCGAGTTAGCACAGTTGTTTCGCAGCATCCCAGCAATTGACAGTTTCTCGGTCGAATCAGGAATTATCCGACGGCGCTGGGTCGGTGCGGTCCGCGGTTGCATCAGGTACGGACGACCGAACGCTTTATAGGGTCCGACAGGATGGCGAAAGGGATTCGAAAGATTTCGAGTTTTCCCTTTAGTAGTATCGGAAGATGCCTTTCATATCTTTTGGCATTATCTTCCAGTGATTATTATTTCGGACTTCATTGCTGCGATCTTGGATAAGAGACTTATAGCGTCATTGGACTCGGATTTTTCGATCGGGTTCGGGGACATTGTCCCTGACTTACCGACGTAGTCCAATATTGTCATTACAACATGTGTTTTATTTTTCGACGCTATATATATATATACAAGTCTGCTACTAAGCATAATAGTTTAGTTTCTTGTCCGCGTTGCTCATTTCTGCCATTTTATCATTTATACAAATAGTTTATTTTGGCAGAGCAGGGCATACCGAGAGTTCATATGCGTCTAGACGGTGTGATTAAAAACTGCATATATTCTTTTTCGCCGTTTATGTCTTTTCCAATTTCAATGTTGGGAACGACATTATGTATAGTAGACTTAACTTAGACGCTTTATTATACGTAATCCGCCTTACTGAGGCGTTATCATTACGTCTTCAAGAAAAGATTTACGGGATATTATTCTCAATGTAATTTCTTTTGAGGGCAGTAGTTTGTTCACGTATAACTCCGCCCTTCAGTGGCTGATTGGAGTTAGTTAGACGTGACGCAGCCCTAGCTACATCCACTCGCGTGGATAGTAAGGTTAAGAACTCTCTCAGAGTCGCTTCGTTCTTGGAGGAGCTTCTCTTCGACGGCAACTTTTCGGCAATCCATGAATTGCTCGATTTACACGTTCTCTTGTCTATCTAGTGTTACAAGAGATTCAGACTGGGGCAAACATTCGGTGGTTGACTCAGAGAGTGCCGCCACAGTTGCCGGACCCGAGTGTGGCTGTTATGACGGTTGCCAGTCATACAGATTGGGATATAATACTGATCCCTACGGATTCGAAGTGCCAGGGTCTTTGGGTTCCGCAGTCTTTTAGCAATCAGTTTTCTTCCGCGGAATAATGTTTTTTAGGCTTGCTTTATGTCATTGCATGAACATTATTCAGAAACGCATGCCCAAATTCCTGTCCTTTAATTCGACAGTAGTGGCGTATCTCCGGAACCAGGGAGGCACTCTTTCGTTTCCGTTATTCAATTTAATGGAAAGAATCCGTCTGTTGGTTATAGTACACCAAGTTCAGTTTTGGTCCGTCATATTCCGGGTCGTCTGATTGTTTTATCGGACTCCCGTTCTCTTACGGGTCGCTTGTTGCTGTCAGAATGGACTCTCAACAAACAAGTATTCAATCAGATTTGCTATCTATGGGAGCGCCCAATGATGATTTATTTATGACACAGCTTGCTAATCAATTGCAGACGTATGTGTTGGCTTGTCCAGATCTCTGAGCTAATATTCTTAACGCTCTATTGATCTATAGGACGGAATGATAGGATACGCGTATCCTCCGGCGCTGTTGTTTTAGCAGGTATTGCTAAGATAAACAACCACAATACATTTCTGTTGATAGCATCTCTATCTTCACAGAGATCATGAGTAATTTTCTCTCTTGTCTACTGTGGGTTTTAACGTGAAATCTTCCTCTATGTCAGGATCTTTTTCACTGGGTAAATCGTGTCATCTTTATCACAATCTGCAAGGTCGCAACCTTCATGTATTCCGTTGTGTGGTCCGTATTGCATTGTAAGCACTGTACTGGACGAGCTTTGGACGCGATTTCTTACTATAGGAGATCCTCTTCTTCGCTATTCTATGCGGCTAAAGTGGAGGCTCTTCCGTCGTGGTGTAGGGATCATTATGTTCATATTGTTGATCCCTCCATACTACTCATTGCTATTTTTTAGTATACTTGTTTCACAAGATCTACTGCAGCCTGTTATTATTTAGGTTATAGGTTTATGTTACCTCATACCTATGCACTCTACGATAGTTTACAATTGAGTCTTTTGTTTCTTTATCTAAGTCAGTTAGTAACTTTTTGATAAATAGACTTAGAATCTTTAGATTAAATTCCTATACGGATTTTAACTTCGGTTCTTATTTAGCTAAGTAATCATTTGAGCCTCTGGAAACAGTAGTTTTCAAATTCTGACCTTTTAGACAGTAATTCTGTTGGTTTCTCTTTTACTGTAGAGTCAGTGAGTTTCATGCACTATCAATGGATGATTTTCACTTTCATAGTTTCGGAATCAATACTTCCGTTACTATTTAGGTTGGATTGTTGCATAAGAGTTAGGCTCCTATTATCCGGAACCTATTATTTTTAAGGTCCTTCCGTCTTCGTATGGGCATAGGCCTTTACTCTTTCCGGGTACAGTTTATGTATTTATAAACAGATTTCTGTTTATTACTATGGGCGTAAGCTTCTTCTGTCTTTGATGTCTAGTAGAAGGACGTTACGCTCCTTTTTATTGTTAATGGATTCTATTAACTATCGGTACTGCTTATAGTATATCATTGACTTAGCAGTTGTGCTTAAGATTTCGGCTCATGAAGTAAAAGTTCTTCTACTTCTTGGGCTTACATTAATAGTGTCGCTATTATAGATTTTTGAAGGCCGCTCATTGCGCTCAGCCATCCACATTCATGAATTTTATCTCAGAAATATCGAGTCCATTTCTGGAGGCCTCTATTGTTAGGTCTATTATCTACTGCTCAGAATGTCATTCTCTTAACAGTTGCTACTATAGCTAGGTAGGCTGTCTGTTTCGGCAGTGTCTCCGTTCGGCTGCCCTCTTCGCTCTGGGCTATTTAACCCAGGGCAAGAAAAAGGGGGGGGGGGGGGGGAGGGTGTTCCCTTGGGTCACCTGTTTTACTATGAAAACAAGGGGATACCTCCTCCGGAGTTAGTAATTCTGAGCTGTTATTGGGATGGTTGTTTAGTGAGAAGTTTAGGTTTTTAAAATTCATTCAAGTCTTAGTTTTTAAAGTATAGCTTTTGAATATTGCATATGTCAACGGACATGATTATGCAATCCTCAGACACTTTTAGGAGTATAAGAGTCTCTATTCTCTAGACTTACTTTATTTATTGGCTTACTTTAAAAATTATTAGTATAAGGATTATATTGGATATTAATAGAGTACATGGATGTATGAAGCTCAATTTTGGAAGGTGTTGTATCTTTCTAATTTATCATAAATAAGAAAGATACATGTAAGGCCTATTACTTCTTTTCCCTACAGGGGATGACTCTATTTTATTTTATTGAGCGTATTCCATTTTGCTCTATGTCCTTGGCCCTCCAGCCTTTTTACTATTCAGCTATGTCTGGGTCATTGGTACAGTATAAAAATGTTAAAAAATTTATAGTAATTTATATATTTTTTATACTTACCAATGACCCAGACAGGGATGGCCCTCCCAGGAGTTGGGAACTCTTGCCTCCCCGCTGAGTACATAGCGCTTACCAGGCGCTGGTTATTAGAATGATTAATGGCGCCAATTTCGGAACGTCCTTGACACTGCGCATGCGCAGTGGGGGCGAAGTGTGGAGGGCCTTTCAGGACATGTTTTCTTTAGTTTTAGATGCAAATTTTGGGGATTGGGGGGCAAAATTTGTGTTTGGCCCTATATTTTAAGAGTTAGCACCAGCTATGTCTGGGTCATTGGTAAGTATAAAAAATATATAAATTACTATAAATTTTTTAACTTTTTTTACGAAATTATTTCATGTTCCCTAATTTCGGGGCATGGGCCTGATGTTGTCATTCTTGCTATGAATTTACCATTGTTTGTTCAGTGTTTCCTCTCTCCCTTTCCTTTATTCCCCCTTGCTATACTCCCATGCTTTTGGCATAATTTTTGTAATTTTTTTTACTAAAATTTCTTGGGAGTTTAGGCTTGGTAACAGAATAATTATTTTGTTTTTCTCCATGCTTACGTCCTCACCCTTGGGTGGTTAGGCGTTTTGGTCTGCATCTGCCATCCGATATACTGCAGTTTCTTCTCTGGAAGTCTCTGTTTTACATTGGATAGTGTTTAAATTGGTAACTGATTTTGGGCCATGTTTACAGTGCCTGGAGTCATGTTTCCGGGTTTTGTACACTTTTGTTTACGTTGACAATGGTTACTTCTGATAGTGATTACTTGTCTTCTGTTTAGTTCTGCTCATAGCCAGATACATTAATATTGTCCGTAAGTGTTACATTAATTTTTAAATATGTTTTAAAATTTTTGTTCACACTTAGGCTTTTTGGGGATCCATTTGGGCTCATTGTTCCCATTGGGAACTTGGGCTCTTCTGAAATTTTTTCTTTTGAATTATTTTTTCAAAATGTTATAATGGATTATATTATGTATCTTTGTTTTCAAGGGTTAGTGCGAGTACTATGACTGTTTATATTTTTTCATGATGAAAGAATATTGTTCAAATTGTAATGCGAGGAATTCTTCCTCTGATTCTCATGTTCATTGTGTTTCTTGTAGTCTATGTACTCGCACTAGTTCATGCTCAGTGTTTGTCAATTGGGATGACAAACGTTAGAGACGTGTGTCACGGTATATTGTTAGCGGTGAGAGGTCCATGCCGGTCCTCTCTCCGCAGGGTCACTAGTTTTTCAGTCTCTTTTTGAGAGGAAGAAGAACAGGATGATGTTTCCGTGATGTCTTCAAGAAGTGTGCCTCCGTCATCGCAGCCTAATGAAGAGCTAGCGGCTAAGTGCTCATGGAAATACGACAATTGCCTAAGAGGTCCCAAGTAGGATCGACGGCGTTGTCGTCCACTAGGTCGTCCAGTGAAGCGACCATTCATGGAATGGCTTGGCAGCCAGGTTCGTTCATTGCGGTCCAGGGAAGGAGTTCGGGTGATATAAACAATGAACGTGCACACCCAGCGACGACGGATCCAAGGATAGTACAGAGGAAGCCTCTCAGTCCAGTAGCCAACTCGTCCAGGTCTACCCAGACTGCGAGCGAGAGAGGCCCACTCTCTCTTACAACAATATCTGGGCCCAGATGTTGTTGTATGTAACATTCGTTAGTCGGAGCATACGTCCAATCCTCCTGCTCGGGACGCTCCGTCGCATAGACAGTCCGACGCGGCTTGTCTATTGGCATCCTCATCCTCGCGTCAGCACACACGAGCGCACCTTGGCTATGTGACCACAGATATCCAGCCTGCTTCGCAGACCAGGGAGTCCTCGTCGACCAGGTCATGCCATCCGCAAGCTAAGGACACAAGGCCTTTCCAGTTGGGACGTTTGCATATGAGAAGTATGCAGGAATTAATGTCCCTGGAGCTTCCAGCGGCTAAATTACGTAAAACCGCGGCTCCACAGGCCTCCGTGATGGACTTGCTATCACAGATAGCTCAATTCATAGCAGCTTCCCAGCAGCTATCAGAAACTCTTTCAGTAAAGAAACTGTCTGAGCAAGCTGGGTCGGTTCGCTCCCCTGCAGAGTCAGTAAGGGATGACCAAGATTCTTATGTGGTCCAGGCGGATGGTAAAAGGGAATCAACACAGCTGAAATTTTCCCTTTCCGAACTACTTAAGGTGGCCATAGATTTCATCCGGCATCACCTTTTAGAAGTTGTTTTTCTGGACTAAAATGCTGCGTTACCTGATAAGAAACTGAAAGTGTCACTGGACACAGACTTTTTTGGCCGAATTAGGGACACTGTCCCTGAATTTCCGACCCAGTCCAGAAATGTCATGGACGTTTGAACTTTTGAATGACGCTATATTCAAGCTAGCCTCTAAGACTGGCAAATCCAGTTTCTTATCGCCTAGCGCTATACAGCTGCCTTTCATCAGTGCTAGACATAGATTTGAAACGGCAGGACAAGGCGTGCCGAGAGTTCCTCTGCGTTTGGACGACTAGGCTGAAGACCTGGAATTGTCATTGCCGGCGTCCATGTCTATTAACTCCAGTATACTGGAGACGACAATCTCGTCTAATAGAATTAATTCAGTGGCTAATTAATTTTTATCCACTGCGCATGCGCAGTGTCAATGAGGTCTCGAAATTGGTGCCAATTATCATTCTTACAACCAGTGCCTGGTAAGCGTTATGTACTCAGTGGGGAGGTATGAGTTCCCAACTCATGGGAGGGCCATCCCCGTCTGGGTCATTGGTAAGTATAAAAAATATGTTAATTACTATAAATATTTTAACATTTTTATACTGTACCAATGACCCAGACTTAGCTGAATAGAAAAAAGGCTGGAGGGCCTAGGACACAAAGGAAAATCAAATAGGCTCAACTACATATAACAGAATTATCCCCTCGAGGAGAAAAAGAGAAATAGGCTTTACATGAATCTTTCTTATTTGCATCAAAAAAGAAAGACACAACACCATTCTGTAATTGAGCACAATAACATCAATGATCTCTATTAACATCCAGTATAACCCATTATACTAATTATTTTTAAAGGAAAGCCAATAAATAAAGGAAGTCCAGAGAAATGAGACTCTTTATACTCATTAAAAGTGTCTGAGGATTGTATATTAATGCCCGTATGACACGTGACATATACAAATTTTTCACACCGAGCTACACTTTAAAAATATTACATGGTTGAGTTAAACATTAGCTTTACACTTTAAAACCATCCCTGGCACCGACTCAGAATTACTGACTCCAGAGGAGGTATTCCCTTGCTTTTCACTATAAAGCAGGTGACCTAAGGGAACACCTTCCCCCCCCCCCCTTCCCCTTGCCCTGGATCAAATACTCCAGAGTGAAGAGGGCAGCAGGATAGAGTCACTGCCGGAACAGAAAGCCTGCATAACTATAGTTGTAACTGTTTAGTGGACAACATTCTGAGCAACAGATAACGGACCTAAACAATGCAGATCTCCAGAAATGGACTCAATATTTCTAAGATAAAAATTCGTGAAAGTGGAAGGCTGAGACCAATATGCAGCCTTCATTAGATCTGTAATAGAAACACTATTAGCGTAAGCCCAAGATGTAGATAGAGCTCTTACTTCATGAGCTGAAATCTTAAGCACAGACTGCTGAGTTGAAGATAATTTATCATAAGCAGTACAGATAGTTAATTGAATCCACCTAGCAATAGAATGGACCGAAATGTCCCTTCTTTTAGGCATCAGAGACAGAAAGAAATGTTTACGTTCCTTTCTGATCAACTCGGATCTACATTTATAAATACGTAAAGCTCTAACAGGACAGAGTAAAGGCCTATGCCCGTCTGAAGACGGAAGAGCCTTAATAACAATAGGTTCCGGATACTTATTAGGAGCCTGATTCTTAGCCAAAAATCCCACATTAGTAGTGAAGGTAATAGTATTTCCTACACTACGATAGTGAGAATCGTCCACAGATAGTGCATGAAGCTCACTGACTCTTCTAGCCGAAGAGAAGGCTAAGAGAAAAGCTGTCTTATAAGATAAGAATTTGAAGTCCACCGTGTCAAGAGGCTCAAATGGCGCTTCTTTCAGCTTAAGAAGAACCCAAGCTAAATTCCACTTAGGAATTAATCTAAGGGTTCTAGGTCTATTTATCGAAAAGTTTCTTACTAACTTAGATAAACAGACATTAGATCCAATCAGTAAACTATCATGGTGTGCATAGGTATCAGATAGCATAGACCTATAACCCTTAATAGTAACAGGCTGCAGTTTGATCTCATCAAACAAGTAGACTAGAAAATTTGCAGTGTCTGGAATGGAGGGATCATAAATATCTAGAGAATGATCCCTACACCACCGACAAAAGACCTTCCATTTAGCCGCATAGTTTAGCGAAGAGGAGGTCCTCCTACAGTTAGAAATCGCGTCCACTGCTCGTCCTGTAAAATGCATGCCGTGCAAGAAGGACCGCACAACAGAAATACGTGAAGGTTGAGACCTAGCGGGTTGTGATGCAGTCTGCACAATTTCCACTGCGAAAGAAGATCCTCCTGTGGAGGAAGCTTCCGCAGCATGTCCCACAACAGACACCTGAGTAGATTTATCCACGGTCTCTGTGGAGACAGAGATGCTACCAACAGAATTTTGCATTGAGATTGTTTTATCTTGAGCAATATCAGCTGAATCAACTGCACTGGAGGATACGCATATCCTATCATTCTGTCCCACGAGATCGATAGAGCGTCTACTGCAAACGCTCGAGGATCTGGACATGGTGACACACACGTCTGCAACTGATTGTTGAGATGTGTCGCAAATAAGTCTATCATTGGCCTCTCCCATTGGTAGCAAATCTGATTGAATACTTGTTTGTTGAGAGTCCATTCTGATGGCAACAAGCGACCCCTCTGTGAAAGGGAGTCGGCTAATACGTTCAGACGACACGGAATATAATGGACCGATAGGAGAACTTGATGTTCTAGTACAAACAGAAGGATTCTTTCTGTTAAGTTGAATAACGGAATGGAATGAGTGCCTCCCTGGTTCCAAATATACGCTACTACCATCGTATTGTCGGACAGAATTTGCACATGTGCATTCTGAATAACGTTCATCCAATGACGCAGCGCAAGCCAAATTGACATCATTTCTTTGATGTTTATGTGCTTGTGTAGGAACTGCAGATCCCAAAGACCCTGGCACTTCGAATCCGTTGGGCTCAATGTTGCGCCCCAACCTGTTTGACTGGCATCCGTCATAATCGTAAAACTCGGATCTGGCAATTGCAGTGGAACTCCCTGAGTTAACCACTGAATATCTGCCCAAGTCTGAATCTCTTGTTTCACTTGATTTGACAAGAGGATGTCCGTATCGAAGGAATGAATCTTCACCCTCCAATTCTGAGCCAGAAAGATTTGGAGAGGATGAGCGCGTAGCCACCCCATCGGAATAAGATCCGCGGCGGCTCCGCACAAACCTATCAATCTCATGAATTCTCTTGCTGTAACTTTGTCTGAGTGAAGACAATAGCAAGCATAACAACTGATTAATTTCGCTCTGGTTAACGGCAGACAAACGAGATTGTTGTGTTCCTCGAAGCTCATTCCCAGGTGGGTGAATGACTTGGACGGCACCAGATCCGACTTCTCCTCGTTTACTATGAAACCGAGACGTCGGAGCAATAGAAGCAGATTCTGCACATCGTTCTGAAGCGTTAACTCGTTGCTGTACCTCTGAAGAATGTTGTCCAGGTAGGCCGATGTTACCGCTGACGAATGAGCTCGGAAATGAGTCATTACCGAGTTCATAATTCGAGTGAAAGCCCAGGGCGCTAGATTCAGACCGAAGCACATTGCTCGGAACTGATACACGACTCCTAGGACGGCGAAGCGAAGATACTTTCTGAACGCCGGATGTACCATGACGTGAAAGTACGCATCCTTGAGATCTTTGCTCGTAGCATAGTCGTTCACCCGAATGCTCACTCTGACCGATTGGATGGTCTCCATATAGAATCTTGGAGTCACGATTACCTTGTGTATCCAGCTCAGATCTTTGACTGGACGGAACGAGCCGTCTGGTTTCGGAACCAGAAAAAGATGGCTGTAGAAACCTGGAGATTCCTGGTTTTCTACGACCTGTATCGTGTTTTTCTCCAGAAGAGACTGGACTTCTGATAGAAGCGAGCATCTCTTCTGCGGATTTGCCGGAAGCTCAGTCCATCTTGGACCTCGAGTTAACAGAGGTTTTCCTTTGAAGGACAGTTTTAGCCCTTCTGAAATCACCCCTCGAACCCAAGGGTCGTCCGTAATCGACACCCAATTGGTTGAGAAACTCGACAGTCTTCCGCCCACTGGAACATGATCGAGGTTTATACCATCACTTCCTGGACCTGCGAGGCTAGCGGAAGGAGAAACCACGTCCTCCATGGCCCGCACCTCGCCCCATCGACCTTGGGTCATCTGACCGGTTGTCTCGGCCAGTATAACGGCTCCTACCTGAGTCGATGCCTTGACGGTCTCTAGAGTAAGACCTAGAGGACGCATAGGAACCTTTATAGGAACTTCCCTTGGACGTATTCGCCCCAGAAGTGCCTGTCTTACTCTTCTCCGCTGAATCCGACTTTTTGGAAGCGGATTTGAATAGCAGAGAGTCTGAAGCTTTCTTAGTAATCTGATCATAGATTGAGGAAAGCTTACTGTCGAAGAGAAGCTCTCCGGAGACCGGAGCGACTCTTGAGAGAGTTTTTCACCCTACTATCCACGCACGTGGATGTAGCCAGGGCCGCGTCACATCTAACCAACTCCAGATTTGCCACTGAAAGGGCAGAGTTATACGTGGAGAATACTATGGCCCTCGAAAGAACTCTTAAGGAGGTTTGTACATCCTGGAATTCTTTTCCTTCGAGACATAATGATAACGCTCTGGTAAGGTGATCTGTGTACGATAAAGCATCTAAGCTAGCTCTGTTAGATGATATTGTCGTTTCCAACGTCGTTGTTGGAATTGACATAGACGACAGTATAGACAATTCTAGGTCTTTGGCCTAGTCATCTAGACGCAGAGGAACTCTCGGAATGCCCTGTCCTACCGTTTCAAATTTATTCCTTGAATTGATGAAAGGCAGATGTAGAGCATTTGCCGATAAGAAACCGAACCTGCCCGTTTTGGTAGCAAGTTTATATATAGCGTCATTCAATAGTTCAAATGGCCATGAGACTGTGTTGGAAACTCAGGGATTATGTCCCTAAACCGATTAAAGAATTCTGTGTCCAGTGGCTCTATCAATCTCTTATCCGGCAATGCAGCATTTTGGTCTGGAAGAACAACGTCAGGAAGATAATGCCGGATGAACTCTACGGCAATTTTATGTTTTTCCGAAAGGGAAAATTCCAATTCCTCCGTATCCCTTTCGCCATCCTGTCGGACCACTTGTAATTCTCGGTCGTCCCTGCCTGATCCTGCAGTGGAACATACCGACCCAGCTTCCTTGGATAATTCCTGATCTGACAGAGTTTCTGTCAGTTGCTGGGATGCTGCGATAATTTGTGTTATCTGCGATAGCACGTCTGTAACAGAGGCCTGTGGAGCTGCGGTCTTACGGGATGGATTTAGCCGCTGGAAGCTCTCTGGACGTTGACTCCTGCATACTTCTTTTATGCGAACGTCTGGAGTATAAAGGCCTTGTATCCCTGGCTACCGGATGGCGTGACCTGATCGCCGTGGAATCCCTGGTCGGCGAGGCTGGCTGGATATCACTTGTCACGTAGCCAAGGTGTGGTTGTGTGTGCTGCTGTGAGGATGAGGAAGCCAATAGAGCAGTCTCTCCGGTCTGTCTATATAACATAGCGCCCCGAGCGGTGGACGTATGCTCCGACTGAGAAACGTTTTGAACCACAACATCTGGGCCCAGATGTTGTTGTACGAGAGAGGGACCTCTCTCGCTCACAGCCTGGATGGACCTGGACGAGCTAGGAACCGGACTAATAGGCTTCCTCCGTACCATCCTCGGATCCGTCGTCACTGGGTGTGCACGTATATTTATAGTGCTCGCATCACCCAAATCTCCTTCCTGGATCTCAATGGACGAACCCGGCTGCCGCGCCATTCGGTGAATGGTCGCTACACTGGGCGAGATAGCAGACGCCAAGGCCGTCGATCCTACTTGGGACCTCTTAGGCAATTGACGTATTTGCATGAGCACTTTTGCCGCTAGCTCTTCATTTGACTGTGATGGCGGAAGCACACTTTTTGAAGACAGCATGGAAACATCACCCTTTTCTTGTTCCTCTGAAAAAGATATTGAAAAAACTAGAGTGACCCTGCGGAGAGAGGACTGGCATGGACCTCTCCCCGCTAACAACATACTGTGACACACATCTCCAACGTTTATCATCCCAATTGACACACACTGAGCAAGAGTTAGTGTGAGTACACTGACTACAATTAATACACTGATCTTGAGAATCAAAGGAAGATTTCCTTGCATTACAATTTGAACAATATTCTTTCATTGTGAAAAATTACAGTCATAGTACTCATACCAACCCTTGAAAACAAAGATACATAATAAAATAATCCATTATAACATTTTGAAAAAATAGTGCAAAAAGAAAAATTTTTTCGAAAAAATTTCAGAAGAGCCCAAGTTCCCAATGGGAACAATGAGCCCAAATGGATCCCAAAAAAGCCTAAGTGTGGACAAAATTTTTTAAACCATTTTAAAAAATTAATGTAACACTTACGGACAATATTAATGTATCTTACTATGAACTGAACTAAGCAGAAGACAAGTAATCACTATCAGAAGTAACCGTTGTCAACTTAAACAAAAAGTGTACAAAAACCGGAAACACGACTCCAGTCACTGATAAACATGGCCTGAAATCAGTTACCAATTAAACACTATCTGATGCAAAACAGGGACTTCCAGAGAAGAAACTGCAGAACATCAGATGGTAGATGCAGACCAAAACGCCTAAACACCCAAGGGTGAGGAAGTAACCATGGGGAAAAACAGAATATTTATTCTGTTACCAAGCCAAAACTCCCAAGAAATTTTAGTAATCAACATTACAAAAAATATGCCAAAAGCATGGGAGAATAGCTAGGGGGGAATAAAGGAAAGGGAGAGAGGAAACACTGATCAAACGACAACAACAGGCCCATGCCCCGAAATTAGGGAACATAAAATAATTTTGTAAAAAAAATTATAAGTTACATCCCTGAACATTTCCTGCCACTGTTTCTTCCTCTCATCCTTCTATTTCCTCCTTAGATCCACCATTTCTCTCTTAATTATGTGTCTGGCATCATTTAAACTGAGATTTACAAGCACAAATATAAGTGAGATGTAACTGATGTGAGGGCCAAACAAAGAATGATAATTTGCACCAATTTCAAACCTCCTTGACACTGCGCATGTGCAGTGGAGTAAAAGTATGGAGGACCATATAGGACATGTAATTTTCGGTTTTTGATGCAAATTTTGGGGATTGGGGGGCAAAATTTGTGTTTGGCCCTAGATATTTAAGAGTTAGCACCAGCTAAGTCTGGGTCATTGGTACAGTATAAAAATGCTGTTTTTCTGTCACAAGTTAACATAGTTCAACCATTTGTCATCATTACATTTTTGTGGTGGAAGCTATTACAGTGATGTCAAATGTATTTCATTGGTTTATATTGACTTATTAGTGGCCGGTATTTTTGTTGATGTACTTTCTTATTACATTTTATTTAGAGAGTACCTATTCCAATAGATTGTGAGAAGACTGTACCACTTGCAAACTATGGAGTAATGGGTTAATATCAGATCTTCAAATTTCAACCCTTGAAGCTCAATGGGCTTTTCCGTTGGTTATGGGGTAAATTCTAACCTGCATAATATTTTTTAAATTATTTTCATCATATCTTGTCAGGGCTGCATTGAAGAACCATGTCTAGATTTAATGGAAATTCCAGAAAATTCAACTAAAAGACTCTAGTCTAAAAATAGATTTAATTTAAATAGGCAATTTTGGTTAACCCTTTACCCAACACAGACAATATCAAAATTGATTATTTTAAATATTTTTTCATTTTTTTTCCGAAATGTTTATAAAAATATGTTTTCAACTGCTGAATTTGCAAATTACGCGGGTGGATGCAGCCGCTTCGTTAGGTAAAAGCTTAAAAGTGCCTGAATTATCCTTTTTCTAGTAGCAAGATATTTGATGTCCTGTGCAGAAAAATCCACCAGCAACAACGATTTAAAGTAGGTTGAGAACAATAATGTTTGCACACGAGAGCCCTCGACTTATCTTTTTTGGAGCTAGCAGAACTCATATTAATAACAAGAAAAATGCACTGTACCTTTTTTTATTTGCAGCTTGGCAGTTTAGAATATTCAGCCTCAGCAAATAGTGATATAGAAACGAGAGAAAAACTAATCAAGGATCATTTTACCAATAGAATAAATGAAATTACCCTTCAGCTACAGTATGCCGATAGTAAAACAGTCAACTTTCATGCGGAGGTACTTGTGTATTTACTCACCTGTTTATTTTTAGTCGAGTTGTGACGAAGTCAAACTCGACTTATAGTTTGGTGAATGGCGGGCGGGCGGGCGGGCGGGTGGGCGTAAACAATTGGTTTCCGGATGATAACTTGATAGTGGTTCAACTCACATTCATTAAACTTCATACGTAGGTTGGTCTTGGTGGGAGGAAGAACCCTATTGATTTTGGACATGCTACGTCGAAGGTCAAGGTCACAGTGACCTTGAACATAGTAAATCTTAAACAATTGGTTTCCGGATGATAACTTGATAATGGTTCAACTCACATTCATGAAACTTCATAGGTAGATTGGCCTTGGTGAGGGGAAGAACCCTATTGATTTTGGACTCGCTACGTCAAAGGTCAAGGTCACAGTGACCTTTAACATAGTATATCGCAACAATTGGTTTCCGGATGATAACTTGATAGTGGTTCAACCTAGAGTCATGAAACTTCATAGGTGTGTTGGCCTTGGTGCGAGGAAGAACCCTATTGATCTTGGACTCACCAGGTCAAAGGTCAAGGTCACAGTGACCTTGAACATAGTATATCGCAACAATTGGTTTCCGGATGATAACTTGATAGTGGTTCAACCTAGAGTCATGAAACTTTATAGGTGTGTTGGCCTTGGTGCGAGGAAGAACCCTATTGATCTTGGACTCACCAGGTCAAAGGTCAAGGTCACAGTGACCTTGAACATAGTATATCGCAACAATTGGTTTCCGGATGATAACTTGATAGTGGTTCAACCTAGAGTCATGAAACTTCATAGGTATGTTGGCCTTGGTGCGAGGAAGAACCCTATTGATCTTGGACTCACCAGGTCAAAGGTCAAGGTCACAGTGACCTTGAACATAGTATATCGCAACAATTGGTTTCCGGATGATAACTTGATAGTGGTTCAACCTAGAGCCATGAAACTTTACAGGCGTGTTGGCCTTGGTGCGAGGAAGAACCCTATTGATGTTGGACTCACCAGGTCAAAGGTCAAGGTCACAGTGACCTTGAACATAGTATATCGCAACAATTGGTTTCCGGATGAGAACTTGACAGTGGTTCAACCTAGAGTCATGAAACTTCATAGGTGTGTTGGCCTTGGTGCGAGGAAGAACCCTATTGATCTTGGACTCGCTAGGTCAAAGGTCAAGGTCACAACTCGACATTGGATCTGTCATCCTGAGCGGCATTTTTTATCAACAGTCTACTCTAGAAGCAGTGTTTATCTACATTCTACCCATTCTATTTCATATAAAATTGCTTGGCTTATTTTGGTTGAAATATGTTCTTATAAGGTGTGGTATTTGTCTACTTTTGTTGCATGAATTATGTTTTTATCCACTGAAATGACCCTGCCATCATACACTAATCATTGGGAAGCCCTTTTGAGAGGGAGCTGCCCAATCTTAGAGGGAGCTGCCCAAGGAACAATGTCAGGTGTACTTATTATTGCTTTGGAGTACAGTGGAACATTGTTAATTGAATAGCAACTTTGCTGGAGAAAAATATTCAGTTAACAGAAGTATACAATGAACAGGAACTGGGTCATTTTCCAATTTTCTCTGGTTATAAACTGAACATTTTCTCTCTTATATCTTGTTTGACAGAGCTCATTGAGCTCTGTCAAACAAGATATAATGGATTAAATACCAATGTTGGATGTACTGAGACAAATAATGTCTATAAATGTGGAGAATTTAGTTGGTGTTAGAGTAATTCTTTGACAAATTACAGAGAGCATTGGTGTCTCAGTGGTTATGGCATTGAACTTCAACCCGAACGGTTTAATCCCCATCAGGGGTAACTGCATTGTGTCCTTTGGCAAGGCAGTTAATCCTGATTGCCCACTTGGGGGCATGGTGGCACTGTGTACAAAGGCGTACTGTACATCGATAGTGCACCTGTCTTCAACAAATGCTAATCCTGCGCGTGTGGAGTTAGTACGTTGGGGAGTCTGACAGTTGCTTGCCATTGCTTGGTGGTTCTCCCTGAACTCAGGCTTCTTCTACCCGTAAAACTGCAAACTTTGAAAATGCTTGAACATACAGTAGAGCCCACTTAATTCGATATCACTTAAATGAATAACCTGTTAATTGAATTTAATTTCCAAACACAATACGATTTGCCATACCTTCAGGATAAATGTGACCTGGTAATTGCATATAGGTTGTAGAGTAAATGCCTATTAATTGAATAAAAAAAAATGTGAAAATTACACTGATTATCACAGAATTACTCTCGTTTGTTGACCCCTTTAGCCTTTGTACCTCGAGTACAAGCATTTAATCATTTAATCTATTACATCATGTTTTGACAGAGCTCCATGCACAATTAGTGCAATATGAGGAGTATTCTTTAAAAATCTTCTTCAGATCCACCAAACAGTATCTTTTGATATTTGGTATGCAGCATCCTTGTGGTGGGGGGGGGGGGGAGATTCAAGTTTGTTCAAGCCAAGTCCCTGGGTTCATATTTGGGCTCACTGTGGGAGCCCGAATTATAACTTAGGTCAATATGAGGAATTTTCTTTAAAAATTTTCTTCTTCAGATTCAGCAGTCAGAATTTGTTTATATTTGGTATGCAGCATCCTTAGGGTGGTGAGATTCAAGATTGTTCAATCCAAGTCCCTGGGTTCATATTTGGGCTCACTGTGAGAGCCCAAATTATAACTTAATTCAGTATGAGGAATTTTCTTTAAAAATCTTCTTCAGATTCAGCAGTCAGAATTTTTTTATATTTGGTATGCAGCATCCTTAGGGCGGTGAGATTCAAGATTGTTCAATCCAAGTCCCTGGGTTCATATTTAGTCTCCCTGTGGAAGCCTGAATTATAACTTAGTTCAATATGAGGAATGTTCTTCAAAAATCTTCTTCACATCCACCAGTCAGAATCTTTTGATATTTGGTATACAGTATCCTTAGGGAGGTAAGATATAAATTTGTTAAAGCCAAGTCCCTGGGTTCATATTTAGGCTTCCTGTGGGAGCCCGAATTGTACCAAAATTTCTATTTTCCAAACTGGAAGGCCAATTTGAACCAAATTTGATATGAGGGCTTATTGGGTCATAAGTATCTAATTTATGCCCAAACCATTTTTCCTGTCACCCCATTGGAACCACAGGAGCTAAAAATAGAAAACATTTAAAACGCCCATATTTCTAAAACTACACAGCACTGAGAAATTTTATTTTGTTCGAAGCTTCCTCAGGAACAGCAGAAAGGAATGGTCAAAAAAAAAATTGTCATTGGTTTTTATCAAAGGGTACTTTTCCAGGACTTTGAAAAAATTCTGAGTCATCATTTTTTAACACTGAGTAATGGGAAAAACATTAAAAAATCTTCTCCCATACAACTGCTCCAAAGGCTTTAATATTTCACATATAAAATCTTTGGAACATTCATTCATACGTTTGTTGAAATCAAATCAATGGGTCCATATTTGGAGCTCAAATGTTCAGATTAGTGCAATATGAGGAATATTCTTCAAAAATTTTCTTCTTCCGATTCACCAATCAGAATCTTTTAATATTTGGTATGCAGCAACCATAGGGGAGTGAGATTCAAGTTTGTTCAATTTGGGTCCCTGGCTTAATATTTGGGCTTTCTATGTGTGGGGTGAGGGGGGGGGGGGGGGGGGTGCATGTTAGGTTCAGGTTTGTTCAAATCCATTCCTCAGTGTTTTTCCATAAAATTTGCCTTTCATGATTTCATTCCTTTGTAGTGTTGATGAACCATGTCTAACTGAATGTGACCCCAAATACTTCTTTGAACCACTTTGGCAGGTGAGTGATTAAGGCCACTTGGGGCCTCTTGTTTTTTTCTGTCAGAGCATTTCAACCCTTGGCTGGGAGTTATTACAAGAAACCTTTCTATTGATTTTGGTAATTTGGAAAACCTTTTTTTTTCAGGTAAGAGCTTTACATAAACAATTATTAATCACCCAAAGCTCAAGAACACTGGCAGAAGAAGAGTTAAAATCAACCAACCAGGTGCTGGCACAACTAAAGGTAATATTAACTGGTGTTTAACTCCTTGCATGCTGCTGCAGATATTCCGGCACAGGATACAAAACCCCTTGCCTCTGAAATAAGGAAAATTTAAGCACATTCAACCAAATTTCTCCCCTGTAAATTGAATGAACTTTTTGAACAATAATTTTGTTAGATAAATTTTGTTCAATTTTTCATCAAATCTCGTCATGGCCTCTTCACAGCAGCCATGAATATTTTGGAAGAAAAATAATTTGAAAATACTCAGTGAGTTAAAGGGTTAACTTTCTGTCGACTTATTATGCCCCCGACCTCTGAAGGAGGATTTGGGGGTATCTAGTGAAGCCCTCCATCCATCTATCCACTTGTCCATACAAACATTTTGCATTGTAATTTCAAAGCCATGAGTCGGATTTGGATATCCTTTGGTATGCGGATAGACCTGCAAGGGTGAAAGGATGGATATGCACGAGGAACAGGGTTCCGTCCAATAATTTTTCCCAGTTATTGCCATTTTTCCCTGATCAGGGAGATTTAATTAAAAATGTATTGTCGTCGATGATTATAAAAAATGAATAAAGCGGTTGGATTTTTATTTTAATTTGCTTTTTGAATAATTTCTAGGATGAATTACAAACAACTAGTAGAAGTTATGAAGGACAGCTGAGCATGATGAGTGATCACCTTGCAGGAATGAATGAAAAGTTAGCACAACAGAAAGATGAAATAGATGATTTGACAGGAAAACTGGTAGTTGCAAACAAGGTAAAATTATTTGGTATCAGTAACTTTTTCTTTGATGCAACAAAGCCTGAAAATAAACAGACTGTCATCTGCAGGGTAGCATCACTAAATTTACCCTCTGTGAACCTCATTCTCAATCAAGGTCTCAAGCCCAAACAGCAAGAGGTACCCAGAGGATACATTGGCAAACTGTATGGGCTACCATCAGCAAATTCACCCTCTGAGGACCTCATTTTGCAAATGACAGATTGCTTATTTTCAGGCTTGGCAGCAACCTAATTTATGTTGATGAGAAAGGCTTGATGTATCTTGGATCTTGTGACAAAAAGCAGTTATATGACACCTTGTTGAAAAAGGCATTTGACCCATTCCATCTGAACACCATCCTTTCTTTGCCTCCTGCAGAGTTCATTGTGGACCTTGAATTGAAAATTGTGTTTTCACTGGAGCAATTTCAATTAAATTTGAGGTGATTATTTGTTCTGACATGGCATTTTAATTTTACTCAAAATCAACTTGCCCCACCCCATAGGGAGGGGGTAGGGGAAAATGCTCCCAAATTTTAAAAATTTCTTCTCATGAACAGGTGGGGTACAATAACTTGATATATTGTATCAAGCTTCTATTTTGAGAAGTAGACTCAAGTTTGTTCACACAGAGTTCATTAAGCAATATTTGCCTTTGTAATGGGAGAGTCAAAATTTTTGCCCCTTCCACAAATTTCTATATTTTTATACTGTACCAATGACCCAGACATAGCTGGTGCTAACTCTTAAAATTCTAGGGCCAAACACAAATTTTGCCCCCCAATCCCCAAAATTTGCATCTAAAACCAAAAGAAATCATGTTCAGAAGGTCCTCCATACTTTGCCTTCACTGCGCATGCGCAGTGTCAAGGACGTCCCGAAATTGGTGCCAATTATCATTCTTTGTTTGGCCCTTCATCATCAGTTCACATCTGACTGATATTTGTGCTTGTAAATCTCAGTTTAAATGATGCCAGACACATAAATATTAGAGAAATGGTGGATCTAAGGAGGATATAGAAGGAGGAGAGGCAAAATGAGTGACAGAAAATATTCAGGGCTGTAACTTAAAATTTTTTTAATGAAATTATGTTAAGTTGCCTATTTTCGAGGCATGGGCCTGTTGTTGTCATTCTTGCTATAATGTTTCACTGCTTGTTCAGTGTTTCCTCTCTCCCTTTCCTTTAAGCCCCCCCCCCCCCCCCCCCCCCCCCCCCCCCCCCTTGCTATTCTCCCATGCTTTTTGGCATATTTTCAGTAATATTTTTACTAAAATTTCTTGGGAGTTTTAGCTGGGTAACAGAATGAATTCTGTTCTTTTCCCCATGTTTACATTCTCACCCATGGGTGTTTAGGCATAGTGTTCTGCAGCTACCATCTGATGTTCTGCAGTTTCTTCCCTGGAAGTCTCTGTTTTGCATCAGATAGTGTATTATTGGTAACTGATTTTGGGCCAGGGTTATCAGTGCCTGGAGTCATGTTTCTGGTGTTTATACACTTCTTGTTTACATTGGCAACAGTCTCTGTGTGAGGGGGATTTTTTGTCTTTGTACTAGTTTAATTCATTACAAGATACATTATTATTATTCGTAAGTGTTGCATTGATTTTTTAAAATATGTTTAAAATTTTTGTCCACACTTAGGCTTGGGATCCATTGGGGCTCAACGTTACTTTTCAGAAACTTGGGCTTTGCTGAAAAAATATTTTTTCAAAATTTCTTTTTGATTTCAATTATTTTAACTGTGTTAATGGATCATGTTGTTATGTATCTTTGTTTTCAGGGGTTTGTGCGAGTACTAGGACTTTTTGTATTCTTTTCACTATGAAAGGATATTGTTCAAATTGTAATAAGAGGAAATCTTCCTCTGACTTTCATGATCATTGTATTAATTGTAGTCAGTGTACTCGCACTAACTCCTGTTCAGTATGTGAATATTGGGATGACAAACATTGGAAACGTGTGTCACGGTATATTGTTAGCGGGGAAAGGACCTTTCTCCGCAGGGTCACTCTAGTTTATCAATCTCTATTTCAGAGGAACAAGAACAGGGTGATGTTTCTGTGATGTCTTCCAATAGTGTGCCTCCGTCGTCACAATTAAATGAAGAGCTAGCGGCAAAAGTGCTCATGGAGATACACCAATAGCCTAAGAGGTCCCTAGTAGGATCGACGGCGTTGACATCCGCTAGCTCGCCCGGTGTAGTGTCCATTCATCGAATGGTTCGGCAGCCGGGTTCATCCGTTGCGGTCCAGGAAGGAGATTTGGGTGATGCGAGCACTATAAATATTCGAGGTGCACACCCAGTGACGGCGGATAAGAGGAGAGAACGGAGGAAGCCTAGTAGTCCGGTTCCTAGCTCGTCCAGGTCCATCCGGGCTGCGAGCGAGAGAGGCCCCTCTCTCGTACAACAACATCTGGGACCAGATGTTGTTGTACAAAATGTGTCGCATTCGGAGCATACGTCCGCCGATCGGGACGCTCCATTATATAGACAGTCCGGAGAGACTGTCCGAAAGGCTTCCTCATCCTCTCAGCAGCCCACCTTGGCTACGTGACCGAGGATATCCAGCCAGCTTCGGCAATCAACAGATTCCACGGCGACCAGGTCACGCCATCCGGTAGCCAGGGATAAGAGGCCTGTAGACTCCGGACGTTCGCATAAGAGAAACATGCAGGAGTCAGTTTACATGGAGCTTCCAGCAGCTAAGCAGCATTAGACCGCTACAACCACAGGCCTCAGTGACGGACGTGCTATCCCAGATAGCACAAATTATCGCAGCATCCCAGCAAACGACGGAACCTATGTCGGATCAAGAATTATCCGACGACGCTGGGTCGGTACGCTCTGACGAAGCATCGGGTGCGGACGACCGAGAACATCATGAGGTCCGACAGGATGGCGAAAGGGATACTGAGGATTTGGAGCTATCCCTTTCGGAACAACATAAAGCCGCCGTAGATTTCATCCGGCATTACCTGCCACAAGTTGTTCCGTCGGGCCAGACTACTGCGATGCCGGATAAGAGACTGATAGCATCATTGGACACAGAATTCTTTGAGCGGTTTCAGAGACATCATCCCTGAGTTTCCGACACAGTCCAATAATGTCACAAGAACATTCGAATTATTGAACGACGCTATCTATAAGCTTGCTTCCAAAACAGGCCAAAGCTGGTTTCTTTGTCCACTAATGCTCTCAATCTGCTGTTCATCAATTCAAGGAATAAATTCGAAACGGCAGGACAGGGCATACCGAGAGGTCCTCTGCGTCTAGACGACGAGGCAGAAGACTTAGAATTGTCATTACCGTCGTCTATGTCTATTCCAACCGTGACGTTGGAAAACGGCAATAACGTCTAACAGAGCAAGCTTAGATGCTTTATCATACGCAGACCACCTTACTAAGGGCGTTATCATTGCGTCTTCAAGGGAAAGAATTCCAGGATTTACAATCCTCATTAAGACTTCTTTCAAGGGCAGTAGCTTATTCCACGTATAACTCCGCCCTTTCAGTGGCAAACCCTGGAGTTGGTTAGACGTGACGCAGCCCTAGCTACATCCACGTGTGTTGGATAGTAAGGTGAAGAAACTCTCTCAGAGTCGCTTCGGTCTCCGGAGAGCTTCTCTTCGACGGCAAGCTTTCGGCAATCTATGATAAGATAACTAAGAAAGCTTCGGATTCTCTGCTTTCAAATCTGCTTCTAAAAAGTCGGATACAGCAGAAAAGAGTAAGACAGGCACTTCTGGGACAAGTACGCCCAAGAGAAGTTCCTATAGAGGTTCTTATACATCCTCTAGGTCTTATTCTAGAGACCGTCAAGGCAGCGACTCACGTACGGGACGTTATTCTGGCCGAGACAACCGGTCAGACGTTCCGAGGTCGACGGGACGAGGTGCGGGTCGTGGAGGACGTAGTTTCTCCTTCCGCAGGCCTCGCAGATCCAGGAGGTGATGGTTTGAACCTCTATCGTGTTCCGGTAGGCGGAAAATTATCGAGTTTTATAGACGAGTGGGCGTCGATTATGGACGACCCCTGGGTCCGAGGGGTAATTTCGGAAGGACTAAGAATATCCTTCAAACGAAAGCCTCCATTAACTCGAGGTCCGGGTTTTACGATTATGACGGATGCCAGTCAAACAGGTTGGGGTGCAACATTGATCCCAACGGATTCGAAGTGCCAGGGTCTTTGGGATCCGCAGTTTCTGGGCAAGCACATAAACATCAAGGAAATGATGTCAATTTGGCTTGCACTACGTCATTGGATGAACATTATTCAGAAAGCACATGTCCAAATCCTGTCCGACAATTCGACAGTAGTTGCATATATCCGGAACCAGGGTGGCACTCATTCCGTTCCGTTATTCAATTTAACGGAAAGAATCCTTCTGTTTGTGCTAGAACATCAAGTTCTACTTTCGGTCCGTCATATTCCGGGTCGTCTGAATGTATTAGCAGACTCCCTTTCACGGAAGGGTCGCTTGTTGCCGTCGGAATGGACTCTCAACAAACAGGTATTCAATCAGATTTGTTACCAATGGGAACGGCCAATGATAGATTTATTTGCGACACATCTCAACAATCAGTTGCAGGCGTATGTGTCTCCATGTCCGGATCCCCGAGCTTATGCAATAGACGCTCTATCGATCTCGTGGGACGGAATGATAGGATATGCGTATCCTCCAGCGCCGTTGATTCAGCAAATATTGCTAAAGATAAAACAATCTCAGTGCAAAATTCTGTTGGTAGCATCTCTGTCTCCACAGAGACCGTGGATAAATCTACTCAGGTGTCTGCTGTGGGACTTACCGCGAAAACTTCCTCCACGAGAGGATCTTCTTTTGCAGGGGAGGTCGCATCAACTTCATCACAACCCGCAAGGTCTCAACCTTCACGTATTTCCGTTGTGCGGTCCTTCTTGCATGGCAAGCATTTTACAGGACGAGCAGTGGACGCGATTTCTAACTGTAGGAGGACCTCCTCTTTGCTAAATTATGCGGCTAAGTGGAAGGTCCTTCGTCGTTGGTGTAGGGATCATTCTGTTGATATTTTTGATCCCTCCATACCAGACATTGCAAACTTTCTAGTATACTTGTTTGACGAGATCAAACTGCAGCCTGTTACTCTTAAAGGTTATAGGTCTATGTTATCTGATACCTATGCACACCATGATAGTTTACAAATTGGATCTAATGTCTCTTTATCTAAATTAGTTAGAAACTTCTCGATAAATAGACCCAGATAGATTAATTCCTAAATGGAATTTAGCTTGGGTTCTTCTTACACTGAAAGAAAAGCCATTTGAGTCTCTTGGGACAGTAGATTTCAAATTCTTGTCTTATAAGACAGCATTTCTCTTAGCTTTCTCTTCTGCTAGAAGAGTCAGTGAGCTTCATGCACTGTCGGTGGATGATTCTCACTATCGTAGTGTCGGTAACACTATTACCTTTACTACTAATGTTGGATTTTTAGCTAAGAATCAGGCTCCTAATAAATATCTGGAACCTATTGTTATTAAGACACTTCCGTCTTCAGACGGGCATAGGCCTTTACTTTGTCCTGTTAGAGCTTTGCGTATTTATAAACAAAGATCTCAGTTTATCAGAAAGGGACGAAAACGCTTCTTTCTGTCTCCGATGCCTAATAGAAAGGACATTTTGGTCCATTCTATTGCTAGATGGATTCAATTAACTATCCGTACTGCTTATGATAATCTATCTTCAACTCAGCAGTCTATGCTTAAGATTTCGGCTCATGAAGTAAGAGCTCCTTCTACATCTTGGGCTTACGCAAATAGTGTTGCTATTACAGATTTAATGAAGGCTGCATATTGGTCTCAGCCATCCACATTCACGAATTTTTATCTCAGAAATAATGAGTCCATTTCTGGAGACCTGAATTGTTTAGGTCCATTATCTGTTGCTCAGAATGTCGTCCACTAAACAGTTGCAACTATAGTTATGCAGGCTTTCTGTTCCGGCAGTGACTCCGTCCTGCTGCCCTCTTCGCTCTGGGCTATTTGACCCAGGGCAAGGGGAGGGGGGGGGGGGGGGGGGGGGGGGGGTGTTCCCTTAGGTCACCTGCTTTATAGTGAAAAGCAAGGGGATTCCTCCTCCGGAGTCAGTAATTCTGAGTCGGTACCGGGATGGTTTTAAAGTGTAATATTAATGTTAAAAATTCATTCATGTAATGTTTTTAAAGTGTAGCTCGGTGTGAAGCATTTGTATATGTCACGTGTCAAACGGGCGTTAATATACAATCCTTGGACACTTTTAAGAGAATATAAAGAGTCTCAATTTTCTGGACTAACTTTATTTATTGGCTTACTTTAAAAACAATTAGTATAAGGGGTTATACTGGATGTTAATAGAGAACATGTATGTTATTATGCTCTCAATTATGAAGGGTGTTGTGTCTTTCTAATTTATCATAAAATAAGAAAGATACATGTAAAGCCTAATACTCCGTTTCTCCTCAAGGGGTTGACTCTATTTATATAGTTGAGCTTATTGGATTTTCCTCTATGTCCTAGGCCCTCCAGCCTTTTTACTATTCAGCTATGTCTGGGTCATTGGTACAGTATAAAAATGTTAAAAAATTTATAGTAATTTATATATTTTTTATACTTACCAATGACCCAGACGGGGATGGCCCTCCCAGGAGTTGGGAACTCATTCCTCCCCGCTGAGTACATAGCGCTGACCAGGCACTGCTCGTAAGAATGATAATTGGCGCCAATTTCGGGACGTCCTTGACACTGCGCATGCGCAGTGAAGGCAAAGTATGGAGGACCTGCTGGACATGATTTCTTTTGGTTTTAGATGCAAATTTTGGGGATTGGGGGGCAAAATTTGTGTTTGGCCCTAGAATTTTAAGAGTTAGCACCAGCTATGTCTGGGTCATTGGTAAGTATAAAAAATATATAAATTACTATAAATTTTTTAACTTTTTGAACTGATGAACCGATTTGAACCAAATTTGGTATGTGGTATTATTGAGTCAAAAGTACTTTATTCATCCAAAAAAAAGTATTCCCTCATCCTCATTGGAATCCCTTGAGCTAAAAATAGAAATATTTTCAAACGCCCATATTTCCCAAACTGCATGGAACAGAGAACTGTTATTTGGTGTGAAATATCCTTAAGACCAGAAGAAAAGAATGGTAATAACCAATTGCCACCAGTGAACTGTTAGGGAAATCGGAAAAATGCTGAGTCAACATACTTGCAAAAATTAAAGAAATCTTCTTTTTCAGAACTAACAGGGCCAGCAGAAGCGGGGAGCCCCCCACCCCCAACCCCCCCCCCCCCCAACTTTTTTGCCAGGCCATGTTTTTTTGTATGCATATATTTTAACACAACCAATGACTAGTGAAACAAGGGAAGGATCCAGAACCTCCCCTATATTTTCAGAATCAGAAACCAACATTCAAAATTCCTCTAAAACATGATTGTGTCGGTTGAAAAAACACACACAAGCCCATGCCAGTCTTCGTCTGAGGCCATCCACAGCACTTTCGTCGTACTGTTGCCAGCGCGTTCCACACTTTCATGCTGCTGCCGAAAGGAAGATGAACCAAGTAATCATGAGGACTTCATTTAAAAAGCTAGATTCCAGCCATCGTTTATTGACGGTGTGCAATGGTCTAGTGGTTTAGACGCTGGACTCCTGATTGCCAGGCGGTGTTGCCGAGGGTTCGAATCCCGGCGGGGGATCAGAAACCAACATTCAAAATTCCTCTAAAACCTGATTGTGTCATTTGAAAAAACACACACAAGCCCGTGCCAGTCTTCGTCTGAGGCTATCCACAGCACTTTTGTCGTACTGTAGCCAGTGCGTTCCACACTTTCATGCTGCTGCCGAAAGGAAGATGAACCAAGTAATCATGAGGACTTCATCTAAAGAGCTAGATTCCAGCCATCGTTTATTGACGATTTGCAATGGTCTAGTGGTTTAGACGCTGGACTCCTGATTGCCAGGCGGTGTTGCCGAGGGTTCGAATCCCGGCTGGGGAACATTCAAAATTCCTCTAAAACATGATTGTGTCATTTGAAAAAACACACACAAGCCCGTGCCAGTCTTCATCTGAGGCCATCCACAGCACTTTCGTCGTAGTGTAGCCAGCGCGTTCCACACTTTCATGCTGCTGCCGAAAGGAAGATGAACCAAGTAATCATGAGGACTTCATCTAAAAAGCTAGATTCCAGCCATCGTTTATTGACGGTGTGCAATGGTCTAGTGGTTTAGATGCTGGACTCCTGATTGCCAGGCGGTGTTGCCGAGGGTTCGAATCCCAGCGGGGGATCAGAAACCAACATTCAAAATTCCTCTAAAACCTGATTGTGTCATTTGAAAAAACACACACAAGCCCGTGCCAGTCTTCATCTGAGGCCCTCCACAGCACTTTCGTCGTACTGTAGCCAGTGCGTTCCACACTTTCATGCTGCTGCCGAAAGGAAGATGAACCAAGTAATCATGAGGACTTCATCTAAAAAGCTAGATTCCAGCCATCGTTTATTGACGGTGTGCAATGGTCTAGTGGTTTAGATGCTGGACTCCTGATTGCCAGGCGGTGTTGCCGAGGGTTCGAATCCCAGCGGGGGATCAGAAACCAACATTCAAAATTCCTCTAAAACCTGATTGTGTCATTTGAAAAAACACACACAAGCCCGTGCCAGTCTTCGTCTGAGGCCACCACAGCACTTTTGTCATACTGTAGCCAGCGCGTTCCACACTTTCATGCTGCTGCCGAAAGGAAGATGAACCAAGTAATCATGAGGACTTAATCTAAAAAGCTAGATTCCAGCCATCGTTTATTGACGGTGTGCAATGGTCTAGTGGTTTAGACGCTGGACTCCTGATTGCCAGGCGGTGTTGCCGAGGGTTCGAATTTCGGCGGGGGATCAGAAACCAACATTCAAAATTCCTCTAAAACCTGATTGTGTCATTTGAAAAAACACACACAGGCCCGTGCCAGTCTTCGTCTGAGGCCATCCACAGCACTTTCGTCATACTGTAGCCAGCGCGTTCCACACTTTCATGCTGCTGCCGAAGGGAAGATGAACCAAGTAATCATGAGGACTTCATCTAAAAAGCTAGATTCCAGCCATCGTTTATTGACGCTGTGCAATGGTCTAGTGGTTTAGACGCTGGACTCCTGATTGCCAGGCGGTGTTGCCGAGGGTTCGAATCCCGGCGGGGGATCAGAAACCAACATTCAAAATTCCTCTAAAACATGATTGTGTCATTTGAAAAAAAACACACAAGCCCGTGCCAGTCTTCTGAGGCCATCCACAGCACTTTCGTCGTACTGTAGCCAGCGCGTTCCACACTTTCATGCTGCTGCCGAAAGGAAGATGAACCAAGTAATCATGAGGACTTCATCTAAACAGCTAGATTCCAGCCATTGTTTATTGACGGTGTGCAATAGTCTAGTGGTTTAGACGCTGGACTCCTGATTGCCAGGCGGTGTTGCTGAGGGTTCGAATCCCGGCGGGGGATCAGAAACCAACATTCAAAATTCCTCTAAAACATGATTGTGTCATTTGAAAAAACACACACAAGCCCGTGCCAGTCTTCGTCTGAGGCCATCCACAGCACTTTCGTCGTACTGTAGCCAGCGCGTTCCACACTTTCATGCTGCTGCCAAAAGGAAGATGAACCAAGTAATCATGAGGACTTCATCTAAAAAGCTAGATTCCAGCCATCGTTTATTGACGGTGTACAATGGTCTAGTGGTTTAGACGCTGGACTCCTGATTGCCAGGCGGTGTTGCCGAGGGTTCGAATCCCGGCAGGGGCTCAGAAACCAACATTCAAAATTCCTCTAAAACCTGATTGTGTCATTTGAAAAAACACACACAAGCCCATGCCAGTCTTCATCTGAGGCCATCCACAGCACTTTCGTCGTACTGTAGCCACTGCATTCCACACTTTCATGCTGCTGCCGAAAGGAAGATGAACCAAGTAATCATGAGGACTTCATCTAAAAAGCTAGATTCCAGCCATCGTTTATTGACGGTGTGCAATGGTCTAGTGGTTTAGACACTGGACTCCTGATTGCCAGGCGGTGTTGCCGAGGGTTTGAATCCCGGCGGGGGATCAGAAACCAACATTCAAAATTCCTCTAAAACATGATTGTGTCATTTGAAAAAACACACACAAGCCCGTGCCAGTCTTCGTCTGAGGCCATCCACAGCACTTTCGTCGTACTGTAGCCAGCGCGTTCCACACTTTCATGCTGCTGCCGAAAGGAAGATGAACCAAGTAATCATGAGGACTTCATCTGAAAAGCTAGATTCCAGCCATCGTTTATTGACGGTGTGCAATGGTCTAGTGGTTTAGATGCTGGACTCCTGATTGCCAGGCGGTGTTGCTGAGGGTTCGAATCCCGGCGGGGGATCAGAAACCAACATTCAAAATTCCTCTAAAACATGATTGTGTCATTTGAAAAAACACACACAAGCCCGTGCCAGTCTTCGTCTGAGGCCATCCACAGCACTTTCGTCGTACTGTAGCCAGCGCGTTCCACACTTTCATGCTGCTGCCAAAAGGAAGATGAACCAAGTAATCATGAGGACTTCATCTAAAAAGCTAGATTCCAGCCATCGTTTATTGACGGTGTACAATGGTCTAGTGGTTTAGACGCTGGACTCCTGATTGCCAGGCGGTGTTGCCGAGGGTTCGAATCCCGGCAGGGGCTCAGAAACCAACATTCAAAATTCCTCTAAAACCTGATTGTGTCATTTGAAAAAACACACACAAGCCCATGCCAGTTTTCATCTGAGGCCATCCACAGCACTTTCGTCGTACTGTAGCCACTGCATTCCACACTTTCATGCTGCTGCCGAAAGGAAGATGAACCAAGTAATCATGAGGACCTCATCTAAAAAGCTAGATTCCAGCCATCGTTTATTGACGGTGTGCAATGGTCTAGTGGTTTAGACACTGGTCTCCTGATTGCCAGGCGGTGTTGCCGAGGGTTCGAATCCCGGCGGGGGATCAGAAACCAACATTCAAAATTCCTCTAAAACATGATTGTGTCATTTGAAAAAACACACACAAGCCCGTGCCAGTCTTCGTCTGAGGCCATCCACAGCACTTTCGTCGTACTGTAGCCAGCGCGTTCCACACTTTCATGCTGCTGCCGAAAGGAAGATGAACCAAGTAATCATGAGGACTTCATCTGAAAAGCTAGATTCCAGCCATCGTTTATTGACGGTGTGCAATGGTCTAGTGGTTTAGATGCTGGACTCCTGATTGCCAGGCGGTGTTGCCGAGTGTTCGAATCCCGGCGGGGATCAGAAACCAACATTCAAAATTCCTCTAAAACATGATTGTGTCATTTAAAAAAACACACACAAGCCCGTGCCAGTCTTCATCTGAGGCCTTCCACAGCACTTTCGTCATACTGTTGCCAGCGCGTTCCACACTTTCATGCTGCTGCCGAAAGGAAGATGAACCAAGTAATCATGAGGACTTCATCTAAAAAGCTAGATTCCAGCCATCGTTTATTGACGGTGTGCAATGGTCTAGTGGTTTAGACACTGGACTCTTGATTGCCAGGCGGTGTTGCCGAGGGTTCGAATCCCGGCGGGGGATCAGAAACCAACTTTCAAAATTCCTCTAAAACATGATTGTGTCATTTGAAAAAACACACACACACTTATTTCTCTTTCAGCCTCTGACTAAGACTGTTGGATACTCATTTCGTGAGCTTTCGAGAAATGCTGTCAGGTTATAGATGGGTGGGGGGTTTGTAAAAAAGGTATACAAACTGAATTACTTGTGGAGACAAGACATGACATTTTCTTGCAAGTTGCAGTTTCCATGCAATATTTCTCCCTTTGTATATCTGTAGTATTATGTGGACAACCTAATGCTTTTATTTGTAAGTGCAGCCCATTTCAAGCAAAGGTTATCAAGACTTGAGGTAAAATGAAAAGAAGGCTAAATTTCAATTCAGAAACTTTATAATGTTGAAAAATAAAGTGCAAACTTACCAAGACTGCAGAGTTCACTCAGAGTGAATGGAATCTCAAACCATCTCAGGCTCAGTTACTCCAAACGATCGAATGAATGCCCCGGAAGGTTAATTATTGCACAAAATGTCTTTTCTCGTCTGGTGTGTACGGTACTTTTGTTACAGTGCAGAACAGAAATGACCGATGTCCACATGCGATAGCCTAGTGGCAGTAGTGCATGTATCGTCAAACCAAGTTCAAACTTATATATTTTTATACTGTACCAATGACCCAGACATAGCTGGTGCTAACTCTTAAAATATAGGGCCAAACACAAATTTTGCCCCCCAATCCCCAAAATTTGCATCCAAAACCAAAGAAAACATGTCCTGAATGGCCCTCCACACTTCACCTCTACTGCGCATGCGCAGTGTCAAGGACGTTCCGAAATTGGCGCCATTAATCATTTCTAAGTTTGGCCCTTCATCAGTTAACATCTGACTGATCTTTGTGCTTATAAATCTCAGTTTAAATGATGCCAGACACATAAATATTAGTGAAATGGTGATTCTAAGGAGGATAGAGAAGGAGGAGAGGAAAAATGTGTGACAGAATATTATCAGGGCTGTAACTTAAAATTTTTTAATGAAATTATGTCAAGTTACCTATATTTTTATTCTGTACCAATGACCCAGACTTAGTTGCTGGTGCTAACTCCACAAAAACCAGGGCCAAACACAAATTTTGCCCCCCAATCCCCAAAATTTGCATCCAAAACAAAAAGAAATCATGTCCTAAAGGACCTCCATAGTACGACTCTACTGCGCATGCGCAGTGACGCAGTCGTCCCTAAATTGGCGCCAAATATCATTCTCTGTTTGGCCCTTCATCAGTCAACATCTCACTGATCTTTGTGCTTGTAAATCTCAGTTTAAAGGATGCCAGACACGTAATTCTTGGAGAAAATGTGTTTCTAAGGAGGATAGAAGGAGGAGAGGAAAAAAGAAGTGGCAAAAAATAATCAGGGCTGTACTTAAAATTTTTTGTTGAAATTATGTTAAGTTGCCTATTTTCGAGGCAAACGCCTTTTGTTGTCATTCTTGCTAATTGTTGCACTGCTTATTCAGTGTTTCCTCTCCCCTAACCTTCTAAAGTCCCCCCTTGCAATTCTCCCATGCTTTTGGCATATTTTTGAGAAGTTTCATTTCTAAAAATTCCCTGGGAGAGTTGCTTGGTTACAGAATGTTTTCTGTTATTTTCCCCATAGTTACGTTTTCACCCATGGGTGTATAACGTTTGTGTTCTGCATCTTCCATCTGATGTTCTGCAGATTCTCCCCTGGGAGTCTCTGTTTTGCATCAGATAGAGTGTAATTGATGACTGATTCCGGGCCAGTTTTTTCAGTGCCTGGAGTCATGTTTTCTTCTGTGTTTACACTGTTTGTTTTCATTGGCAACAGCCTTTTTTGAGGGGGGCTGTTTGCCTTTGAGGTAGTTTATCTCATTATAAGATACATTTATATTATCCGAAAGTGTCTCATTAATTATTTTATATAATTTTAAAATTTTTGACCACACTTTGCCATCGGATCCATCGGGGCTCAACGTTACTTTTCAGCAACTTGGGCTTCTCTGAAAAAATATTTTTTCAAAATTATTTTGTTTTGCAATTGTTTTTTCATTTATTAATGGATCATGTTATTATGTATCTTTGTGTCAGGGGTTTTTGCGAGTAACTAGGACTTATTGTTGTTCTTTCACAATGAAGGGAACTTGTTCAAATTGTAATAGGAAGAAATCTTCCTCTGACTTTCATGATTATTGCATTAATTGTAGTCAGTGTTCTCGCATTAATCCCTGTCCTGTATGTGAACATTGGGATGAGAAACATTGGAAACGTGTGTCACGATATGTTGTTTCTGGAGAAAGAGCGATGCCGGCTCTTTCTCCACAAGGTCACTCTACTCTCTCAGTTTCTATTTCAGAGGAACCAGAACAGGGTGATGTTTCCATGTTATCTTCTTCAAGTGTGCGTCCGTCGTCACAAATAAATACAGAGCTAGCGGCAAAAGTGCTCATGGAGATTAGACAAATGTCGTCCGCTAGCTCGCCCGGTGTAGCGTCCATTCACCGAATGGTTCGGCAGCCGGGTTCGTCCGATGCGGTCCAAGAGGAAATTTTGGGTGATGCGAGCACTATAAAAATAATAGATGCACACCCAGTGACGGCGGATAGTGAACGAGAACGGAGGAAGCCTTTTAGTCCGGTTCCTAGCTCGTCCAGGTCCAGCCGGGCCGCGAGCGAGAGAGGCCCCTCTCTCGTACAACAACATCTGGGACCAGATGTTGTGGTACAAAATGTGTCTTTAGCGGAGCATACGTCCGTCGCTCGGGACGCTCCGTTGTATAAGCAGTCCGCAGAGACTGTTAAGGCTTCCTCTTCTCGCCGGCGCACACGACCGCACCTTGGCTGCGTGACCTCCGATATTTTGCCAGCTTCGCCGATGAAGGATTCTTCGGCGACCAGGTCACACCATCCGGCAGCCAGGGATTCGAGACCGATGGACTCCGGACGTTCGCATAGGAAAAGTATGCGGGAGCCATCTGATGCGGAGCTGCCCTCGGCAAAGCAGCGAAAGACCGCTCCTCCGCAGGTCTCGACGTCGGACATTCTAGTGCAGATAGCACAGCTTATCGCAGCATCCCAGCAGCCGACAGAGACGGTGTCGGATCGAGAATTATCCGACGGCGCTGGGTCGGTACGCTCCGCCGAAGCATCGGGGGCGGACGACCGGGAACATCGGGAGGTCCGACCGGATGGTGAAAGGGATACGGATGAATTGGAGCTATCCCTTTCGGAACAACACAAAGCTGCCGTGGACTTCATCCGGCACTTTCTTCCTCAAGTTGTTCCGTCGGGCCAGACTGCTGCGCTTCCGGACAGGAGAATTATAGCGTCATTGGACTCTGATTTTTTCGAGCGGTTCAGGGACATCGCTCCCGAGTTTCCGTCGCAGTCCAATAATGTTGCAAGAACATTTGAATTATTGAACGACGCTATTTTTAAACTTGCTTCCAGGACGGGGAAAGCAGGCTTCTTGTCCGCAAATACTCTCAACCTGCCTTTCATTAATGCAAGGAATAAATTCGACACGGCAGGTCAGGGTATACCGAGAGTTCCTCTGCGTATGGACGACGAGGCGGAAGACTTAGAGCTATCATTACCGTCGTCAGCTTCTATTCCAACCGCAGTGTTGGAAACAGCTATTGCGTCTAACAGAGCCAATTTAGATGCCTTATCTTACGCAGATCACCTTACGAAGGCGTTATCACTGCGTCTTCAAGGGGAAGAGTTTCAGGATATACAATCCTCCTTAAGACTTCTTTCAAGGGCAGTAGCTTATTCCACGTGTAACTCCGCCCTTTCAGTGGCAAATCTGGAGTTGGTTAGACGTGACGCAGCCCTGTCTACATCCACACTAGTGGATTCTAAGGTGAAGAACTCTCTTAGAGTCGCTTCGGTCTCAGGAGATCTTCTCTTTGACGGCAAGCTTTCCGCTATTTATGATAATATTAAAAAGAAAGCTAGTGATTCTCTGTTGTTTAGATCCGCTCCTAAAAGGTCGGATACAGCAGACACGAATAAGGCGGGCACTTCTGGGTCTTATCCGCCCAAGAGAGGTTCCTATAGAGGTTCCGGTGCGTCCTCTAGCTCTTATTCGAGAGACCGTCAGGATAGCGACTCTCGTTCGGGACGTCCTTCAGGCCGGGACAATCGGTCGGACGCCCCGAGGTCGACGAGGCGAGGTGCGGGTCGTGGAAGACGTGGTTTCTCCTACCGCAGGCCTCGCAGATCCAGGAGGTGATGGCTCAAACCTCTATCGCGTTCCGGTTGGCGGAAGGTTGTCGAGTTTTTCTCAAGAGTGGGCGTCGATTACGGACGACCCGTGGGTGAGAGGAGTGACTTCGGAAGGTCTAAAGATATCCTTCAAACGAAAGCCTCCATTAACTCGAAGTCCAAAGTGGACTCATCTTCCGTCAAACCCTCAGAAAAGAGACGCTCTGCTATCAGAGGTGCAGTCTCTTTTAATGAAGAACGCGGTAGAGGTCGTAGAAAACCAGGAATCGCTGGGATTCTACAGCCATCTGTTTCTGGTTCCGAAACCAGACGGCTCGTTCCGTCCAGTCATAGATTTGAGCTGGATAAACAAGCTGATCGTCGCTCCGAAGTTTTATATGGAGACGATTCGATCGGTCAGAGCGAGTATTCGGGTGAACGATTATGCAACGAGCATAGATCTCAAAGATGCGTACTTTCACGCCATGGTACATCCGACATTCCGAAAGTATCTACGCTTCGCAGTCCTAGGAGTGGTGTATCAGTTCCGGGCCATGTGCTTCGGATTGAATCTAGCACCCTGGGCTTTCACTCGGGTAATGAACTCGGTAATGATCTACTTCCGAGCTCATTCGTCTGCGGTAACGTCGGCCTACCTGGACGACATTCTTCAGAGGTACGGCAACGAGTTAACGCTTCAGAACGATGTTCAGAATCTTCTTCTATTACTCCGACGTCTCGGTTTCATAGTAAACGAGGAGAAGTCGGATCTGGTGCCGTCCAAGTCATTCACTCATCTGGGAATGAGCTTCGAGACGCACAACAATCTCGTTCGTCTGCCGTTAACCAGAGCGAAATTAGTCAGTTGTTACGCTCGCTATTGTCTGAATACAGACAAAGTCACGGCGAGAGAATTTATGAGACTGATAGGTCTGTGCGGAGCCGCCGCGGATCTCATTCCGATGGGACGGCTACGCACACGGCCTCTTCAAATTTTCCTGACTCAGAATTGGAGTGTGAAAATTCATTCGCTCGATGTAGACGTTCTCTTGTCAGATCAAGTGAAACAAGAGATTCAGACTTGGGCAAACATTCAGTGGTTAACTCAAGGAGTTCCGCTGCAGTTGCCGGATCCGAGTTTTACCATTATGACGGATGCCAGTCAAACAGGTTGGGGTGCATCATTAATCCCAACGGATTCGAGATGCCAGGGTCTTTGGGATCCGCAATTCCTGTGCAAGCACATAAACATCAAGGAAATGATGTCAATTTGGCTTGCGTTACGTCACTGGATGGACATTATTCACGATGCTCATGTCCAAATCCTATCCGACAATACGACAGTAGTGGCGTATATACGGAATCAGGGAGGCACTCATTCAGTTCCGTTGTTCAATCTAACGGAAAGAATCCTTCTGTTTGCGTTGGAACATCACGTTCTTCTTTCGGTCCGTCACATACCGGGTCGTCTGAATGTGCTAGCAGACTCCCTTTCACGAAAGGGTCGCTTGTTGCCGTCGGAGTGGACTCTCAACAAACAAGTATTCAATCAGATTTGCTACCAATGGGAACGGCCAATGATAGACTTATTTGCGACACATCTCAACAATCAGTTGCAGACGTATGTGTCCCCGTGTCCGGATCCAAGAGCATTTGCAGTAGACGCTCTATCGATCCCTTGGGACGGAATGATAGGATATGCGTATCCTCCAGCGCCGTTAATTCAACAAGTATTGCTAAAGATAAAACAATCTCAATGCAAGATTCTGTTGGTAGCATCTCTGTCGCCACAGAGACCGTGGATAAATCTACTCAGGTGTCTGTTGTGGGACCTACCGCGGAAGCTCCCTCCACAAGAGGATCTTCTTTGGCAGGGGAAATCGCGCCAACTACATCACAACCCGCAAGGTCTCAACCTTCACGTTTTTCCGTTGTGCGGTCCTTCTTGCATGGCAAGCACTTTACAGGACGAGCAGTGGACGCGATTTCTAACTGTAGGAGGACCTCCTCTTCGCTAAACTATGCGGCTAAGTGGAAGGTTTTCCGTCGTTGGTGTAGGGATCATTCTGTTGATATATTTGATCCCTCTATACCAGACATTGCTAACTTTCTAGTATACTTGTTTGACGAAATCAAACTGCAACCTGTTACTATAAAGGGTTATAGATCTATGTTATCTGATACCTATGCACATCATGATAGTTTACAAATTGGATCTAATGTCTCTTTATCGAAATTGGTTAGAAACTTTTCGATAAATAGACCCAGAACTCTTAGATTAATTCCTAAGTGGAATTTAGCTTGGGTTCTCCTTAAATTGAAGGAAAAGCCATTTGAACCTCTTGGGACAGTAGATTTCAAATTCTTATCTTATAAGACAGCTTTTCTCTTAGCTTTCTCTTCTGCCAGAAGAGTCAGTGAGCTTCATGCACTATCGGTGGATGATTCTCATTATCGTAGTGTTGGGAACACTATCACCTTCACTACTAATGTCGGTTTTTTAGCTAAGAATCAGGCTCCTAATAAATATCCGGAACCTATTGTTATTAAGGCTCTTCCGTCTTCAGATGGGCGTAGGCCTTTACTCTGTCCTGTTAGAGCACTACGTATCTATAAACAGAGATCTCAGTTCATCAGAAAGGGACGGAAACGTTTCTTTCTGTCTTTGATGCCTAATAGAAAGGACATTTCAGTCCATTCTATTGCTAGATGGATTCAGTTAACTATCCGTACTGCGTATGAAGATTTATCTTCTTCTCAGCAGTCTGTGCTTAAGATTTCTGCTCATGAAGTAAGAGCTCTTTCTACTTCCTGGGCTTATGCTAATAGTGTTGCTATTACAGATTTAATGAAGGCTGCTTATTGGTCTCAGCCATCCACATTTACTAATTTTTATCTCAGAAATATTGAGTCCATTTCTGGAGACCTGCATTGTTTAGGTCCGTTATCTGTTGCTCAGAATGTCGTCCTCTAAACAGTTGCAACTATAGTTATGCAGGCTTTCTGTTCCGGCAGTGACTCCGTCCGGCTGCCCTCTTCGCTCTGGGCTATTTGACCCAGGGCAAGGGGAAGGGGGGGGGGGGGGGCGGGTGTTCCCTTAGGTCACCTGCTTTATAGTGGAAAGCAAGGGAATGCCTCCTCCAAGACAGTATTTCTGAGTCGCTTCCGGGATGGTTTTAAAGTGTAATATTAATGTTTAATTTCATTCATGTCTTATTTTTAAAGTGTAGCTCGGTGTGAAGCATTTGTATATGTCAAGTGTCAAACGGGCTTTAATATACAATACTCGGACACTTTTAAATGATTATAAAGAGTCTCAATTCTCTGGACTACTTTATTTATTGGCTTGCTTTAAAAATAATTAGTATAAAGGTTATACTGGATGTTAATAGAGAACATGAATGTTATTGTGCTCAATTATTAAGGGTAGTGTATCTTTCTAATTTAAATATTAAATAAGAAAGATACATGTAAAGCCTAATACTCCTTTTCTCCTTAAGGGGTTACCTCTTTATTTTATAATTGAGCTTATTGGATTTTCCTCTATGTCCTAGGCCCTCCAGCCTGTTTACTATTCAGCTAAGTCTGGGTCATTGGTACAGTATAAAAATGTTAAAAAATTTATAGTAATTTATATATTTTTTATACTTACCAATGACCCAGACGGGGATGGCCCTCCCTGAGTTGGGAACTCTTGCCTCCCCGCTGAGTACATAGCGCTGACCAGGCACTGCCAGTAAGAATGATATTTGGCGCCAATTTCGGGACGACTGCGTCACTGCGCATGCGCAGTAGAGTCGTACTATGGAGGTCCTTTAGGACATGATTTCTTTTTGTTTTGGATGCAAATTTTGGGGATTGGGGGGCAAAATTTGTGTTTGGCCCTGGTTTTTGTGGAGTTAGCACCAGCAACTAAGTCTGGGTCATTGGTAAGTATAAAAAATATATAAATTACTATAAATTTTTTAACTTTCGAGGCAGCAGCCATTTTGTTGTCATTCTTGTTATTTAGTTACACTGATTTTTCAGTGTTTTCCTCTCTCCCTTTCCTTTAAGTCCCCTCTTGCTATTCTCCCATGCTTTTGGCATAGTTTCTGTAATTATTATTACTAAAATTTCTTGGGAGTTTTAGCTGAGTAACAGAATGAATTCTGTTCTTTTCCCCATGTTTACGTCTTCACCTACGGGTGGTTAGGCGTTGTGTTCTGCATCTACCATCTGATGTTCTGCAGTTTCTTCCCTGGAAGTCTCTGTTTTGCATCAGATAGTGTATTTTTGGTAACTGATTTCGGGCCTGCGTGCTTGGAGTCTTATTTTAGTGTTTTTACACTCATTGTTTACATTTACAACAGCCCTCTGTGTGAGGGGGGGATTTCTTGAAAATAATATCTTGATGTTAATTTAATCATAACTAGATACATTATTATTGTTCGTAAGTGTTGCATAAATTGTTTAAAATATTTTTAAAATTTTTGTCCACACTTAGGCTTGGGATCCATTGGGGCTCAACGTTACTTTTCAGAAACTTGGGCTGTTCTGAAAAAATATTTTTTCAAAATATTTTGATTTCAATTATTTTTTCTATGTTAATGGATCATATTATTATTATGTATTTTGATTGTCAGGGGTTGGTGCGAGTACCAGGACTTTGTTTTCTTTTCACATTGAAAGGATTTTGATCAATTGTAATAAGAGGAAGTCTTCCTCTGACTTTTATAATCATTCTATATGTGGTCAGTGTACTCGCATTAACTCCTGTTCTGTATCTGATGATTTCGATGACAACATGGGAAGCGTATGTCACGGTATGTTAGTGGGGAATTGGACATTCTGGTCCTTTCCCCTCAGGGTCACTCTACTTTATCAATTTCTATTTCAGACGATCAAGATTAGGGTGATGTATCTGTGATGTCTTCCAACAGTGTGCCTCCGTCGTCACAATTAATGAAGGGCTAGCGGAAAAGTGCTCATGTAAATATGCCAATTGCCTAAGAGGACCCTAGTAGGTTCGACGGCCTTTGACGTCCGCTAGCTCGCCCGGTGTAGCGTCCATTCATCGAATGGTTCGGCAGCCGGGTTCGTCCGTTGCGGTCTAGAAGGAGTTTTGGGGTGATGCGAGCACTATAAATCAACCTAATGCACACCCAGTGACGGCGGATTAGAGGGAGATTGGAGGAAGCCTTTTAGTCCGGTTCATAGCTCGTTCTGGTCCATCCGGACGGCGAGCGAGAGAGGCCCCTCTCTCGTACAACAACATCTGGCCCCAGATGTTGTGGTACAAAATGTTTCGCATTCGGAGCATACGTCCGCCGCTCGGGACGCTCTGACATATAGTCAGTCCGGAGAGACTGTCAATAAGGCTTCCTCATTCTCATGGTAGCGCACACGACCGCTCTAGGCTACGTGACCTCGGATATCCAGTCAGCTTCACCAGTCAGAGAATCATCGGCGACCAGGTCACACCATCCGGTAGCCAGGGACACGAGGCCTGCAGACTCCGGACGTTCGCATAGAAAAGTGTGCGGGAGTCAACGTACACGGAGCTTCCGGCGGCAATGCATCGTAAGACCGCTACTGCACAGGCCTCGGGGACGGATGTGCTATCCTAATAGCACAGTTTATTGCAGCATCCCAGCAACAACTGAATCTGTCGCATAATGTTTTATCCGACGATGCTGGGTCGGGACGCTCCGCGGAAGCGGGTACGGACGTCCGAAAATTTCATCCGGTCCGATGGGATACCGAAAGGGATTTGGAGGATTTCGAGCTTTCCCTTTCGGAACAACATATGCTGTTGTGTATGTCATCTGACTTGATCTTCTACAGGTTCTTTCGTCGGACCAGAATGCTGCGATGCCGGATAAGAAACTGATAGCGTCGGTGGACTTAGAAATTTTTTGTTCGGTTCAGGGACATCGTCCCTCAGTTTCGACATAGTCCAATAATGTCACACAAACTTTCGAATTATTGAACGACGCTATATATTTATTATTATATGCTTGCTATTACCAAGCATTTCTGGTTTCTTGTTCGCAAAGTTACGGAGATGTCTTTCAAAAGTGTGCCTCTGTCGTCATAGTTAATGAAGAGCTAGCGGCAATAAGTGCTCATGGAATATGTCTATCGCCTAAGAGGTCCCTTGTAGGATCGACGGAGTGACATTCGCTAGCTCACCCGGTGTAGCGTACATTCATCGAATGGTTCGGCTGCCGGGTTCGTCCGTTGCGGTCTAGGAAGGAGATTTGGGTGATGCGAGCACTATAATTACTTTAGTACTCACCCAGTGACGGCGGATTGAGGACAGATCGGAGGAAGCCTGTTAGTCCGGTTCCTGGCTTGTCCAGGTCCGTCTGGGCTGTGAGCGAGAGAGGTCCCTCTCTCGTCCAACAACATAGGGGACCGCATGTTGTGGTTCAGATATTTTACATTCGGAGCATATGTCCGTCGCTCGGGACGCTCCGTTATATTGACAGTCCGAGAGACTGTCGATAATGCTTCCTCATCCTCACAGCAGTGCGCACGACCGCACATTGGCTACGTGACCTCGAGTATCCCATCAGTTTCGTCATTCAGTGATTCCACGGCGAACAGGTCACGCCATCCGGTAGCCAAGGGACACGAGGCCTATACACTCCGTTCGCTCGCATATTAGTAGTATGCACGGGGTAACGATTACGGAGCTTCCAGCGGCAATGCATAGTAGGACCGCTTCTCCACAGGCCTAAGTGACGGACGTGCTTTCCGAGTTAGCACAGTTTTTTCGCAGCATCCCAGCAATCGACAGTTTCTTGGTCGAATCAGGAATTATCCGACGGCGCTGGGTCAGTGCGGTCCGCGGTTGCATCAGGTACGGACGACCGAACACTTTATAGGGTCCGACAGGATGGCGAAAGGGATTCGAAAGATTTCAAGTTTTCCCTTTCTTAGCATCGGAAGCTGCCATACATATCTTCCGGCATTATCTTCCAGTGATTGTTATTTCGGACTACATTGCTGCGATGTTGGATAAGAGACTTATAGCGTCATTGGACACGGAATTTTGGATCGGTTCAGGGACATTGTCCCTGACTTACCGACACAGTCCAATAATGTCATTAGAACATGTGTATTATTTATCGAACCTATATATATATATAAGCCTGCTACCAAGCATGAAAGTTTAGTTTCTTGTCCGCAATGCTCATTTCTGCCTTTTTCATTTATATGAATAATTTATTTTAGCAGATCAGGGCATACCGGGAGTTCATATGCGTATAGACGGCGTGGTTAAAGACTGGAAATAATCTTTTTCGCCGTCTATGTCTTTCCCAACCACAATGTTGGAAACGACAATGATGTCTAATAGACTTTACTTAGACGCTTTATCATACGTATTCCACCTTACTGAGGCGTTATCATTACGTCTTCAAGAGAAAGAATTCCGGGATATGATCCTCAATGTGATTTCTTTTGAGGGCAGTAGTTTGTTCACGTATAACTCCGCCCTTCAGTGGCTGCTTGGAGTTGGTTAGACGTGACGCAGCCCTAGCTACATCCACACGCGTGGATAGTAAGGTGAAGAACTCTCTCAGAGTTGCTTCGTTCTCGGAGAAGCTTCTCTTCGACGGCAACTTTTCAGCAATCCATGAATTGCTCGATTTACACGTTCTCTTGTCTATCTAGTGTAGCAAGAGATTCAGACTGGGGCAAACATTCGGTGGTTGACTCAGAGAGTGCCACTGCAGTTGCCGGATCCAAGTTTTATAATTATGACGGTTGCCAGTCAAACAGGTTGGGATATAATATTGATCCCAACGGATTCGAAGTGCCAGGGTCTTTGGGTTCCGCAGTCTCTAAGCAAGTACTTATCTTCCACGGAATAATGTTTTTTTAGGCTTGCTTTATGTCATTGGATGAACATTATTCAGAAATGCATGTCCAAATCCTGTCCGTTAATTCGACAGTGGTGGCGTATCTCCGGAACCAGGGAGGCACTCATTCGTTTCCGTTATTCAATTTAATGGAAAGAATCCTTCTGTTTGTTATAGTACACCAAGTTCTGCTTCGGTCCGTCATATTCCGGGTCGTCTGATTGTATTACCGGACTCCCGTTCACTTATGGGTCGCTTGTTGCCGTCAGAATGGACTCTCAACAAACAAGTATTCAATCAGATTTGCTATCAATGGGAGCGCCCAATGATAATTTATTTACGACACTACTTGCTAATCAATTGCAGACGTATGTGTTTGCTTGTCCGGATCTCTGAGCTAATGTTGTTAACGCTCTATTGATCTAATAGGACGGAATGATAGGATATGCGTATCCTCCGGCGCTGTTGTTTCAGCAAGTATTGCTAAGATAAACAACCACTATACATTTCTGTTGGTAGCATCTCTGTCTTCACAGAAACCGTGGGTAAATTTACTCTGAGGTCTACTGTGGGACTTAATGCGAAATCTTCTTCCATGAGAGGATCTTTTTTCGCTGGGTAAAATCGTGTCATCTTTATCACAACCCGCAAGGTCTCAACCTTCACGTATTCCGTTGTGTGGTCCTTATTGCATTGTAAGCATTGCACTGGACGAGCTTTGGACGCGATTTCTTACTATAGGAGAACCTCTTCTTCGCTATACTATGCGGCTAAAGTGGAGGCTCTTCCGTCGTTGGTGTAGGGATCACTATGTTGATATTGTTGATTCCTCCATACTAGTCATTGCAACTTTTTAGTATACTTGTTTGACAAGATCTACTGCAGCCTGTTATTATTAAGGTTATAGGTTTATGTTACCTCATACCTATGCACTCTATGCTAGTTTACAATTGAGTCTTATGTCTCTTTATCTAAGTCACAGTTAGTTACTTTTCGATAAATAGACTTAGAATCATTAGATTAAATTCCTATACGGAATTTAACTTCGGTTCTTATTTAGCTAAGTGATCATTTGAGCCTCTGGAAACAGTAGTTTTCAAATTCTGACCTTTTAGACAGTAATTCTGTTGGCTTCTCTTTTACTGAAGAGTCAGTGAGTTTCATGCACTATCGGTGGATGATTTTCACTTTCATAGTTTCGGAATCACTACTTCCTTTACTATTTAGGTTGGATTTTCTCATAAGAGTCAGGCTCCTAATTAATATCCGGAACCTATTGTTATTAAGATCCTTCCGTCTTCGTACGGGCATAGGCCTTTACTCTGTCCGGTTAGAGTTTATGTATTTATAAATAGATATCTGTTTATTACTACGGGCATAAGCTTCTTCTGTCTTTGATGCCTAATAGAAGGACGTTACGCTCCATTCTATTGCTAATGGATTCAATTAACTATCAATACTGCTTATGGTATATCATTCACTCAGCAGTTGTGTTTGAGATGTCGGCTCATGAAGTAAGAGTTCTTCTACATCTTGGGCTTACATTAATAGTGTCGCTTTTATAGATTTTTGAAGGCTGCTCATTGCGCTCAGCCATCCACATTCATGAATTTTTATCTCAGAAATATCGAGTCCATTTCTGGAGGCCTCTATTGTTAGGTCTATTATCTACTGCTCAGAATGTCATTTACTTAACAGTTGCTACTATAGCTAGGTAGGCTGTCTGTTTCAGCAGTGACTCCGTTCTGCTGCCCTCTTCGCTCTGGGCTATTTGACCCAGGGCAAGAAAAAGGGGGGGGGGGGGGGGGGAGGGTGTTCCCTTGGGTCACCTGTTTTACTATGAAAACAAGGGGATACCTCCTCCGGAGTTAGTAATTCTGAGCTGTTATTGGGATGGTTGTTTAGTGAGAAGTTTATGTTTTAAAAATTCATTTAGGTCTTAGTTTTTAAAGTATAGCTTTTGAATATAGCACGTGTCTACGGACATTATTTTACAATCCTCAGACACTTTTAAGGAGTATTAAGAGTCTCTATTCTCTTGACTTAATTTATTTATTGGCTTACTTTAAAAATTATTAGTATAAGGATTATACTAGATATTAATAGAGTACTTGGATGTATGATGCTCAATTTTGGAAGGTGTTGTATCTTTCTAATTTATCATAAATAAGAAAGATACATGTAAGGCCTAATACTTCTTTTTCCCTAGAGGGGATGACTCTATTTTATATAATTGAGCGTATTCCATCTTGCTCTATGTCCTTGGCCCTCCAGCCTTTTTACTATTCAGCTATGTCTGGGTCATTGGTACAGTAAAAAAATGTTAAAAAATTTATAGTAATTTATATATTTTTTATACTTACCAATGACCCAGACGGGGATGGCCCTCCCAGGAGTTGGGAACTCTTACCTCCCCGCTGAGTACATAGCGCTTACCAGGCACTGGTTATTAGAATGATTAATGGCGCCAATTTCGGAACGTCCTTGACACTGCGCATGCGCAGTAGAGGTGAAGTGTGGAGGGCCATTCAGGACATGTTTTCTTTGGTTTTAGATACAAATTTTGGGGATTGGGGGACAAAATTTGTGTTTGGCCCTATATTTTAAGAGTTAGCACCAGCTATGTCTGGGTCATTGGTAAGTATAAAAAATATATAAATTACTATAAATTTTTTAACTTTCAGTCTAAAAAGCACGAAATTTAAACAGAGCGGCCAGTTCGCACCGTATTCGAATTAAAATCCTTGTACATTTTCCATCCTCCAGATATAATGATGCCTGCACACACACTTTTGAAAACAAATTTGATACCTCATAATTTGTGACGTGTGATATGCTGAATGCAATCTTTTGAGTTTTGAGTGTTTGGATCGACATTTTTTTGCTAATAAAATGAATCAACAGCGATTCTACAGGTGGCAAGGTCAAAGACTTAAGACTGGTTCTCTGACAAAATTGCCCGTTTCTCTCTAAAATTCTTTCAACCGTTCAAATTGTCGACTATTTAATTAAATTAGCGATTAATTACAGTGAATTCTTTTTCATGGTTGGGTGTGTAATAAATACAGAACCACACTTATGTTTGAATGGATTAACGATTACTGGACTCGAGCGTGTGGCGCTGGGATAACCACTCGAGCCTATCGGCTCTCGTGGTATCCCTACGCCACTCACTCTCGTCCAGTAATTGTTAACCCATTCAAACATAAGTGTGGTTCTGTATATATGTAGCATCCTTACAGGCATCGGATTACAGTTTGTTCAAATTAGATCCCTCAGCTAATATTTGAGCTGTTTATGGGAGGCAGAATTTTAACTTTGTGCAATATGAGGAACAAGGTTATGGAAAAAATAATGTATAACAGGCTGACAAATTTCTTAAACACTTTTAATATCTTAAATCCTCTTCAATACGGTTTCAGAAAAAATCACTCCACAGTACATCCTATAATGCATCTTTTGAAACACATAGCAGTTGAAAATAACAAATTGAGTAAGGATATCACTATGGCAATCTTTCTTGATCTTTCAAATGCTTTTGATTCTATAAACCACGATATTTTGATAAGAAAACTTGAATATTATGGAATTAGAGGTATTGGAAATAAATGGTTCCAAAGTTATCTTTCTAATCGAATACAGCATGCTACGTATAAAACAGAACAATCAAACTCTTCATATAGTATGTGTGGCATGCCTCAAGGCTCCATTCTCGGCCCCGTATTGTTTCCAATATACATTAATGACATCTGGTCTGCTACTCCAATTAATCTCCTGTCCTTTGCAGATGATACAACTGCATATGCTTCGGACGCTGATGTAAACCTTTTATCGTCATATGTAAATAAAGAACTTGAAAAGATATCCGATTGGTGTTCAGTGAACCAGCCTCTCTTAAATTCCCCAAAAACAAAGTATATTTTAATCAATCCTAGTTGTGGAAAAAAACTATTTCTTAATCGACCCATTGTCATAAACAACGTAAAATTAAATAGATTAGGAACACATGAATGTTACAGATATACTAAATTCTTGGGTCTTAACATAGACGATCATCTCTCCTTTAAGTCCCATATTTCCCAACTATGCTCAAAGATAGCTTGTGCTAATACGCCTTAAATAAGGTCAAGACACAATTATCCCACAGTTCAGTGAAAATGCTTTATTACTCCCTAATTCACAGTCATCTGGTTTATGGTATACAGGCCTGGGGCAGTTCAAAAGCAGTTACAAAACTCTTTTTGATGCAAAAACAGTCCATTAGAATCATCAATAACAGCCGTCACAACTCCCATACAGACCCCCTCTTCCTGAAAGACAAAATATTAAAAGTAACAGACTTATTCAGAATACATGCACTATTCCTGTTTGAGTGGCAGAACGGGCGCCTTCCCCAGTCCCTTGATTCATTATTCTCCATTAATAACCAACGTCGTCAAACCAGAAACACAGCTGCCTTACTGCAGCTCAGAAGTAGAACCAAGTCTTAGATCTCCTAACAGAATTTTATATTTTTATACTGTACCAATGACCCAGACTTAGCTGGTGCTAACTCCAACAAAACCAGGGCCAAACACAAATTTTGCCCCCCAATCCCCAAAATTTGCATCCAAAACAAAAAGAAATCATGTCCTAAAGGACCTCCATACTACGCCTCTACTGCGCATGCGCAGTGACGCAGTCGTCCCGAAATTGGCGCCAATTATCATTCTCTGTTTGGCCCTTCATCAGTCAACATCTCACTGATCTTTGTGCTTGTAAATCTCAGTTTAAAGGATGCCAGACACGTAATTTTTGGAGAAAATGTGATTCTAAGGAGGATAGAAGGAAGAGAGGAAAAAGAAGTGGCAAAAAATAATCAGGGCTGTACTTAAAATTTTTTTGATGAAATTATGTTAAGTTGCCTATTTTCGAGGCATGGGCCTCTTGTTGTCATTCTTGCTAATTGTTGCACTGCTTATTCAGTGTTTCCTCTCCCCTAGCCTTCTAAAGTCCCCCCTTGCAATTCTCCCATGCTTTTGGCATATTTTTGAGAAATTTCATTTCTAAAATTTCCTGGGAGAGTTGCTTGGTTACAGAATGTTTTCTGTTATTTTCCCCATAGTTACGTTTTCACCCATGGGTGTATAACGTTTGTGTTCTGCATCTTCCATCTGATGTTCTACAGATTCTCCCCTGGGAGTCTCTGTTTTGCATCAGATAGAGTGTAATTGATCACTGATTCCGGGCCAGTTTTTTTTCAGTGCCTGGAGTCATGTTTTCTAGTGTGTTTACACTGTTTGTTTTCATTGGCAACAGCCTTTTTTGAGGGGGGCTGTTTGCCTTTGTGGTAGTTTATCTCATTATAAGATACATTTATATTATCCAAAAGTGTCTCATTAATTATTTTATATAAATTTAAAATTTTTGACCACACTTTGCCATCGGATCCATCGGGGCTCAACGTTACTTTTCAGCAACTTGGGCTTCTCTGAAAAAATATTTTTTCAAAATTATTTTGTTTTGCAATTGTTTTTTCATTTATTAATGGATCATGTTATTATGTATCTTTGTGTCAGGGGTTTTTGCGAGTAACTAGGACTTATTGTTGTTCTTTCACAATGAAGGGACATTGTTCAAATTGTAATAGGAAGAAATCTTCCTCTGACTTTCATGATCATTGTATTAATTGTAGTCAGTGTTCTCGCATTAATCCCTGTCCTATATGTGAACATTGGGATGAGAAACATTGGAAACGTGTGTCACGATATGTTGTTTCTGGAGAAAGAGCGATGCCGGCTCTTTCTCCACAAGGTCACTCTACTCTCTCAGTTTCTATTTCAGAGGAACCAGAACAGGGTGATGTTTCCATGTTATCTTCTTCAAGTGTGCGTCCGTCGTCACAAATGAATTCAGAGCTAGCGGCAAAAGTGCTCATGGAGATTAGACAAATGTCGTCCGCTAGCTCGCCCGGTGTAGCGTCCATTCACCGAATGGTTCGGCAGCCGGGTTCGTCCGATGCGGTCCAAGAGGAAATTTTGGGTGATGCGAGCACTATAAACATAATAGATGCACACCCAGTGACGGCGGATAGAAGCGAGAACGGAGGAAGCCTTTTAGTCCGGTTCCTAGCTCGTCCAGGTCCAGCCGGGCCGCGAGTGAGAGAGGTCCCTCTCTCGTACAACAACATCTGGGACCAGATGTTGTGGTACAAAATGTGTCTTTAGCGGAGCATACGTCCGTCGCTCGGGACGCTCCGTTGTATAAGCAGTCCGCAGAGACTGTTAAGGCTTCCTCTTCTCGTCAGCGCACACGACTGCACCTTGGCTGCGTGACCGCCGATATTTTACCAGCTTCGCCGATGAAGGATTCTTCGGCGACCAGGTCACACCATCCGGCAGCCAGGGATTCGAGACCGATGGACTCCGGACATTCGCATAGGAAAAGTATGCGGGAGTCATCTGATGCGGAGCTGCCCTCGGCGAAGCAGCAAAAGACTGCGCCTCCGCAGGTCTCGACGTCGGACATTCTTGTGCAGATAGCACAGCTTATCGCAGCATCCCAGCAGCCGACAGAAACGGTGTCGGATCGAGAATTATCCGACGGCGCTGGGTCGGTACGCTCCGCCGAAGCATCGGGGGCGGACGACCGGGAACATCGGGAGGTCCGACCGGATGGTGAAAGGGATACGGATGACTTGGAGCTATCCCTTTCGGAACAACATAAAGCTGCCGTGGACTTCATCCGGCACTTTCTCCCTCAAGTTGTTCCGTCGGGCCAGACTGCTGCGCTTCCGGACAAGAGAATTATAGCGTCATTGGACTCTGAATTTTTTGAGCGGTTCAGGGACATCGCTCCCGAGTTTCCGTCGCAGTCCAATAATGTTGCAAGAACATTTGAATTATTGAACGACGCTATATTTAAACTTGCTTCCAGGACGGGGAAAGCAGGTTTCTTGTCCGCTAATACTCTCAACCTGCCTTTCATTAATGCAAGGAATAAATTCGATACGGCAGGACAGGGTATACCGAGAGTTCCTCTGCGTATGGACGACGAGGCGGAAGACTTAGAGCTATCATTACCGTCGTCAGCTTCTATTCCAACCGCGGTGTTGGAAACAGCTATTGCGTCTAACAGAGCCAATTTAGATGCCTTATCTTACGCAGATCACCTTACTAAGGCGTTATCACTGCGCCTTCAAGGGGAAGAGTTTCAGGATATACAATCCTCTTTAAGACTTCTTTCAAGGGCAGTAGTTTATTCCACGTGTAACTCCGCCCTTTCAGTGGCAAATCTGGAGTTGGTTACACGTGACGCAGCCCTAGCTACATCCACACTAGTGGATTCTAAGGTGAAGAACTCTCTTAGAGTCGCTTCAGTCTCAGGAGAACTTCTCTTTGACGGCAAGCTTTCCGCTATTTATGATAAAATTAAAAAGAAAGCTAATGATTCTCTGTTGTTCAGATCGGCTCCTAAAAAGTCGGATACAGCAGACACGAATAAGACAGGCACTTCTGGGTCTAATGCGCCCAAGAGAGGTTCCTATAGAGGTTCCGGTGCGTCCTCTTGGTCTTATTCGAGAGACCGTCAGGATATCGACTCTCGTTCGGGACGTCCTTCAGGCCGCGACAATCGGTCGGACGCCCCGAGGTCAACGAGGCGAGGTGCGGGTCGTGGAAGACGTGGTTTCTCCTACCGCAGGCCTCGCAGGTCCAGGAGGTGATGGCTTAAACCTCTATCGCGTTCCGGTTGGCGGAAGGTTGTCGAGTTTTTCACAAGAGTGGGCGTCGATTACGGACGACCCTTGGGTGAGAGGAGTGACTTCGGAAGGTCTAAAGATATCCTTCAAACGAAAGCCTCCATTAACTCGAAGTCCAAAGTGGACTCATCTTCCGTCAAATCCTCAGAAAAGAGACGCTCTGTTATCAGAGGTGCAGTCTCTTTTAATGAAGAACGCGGTAGAGGTCGTAGAAAACCAGGAATCTCTGGGATTCTACAGCCATCTGTTTCTGGTTCCGAAACCAGACGGCTCGTTCCGTCCAGTCATAGATTTGAGCTGGATAAACAAGCTGATCGTCGCTCCGAAGTTTTATATGGAGACGATTCGATCGGTCAGAGCGAGTATTCGGGTGAACGATTATGCAACGAGCATAGATCTCAAAGATGCGTACTTTCACGTCATGGTACATCCGACATTCCGAAAGTATCTACGCTTCGCAGTCCTAGGAGTGGTGTATCAATTCCGGGCGATGTGCTTAGGATTGAATCTAGCACCCTGGGCTTTCACTCGGGTAATGAACTCGGTAATGATCTACTTCCGAGCTCATTCGTCTGCGGTAACGTCGGCCTACCTGGACGACATTCTTCAGAGGTACGGCAACGAGTTAACGCTTCAGAACGATGTTCAGAATCTTCTTCTATTGCTCCGACGTCTCGGTTTTATAGTAAACGAGGAGAAGTCGGATCTGGTGCCGTCCAAGTCATTCACTCATCTGGGAATGAGCTTCGAGACGCACAACAATCTCGTTCGTCTGCCGTTAACCAGAGCGAAATTAGTCAGTTGTTACGCTCCCTATTGTCTGCACGCAGACAAAGTCACGGCGAGAGAATTTATGAGACTGATAGGTCTGTGCGGAGCTGCCGCGGATCTCATTCCGATGGGGCGGTTACGCACACGTCCTCTTCAAATTTTCCTGACTCAGAATTGGAGTGTGAAAACTCATTCGCTCGATGTAGACGTTCTCTTGTCAGATCAAGTGAAACAAGAGATTCAGACTTGGGCAAACATTCAGTGGTTAACTCAAGGAGTTCCGCTGCAGTTGCCGGATCCGAGTTTTACCGTTATGACGGATGCCAGTCAAACAGGTTGGGGTGCATCATTAATCCCAACGGATTCGAGATGCCAGGGTCTTTGGGATCCGCAATTCCTGTGCAAGCACATAAACATCAAGGAAATGATGTCAATTTGGCTTGCGTTACGTCACTGGATGGACATTATTCACGATGCTCATGTCCAAATCCTATCCGACAATACGACAGTAGTGGCGTATATACGGAATCAGGGAGGCACTCATTCAGTTCCGTTGTTCAATCTAACGGAAAGAATCCTTCTGTTTGCGTTAGAACATCACGTTCTTCTTTCGGTCCGTCACATACCGGGTCGTCTGAATGTGCTAGCAGACTCTCTTTCACGAAAGGGTCGCTTGTTGCCGTCGGAGTGGACTCTCAACAAACAAGTATTCAATCAGATTTGCTACCAATGGGAACGGCCAATGATAGACTTATTTGCGACACATCTCAACAATCAGTTGCAGACGTATGTGTCTCCGTGTCCGGATCCAAGAGCATTTGCAGTAGACGCTCTGTCGATCCCTTGGGACGGAATGATAGGATATGCGTATCCTCCAGCGCCGTTAATTCAACATGTATTGCTAAAGATAAAACAATCTCAATGCAAGATTCTGTTGGTAGCATCTCTGTCGCCACAGAGACCGTGGATAAATCTACTCAGGTGTCTGTTGTGGGACCTACCGCGGAAGCTTCCTCCACGAGAGGATCTTCTTTCGCAGGGGAAATCGCGCCAACTCCATCACAACCCGCAAGGTCTCAACCTTCACGTTTTTCCGTTGTGCGGTCCTTCTTGCATGGCAAGCACTTTACAGGACGAGCAGTGGACGCGATTTCTAACTGTAGGAGGACCTCCTCTTCGCTAAACTATGCGGCTAAGTGGAAGGTTTTTCGTCGTTGGTGTAGGGATCATTCTGTAGATATATTTGATCCCTCTATACCAGACATTGCAAACTTTCTAGTATACTTGTTTGACGAAATCAAACTGCAGCCTGTTACTATAAAGGGTTATAGATCTATGTTATCTGATACCTATGCACATCATGATAGTTTACAAATTGGATCTAATGTCTCTTTATCGAAGTTGGTTAGAAACTTTTCGATAAATAGACCCAGAACTCTTAGATTAATTCCTAAGTGGAATTTAGCTTGGGTTCTCCTTAAATTGAAGGAAAAACCATTTGAACCTCTTGGGACAGTAGATTTCAAATTCTTATCTTATAAGACAGCTTTTCTCTTAGCTTTCTCTTCTGCCAGAAGAGTCAGTGAGCTTCATGCACTATCGGTGGATGATTCTCATTATCGTAGTGTTGGGAACACTATCACCTTCACTACTAATGTGGGTTTTTTAGCTAAGAATCAGGCTCCTAATAAATATCCGGAACCTATTGTTATTAAGGCTCTTCCGTCTTCAGACGGGCGTAGGCCTTTACTCTGTCCTGTTAGAGCACTACGTATCTATAAACAGAGATCTCAGTTTATCAGAAAGGGACGGAAACGTTTCTTTCTGTCTTTGATGCCTAATAGAAAGGACATTTCAGTCCATTCTATTGCTAGATGGATTCAGTTAACTATCCGTACTGCTTATGAAGATTTATCTTCTTCTCAGCAGTCTGTGCTTAAGATTTCTGCTCATGAAGTAAGAGCTCTTTCTACTTCCTGGGCTTATGCTAATAGTGTTGCTATTACAGATTTAATGAAGGTTGCTTATTGGTCTCAGCCATCCACATTTACGAATTTTTATCTCAGAAATATTGAGTCCATTTCTGGAGACCTGCATTGTTTAGGTCCGTTATCTGTTGCTCAGAATGTCGTCCACTAAACAGTTGCAACTATAGTTATGCAGGCTTTCTGTTCCGGCAGTGACTCCGTCCGGCTGCCCTCTTCGCTCTGGGCTATTTGACCCAGGGCAAGGGGAAGGGGGGGGGGGGGGGGGGCGGGTGTTCCCTTAGGTCACCTGCTTTATAGTGAAAAGCAAGGGAATGCCTCCTCCAAGTCAGTATTTCTGAGTCGCTTCCGGGATGGTTTTAAAGTGTAATATTAATGTTTAAATTCATTCATGTCTTATTTTTAAAGTGTAGCTCGGTGTGAAGCATTTGTATATGTCAAGTGTCAAACAGGCTTTAATATACAATACTCGGACACTTTTAAATGATTATAAAGAGTCTCAATTCTCTGGACTACTTTATTTATTGGCTTGCTTTAAAAATAATTAGTATAAGGGTTATACTGGATGTTAATAGAGAACATGAATGTTATTGTGCTCAATTATTAAGGGTAGTGTATCTTTCTAATTTAATATTAAATAAGAAAGATACATGTAAAGCCTAATACTCCTTTTCTCCTTAAGGGGTTACCTCTTTACTATATAGTTGAGCTTATTGGATTTTCCTCTATGTCCTAGGCCCTCCAGCCTGTTTACTATTCAGCTAAGTCTGGGTCATTGGTACAGTATAAAAATGTTAAAAAATTTATAGTAATTTATATATTTTTTATACTTACCAATGACCCAGACGGGGATGGCCCTCCCTGGAGTTGGGAACTCTTGCCTCCCCGCTGAGTACATAGCGCTGACCAGGCACTGCCAGTAAGAATGATAATTGGCGCCAATTTCGGGACGACTGCGTCACTGCGCATGCGCAGTAGAGGCGTAGTATGGAGGTCCTTTAGGGCATGATTTCTTTTTGTTTTGGATGCAAATTTTGGGGATTGGGGGGCAAAATTTGTGTTTGGCCCTGGTTTTGTTGGAGTTAGCACCAGCTAAGTCTGGGTCATTGGTAAGTATAAAAAACATATAAATTACTATAAATTTTTTAACTTTCCGAAACTTTGGAACAAGTTGGAACCAGGTCTGCGTAACATGCAAAACCGAACTATGTTTAAAAAAGCAATCGTAGCAAAAATATTCAGTACTTACTCAGTCATGTTGAGTGCAATAACCCATACTGTCTGGAGTGTAGCTCCTGACTGTCCCATTCATATACGCTTACCTACACGGGTATGTATACGCATGCGTATGTATGTATATCCACATAAGTGTATGTGAGTGCATTTGTGTGTGTGTTCTATCTTCCTATATCACGCGGTAGATGTCTGTTTCGGCCAGCTCGTCGCGAAACAACGCTCCTCTCTCCATGTTTCCCAGCTTCACTCCCTTCACAGTTTTACCTTAGATTGGGAACCACAGATGTAATCTACTACAGGGTCTAGTGAACTTCTGTTGGTAACATGGCCTCACTGGGAAACAAACAGTTGGAGAGGGGAGATGTTTTTTCCACCTGATCAACCTCCGATTCCCGCTGTGCAAAATAATTTTGCATTTGCTTATTTTAGACATTTTATGACCAATTACAGATTTCCTATCCTGACGTCAATCATAAGAAGCAGTCTGAGACGGTGTTGTTACCTGGGGGATGTCAGGTAGACAGCCAATCTGGCTATGACATCCCCCGACAGTATGCATATCAGTTGTCTTCTTCTGTACAGAATTACTTAATTATTAATTATTGCTTGTAACATACCTGCTGTATAGTCTGCTGATGTATCTATATATGTATACTGTCGAATAAATTATCTATCTATCTATCAATCTTTAAAAATCTTCTTCAGATCCACCAGTCAGAATCTTTTGATATTTGATATGCAACAGCCTTTTGGGAGTCAAATTCAAATATTTTCAAATCTAGTCCCTAGGCTAATATTTTGGCTCTCCATGGATTGCAAATTTTAACTTAGTGCAGCATGAGGAATAATCTTTTAAAATCGTCTTCTCATGAGATCCCTGGACAGAATCTTTTGATATATGGTAGACACCATCCTTAGCAGAGTCAAATTCAAGTTTGCTAAAATCAAGTCCCTGGGTTAGTATTTGGGCTCCTTATTGGAGCCCGGATTTTAGCCTTAGACCAATAAGACGAATACTCTTTAAAAATCTGCTTCTTGAGATACACTAGTCAGAATCTTGTGATATTTGGTATATATCATCATTAGAGGGTCAGATTCAGTTTGTTCAAATAAAGTCCCTGGGTTGTTATTTTTGTTCCATAAGGGAGACCAAATTTTAACTTTGTGCTATAATGGGAGTATACTGCTTCAGATCTACCAGTCACCACCTATGTGAGCCCTAATTTTACCCTTTACCTAATGTAACAACCAAAACTGGCCAGTGCTATTCTCGAAAATCGCCAGTTAATTTTCATTATTTTTTTCATTTTTTGTCTCAAAAACATAGGTTGTGACTCCTTGTTGGAAACGAGCTCGTTCCATCGAGATGTCATAGCCTGTTTTTGAGACAAAAAATGAAAAAAATTGTTATTCAAGAATCTTTTTTGCAAGTGTCATCTGCATTTCATGTTAGATAAAGAGTTAAACTTGGTGCAAAAGAGAAATATTCTTTAAAATCTTCTTGAGAATCACCATTCAGAAAGTTGTAATATTTGGTATACAACATCCTATCCATGCTCAGATTCAAGTTTGTTCATATCAAGTACCTGGACTTATATTTGGGTTCCCTATGGGGGGCCAAATTTTAACTTAATTTAACATGTCGAATAATCTTTAAAAATCTCCTTCAGATACACCATTCAGAATCTATTGATATTTGGTATTTGGCACCCTGTAGTGGGAAAGAGAGAAGTCAGATTCAAGTTTGTTCAAGATAAGTTCCTTGGTTGATATTTGGGCTCCCTAGTTTTGCATTACTGGAAGTCTGGGCATTATTTCTGTTGTAGAATCCCAATACTAGGAAAAATCATTCTTGGTTCTTGTGAACTCATGCTGCAAGAATCAATTTTCAGTTCTGAAATAATTTAGAATTTGAGAGTATTGTAACACTTTTTTGTGAGTGCAACCACTAGATAGAAACGAAGTACAGTGGAGCCCACTTAATTGTACATCTCTGAACCGAATAATCCTCTTAATTGAATATAATTTCCTAACACAAAACCATTTACCATACCTCAGTACAAATTTTACCTGTTAATTGAATATAGGTTATAGAGTAAACTCCTGTTAATTGAATAAGAAATCTTGTAACCTGTCAAGAAATTACCTTGACTCTCCTCAGTTTTCCTTTGTTTATAGACCTATTTGGCCTCAGTACATCTAATACAGGCATTTAATCTATTATGTCTTGTTTGACAGAGCTCATTGAGCTCTGTCAAACAAGATATAATAGAATAAATAGTAAGTGTATCTCAAGAATACAGGAAAGTGACACAGTCCCTGTTAATTGAATAATTTTCATTGGCAAAATGACTCTTCAATTAACAGGGTTCCACTGTTTTAGTGAAATACAAACCTCATATTTATATATTCACTAGTGGGTGTTACCCGGCATTGCACGGGAGAAGATGCTTGTATCAATATACCCTCAGATATGATCGGCGCCGCCGTTTTCGAAATAGAAGATCAAGGTCACTAATTTCAAGGTCAAGGTCACCCTGCACGGGCACCACGATAAAGTCAAAATGATCAATGGGTCAGTATACCCGCACATATGAAATTTTAGCCAGATAGGCCCAGCTGTTTTCGAAATAAAGGGTAAAGGTCATTAGTTTCAAGGTCAGGGTCACCATGCATGGGCACAGCACCCATCCCATTACTCGCAGGGACAAATTACCCCTGTGTACAAAATTTGAGATCGATCGGTCGAGAAACGGAGGAGTTCACCCGGAACAAAGATAGAGAGATAGAAAGAGAGATAGATATAGACATTCGCATTTATATATTAGATTATAGTTTAACCCTTAAGGTCCTGGTTCCAATTTTGGTGTGTTTTTTTGTCTTAAATATACAATTGGAACACATTCCAACATACAGGATTTTGGTGGTCTTGCTGATGGAAATTACAGTACCTTGGGTAGCTGTTTCTGAAGTCTTGTCTGCCTGTACAGGTATCAAGTCTTATCAAAAAGATATCAATTGTCTTTGCTTCCTACACTGTACATATAACTGTTTTTTGGTATGGTATATCTTTTGTTGTAGGAAAATGAAATTTAGTTTTTCCTAAATCAGCTGTCCCTTAGAGAACCCCAACTAGCTTGCATTTGATCAAACAAAACATCCATGGATGGCTATTCATGTAGTGAGAAAGAGGGAGGAAGAGTGAGAAAAAGATTGTCTGAATGTTGCTCGTACATGAAAAGGCCTAATTCCGACTTTTCATCACTTTTACTCCCAACAGGTGCCCCAACATGCAGTCTCTCAGTAAATTTTCAAGTTATCCATAAGTACCTTGGCTGTTGTTTCTAGGCAAGTCTTGGCTGCCTCTACAGGTAGCCAAGACTTGCTTAGAAAGAACTGCAAAGCTACAGGATTTACACTCAAGGTGTTGCTAAAATTTATAAAAATCCCTAGGCCTTCAAGAGTTATAAGAATTTAGCCTGAATAAAATACAGGAAAATGTCCAAAATGTAACTGGCAATTAACTGTCACCTACAGTTAAACCCAGAAGTCCTATCACGAACTAGGCTTATCTAGGCTTAATTGCACGTAGGAATTGCGTGCAATTGCCATATTGAATGGCATCCAAAGCACAGCAGGTTCTCCTGGTTAATCATAGGAAACACAGGCAATGTTTCTGCCAATGGACCTCCGGGTTACCCGGAGGTCCATTGGCTGAAACATTTGCTTGTGCACAGGCCATATGTACAGAATCTGATAGCATTACTATAGTCATAACGCCTAGATTAACGCACAGATCGACGTGATATTTGTGCGCATTTCAGGACAGGACTTCTAGTTTTAACTGTATAAACAATCAAGAGTTAGTTTGTCAAAGAAATATAACCCAATCTGACTGGTGATTTTTTTTTATTTATCTGGATGCCCACTTTTACAATTAAAGGGCTAATGAATTCTTTCAATGAACAAACATTCTGCCAGTAAAAGAATAATCTTTTTCTTTTTTGCAGGGACAGAAAAAATCAAGAAAGTAATGCGACTCTAACTGCAAATAATTATCAGCATAATAAGAAGGCATTCATATAATTGTTGTTGTTGTTTTGTTATGTACATCTTCCCAGCCTTATAATGTATCTTGTCACTATAAAAATAAGAACACAATGAAAAAAAGGACTCCTTTAATTCCTTAATTAGAAAGAAAATCAGAGGATATGTACTTTAGATGTTATTTTCTGTTATGTTTCATTGTTACCATCTTGGTTAAGTAATGAAAATACAGTGGAGCCCACTTAATTGGATATCTCTTAATTGAATAACCCTGTTAAATGAATATAATTTCCCAAAACAAAACCCTTTACCATACCTCCAGAACAAATTTGACCTGATAATTGAATACAGGTTATAGAGTAAACTCCGGTTAATTGAATAAAAAATCTTGTAACCTGTCGAGAAATTAATGACACTCTCCAGGTTTTCTTTGTTTATAGACCTATTTGGCCTCAGTATATCCAATATGGGCATTTAATCTATCAAATCTTGTTTGACAGAGCTCATGGAGCTCTGTCAAACAAGATATAATAGAATAAATACTAAGTTTATCTCTAGAATACAGGAAAGTGACACAATCCCTGTTAATTGAATTCTCCTGTTAATTGAATAATTTTCATCGGCAAAGTGGCCATTCAATTAACAGGGTTCCACTGTACAAAAAAAAAAGAAAAGTTATTTAAGATTATTCATTTTACAAGGATTTGCATACAGGTTCAACATCTTATTTTACTTTCCTTGGCACAGTGACACAGAGTTTGTGGGGTTTGTAGCAGCACCTTTATGACCTTGCTCTTCTTGAATTTTAAGCCTGCATGGAGTATTCTGTGCACAATGGGGACAACCACTTTACATCCCTACCTGGTAGGATGATACAATTTTACAGCATCAACAATACATTTGCTGCTGACAGAGAGTTTAGAGACTATACCTCTGTCGGGGGTCATAGCCAACCTCTGTTTGAAATTTATAAATCTCTTTCTATGTCCCTGGGAAAATGCTTGGATATTGGAACCTTCCTTGCAAAACTAGATATCTGATGATCTAAGGAGATTCATTTCAGCAACATCCAACTCGCTATTAGACAAGATGAATATTATTGGAATGCATATTCTTTGCTGTATAGAATGTCTGCCTGATTAATGAGAATCATGCATTACATTGCGGACATACTTCTGACAGAACATTCAAATTGGCAATGTCGAGCTCAAACTCCCTCTGTTTACAGGTACATTAAAAGTTATTGTGATGAACTGTCAGTAACGTGGTCTGAGGTTTGCGGGTCAGAGCTTATGTTCAATCAGGACGCGAAATATTACATTGCAGACATACTTCTGACAGAACATTCAAATTGGCTATACCGAGCCTAAACTCTCTCTGTTTACAGGTACATTATAAGTTATGGTGATGAGTTGATGGTAACATGGTCTGAGAGTTGTGGCTCAGAGCTTTTGTTCAATCCACATGCGAATCGTCAAGGTTGAACATTTGCTCCAAACAACAAACCTCGGACCATGTTACCATCTTTTCATCACAATAACATGTCGTCGGCTGAGTGCTAGAATGTTCTATGTCCCCTATGGGACATAGAACATTCTAGCACTCAGCTGACGATGTATGTTCCTATAAGACACTACCCATAGCCCAAAATCAACATGGTGAAATAAACAAGGCAACTTTTAACAATCATTAGTTTAGTAAATAAACCTCTTGTGTACCACACGACATCACTGGACAAATAATAAATCACTTAAAGGTTGATGTCATTCCATCCTGGTTGAAATTGTAAACTGATTTGTAATTTAAGCAACACTTCATTCAGAACATTGTCTGCTGCATGATTGAAAAAGCTAGAAAAATGAAGTGGCTTTCAGGTTGCTCTATAGATGGAATAATTGCGAAATGGACAACCTGAAATATTTTGGCATGGTGATGTCAGAGGGCAACATATGCTACTGGATCCATAAACATAGAAAAAACTATGTAAGCTCTTGTGTAATTAGAGGGCGAGGATTTTAGTCTTATTGGAACCATGTACCTCTAGCTCCTTGAAACTCCTTGAAGATATACATGTACTGGCAAGTCCTGCGAAAGTCCTTGGATTGACTAGTGCAGGAACCCTCGCTAAAAGATAGATTTTATATGCCAGTGTATGACACGTCAATAACCATACTGGCTTGTCAGTTGACTCTACTGACGCTGCCTTCTCAAAAGCTGTGTATTGTGATTGGATGCTTGTTTATAGGTCAACTTTTGATGAAATCATTGAAGCATGTTGTTTGCATCTGTCTAGATGTTGTGTTTTGGGGGGGGGGGGTATTTATTTTTTATTGAGATTTTACAGCACTTTGGGCAGCCAGAGTCACTTCATGTCAGACAGTTTTGTGGGAGGTGGAAGCCAGAGTACGCAGAGAGAACCACCGAGCAGCGGCAAGAAACTAGATGTGTGCCAATCATAGTAGATGATAGGAGAATGATTTGATATTTCATCTCTTAACCTAATCTGACTAGAAGCGACACTTGAAAAAAAAATGTGGAATAATAAATAACTTCCATTTTTAGTGTCAAAACATAGCTTATGACCCCTCATTGGAACAAGCTCATTGAGCTTGTTCCAATGAAGAGTCATGAGCTATGCTTTGAAGGCAAGAAATGAATAAATAATAAAATTTGAAAGGTGATTTTAGTAAATAGCTCTAGAAGTTAAGGCAATTATGTTAGAAAAAGGATTAACCCTTAAAGACCTGGGCAAGTATCCTGAATTCCCACCAGCACACAGATTTAAAATGTCCAGTGGCTTAGCAGTGATTTCTAGTCAAATCTTGGCTTTCTTAACAGGCAGACAAGACTGTGACTAGAAACAACTGCCCTAGATAATTTGCCTATTGTCAGCAGAACTTCCTCATGATTGCATGTTAAGGGCACCTGTTTTGAGGTTGTGAAAGTCAGAAATCGGCCTTTATGGGTTAATGGTCAGATTTTATTTAAATAGCATCATACTTGCCTCAGATTAACATATTATAGTGTAATTAAAGTGATTGTAATGATTTTCAACCTGCACTGAGAAATTATGTTAATACTTTGAGACAAGCTTTTTCATAGCTTACTAAAGTTGATAAAAAGCCTGGTCCCTGTTTATGATAATACAGTGGAGCCCACTTAATTGGATATCTCTAAATTGTATATCCCTGTTAATTGAATATAATTTTCAAACACAAAACCATTTACCATACCTTCAGTACAAATTTGATCTGTTAATTGCATATGGGTTGTAGAGTAAACTCCTGTTAATTGTATATAAATTTTGGTAATATGTCAAAAAAATTGCTGTGACACGCTCCAAATTCCCCCTATTTATCAACCTTTTTGGCCTCACTATATCCAATACAGGCATTTATTCTATTATATCTTGTTTGACAGAGCTCTATGAGCTCTGTCAAACAAGATATAATAGAACAAATGCTCAGTTTACCTCCAGAACACACGACACTGACCAAATCCCTGTTAATTGTATACCCCTGTTAATTGAATAATTTTCACTGGCAAAATGAATATTCAATTAAGAGGATTGTACTGTACAAACAGTCCTGCATATCTAAATATTAATTTGCGTCGTTATTAACAACCTCTTTTTGAAAAACATGTAGTTTGTTGATACCCAAAATAAATATTTTTTCAATAAGCACTTTTCTTCTAACCTTGATGTGTTTGTATAATAAATCCACAAAATATTAGTATTAACTGCCTTTTGTTAAATTAGCTTGTGTATATCTATCAACCAGGGTATTCTTGCAAATTGATTGAAACCGCTTTAGATCCTTCATACTATTGGTCATCTATTAAATTTTAAGATGTTTAACTCCTCGCACTCTGGTAGTATTTCAAAATTACCACTCTTGACTCATTATTCACCATATAGAATGAAACATTTAACAAAATATATCTTGTTTGATATATAATTTATTAAATTTCAAGTTGCAATGTGGGAAAAATTTGCTGCTGAAAACTATGGCATTTTGACATAAGAATGCAGAGAGTTAATGTCAGATGCAACTCCTTTTGTGCTCATGTTTAATTTTCAAGCCAAAAGCACACAGTTATGTGCTGTTATCAACTGTCAATAAAGTAGTATTATTTTCTGTTTCTGTTATTTTTCTAATTTTATAAAGGTCTGCCAATTCTGATGAGCAAAATGTCTGTTTGGAAAATAGTTAATGATTTGTCATTAAATTTGAGTCTGCAAGGTACAACTTTGAGTATGATACTTTGTTGAGATTTTAGACGGAGAAAAAATCGTCCTCCTGTATGTGGATTTTACCACTTACTATTTGGGAAATGAGGAGGATTAATGAAGCAGTCTAGCATGAGAATTGTTGTTTTAAACCTGTATGACAAATGGGTGAAGACCAAATATATACAGAGTTATAGCCATGTAATTTAACTATTGAGGTTAAAGACAAATGGAAATATGTTGGATTTCCAATCCATCATAGCCTCAAAATCTAGTAGTTTACCCATACATGTATAGCTAGTTGAGTTTTAGCTGACTTGCATGCAGCCAAGGCTCAACTGTGAACAGCTGCCTCGGAATGTGACTATTATTTTGAAGTTTGCCTCATGAGTAAGAACCCCGCAAAGTTTAACATCGGTGGAACTGGGTATTTGAGAGTTGAGGTTGAATATGATTTTGACATTTCCAAATGAAATGTAACAATTTGTAGTGTTATGGTTTCAGATGATATTGAGGTGGAGCCACGACTGTAAGGAAAGGTATATGTTCACATATTTTATTTATAAAGATTGTAAATATGGAAAAAGTATATAGCATAAAACATTCTCTGTGATTCCAATATTTTTGTTAATTTTTGTTTTATCTGTATACCCATAACAATACTGTACGGCTTCTATGGACTGGTCTTTCATCAGGTAGGCAATATTTCCACGGATGGAATAATATTAGATTCCTAACACTAATTAAAGGAGTAATCATCAAAAAATTAATTAATGAAGCACCAGGATAATAATACAGTATGGCTGCCATGGGCTGGTCTTTCATCGGGTGGGCAAAATTTCCATGGATGGAATAATATTAGAATCCTAGCACTAATTAAGGAGTAATCATCAACAAATTAATTAATGAAGTACCAGGATAACAATACAGTATGGCTGCCATGGGCTGGTCTTTCATCAGGTGGGCAATATTTCCACGGATGGAATAATATTAGATTCCTAACACTAATTAAAGGAGTAATCATCAAAAAATTAATTAATGAAGCACCAGGATAACAATACAGTATGGCTGCCATGGGCTGGTCTTTCATTGGGTGGGCAATATTTCCACAGATGGAATGATATTTGATTCCCAATGCTAATTAAAGGAGTAATCATCACAAAATTAATTAATGAAGCACCAGGTACACCCTGGTGCTTCATTAATTAAAATTTTGCTGCTGATTTTTATTACCTGGTGAATGTTTGCGTGGACAAAACTACCCATGTGTGGATTACGATCAGTCCATGGTGGCTTTACTATACATTATTGATCTCAGAAGCCTGATGAATAATAGTGAAATTATTTCAAATTACAATAATCAAGGTGTATAGCTTAAGAGTTGCTTCTTGTCAAGTGTCTGCACGCATTTAAGGTTGTAAGACATTTTGTCTCCAGTATTGACCAAACCCTCAATATCAGATCACCTGCTATACAGCATTGGGTGTGGCTGAGTCTTTGCACTCAAATTCAGGTGCCTAGGCATTAATGGAGGTATCCCTCGGTATTTAGTAGATTAAACATATTTTTATTTGCCATTCAACAATGCAAATCAGGATTGGAGGACAAGTGCTGACCACTTAGAAATCCCTCCGCTCCTGTACAAAGACTAATAGATTACAAAAGGCAGAACAAAATATAACAATATGTAAACATTATACACAAAAGAATTTAACTCAAAAGAGAGAGAGAGAAATAAAGAAAGAGAGAATAGAGAGAGAGAGAGACGGGTAAAAGCAGATTGAAATCAAAGAAGACAAACAAACAAAAAACAAAAAAACAACAGTATACAACAGAAATTCCAGTGATGATGACCCCCCCCCCCCCACCCCACCCCCCCACCCCCAATTTATTCAATTCTAAATTTAGTTTAATGCCGCTAAGGAACGTTCACAGAACATTTTTGAGACAGTTAATCTTTGCGTGCTCATTCCTCGTCCGTACTAACCTGACATCCACCGTTTTGTCCTAACACAGATTGATTGTCAGGTCCCACTGTGAGAGGACACGCACAGTGGAAGTTAGATCACCTGTGTAACCTTGGGACACTCAGACTTGCTGAGAGGCGCAGCTAATTCAGCAACTGTACATCAAAACTATGCGAGTCACGAATAAATTTATGAACAGATAAGAAAACTGATACATTGCTGCTTTCGGGTAATGACGGGTTTCCATATAAAATTAAATCCAATGAATTCCAATTGGGCGTAAGTTTCGACAAATCATCTATGAGGATACAGCGAATATCAGAATTTAAAGAACACAGGAAGAAATAATGTTCTGCATCCTCAACGCCATCGTTACATAAGCAAAATGGAGAATCTGAGATGTAGTTGCGGAATTTGTCACCATTAAGGTCACTACATCCAGTTCGTAATTTTGAGTGAATAATATTGTATTTTCTTATACCGGTTGAAAAATATGTTGGAGGCTTACACAAGGGTGGTGAGATGGATTTTTTGAATTCCCCAAGTGACCGACTGTTTCGAACAACCTCCGGTAGGGTATTCCACACTTCAATACACGAAGGGAAAAATGATCGTTTGAAGAGTTCCGTTCGACAGAAATAAGGGACAAAATTAGATGCGTTTCGTAAATTGTATTGGGATATGTCGGCGACACGAGATGGTAAAAGTTCGTGGAGGAAGTTCGGAGCATTCCCAGTGAGGATTTTGTAAAAGTTACACATTTTGTGAACATGGCGCCTGTTTTCCAGACTAGTCCAACCAACTTCCAACAAAAGTCGATCCCGTGGGACATATCTTTAGTAGGACCCTAATATAGGAAATAAAACCTTTGTTCTTAATGAAGTGGCCATCTAGGGAAACGGTCAAATCGGCCGCCAGCCAAATCGGCCGCTGACAATTTCGGACGAATCGGCCGCCAGTCAGTACGAATCGGCCGCCAGCATTTTCGGTCGAATCGGCCGCTGATATAATATTTGAATATAATAAATGAAGAAGATTATCAGTGAAAATATTTTTTATTCCATTATTTTATCAGAATATTTTCATACAGATAGAATATTTTTTTATTCCGTTATTTTATAAGAATATTTTCATACAGACTATAGAATAAAAGAAACTTTTAGATATTTACATTCAATATTTTAGCGGTATATTTTCAAAAAATACAAAAAACCTCAAGACATGTATGTGCACAATTACACAAATATTGTTACCTTTGCAGCATTTTTTTAAAGGCTTCTTTGAAAGGCGGTTAATAATGCACTCATCCTAAGGTTTACTCCACTTTTACTATTAGGTAAATTACTGGCGTGTGATCCAATTACTGCTATGACTTACTTATTGCATTCCAATTTGTTTGTTTCTTTATTTATTCAATTTTTTTTCTTCAGACAATTCGCTTTATTAAGAGCCGTCCAATGATGACTACCAGCCTGGCAATTAATGTCGGACTGATTATCATTATTGAAGGGCTGTTAATAAAGCGAATTGCCGGAAAAAATACTTCGACTTCATCTTTTTAAGTAAAGTATAAATTACTTACAGCATTCAATTTTTTTCTTCAGACAATTCGCTTTATTAAGAGCCGCCCAATGATGACTACCAGCCTGACAATTAATGCCGGACTGATTATCATTATTGAAGGGATGCTAATAAAGCGAATTGCCGGAAAAATTACTTATTTACTTCACATTTACTGGTATAAATTACTTCCAGCATTCATTTTTTTTCTTCAGACAATTCGCTTTATTAAGAGCCGTCCAATGATGACTACCAGCCTGGCAATTAATGCCGGACTGATTATCATTATTGAAGGGCTGTTAATAAAGCGAATTGCCGGAAAAAATACGTCGACTTCATCTCTTTACTGGTATAAATTACTTACAGCATTCAATTTTTTTCTTCAGATTCTTGAATGTGGGAGTGGTGTAAATAAGGAATGGCCATGAGTTTTTTAACAAGTCTGTAAATGTCTGACCGTCTACCATATTCTACCTCAAGTCCTAAAGTTCTAACCTTTTTATAAACTGCTTGTTGCCAATGAAAAGCACAGCCCTTCAACTCGACACTTGGCAACAACTCTCTCAGTGCAAGCCATACACCGCGCTCAAAATCAGCCATGCAACGTTGAACACGAACGTTAACATAACCACCCATCTTTTCAATCAAAGATGCGAACACTGCACGGTAATCTAGCTCCCTTCGCCTCGACATGAACACAAAAGCAGTTGGCACTTGTTTCATTTCACCTGTTTTTGATGCAAGGAAAGTGTGTATTGTGTATAATTGTACAAATGGAGAGCGAACAACTCTAAAAGTACCATCTAAATACCATGTTTTAGCCTTACTCATTGTCTCCAATTGATGCGGGGTGGCAAAAATTAAGTGTCTAGCACTACTGACTGAAATGTCGTCCACCCAAAAATCAGGTGGAAAATAACTAGGGTGGAAATTATAGTCCAAATCTTTAGGATCTTCGGGCCTTAAAGCTTGTCTTTTACGGTTCGCCCTTCTGTACATTGCATCCATTGATGGTAGAGCAACTGAGCTACCAATATTATTTGCTCTAAAATAGTCTTTTACAATTTGTGTTGCTGGCTTGTACAAATCCAAACAGGCAGTGTTTTTTATTTCAACTGTAGCGATTGATAAAGTGTCAATGCCAGGCTTACCGTCATGGTTGTGAGTCCTAAGTCCAGGTGAAAAACAATCACCAATTTGTTTCACTGTTGCGAGACAAGGGTTTGTTTTAGTCCTAATGGAACACCTCCAATAAACAATGCCCTTTTTCACCTCTTTTTTGGTATAAGCATAACCGGCATTGTCAACTAAACGATTCTTTCCATGTTGTGTGCCACCAGAGATAATTCTATATTCTGGGATGAAATTGCTATCATTTATTTGGACATCACCAATTGGCTCTGCTTGTTGGTAACTTTCATTGAGAGGAGACGGTCTTGTGAATTCATTTGGCTCTGTTTCGTTGGCTAAAATAGTGTCGACATCATATAATGTATCAGGATCTGTATCGATTAAAATAGTATCTGCTTCAAAGGGGTCGTTTTCATTAGTTTCTTCTTCCAAAATGGCTGTAGCATTACTGGTAGACGGTGAACTACAATCATGGCACCGCCAATCATTTAAAACCTCTAAGCCTTTATTCATCCGACGGTAAAAAGTCTGTGAGATATTGGTTTGGCAAGTTCTGTGTTGCCATCTATGACAAAAATCACATAGTAGGCTTTCCTGTCTCTCTCTGCACAACCTTGCACAATATACGCAAAGTGCAGGTTCCATGATGACTGACTCCAACACAATATTGGGGCAGATTTATCATAATTCAACTAGCTTGGGGATTCTTTGATATTGAAAACAATGCTCGAGATCAAAAACCGATTGATATCTTTTCAATAACAATGTTCAAAGGTAATCTATTAATCACAAACTCTCTTCGCAACAATAAAGCAGATTAGTAAGTTAACTGGTATTCAAAAACAATATACCTGCCGATTTGCAATGCCAAAATGATCATTACTGTACAAACAAACACAAACAGTGCATCAAAAAGTTTGCATTGTGATTAAATTACTGTCCAAACAACCTTTTCGGAGAGACAGTTGAGTGAGTGATGTCAAACAGTAAAACAGACCAGTCAGTGACATGTGTAACGCCCCTGGAGATGTCAATCATTTTCCGTTGTTTCTCCAATCAGGGCACTAATGGGATTGCATTTACTCAGACAAGAAAAAAATGTTACTTTTTACACATTTGGATTTTGGGATTCAGTGCATAATATTCTTACTTTTTGGGTGAGTCTGTAAAAAATTACTTAATTTTTGTTTATTTTTCCCTAATAAAATATTTTTTTTTCAGCGGCCGATTTGACCCAAATTGTCGCGGCCGATTCGTCCGAAATTGCAGCGGCCGATTTGGCTGGCGGCCGATATGACCGGTAGCCGCCATCTATACGCGGGCAATGGAGATGAAGTGTCTTGCCCAAGGACACAACGCGGTTGCCGCAGGTGGGATTCGAACCAAGAAGCTCTCGGCTTGCAGCCTGCACCTCTACCAACTGAGCCACCACGCTCCCGTATGAAGGGATTTCATTGTAACTTGGTAGGATGACAGTATAATGTCTGGGAACGGGTCAACTCGCCACCGGGTCAAGTCGCCACCGGGTCAAGTCGCCACGGGTCAACTCGCCACGGGTCATCTCGCCACCGGAAAAAATAACTCAATACAGATTTGTGAAACACTATTTTTTTTATTAAATGTTGTCATATTTTTTCATCATTTTTATTTAGTAATTTAGTAATTTTATTTAATAAAAGTAGACTATTTTAACATCGATGCTTTTTCAATTATTGGTGGTTACAAATACATAATATAAATAATATATACATCAAGTTTATTTTTGACATCGAGCACTAATTATTTATATAAAACATGCACATAACTAATTTAAGAATCTGAAATTGAATATAATGTAGCACAGCGCCTCAAAAATCCGGTCGACGTCAGTTCATGTTCTGAATACAGCCTCCATGCTTCCTCTAGTTTCTTGGATAATTTGGTGTATTTTAATCGCCGATCACCTTCTAAATCATTTGATGTAACGCTCATTTCAACTGTCTTGGATTCTTTCATCAAAATCGGTACCAGTTTGTAGAATGTTAAACTATGTCCCCGGCAATTCAACCTCCTATGCCATGCTGAAAAAAAAATCGAATAAATATTTAATTGGCGCGTCATTATATGAATGAACAAAGGACGAAAGGAGGGAAGGGGGAAGAAAGGAGGAAAAGAGCGAAGGAAGGAATGACGGAAGGAAAGAAGGAATGACGGAAGGAAAGAAGGAATGAAAGAAGGAATGGGCGAAATAACGGACGTGTGAATGAACAAACAATTACCTTCTATATCATTATTCGTTCTGACAGTGTGGTCATGGATGCACCAGTCTTCAATGGGGAATGCTGGGTTGTTGATCCACTGTGTCTCAAGATATTCCACGAAATCTTTGAGTTGTTGGGTGTTTGCTCTTTGCTCAAATGCTCTGAATGTATCCTCAATGTGGTTAGCCGGAAGGAAAGGAAGAGCTAATAGTTGTCTGATGTAGTTGTATACTGGCCCCTTTTCTCTGTATGCTGTTGCTAATCCAAGACTTGTCACCTTCCTGTAAACAGACTGTGTCCAGTGGAAGACACAGCCCTTGACTTCTGCAGCTGGAAAAACCTGCCTCACGGCCTGCCAAGCTCCTGAAACGTAAAAAATAGAATAATTTAAATAACAGAATAATTTCTTAATAATAGAACAACGAGTTTTATATTAATCAACCTGTATTTTTGTTGTTTTTTATTCATAAAGTAATAAAAAAAATCTCACCTTGTTCAAAGTCTAGTACAAAGCTCTCCACCAATGGGTCTTGAACTTTACTGAGAATTGCTTCCAAAACCTCAACATAATCTGTCTTTCGCCGTCTTGACATCAGGACGTAAACCATCGGGAACTGTTTCTTTTTTCCGTCTTTTTGGATGAATGCATTTATTGTCATTAGTTGCCCATTAGTGCTGAACGGCGTACCAACAATCTGAAATTAATATTTGAAAATGAAAATTTATAAATTTATATATCTCCAAGTGTTGTTGGAAACTCTTGAAAAAACAGGAAATAGATATTTTTCAGTATCAAGAAAGGCTTACTAAATCTCACCTTGAAAGTTCCATCAATAAACCATCTCGATCCGCAAGTACACAGAAGAAGTCTCCTTGGTTACGAATCGAAATTAAGTATTTTTATTGTTTACTAATCATATATATTTCATTTTCAGGTTATTTTATTCAAATTTGTGGGGAGTTAGTTTAGTATAGTAACTGGGACAAAGTTAGGAGGTCTTAAATAAAACCGTGAGCGCTAAGTTGTCGAACGGTTCGTCGTGTTGCCTTTTGTCGCGTGTGTACAGTTTTCCCTGTCCGATCGCGTAATTTTGTCTTGATGATGGCGAGCAAGTCTGTTCAGACGGAGGTAAGTATGGAGGTTAATTCGTGTAATATCGCGGTCCAGGTCAACGGTGCCAACGGGGTAAGTATTGGTGTGCAGACAGAGGTCACTGGGGGTGTCGGTCGGAGCCGGGTTGGTGGGGCCACCGATGGCGATATTGGGCTTGAAGTTTGTAAACAGTGTTCTATGATGTATGGGGACTGTCGCTCGGTGGGATGTGGAGAGGTATGTGCAAACTGTCAGGAAATCCTCCGCCTACTTGAGACAATTGTTAAGTTTGAGGGGGAGATTGCTGAGCTGAAGGGAAAACTTGGTAGGGCGGGGCTGTCTGGAGTTACGCCTGTGAAAGTGGCTTTCCGAGAAGGATGGAAGGTTGTCGGTGGTTCCAAGAGGAAACATGGGGGTAGAACCTTTGATGTGAATGAGGTAGGTGATGAGGTGGGGGCTGCTAGAAAAGTACGTAGGACAGATGAGGGGGGCCCAGGCCGGAGCAATGCTGTAAAGCGTTTGGCGTGGACTATCAAAAGTGGTAGGAAAGGGGGGCCAGAGAAGCAGGTAGATAGGGGTGTAAAGTCCAAAGGCAGTGGGGAGTGCAGCACCAGAAACAGATTTGATGTGCTCGATTCGGAAGAGACAGAGGGGGAGATGGAGGTAGTTGCAACAGATAGTAGCTTGGGGTCTAGGCCAGGAAAAAGGAGGAGGGATCCGGGGGAAGACCAGGGGAGTAGTCCAGGTAGCTCAGGGCCTGGAAAGAGACGGAGGGACAAGGATAGGAGTAATCCTAGGTCAAAGATACCGATACCGATATTGATTCCGAGTGGGGCTGTTGGAGAGGAAGAGGACGCTGTAAACAATAGGAGACTAGAGGAGATAAATAGGGCGAGGTCCAAAAGTAAGTTGGTGGTTGCGGGAAGTAGCATAGTTCGGGGGATCGACAAGGTTGTCTGTGGTCCGGACAGTAAAAATAGAACAGTTCTGTGCTTTCCGGGGGCTAAAGTGGAGGACCTGAGGGATAGAGTGGACGGTATTGTAGCTGGGTCGGGGCCTGATCCGGTAGTGGTATTACATGTGGGGTCCAATAACATCAGGGAGAGGAAATCAGTTCGTTTGGTGGACACATACAAGGACCTAATTAGTAAGCTACTTAGCAGGAATGCTCGGATCATCGTTTCAGGGGTGCTCCCCGTTATGGGTGGTGGGAATGAGAGGAACTCGCGGATTATGGCACTAAACGAGGAGCTGGGAGAGCACTGCAAAGACTTGGGAGTACATTTCATTGACCACTGGGATTCATTCTGGGGACAAGGAGAGTTGTATGGGCGAGACGGATTGCATTTAAGTAGGATGGGTACAGACCTGTTGGGCCAAAAAATCTTACAGGTGGCTGGGCCTTTTTTGGAGAAAAGGGGGGTAGGGGACCACAGCCGGTAACCCAGAGTGGCACAAATGCTGGGAACATAGGAAGAACAACAAACATGCACAATACAGGGACATACCAGGGTTATAATAATGTGCCAGTGATGACAAAAAAACAAAGATTCATTAAGTTTGGGTACTGCAACATCCAGGGTCTGCACAAGAAAGTAAGCGAAATATCAACAATGATGGACGAAGGAGACTTTGATATAATGGGTCTAAGTGAGACGTGGATACGACGGGATGAGCGGGTTGATCAGATGAAGGGTTGCGTGTGGATAGGAGCTGGGCGAACTGAGGGTCAGAAACGGGGTGGGGGTGTTGGCATCTACGCTAAAGAGGAATTACAGCCCTCATTGATTACAGATCTCACAGAAGCAAGGACTCAGATTCCAGTATCCAACGAAATAGTCTGGGCAAAAATCAAGTTAGGAAGCAGGAGTGTTGCCGTTGGTGTTGTATACTTAGCAGTGGAGGGAAGTAAGCCCGAGTGGAATGATTCAATATATACAACTCTTAGATCGAATATCACAGAGCTTGGGAGCAGAGGGTTCAGTATTGTCCTAATGGGGGACTTCAATGGGCACATCGGGGATAAGGAGGAGGGCATACAGGGAGGTGATGGGAAAATTAACACGAATGGGAGGAAGATGTTGGACCTATCAAAAGAGCTTGGTTTAAAGATCCTGAACAGGGATGCGAAATGTAAGGGTAAATGGACCTGGGAGAGGAACGATAAGAAAACAATAATTGATTATATACTCACTGACATTAGCATATGGAGGGAGGTTATAGATGTAGAAATAGATGACGAGGGAAAAAATGACTTGGGTAGTGATCACAACCTGATAACAGTTAAGATTATGGGCAAAAACACGAATAGAGACAGAAATACCTTCAAGGAAGTTTGGGGACTAAAACAAGGAGTCGACTGGAAGCAGTTTCGGGAAAAACTAAAACCAAATCTTGAATGTATACCTAGGGATGCAAATGTCCAGAGTATTTCAGATGGCATAGTAAATAGCCTAACAGAGGCAGGGAAGGAGTGTATAGGAAGGGTGAGGGTCCCAACGAGAGAGCTTGGATACAGGGTTAACGAGGGACTGAAAAAGGCTATAAAAGAAAGGAAGGTAAAATGCGCTGCTTACAGAAGAAGTAGGAAGCTTAAAGGGGTGGATAACAATGACACGAGACTAATGAAAGGAGAATATGAACTGGCACGGAAAAAGGTGAATGAGATAAAGGATAATAATAGGAAGGAGCGCAATTGCAGTCTTGCCAGAACAATAAAGAAAACGGGGGGTTCGAGCTCAAACGTATTTTGGAACTGGGTAAATAAACGGGGGAAAAGTAGTGTGCAGAGTATCAAAGTGGATGGGGAAAGTACAGAAGATAAAGGCCGTATCGCTTCAGAGTTAGTCAAGCACTGGGAAAAGATAAACGATAGGCGATGGGGCAGTGGGTCCCCACCAAAAAGAAATACACTGGTGGAGGAGAACCTATCCAATCGTGTATGTAGCGAAATAACGGCAGAAGAAGTGCGGAACGTGGTCTCGAAATTAAAAAATGGTAAAGCGGGAGGGACTGATGAAATTCCGAACGAATTCCTCAAAAATGGAGGGGAGGCACTTATTGAAGTCCTGACAAACCTTTTCAACCTGGCTCTGCGAAAGCAAGAGGTCCCCAGAGAGTGGAGGGAAAGTAAGGTGTCGTTCATACACAAAAAGGGGGATAAGGAAGTTCTAGATAACTATAGGGGGATATCAGTTAGTAGTAACATCGGAAAAGTATTCTGTAAGGTCATATACGGTAGACTAGAGGAAGTTATAGAAGAGAAAGGTTTTTTAGGAGAAATTCAAAATGGTTTCAGGAAAGGACGAAGAGTCACTGATCACCTATTTACACTCACCCAACTGATAGAATCAACAAAGGCTGAAAAGAAAAAGATGTTTCTGGCATTTCTAGATGTGAAAAAAGCGTACGACCGAGTGTGGAGGGAAGGTATGTGGCGAAAGCTCGAGGGCATCGGACTGGGGGGTGACTTTGTGGGAATCACGAAAGCACTGTATACAGATGTGCAAAGCCAACTCAGTCTAGGGAGTATCACTACAAAACGAGTCCCTATGGATATAGGCCTCAAGCAGGGGTGTATCTTTTCACCGATTTTGTTTGCATTGTATGTTAAAGATTTAGGGGACGAACTATTTCAGAGTGCGGAGGGGGTAAATGTTGGAGACATAAAGATACCAGGCTTATTCTTTGCGGACGACATGGTGTTAATGTCTAGAACTGAACAGGGGCTAGAGAAACTGCTGGAAATTGTTGGTAGATATGGGAACACTTGGCGGCTCGAACTAAATGAAAATAAAAGCAAGGTAATACCCGTTGGACGCAAGGTAGATATGACGAAGAGATGGAGAGTGGGGGAGTTCTCAATCCCCGAAGGGGAAAGCAAACAAATCACTGTAGGAGAAACGGGAGAGTATGAGTATCTAGGGGTAAGCATAAATATAACGGGAAGAGGGGTGTACAGAAATTACTCAGCCAAACTGATTCTGAAGGGGAAAAGAATTCTGAACCAACTAAAACTTTTAGGGAAAAATAGTTTCAATAAGGTCTTTGTGGGGAAAACACTGTGGGAGAGGGTGGGTTTACCAAGTATAACGTATGGCACGGACGTGATTCCATTAAACCAAACCGTTATTAAGAAGTTGGAAAGTACTCAGAATGATGCCGGCAGATGGATAACAGGGTCGAGTAATGCTGCAGCTTTGGAAGCAGTAAGGGGGGAGCTTGGGTGGATGAAAATCAAGGACAGGGTAGATTTGGGAAAACTGTGTTACTTTAACTACTTGAGAAACCTGCCTGACAACCGGTGGTGTAAATTGATGCTCGATACCATTTGGAATTCTAATATAGAAACGGGGTGGTCAAAACATGTGAGGGAACTAATGGACAATTACTCTATAGAGGTCACAAACATAGAAGTAGGAATGAAAGAAGGCAAAAGGTTTGTCAAAGAGAGAGTCATGGAAGACTGCAATCGAAACTGGCGAGCAGGGGTTAGCGTGAAAAGATCACTGCAGGGGTTACAATATAAAGAAAAGCCAGCTTTTGAGAAGTACCTAGATGGCACCTTTGGAGGGTCACTGCTGTTCAAACTGAGATCAAGATCACTGGAGCTTCGGGGAAAAATTGGGAGAGATGGGGAAAAGGGATGCCAAATGTGCCACTCTGGAGTAGTGGAGACCCTGGAACATTTTCTCTTGGAATGCCCACAGTATATACCTCATAGAATAAAATTTACTGGAAGAATAATGCAGAAGTGGGGTGAAGAAACAAAGGATAGATGGCTGAAGGGGGACACGAGGGAGAGGGTAGGAATGCTTATTGAAGAAATTGAAAAAGAGGAAGTGAGGGACACTATTAAGCAGTTTATATCTGAATGCTGGGAGGAGAGGAGGGGAAGAGGGGGTGGGGTGCAGGGGGAATGATGGCCTTCTCTTATGAGGACCGCGACGAATCAGCGGCTGGCCGAAGAGTTATTATTATCTTGGACTGTTGAAGTAGATTTAGTTGGAGTGGTGAAGAAAAAATTATGTGTCTGTATGTGTTCATTTTTATATCGGCCACCAAAAATTCATCACAATTTAGGAAGTCCGTGTCTATTTCAAAATGTATATCTGAGGGTGGCTGGGGTCTTGTCTTTGCCCGATATCTGTTCAAATTTCTTTTGACGACAGCTGTCTTCGGTTTTAAAAACATGTTGTCACCGGAAATAACTTCATGAATCGCATCTTCCACTAAACTGGTAGCTGGTCTGAAAGCGTCGGTGTCGGCAAGGGTTCTAGTCTGAAATTAGAAAAAAAAGGGTCAACCTTGTCACCGGGACCGAATGTTATAGAATTCTAAATACATATAGAATACTATAGCACTCAGTAAAAACACGATAGATATTACAAGTCGTAGAAAAGTACTACTTACTTTTTGATAAATTTTTTTTTTCGGTTTTAATTTCAAATCTGGAGGATGACTGTGGCTCTGCTTCTGCGACATAAAATTATCACCAATTTGTGCAACCATCACCCCACAAGTATTTGTCTTGTTCCTTACACTACATCGCCAGCGAACTTTACTGTCAGTTTTTTTCTGTAAAAGATTGGAAGTAAAATTTTCATAGTTATTTAAAATTAATAATAATCGCGCATAATATTAGCATGAATTATGGAACAAAACCGAAAAAAAGAAGAAAAAAAAAACACAAAAAGCAAAAAACTGAGATTTTACTTACAAAAATAACATAAGAAAATCCGTCACTGGAAACAAGAAGTGGTCCTCCTCTTTGGGTTCCATTTGGTATAATTTCATATGTTGTAGGCCTATCGTCTGGCAGATCCGACGGAAGTGTTGGTTCTGCTATGGAAGTTTCTAAGGTCTCTGGTCTTTCAGATATTTGTCTGTGGGGGAGGTCAAAACTCCCATCTAATTCTGAAGATTGTACATCACCATTATTCTGATGTTCCATATTTGGTGTAGCAGACTCATCTGTTCTCACATTGTCTTCTGTTGCTTCGACTTCAATTGTTTCTTCATCCCGTCCATTTCTTTCTTCCATTAGGATGTCTGATGCATTAGTTTCCATCATTTCAACAAGCATGGCTGTGTTAGCATTGTCAAGGGAATTGCTGTAAATTACAGATAAATGAATGAATGAATGAATGAATGAATGAATGAAATACTCAAAGATATGTAAACTAAATACTTACAAACAAGTTTAACGTAAATAATTGAATAAGTAATAAGTAATAAATGAACTTACAAGTGAATTATTGAATAATAACGAACGAACGAATGAAATACTTAACAAAGATATGTAAACTAAATACTTACAAACAAGTTTAACGTAAATAATTAAATAAGTAATAAGTAATAAATGAATGAAATACTCACTTAACAAAAGATTTGTAAACTCAATACTTACAAGTGAATTATTGAATAATAACGAACGAACGAATGAAATACTTAACAAAGATATGTAAACTAAATACTTACAAACAAGTTTAACGTAAATAATTGAATAATAAGTAATAAATAAATAATAAATGAATGAAATACTTAACAAAGATATGTAAACTAAATACTTACAAACAAGTTTAACGTAAATAATTAAATAAGTAATAAGTAATAAATGAATGAAATACTCACTTAACAAAAGATTTGTAAACTCAATACTTACAAGTGAATTATTGAATAATAACGAACGAACGAATGAAATACTTAACAAAGATATGTAAACTAAATACTTACAAACAAGTTTAACGTAAATAATTGAATAATAAGTAATAAATAAATAATAAATGAATGAAATACTTAACAAAGATATGTAAACTAAATAAATGAATGAAATACCGACGTATCAAAGATAAATGATGAATATTTAAGAAATGAAATTACAAACTTTCATTGAGCCGTCATCACCTTTCATGGACCGCTGTTTTTACAATCATTGCAATCCAAACAAACCTAAACTATCTGCTAGTTTCTCATTTTCAAGTAGGAGTTATTCTTGGACAGACGTGGATTAAATAGTAAGTACATATTTGTTTGTTTGTTTTTTTTTTTGAAAAAATGCGTAAAGTAAGAAAAAAAAACTTTTAAAATCTTTGGAAAAGTGGGTCAAGTCGCCACCAAAAGTGAGTCAACTCGCCACCAAATTGGTGGCGAGTTGACCCGCGGAAAGTACAGGTGGCGAGTTGACCCGGTGGCGAGTTGACACGGACCCTAATGTCTAGATGAGGACGTCGTATTTTGGCCATGATTGGTCAACCGTAATGACCGCACAGGCCTGTGACCTAGATTTGTTGAGCACGGTCTACTTGGTATTTTGTGTAAACATGTTGTCTCGGAACAAAAACGCCCGCGTTCCCCGACACCTCCAAATATCCTTAAATTAACCTAAATAAGATCGCAACCAGCGAAGGGTACAACAGGAAAGAAACACCCTCGGGTCTGGTTTAGTGTGCTAAACCTGTTACCTACCCGCTGCAATCTCACTCCCAGCCGCGGAAGCTCAGCCCACCTAAAACGCTCGCGATCCCCGGCACCTTCAAATAAACTCAAACTAACCTAAATAAGGTCGCAACCAGTAAAGGGAACAACAGGAAAGAAACACCCTCGGGTGTGGTTTAGTGTGCTAAACCTGTTACCCTCCCGCTGCAAATTCACTCTCAGCCTCGGAAGCTCAGCCCACATAAACACCCGCGATCCCCGAGACCTTCAAATAAACTTAAACTAACCTAAACAAGGTCGCGACAAGCGAAGGGTACCCCCCCCCCCCCCCCCTCAGCTCTGTTTCACTGGTAAAATAGGACCCAGTCACTAATGCTTGGGGTGCGAGTCCTCTAAAATAGGCAACTTGGGGTATAAACGATTGACTGACCTTGACTTTATCTCCATGTTGTGGTCATGATTAGCCATTGTGCAGAAGTATGTGACCTTAAACAACAATAAATATATAGCGAAGGGTACAACAGGAAAGAAACACCCTCGGGTGTGGTTTAATGTGTTAATGTGTTGTTACCCTCCCGCCACAAACTCACTCTCAGCCCCGGAAGCTCAGCCCACATAAACGCCCGCGATCCCCGGCATCTTCAAGCAAACTTAAACTAACCCAAACAATGTCGTAACAAGCGAAGGGTACAACAGGAAAGAAACACCCTTGGGTGTGGTTTAATGTGTTAAACATGTTACCCTCCCGCTGCAACGAAGCCGACCAAACCTAAGACAGTCCCACTCAGCCTCGGAAGCTCAGCCACTTTGGTAAGAACCACAGAACGGCCACGGGAAGACAACCAGGTAGGCGGGGGTGAGACTCGCTAATCTCTCATCATTTCTAATTTCAGCAACACCCAGAAACATAGCACAGACATCCCAACGAAAAACAAACTCACAAACAGAATCAGACATCCGACCAACCAACACCACTCGGGTCCACCCATCAACCACCAACAGAAGAACTTGAGGCAGACTATACTTGCCAATGATAGTTCCAGCACTTATCCAGTGGCAAACTATACTTGCCCGAGGAAACACACAAGACACAAGAGACAATCAACCACGAAAACATCCGACAGAACAGCCACACAGCCAAGCCACGCGACACGAGAACAAGAATAAAGGGGGGGGGGGGGGGGGGGGGACTCTAATCATCCTATACTTTTTAATTTCAGCCACGGCAGAGACATAGAACTTAGCACCACAAACGCACCCGACCAGACACCGCTGAAAGAAAGACTCCCCGACGACCAACAAAGCAACATCACAACAGCCAGAACAAACGACAACAGAAGAGCTTGAGGTAGACTATACTTGCCAGTGATAGCTCCAACACTCGTTTAAGCGGCAGACTATACTTGCCTGAAAATCATACTCAAAAGAAATACACCCAGAAAAGACCTTACAATTGCACACACTTCCTTACTCTCTACCTTTTGCCGCTTTTAGTCTAAGTTTTTTTTTTACTATCTTTCAGACTCTACCTTTTTCCCCAATAACCGCTATGGATATCAATAACCGCTATGGCAACGCAATAACCGTTATGGCTTCAGCACATCCTCCACTCCATCATTGGAGGTGGGCATCCACCCCCAGGGAGGCGAGCGTTGGTCCTGCGCCCCGATTTCTTGACCTCTTTTTTGTAAAGCGCTCCTCTAGCGCACAGCATGTCCCGACCTAATGATAATAGCAGGCCTGTTCATGTTTGGGTGGCACCTTATTGAGGTCCGTTTTCTTTCTTTCACTTGTCAATCGCCGAAACCATACACGCCAGCTAAGAGCCCAAGGCAGACTATACTTGCCGATGAAGGCCTATCTTCTCCACAAATCCACAAGCGGCAGACTATACTTGCCTGAAGAATAACAACTAGAAACACCAACTCCAATCCTCTTCCACCTTTACACCGACTAGACATGATGCAGATGACGCTGTCTCAAAATTAACGAAATTATAACATACCGTAATCGAGGGTCGAAAGGGGCTTTCGTAACGTCCCATAACGTCCCAGCGCGCTAAAACCATTCTTTTAGCTTTAGCGGTCGTTTCTGATCTGGTTCATCATCGTTTAACTCGTTTCGTTTACACCCATTCGCACTTCTGACTTCAGAGTGTGAACACCACCTGAACAATCACAAAGCATTCACGATGGCTATTTTGGTTCTACCAACTAACCTACAGAAAGCTTTGTCAGCTCTGGGCGTCTCTTGCCCTCTCAACTGGACTCTCCAGACAGAAGGCAAGAGTGTCCACCTGACGCTGGAGTTTGACTCGGAGGAGAACACCACCACACCTTCGGGGAGAGGTAGCACCTTTGGTGAGAGGAACCCCTCTCACACTGGTCCTCATCCGAAGAAGCCTGGACCTGGCCCTGAAAAGAAGAACAAGAAGACAAAGAGCCCATCCACCAGGCGCTGGAATGCCCGACGGCTGGAATCGTTCCTGAAAAGGAAGAGAAGACGGAGGAGGCCACTACTATTTTCCCCCTCCAACTCCTGTAACTCCCATCCACTCCCCAGCTGCCTCTCCTTTGAGTGGCAACCTGGAGGATGGCGATGTCACCAGCGAGTCGGAGACGGAAATGGAAACTGGCTCTCTGAAGTCTCCCTCTCCAATCTCAACCCTCCTTTCGGATCAGGATCAGGTACGAATACTGTTACAGCAAATACGCAGCATACGGGATGAAATCGGAGACACAAAGAAAGAGTCAGCTGAACGCACCAAGAACACGATAGCACTCCTGGAACAGTGCGCCAGCCACAGCACTCCTGAAGCAGCCTGCACTCATGAAGCAGCCGGGACTAGATCATTCCACCATAGTCAGTCCTCCATCATCAACAGTCCAACTACACCAACAACCACTACTGTCTCTCCTTCCTAGCCACCTCCACCAAAAAGAAAAACAAATGCCATAAACGGCGCTAAACTGTCAAAGAGGGTCGAAAGGGGCTTGCTCTCCAAACCGTCCCTGCGCGCCTTTGGCACGCGAAACCATTCAATTCGGGCGTTTCTACACAAACGACGGGGTATTAACAACTGCGGTTTTGTATGCAATGTACACGTAATGACTGAGGTGTTAATTAGCTGCTCCAGGAGTGACCATAATTTCTGTAAGGCCTTGTTTCTCTGTTAGACCAACTTGAAAAATGCATTCAAAACATTCAAAGTTTCATTACGCGATGACAAAATTATGTTTGTGAACAAAGCACAGTGTTATAGTAGCTACTTACTAAGGGGCGTGACGCTGTTTACAAATATTGTTTTGTTATCAAGTATTGAAAATTGCCGTCGGCTGTTTTCAGTGAGTGGTTGCAAAATAATATTTGTGATCAAGCACACATATTGCTATTAGTTAATTGAAATAAAGGGTATTAAAGACCTTCTTCTAAGGGGACGGATGCTGCATTATAATGAATATGTATTTGATTAATTTATAGAAAATGTTCTTTTACTTTTTATTTCCAATGGAGGAAGTTGGGTCTAGATTAGTGGCCTGTTTGGGTCAAATTACAGAGGACGATTTGCCCAGATGACGTATTGGATGTAATTCGTTGGAATACAGCCGCGACATATAAAGACTTCAAAAGTTCTATTTCTCTAGCATTTCTCATTGGTGTTATTCCATTCTCTTCATAGCGCGCGTAAAAGCAGCCCGAAGGGTTGCTTTGAAGCAATCCTAATAGACAACGTGTACGTGAAATTGGAAAAAACCAAGGAATGCTATGCCATCCAATCTAAACCGGAAACCGAAAGTAAAAACATGGGGAACCCCAGCTCTCGTTTTCAGAAGCGGACAAATCGAATGACGCCCCCTAAAAAGCGAACGGTGTAATGCGAGATTTCTCCTTAGATCATTCCATGCAGACTGTGTGAATAATTTATTGAACATGCTTTTTAAAATTACAGTTTTTCCAAACAAACTCAACTGTCGTTTGCTTTGCCGACTAAATGACAGAAATTGTCGAAAAGCTAAACGTTCCCATATATGCACATTGGATTTCATCGTCTGCTGGCTGGCTGTTGAGATCCCGCTGTTGTTCGATTCTGCGGAGTATTCTGTCACGTGATTTATCTGTTTTGCATTTGCAAAACGCTGTTCACTTCAAACCAACACTGCGTGTTATTGGAACAAAGTGAACCGAAAACAGACAGGTCAATGGTGTCGTCGCATGACTTCCCTAGCAACCACATCGCCCCATAGCAACCGGCTAACTGCTGGTCCGATTTTGACCAAATTCGGTATACGAACCCAAAATGCATTGCAAATAAAAACAGACATTTCAATGTTGACGTCTCGTGACTTCCCTAGCAACCAGAGGGCGCCCTTAGCAACGGGCTAACTAATGGGCCGATTTTGACCAAATTCGGTATACGGACCCAAAATGCATTGCAAAGGAAACAGACAGGTCAATGGTGTCGTCGCGTGACCTCCCTAGCAACCAGAGCGCCCCCTTAGCAACGGGCTAACTACTGGTCCGATTTTGACCAAATTCGGTATACGGACCCAAAATGCATTGCAAATAAAAACAGACATATCAATTTTGACGTCTCGTGATTTCCCTAGCAACCAGAGCGCGTCCTTAGCAACCGGCTAACTACTGGTCCGATTTGGACCAAATTCGGTATACGGATCCAGAATGCATAGCAATTGAAAACAGATAAATCAATGATGACGTCACGTGACTTCCCTAGCAACCAGAGCGCCCCCTTAGCAACGGGCTAACTACTGGGCCGATTTTGACCAAATTCGGTATATGGACCCAAAATGCATTGCAAACGAAACAGACAGGTCAATGGTGTCGTCGCGTGACTTCCCTAGCAACCATAGCGCCCCCTTAACAACAAGCTAACTACTGGTCCGATTTTGACCAAATTCGGTACACGGACCCAAAATGCATTGCAAATAAAAATACAAATCAATGTTGACGTCTCGGGACTTCCCTCGCAACCACAGCGCGCCCTTAGCAACGGGCTAACTACTGGACCGATTTGGACCAAATTCGGTATACGGTCCCAGAATGCTTTGAAAATGAAAACAGATAGATCAGTGATGACGTCACATGACTTCCCTAGCAACCAGAGCGCCCACTTAGCAACGGGTTAACTACTGGGTCGATTTTGACCAAATTCGGTATACGGACCCAAAATGCATTGCAAATGAAAACAGACAGATCGAAGTTTACGTCTTTTGATTTCCCTAGCAACCAGAGTGCCCCCTTAGCAACGGGCTAACTAATGGGCCGATTTTGACCAAATTCGGAATGCGGACCCAAAATGTATTGCAAATGAAAACAGATAGGTCAATGTTGACGCCACGTGACGTCATTAGCAACCAGAGCTCCCCCTTAGCAACGGGCTAACTACTGGGCCGATTTTGACCAAATTCGGTATGCGGACCCAAAATGTATTGCAAAAATTCAGAAGCACAGGATTAGCAGTTTCATAATTACTCTCAGAATTATCTGTTGTGATAACTACAAACAATAACGGTACATCGGTATTTTTTTCAGTGAAACTAATGAAAACGGCTTATTGAAATTGGCACATAAAGCTCTAGGCCTATTTACTTCAAACAACAAGTCTGTGCTGTCTTGTGAAGTGTGTATGTCTGGCTTGTGTAGTTTGTGTGTCTGTTGGGCAAATCGCCCAGAAACCTGGTCCAAATCGTCCACAAACATGGACCTAATCATCCAATAGTCTGGTCCTAATCGGCCAGAAATATGGTCAGAATTGTCCATAGATCTGGGTGCGAAACGTCCTATATAAAAATCTGGTCTGAATCATGAAACTACATTTGTGATACTCAGTCTTATTATTTTAAAGATGGCCTTTTCAGTAAAACTGCATTGGAATATTATCATCGACCTTGTTTTGCACAGCACTGCTGTATTTTCTTGTAGTGGCTACTAAACGTTGGTAATAGTAATAATAAATGCTACACGCTATTTGTGAAAAAATAAAAATGAACGCAGCAATTTCCGTAACTCATCAGATAAATTGCGGGAAACAACCACGCCATAAATATATCTTCCAATCAAAGCAATGATAAAATTATCTTTCAATCAGAGGATTGGAAACTATCGTCCAATCAAAACGCAGATAAAAGTAGTTATCTCGAAATTTGGTTGGTCCCCTATTCTTTACCAGTAAATGTAGGCCTGCAGCACATTAGGCCTAATGCATCACTTACGCTCGCTTTTAGGTTTGCCTAAATTTCATATTATATTGTAGGTCTGATATGTTTTTAGGGGGAAATAAATCTACAAGACAGCATGTACATGCATTAGTTCACAACGCAAAATGTTTTGTTGGATGACCCCTTAAACACTGTTTTAAATTTTGTTATGTTTATGTCATTAATATAATTTGAAAAACACTATGAGTTGCGCGCGCTTCTTGGTTTTACCAAAGTTCATATTATTGTTTTTTTTTTATGTTGACAAGGGAATGTTACTTGGGAACGCAATTGCCTGGTTACATTGTCCGGAAAAACTCTTGAGCACTTCGCTTCGAATGCAACAATCGAACACAATTTTTAATTCCACTTAAGTCATGTGACTGGTCATGTGACATTTCCTTCGCGTTGAAACATTGGATCAGTCGGTGAAGAAATACCACACACACCTATCGTCTGAAGAATGGCAGCTCCAAAAAGCAACGTTATGAAGCAAAACTTCTGTGAAAATCTCTACAAACATAGCCGACAAAGGTATTTAATTATATATTTCTGATAATGTTTACCAGTTTCTATCTGCTTATTGATTTTAATGGGAAAATGTTTTTTTAAAAAAGACCGGTTGCCAATAGCAACAGATTTCAAACACACCGCGAATGATTATTTTCTTTTAATTTAAGTTTCATATGATAGGTCTCATTTATGTAAACTATCTGTTGAGTATCATACCCAACCGTACAAAAGTAGATTGCATATCTTAAAGTATTATACATAATTGCTGAAATTAAAAACGAAAATTCGTTTTGACCCGTTTTTATAATAATATTAATAGAATTTTTTTTCTTTGAAATTTCCACCGGACAGTGACAGTGACAGTGACTGATATTGGTAAAGGTTAGGTTAAACATATTTTTATTTGCCAAACAAATAAGTTGCAAATAGGGATTGGAGGACAAGTGCTTTCCACTTAGTATACCCTCCGCTCCCTTAACATGATACAAAAAATCAACATAATGGCGAAACAAACAAATGAGAGAAATGTAAAAAAAAAAAAAAAAAAAAAAAAATATATATATATATATACTAGAACATCTAACTTCTCAATAAAAAGAGTGAGAGAGAGAGAAAAAAAAGTGATTAATTGATTGATGTCCTTTCTGCACCTTGAGTCTGTCTCTGTTAATTTGATTTGATTTGATTTTCCATGCCGAGGGTCGACCAGGCTCAGCACTGAGTGGTTGCTACTACTACTACCACCATCATTACTGCTACAACTATAGATAATACTTTTACTATCGCGTTCAAATCTTACCACCGACATAACTCTCCTGCGGCGAATAATAATAATTAATAATAATAATAATAATAATATTTACATATTAATTTCCGTAATCATCCATTGGTTACACTTTAGCCGCCTAATCACGCGCCTTAGAAGTCGCAATGAACTGCATGTGTTAGACAATACTAGGATGGAAACTCATTATCGAATCTTCGAGTGTTACGAATAAATTTTTGAACAAATTTAAAAAGTGAGGTATTAGTTTTATGTTCTAAAATGGGATCGCCGTACAATAAAATTTCAACGGAGTTCAAATAAACATTAATTTCCAATAGTTTACCAATGAGAGCGTTGCGAGATTCTGAATAAAAGAGGCAAAAGAGTAAATAGTGCTCTGCGTCCTCAACAGCAGCTGGACAATGGGAACAGTATGGAGATTCGGAGATGTAATTGAGAAACTTATCACTGTTCAAATCGCTGCAACAAGTTCGAATTCTACTATGAATAATGTTATATTTTCTGACACCACAGGAGAAGTATCCTGGAGGTCTCCCTTCAGGCGGTGATATGAGTTTTTTGAATTCATTGAGTGAACTGCTGTTTCGCACGGACACTGGTAGACTATTCCATGTTCCTGTACACGAGAGGAAAAATGATCTTTTGAATAGCTCTGTTCACATGCAATAAGGCATAAAATCTGCCGAATTTCGAAGGTTATAACCAGATGTGTCACGAACTCTTCGTGGTAGTAATTCCTGCAGATAAAGGTAAAGGTGTAGAATAGGGGACTTTCCTTTTTTTTTTTTTAAAAATAACGCTTTTCTCGCTATTTTTTCTCTGTTTTCTTAAAGTAAACTATATTTTGAACAAAATGACACAAAATTAGGTACCTCTATCCTGTTTTAACATGTCAGAGAATAGATTTTAAATCCCGTTGAATTGCGAGTTTCTCAGTTGCCATTTTGGCATTTGTTTCAACCGCTGAAAATTTCGCAGCATCTGTTGTTTTCATTCGTTGTTACGAGTGACGTCACAGGGGAGAAATCATTCTATATGATAGCATGTGCGCTTTGCTTGTGTGCATTTTAGCAGGTGCGCTTCGCTTGAGTGCGTATTCCTCGATTTAAGGTGAGTTCAGTTTGGACCAGGGTGAGCTAATCGGTAAGCTGACCCTGGCCCTTACTAGACTGACCCTAAAATTTGATCTAGGGTCAGTTTAGTGAGGGGGCAGGGTTTATCAGCCGACATTTCAATTACTAAACTCTCCCCCTATGATAGCGATAATGGAATGGATCGATTGCAGTGAGTTCGACGGCGTTGTCACAATAAAATCGTTAATATTTCTTGAAAAAAAGCGATAAAAGTATGTGATTTTGTGTCATTTTGTTCAAAATATAGTTTACTTTAACCCTTTACCCAACGTAACGGCCAAAACCGGCCAGCGCTATTCTCAAAAATCGCCAATTAATTTTCAAAATATTTTCATTTTTTGTCTCAAAAACATAGGTTATGACCCCTCGTTGGAACGAGCTCGTTCCAACGAGGGGTCATAACCTATGTTTTTGAGACAAAAAATGAAAAAAATTAATTATTCAAGAATTTTTTTTGCAAGTGTCGTCTGCTTTTCATGTTAGGTAAAGGGTTAAGAAAACAGAAAAAATAGCGAAAAAAGCGTTATTTTTTTTTAAAAACGAAAAGTCCCCTATTCTACACCTTTACCGTGATATTCTACCACTTCAAATTAAATATACACAAATTATACCAAATCCATATAAACCGGCCTCTACATTTTACCCCAACCGGCCACCAAAATTTTATCCTGAAAGTCCACCACAATTTTACCCAAACCAGCCTCCAAGAATTACTCTAACATTACAGGAATATCATTAACTGATGTTGGCATAGTCAATGGTTTTGCGTGCCGAAGGCTGCACCTGGGCATTATGGGCCAAGCCCCTTTCGGCCCTTCTCTGGAATATTTGGATTTTCTTGTTTCGCAGATCATCGTCAGTCATGGCTGGTCGTAGTAGAAGAGGAAGACGTTCTGGAGATTGGTAGCTGGAGGTTGATCCTTGATTGGTCGGTTATTGTATTTATTTCCTTCCTCGGGTGAGGACCAGTAAGAGAGTGTGACCTCTCGACAAAGGTACTACCTCTCCCCGAGGGTTGTGATGTTGGATTTAGATGTGTCTTCAGGCAAGTATAATCTGCCACAGTTTGTAGTATTTGTAGAGGCCATCATGGTCAAGTATAGTCTGCCTCAGACTGGTGTCGGAGTTCTCTTAGTTCCAGTGGTTAGATAAATCGTAAATTGAAAACAGAAAACAGCGGCCCTTACAGGACACCACCCGAAGCAGACCCGAACTTCTCTGGTTCGGGGGCAAGTCTGCATTTTAATCCTAATTGGGCGGAACATGAGTGTGCGCATGGCACTTACATAAAGCGAGGCGCATGAGGGGTGCAGTACTGACACTCGCCTCTGCGGAGGTGGTTGACCGCCTCTGCGGGTGGAGTGAAGGATGATTGGATTCCATGGCGGTTATTGTTTCCATATCTGTTATTATGAAAAAAGTCTGTAGTAGGTGAAGTCTGCAGGTATATGAAGTCTTTGTCGTTGGTGTTAGTTCTTTGCTGGTTCATTGTGTCGTGTGTAGTCTGTCTGAAATCAGAAGGGGTAGAAGTGGGACTTGCCCCCCATCCCCCCGCCCACCATGTTATTCTTGTCGATAGTTTCATATCGTGGTGATTTTGATTGGCTGTTTTCACTGCCTGTTGGTTCACCTCCCTTGTTGCCCGCCGTAGGCAGTTTGATAGATTTTGATTTTATTACTGGAGTTGCTAATTTTATTCTGCCCTGATTTTAATTTCAAGTTTGGTGAAGACAGCCCTTTCTGGTAAAAGGTCACAGTTAAAACCATTTTCACTGCCTGTAGGTTCACCTTTGTGCCTGCAGTGAGCAGTTTATGATTAATGTTATTTTATTACCGGAGTTGATAGTTTCATACTGTTCAAATTTGGTGAACTGTATGAAACCCTCTCTGGTAAAAGAGTAAACAATCAGCACACAGTTTGGATAGTGCCATCTTGTCAATGTGTCAGTAACATTTTCATGAATGTTTGGAGGTGGAACCGGCAAGTTGTGTTTTTTTTATTTGTGGGTAATTTCAAATGGATAATTATTGGATTTTCTGTACCGTTATGTGGATAAAATTTTTGAAAAAGGAGATAGGTCAACATTTTGCTCTCACAATTTTATTATATAAATTTTTCTGCAATGTCATGAAAAGTGTGGTTAAGACTGCACTGAGGCCGGTTTAGGTAAATTGCGTAGAGGCCGGTTTGGATAAAATTGTGGAGGCCGGTTTGGGTGTAATTCAATTATACATCAAAATGAAGGTTGTGATGTATAGAACACGAAAAATATAAGCAGTCAGCTCAGGGAGTTGACAGCAGGCACCAGTGATTCCTGGAAGTCTGCTACCTGTCTTTAGTGTAGTCCAAACATGGCCTGAAAGTTTAAGTCTGTAACATAATTTTTGGGTTTGGACGTACCAAACCCAAAAATTATATTACTGACTTTCAGGCAATGTTTGGACTACCTTTAGTGCTGAAATGGTTTGCCGAATAACCGGTTTGCAACCAGTTATCGACGTAAAACCAGTTGGAAAAGCTGTCAATCTGATAACCGCTATAGGCCTACCTATAGTTTTCGGGATAGTGTCAGGAAAATAAATAATATTTGACTGCGAAATGTTAGAATTCTTTAGCTGACACAAGCATTATCAAACTCAAAGGTGGCAAACATTTGTCGATTTACAATGATGTGTACTCGATGTAACGTGAAAGGGTTAAGGTGTTGGAATGTTCAATGAACCATTATTCTGGTCGCTTGGGCTGTCAAGTCGCAGATAAATGTTTGTATCAAAATGCCAACAATCGAGGGCACTACAGGTTGTTTTCTGCATGGGCGGCAGTGAGCACGTGCCTCTCAATGTGACATAATCTTCTACAGACAAATGTGACATTCTTCTCTTTGGTGAGATGTTGTTAATTGCAGATTATAATGCTGAAAAAATCCCTCAGTTTGAGTAATAGTGCTTCTAAAATAAATTGACTGTTTGGTACTTTACCAACGTGTTTCAGAAAAACCATGTTTTGATTTTATATTGAACTGTTTATTGTTTAAAAGTATGAACGTATGTCATTAAAAAAACCTATTTTAAAATCCTGCATTTTAGAGCTGTAGGTTTTTAAATTTCTTGTTCGGTTTTGGTTTTTCAGGTGGAGTAAAACCTCAGTTTGGTTTTCGGTTTGTTCATGAGGCCAAATAAAATTCAATAAAACTCATTCTTATGTCCGGAGTCATAACTGAATGGCAGTAAAATTGAGTGAAACGCAATGAATGCCCGAAATAAGCTATAATACATGAAGAATCAGGAAGGCCAATATAATAATTACCTAAATATACAGAACTTTTATTGTACTCGGTTCGGTTTCGCTTAACCTTCAGCTCTACTGCATTTTAAAATTTGTTTTTCAATGGTCATTGTCAGACAATGACAATAGGACATGTAATCATTTCTTAACACACATGACCCTTTTCATGACTCGCAAAATATTCCTGCCAGAATTTCATTGACACCTGTTCAAATTTTTTTGAATTTACGAGATCATTTTTCGATGAAAATTTGTGATATTTCATTCTATGTGCACGATTTAATGGGAGTAATTTTCTGGCTTGGATTTGACCATCGAGATTTGATATCAAATCGCGGTACATCATTTTACGGTGTCGGATAGGAATCCCTTTTTGGGAAACGCTTGTGGCTATGGAATCCCTATTTTTCCTGAAATGAGTCGTATATGCGAGTGACTCGAACAAGCAATTATTCTATAGCTCATTTGCTCGATGGGACTCGACTCGGTCGAGCAGTATGTGCGAGTCACTCGAGGTCAAACAGAATCCCACTTGTGGAATCCCTTTTTTTTGAATCTCTATAGAATCCCTTTTTAGAATATGTCTGTGACTACGGAATCCCTTTTTTCTGAAATGAGGCTAAGAGTCATATGTCGAGTCACTCGAACGAGCAATTGCTCTATAGCTCCTTTGCTCGGTGGACTTCAAGTCGTTCGAGCAGTATGTGCGAGTCACTCGATGTAAGACAGAATCCCACTTATGGAATGCCTTTTTTGGAATCCCATTTGTGGAATCGCTTTTTCGAAAACATATGGCCTTCGGAATATCTTTTTTCTGAAATGAGGCCAAGAGTTGTATGTGTGAGTCACTCGAACGAGCAATTACTTGTTAGCTCATTTGCTCGATGGACTTCGAGTCGTTCGAGCAGTATGTCGTGTCACTCCACCGAGCAATTACTCTAAAGCTCATTTGCTCGATGGACTTTGAGTCGTTCGAGCAATGACTTCAGTAACAACTCAATAGCTTATTGGCTTTGGGAATGATATAGGCTTTTGATATACACAAGAGAGATAACTCTGCTAACAGATTATGGGAAATCAAGCAATATGCTTGGTTAGTTAATACCAGTAAAGTGAACTGCTTGGGTGATCTACAGTTAAAACTAGAAGTCCTGTCACAGAATGCACACAACTAGCACGTCGATCTACGCATTATGACCATAGTAAGGCTATCAAATTATGGACATATGGCCTGTGCACAAGCCATGTTTCAGCCAATGGACCTCTGGGTGACCCGGTGGTCCATTGGCAGAAACATTGCCTGTGTTTGCCATGAGTAACCAGGAGAATCTGCTGTGATGTGGATGCCATTCAATATGGCAATTGCACGCAATTCCTACATGCAATTAAGCCTAGATAAGCGCACAGTTCATGACAGGACTTCTAGTTTTAACTGTAGATAAATGAAACAACAGGAGTACTCGGAATAGGGTCAGAACTAACAAGAACACACCAGAAAAGCTAAATATAGTAATAATAAGCAAAGCTGCTCCAGTTTATAGGCTCTTCTACTCTACTGGAGTATACTCCAGGACAAAGGAACATACCCACAGGGTCACTCGGTGCTATAGCTCTACTATTATAAGCCAAAGTATGGTGGTCCTCAAAAGGATTCTGAAATAGTACAACTTGTTGGGCTGTTTGTGGTAATTCTATGAATTAAATGAGGATTCTGGGGAAAATCCAAGCCAGAAAAGTACTCCTATTAAATCGAACTCACCCCCATGTGCCCCTCGGTACTATAGCACTACGTGTTAAGTCGATAAAATGGGCAATCCGTAGTAAATTCAAGTCAATTTCGGTGATTTGGAGGGATTGTCAGGTTTATTTGGGTAGTTCACGATACTCCGATTCATTCGAACATACCCTCCGAACATACCCCTTTCTTGTTGTAAGCCACTGGGTCACATAGCAACCACATGCTACCTTAGAAATCAAGATAGCGGCATCCAGTATACAAAATGAACGACGGAAATACGTATCACCCTAACAACACTCACTGCGCATGCGCACTAACACCACATATCACTATGGGGGTGACGTCACAAGATGGCCACTCACACGGGTTATGATGACAACCAAACATGGCACCACTGGGTCATGTGACATGACGTCACTTTCTAGGTCCTGCCAATGGGGGCCATTTACCTCATCTTCTACTACTGGAGCTTTTCAGTAAATAATTGTAAAATGAATTAATATATGATGGTCTCTCTAATTTTTACCAGGAAAATCACTTGCATTGTTCTGTAATGATACCTTAAGGTGCTATATAAGTAATGGAAAGGTAGCTTGAAAATAGATGATAAGTAATTTTCCATGGTGTCAAAAATGTACCAATACAATCATTTGTCACTTTTTTTTTATTGTAGATCCATATTTATGAAAAATGCTTTGAACATCAAACAACAAAAAATTATGACATTTCTAATTAATCACTGCTGAATAATTTTTTCAGACAAACATGTTATTTTCGATGCCCTCAAATATCTAAAAAAAAAATGTCATAATTTTTTGTTGTTTTGTTCAATTTGTATGAGATATGAGCATCATGACCCACTTTCATTAGCCCTCCCCAACTTTTTGTAGTGTAAAAATACATGTATGAACTACAGGTATGTATTAGAGGTTCATAAAAAGCAATTTCTGGCAGTTCTGAAAAATGCACTGGGTGACTTTAGTGGCTGATCCATATTTTGAACCTCCATGAATTTTTCACCTGTTTTGAGAGACTGGAAAATCAGTTTTGGCAATTTCAGAGTATTAAAATCAATTAAGATCAATGCAACTGTGTTCAGAAATCAATTGTTCAAAAATGTAACCAGGATATCTGCCCAACGGTAAAATTGTCAGGACAGTTGTTCCCTGAAACCTTAATACAACTGTATCTGAAATCATACACATGTATGACAAATATCTCACTGTAGATTGTCTGAAAACTATATTAATTGGCTTTCATTAACATTGTTATTCATTTGTATAACTCTTCATGTCTGAGAAATTTTTGTCAAGATGCCTTTGAAAATATAAAGATTATTGTTAAAAAACAAACTTAGTTTATGTCCATTGTTTGCTCAATTGTGACAAAATCAAAGAGGATTAAGCAAACTAAAACACCCTGGTAAAGCTTTGTTTTCACTCAAGTGTGACTGAAATGATTTTCTATTAAAACAAAAACCTGACTGACACAAAAACAGACTTTTCAAGGTGCATCTTTTAACCCTTTTTACCTAACGAATCGCTCGCATCCGCCCACGAAATATGCAAATTCAGCAGTTGAAAAAATATTATTTTTAAAAAAATTCCAACAAAACCATATCATGTGACCCCTCTTTGGAATGAGCTCGTTCCAACGAGGGGTCACATTATATAGTTTTGTTGAAATTGTTTGAAAAATTTTAAAAAATGATATTTAAAATAATAAATTTTGATATCTTCTGCATTTGGGTAAAGGGTTAATTATTATAAAAATAACTTATTTGAAAATATTGATAGAAAGAGAAGAACACTTTGTTTGCATAAAGTAAGAAATTACTATTTTGGATGGACCAGCCCCTTCACATCATAATCTCAAAAAGTTTTTCAATTTATGTACTTTTAACTGTAATTTCTCAAGCAATGCCTTTGTACTTATATTTTATTTATTATTATTTATTGGTATTTAAGGTCACATACTTATGCACAATGGCTAATCACAACCATTTGTACTTGTATTAAAACTGAATTAAAATAAAACAATAATAAAAAAAAGTTGAAAAATCAAGTCTTCTCCATTTCTGCAACAAATATTCTCAGGTTGGTCATTCACTGACTTGCAAAAACCTCAAACCTCTAATGAGAGACCACTTTTGCTAAGCAAAAGGGGGTGGTCTCTCAAGACAGGTTCTACTGTAACCCCCTCTGGAAAAACCCCAGAGTTATTAATGTAATAAGTCAGGGTAATTGATTGTATTGATATTGGAATCCCCAAATTGAAACTACAAAGTATGTTCACAGTACCTTTTATTCATATAGCAAAAATCAAAATGCATGATATTTTGTCAAGATGAAAAAGTACATGCAGGCCAGGTGCATATTTAAAATCATGTCAAGTTTGCAGAGAGTTGATTGTCTAATTGAAAAAAAATTACAAATTCAGAGGCAGAAAATTCAAGTAACACTTACGACTTCAGTTAACTGGCTTACAAATGCAGACTGCAATGCTTTTCTCAAGAATTCAGAAACATTTTTTGAAGACAAAACTACTTTTGTGCACGTCATTGTTTCCAACCTGACACAAGGTTACTATTAGATTATTCCTAAACCAAATGATAAAATACCAGCACTTAGTCAGATTAGCTTCTACTTGAAACACTTGTGACTGCAGTCAATTTTCCTTTAGCCCTTTACTTAACGTGAAAAGCAGATGACACTTGCAAAAAGAATCCTTGAATAACTAATTTTTATTATTTTTTGTCTCAAAAACATAGGTTTTGACCCCTCATTGTAACAAGTCCAACGAGGGGTCATAACCTATGTTTTTGAGACAAAATTAAAATTAATTGGCAATTTATGAGAATACCGCTGGCCTGTTTTTGCCATTACATTGGGTAAAGGGTTAATCCTTTAACCCCTAGCACTCGAGTAGCGCAATCAAATTGTCTACAATCACTCTGTTTTTCTATTGTATAATTATGAATTTAACCAATTATATCTTGTTTGACAGAGCTCACTGAGCTCTATCAAATAAGGTATATTTAGTTAAATATCAAACTGCATTATGGGAAATATTTGCTGCTGAAAACTTCTGTATTTTGACAACAGAGTGCAGAGGGTTAATTAATTAGAGTGTTTTCTCCTGGGGGCATGTGTCTTGCTGTACATGGGGTTTTTGTGCCCGGGGTGGCTGGGAGTCTTGGCATTTTGTCCATATGTTGGTTTGTCTTACAACCTTTAAGATGGGGTGTATCCTCCTCAAACATGGATTTTTCTTTAGAAATTGGATGCCTAAAAGATGCCATCGCATTGAATTTTACTGGAAAGTGTTCATTTTTTGCTCAATATGGCTTGGGCTAGAGGCCGTATTTATGAACCGATCTTTACTAAACTTCTTTGGTACCTTTGTTATCACTGTGGGATGAGAACAGGTGTTTTTGGGTGCGGCCCACATTCTCGTCCCACGGTGATAGTGTTTTGGGGTGTGGTCCGGCCCATCCTGGGATGCGATGGCATTGCAGTAACCGGTTCTCGTCAGATCACCGAAGTTAAGCAACGTCGGGTCTGGTTAATCCTTGGATGAGTGACCATCTGAGCAAACGATTCGCGTTCTCGCTTTGTGTCCTTGGGCAAGGCACTTAACCCTGATTGTCCACATGGGATGACGAGGATGATGTGTACTCGTTGAGCTCATTCCAATGAGGGGTCACCTGATATGGTTTTCTTGAAATTTTCAAAAAAAACTGAAAAAAATAATATTTAAAATAATAAATTTTGATATCATCTGCATTAGGTAAAGGGTTAAAGCCCCTTTTACCAACATCTTATCTCAACCACTGTGTCTTAGAAAAATTATTTAAACAGTTCTTCTATTTTTGTCTTTCAGGGTTCCAGAACAGTCTCGTCTTCATCCCATGATACCACAACTTTATGTTCCAGAATGGAAAACAGACATGAAGAATAGAGAACTAATTATGAAGGTAAATAACAATGAGAAACAGATAATTAATTACTGTATGTCTGTATTTGACACCAGTTTCAAAAATTGTATAATATCACTTTGTAAACAACCTGAATACTTTAATTTTTTCTCTCAATATCACTGCAACCCATTGTGAGTGAGCGCAATGGCTCAGTGGTTATGGCATTGGACTTCAAACCGAATGGTCCACAGTTCGATCCCCACCAGGAGTAACTGCATTCTGTCCTTGGGCAAGGCACTTAATCCTGATTGCCCACATGGTGGCACTGTCTACTTCGGCATACTGCATGTCAAGAGTGTAATTGCCTTCAACCAATGCTTACCCTGCTAGGTGGAGTTAGTACGTTGAGGAGTCTGACAGCTGCTCACCTTTGTTCGTTGGTTCTCTCAGAGAACTCCATCTTCCTCCACCTGCAAAACTGACCGACGCAGGATGACCCTGGCTGATGAAAGTGTCATTAAACCCGAATTTAAAAAAAGAATGAAAAACTCATTGTGAGGGTTAAAAAACTCAAGTTTCCATAAAAGCCAGAAGCCATGTTCTGGAAATTGAACTACAAAATGTGAAGTTTAACCCTCGCTGCACAATGTTGGCAAAATACAAAAAATTCAGGTAGCAATTTTTCCCCATGGGGCAACTGGAAAATTAACCAATTTCATCTTGGTTGATAGGGCTCAATGAGCTCTGTCAGCCAAGATGGAATTAGTTAAATTCCCAGTTATATAATGGAAAAATTTTGTCGTTTGAAATTTTGATTTTTCCATGAAGGTTAAGATTTTTCTTGGTATCCTATCCAGAACTGCTGTTTTTTAACAAAGTCCTGATGGGGGCTTCCAGTTCTTGGATAGTTTCATAGTCCTTATGTATCCTAAAAAATCTGCTGTGTTTAAAAAAAAGTCAGACTTCATCTTTGGAATATGCTTACCAAGCTTATTCCAGTGGGGGTTGTCAAGTGTATATTTTGAAAGTTGGAGAGGATTTTTAGGAAAAATATTCTGACATAAATTAGTTGTGTTGGGTAAGTGGTTAATAAAGAGTGCAGATTTAGTTGCTCAGTTTGGGATCGATGAATTTACTTAACTCGAATAACTCACCTGCTTTGGTGCTGAAATAGTTTTGAACTATCGTTTGGAATTTAATTTCTTTTGTTAACGTAATATGCTTTTTGTTAGTTGTTTGATAATTTGTTTGAAATCTGTTAATTTTAAAATTCATGTTGGTAAATATTTATAAATTTTTTATATTTTATTTTTGGCCAAATTTAACTTAGTGCAATATGAGGACTATTCTTTAACCCTTTGAATAGAGATGGGCGGTATTTGAATTTTGAGTTCGGTATCGGTTTCGGTGTTTTTGTGTGGGCATACCGCGGTATCGGTTCGGTATTCGGTCTGTGACTTCAGATTCACTGATAGTACCAAAGGGGAATCCATGTCAGAAAAAATACAGAATAAGTTGTTCTTGTATCATTCTATCGGGGCGCGGTGGCTCAGTTGGTAGAGGTGCAGGCTGCAAGCCGAGAGGTCCTCGGTTCGAATCCCACCTGCGGCAACCGCGTTGTGTCCTTGGGCAAGACACTTCACCCCGATTGCCTACATGGGGGCACGATGACGCTGTGTACTGAGGCGTACTGCACGTCGATGGTGCGCACGTCTTCAACCAATCTAACCCTGCCTGTGCTGCGGTGCAGAGTTCAGAGTTACGATGTTGGAGAGCTCACAGCTGCTCGTCGTTGCTCGGTGGTTCTCTCCGGGTACTCCGGCTTCCTCCACCCGTAAAACTGTCACGGTCACGATTAGCCATTGTGCATAAGTATGTGACCTTAAACACCAATAAATAAATAAATATCATTCTATCACAGTGCTACACATACCATTGTTGATGGGCTCAACATTGTCAATCTTTTGTCAACACAGATCATATCTACAGTAATTTGGTGACTTGTCCTAAATACGCCTTAACTTTTCAAGCTCACTTAAGGCATCTGTAATCATGGAATGTGTGTCCTGAAGATGTCATCTTTAGGTGGGCCTGATGACAGAAGTAAAATTTTCTGGTCAGTGATTTCTAGCCAAGTCTTGGCTGCCTGTTAAGGCAGCCAAGACTTGGCTAGAAATCACTGCTAAGCAACTGGACATGTACAGGTCGTAGACTATTGATAATTTAGTACAATGGCCCTGGTCCTTAAGGCTTAACAAAATTGAAAAATAAAATCAGTCGCTTCTTTCATGAAAATGAACACTTCAACTGCTATCAGTCCTCATCAAGGCCTTATAAATAGCGAATGCAGAGGGAAAATTGAAAATACCGTTGGTTTCGGTATTCAAGGATTGGGTCGGTTCGGTTTTTCGGTGTCCCCATGATATCGGTATCGGTTCGGTTTTTCGGTATATTGCCCATCTCTACCTTTGAACCCTGGTAGTAACTACCATGCCAGTTCAGTGGCAGCAATGAGAAGAGTCCATATTCATTATTTGGGGTAGACCAGTCAATATTTTCAACGTGCAACCTTGGTGCTGCACGTTGGAAATATTGATTGGTCTACCCCATACATTTATTAAACAGCCATCCTATTTAATTCCTGGTCAGAAAAGTGGTCGCTTGGGATCAAAGGGTTACACATATTCTTCTCCATAACCACCAGTCAGAATCTTTGTATACTTGTGTTTGGTATCCAAATTCTTCACCATAACCACCAGGCAGAATCTTTGTATACTTGTGTTTGGTATCCAAATTCTTCACCATAACCACCAGTCAGAATCTTTGTATACTTGTGTTTGGTATCCAAATTCTTCACCATAACCACCAGTCAGAATCTTTGTATACTTGTGTTTGGTATCCAAATTCTTCACCATAACCACCAGTCAGAATCTTTCTATACATGTATTTGGTATCCAGGATCCTTAAGGCGTCAGATTAAATTTTTTTTCAAATCTGGTCCCTGTCCTGGGTTCAGGCACCCAGGTTTTAACTTGCAATATGAGGAATATTCTGTAAAAATCTTCACGATAACCACCAATCAGAAACTTCTGACATATATAATATCATTAGTAGGCAGATTCAGTCCCTGTGATCAAATACCTGACTTCATATTTGGTACAATATGGGGAAAATCTTTCAAAATCTTCTTCAGATCCACAAATCAAAATGCTTTGATATTTGGTATCCATCATCCTCAGTGGGGCAGCTTCAAGTTTTTTCAAATCAGGTCCCTGGGTGTATATTTGGCCCCCCTATGGACACCCAAATTTAATTTGGTGCAATATTCTATCAAAATCTTCTTTTCTCCAGAACCACCAATCAGACTCTTCTGACATTTGGTATACAACATTTTTGAGGAGAGGTATTCAATTTTGTTCAAATCAAAAAGTTTCTTGAGTTAAATGACTTCATATTTGGGTGCCCTATGCAATATGAGAAAAATTCTTTTAAAATCTTCTTCAGATATCTGATATCCAGCATCCTTAGGGAGATGGGATTCACATTTGCTCAAGTCTTGTCACTGGGTTATTTGGTTCCCCTTTGAGCACCCATATTTTAACTTGGTGCAATATTTAGAATAATCTTCAAAAATTTTCTATGAACCACCCATCAGAATCTTTTGGTATGTGACGTACAGTATCCCCATGGGAGCCAGATTCAAGTTTGTTCACACCAATATCCTGGATCCATATTTGGACTTCTTATGCAAGCCCAAATTTTAACTTTCCTGATGGTGCTATAGGAGGAATATGTTTTAAACATCTTCATATTCATCTGTCAGAATTGTTCTATATTTGGTAAACAGCAACCGTGGAGGGCAGATTCATAGTTTGTCAAATCAAGCCCCATGGTCAATGTTTGGGCTTCTTTTGAGAGGCCCAATTTTAATTCAGTGCAATATGAGAAAAGGTCTTTAAAAATCTTTTTCTGATCCACCAGTTAAAATCTTTTCATGTTTGGTCCACAGCATCCCACTGAGGATTTAAATAAAGTTTGCTCAAATCAAATGCTGATTTCATATTTGAGCTTCTTATGGAAGCTCAAATTTTAACTTGGTACAATATGTGTATAATTCTTTAAAAACCTTCTTCAGATCCACCAGTTACAATCTTTGATATTTACTATGCAGCATCTTTATGGGGGTCAGATTCAATTTTGAACAAATCAAATGCCTGGCTTCATATTTGGGCTCCATATGGGTGGTGATTCGTGGAGCCAAAATTTCAACTTCGTGCAATATGAAGAATATTCTATAAAAGTCCTTTTCTTAAATCCACTGAGTCGGAATTTTCTGTTTGTTGTACAGCATCCTTATGGTGTTCAGATTCAAATTTGTTTAAACCAAGTCCCTTGGTTTGTATTTGGGACTCACGACAGAGTCCAAATCTTAACTTAGTGCAATATGAGGAATATTCTTTAACCCTTTACCTACATGTAACATGAAAAGCAGACGACACTTGCAAATAAAATTCTTGAATAACTAATTTTTTGCATCAAAAACATAGCTTATGACTCTCATTGGAACGAGCTCAACAAGTTCGTTCCAATGAGAGGTCATAAGCTATGTTTTTGACACAAAAAATGAAAATTGAATGGTAATTTTTTGTGAATAGTGTTGACCGATTTTGGCTGTTACATTGGGTAAAGGGTTAACCCTTTACGAAACGAATTGGCCACAACCTCCCATGCAATATACAAATTAGACAATTGAAAAAATATTTTTCAAAGCATTTCAACAGAACCAAATTATGTGACCCCTAATTGGACCGAGCTTGTCAAGCTTGTTCCAGTGAGGGGTCACATGATATGATTTTCTTGAAACTTTTTAAAAAATTTGAAAAAATAATAAATTTTGATATCATTTGTATTGAGCCTAGGGTTAAAATTGTCTTCATCGCATCCTCCTGTCAGAATTGTTCAACATTTGGAATACAGCATACTAAGTGGAGACAGATTCAAATTTGTTTAAATAAAACCCCTGGGTCAACATTTGGGCTCTTATGCATATCCAAATACCACCATTGTGTAGTATGAGAAATATTCTTCATCTTCCTATTCATACCCGCCAGTCAGAATCTTTTGATATTTGGTATTTAACATCCTTTTGGGAGTCAAAATTCAAGCTTAATTAACCCTTTACCCAATGCAGATGATATCATAATTTATTATTTTAAATATTATTTTTTCAAATTTTTGAAATACTTCCAACAAAACTGTATCATGTGACCCCTCATTGGAACGAGCAGATTCGTTAGGTAAAGGGTAAAATCAGATGTTTGGGCTCTGTCATGTTAACTAGCCATAGAGGCTGAATGTGACTCTAAATCCTCCTATAAACAACTTTCTCAGGTGAGCATTTATGGTCTGATGGGGCCTCTTGTTTTGCAATTGTCATCCCATATTTGTGTTATTTAAAAATGGTTAATTATGAAGACAGAGCTTATGGACAGTTATCTATGAAAGGATTGAATACTGGTATTTAAAGATTATGTCCACAGTTATTTGATCTGGGTTGTCATATTCCATTGAGATGATGAGTAGAAATAATATTTCCTGGATAATAAATTAAAAATTCAGAAAATGGCAATATTCATCTCACAGTATAGTAGAGCCTACATAATTATCTTTTAATAAAATAAAGCTGTTAATGGAATATAACTTCCAAACACCAAACCATTTACCATACCTTTTGTACAAATTTGATCTGTTCATTGCATATAGGTTATGGGGTAAACTTCTGATAATTGAAAATTTTCTCTTTGATAACCACTGGATTAGCATGGTTTATTGACGTTTTTTGTCCTCAGTAAATCAAAAATAGGCATTTAATCTATTATATCTTTTTTGACAGAGCTCTGTCGATCAAGATATAATAGAAAAAAATTGTCTGTTGAGTACTTCTTTTAATTGAATATTTTTCACTGGAAGTATTGTTGTTCAATTAACAGGCTTCTATTGTAATGATTGCTTGGAGGGTTAAAATCAACTTGTATTATTAGTCACGGCAATGCTGAAGAATCTCTTCAATTTATTTTAAAATGCCTGGGCTCCTCAATTTTTCTGTGTTTTCATTCCATATCATGTTTTCATTCCATATCATGTTCCCAACAAATAATAACTATTTCAGGTCCAACAATCTTGTCTTTATTAGTTATTTTAACCCTTTTATTTCTGTAAAACATAGAGAAATAGAATCTCCATCATGAAAAAGGATAAAATGGGAGACGTTTGTATTGTTTTTTAAGGCTTTTAGCTTTCCTATTCTGGCCCTAATAATTTTTTCTCCCAAGTTTTGAAACTTTTCATGGCATCAGATGGTGCTTGATAATGCAAGAATAACACAGACAGAAGGAAACTGTGTACCATTGATTTTTAGCTTTGACCCTTAAGGGTGTGGGAAAGTGTCCTGAATTCACAACTGACTATAGCCTGTATATTTTTATACTGTACCAATGACCCAGACATAGCTGGTGCTAACTCTTAAAATATAGGGCCAAACACAAATTTTGCCCCCCAATCCCCAAAATTTGCATCTAAAACCAAAGAAAACATGTCCTGAATGGCCCTCTACACTTCACCTCTACTGCGCATGCGCAGTGTCAAGGACGTTCCGAAATTGGCGTCATTATTCATTCTTAGTTTGGCCCTTCATCAGTTAACATCTGACTGATCTTTGTGCTTGTAAATCTCAGTTTAAATGATGCCAGACACACAAATATTAGTGAAATGGTGATTCTAAGGAGGATATAGAAGGAGGAGAGGAAAAATGTGTGACAGAATATTTTCAGGGCTGTAACTTAAAATTTTTTAATGAAATTATGTTAAGTTACCTATTTTCGAGGCAGTAGCCATTTTGTTGTCATTCTTGTTATTTAGTTACACTGATTTTTCAGTGTTTTCCTCTCTCCTTTTCCTTTAAGTCCCCTCTTACTATTCTCCCATGCTTTTGGCATAGTTTCTGTAATTATTATTACTAAAATTTCTTGGGAGTTTTAGCTGAATAACAGAATGAATTCTGTTCTTTTCCCCAGGTTTACGTCTTCACCTATGGGTGGTTAGGCGTTGTGTTCTGCATCTACCATCTGATGTTCTGCAGTTTCTTCCCTGGAAATCTTTGTTTTGCATCAGATAGTGTATTTTTGGTAACTGATTTCGGGCCTGGGTGCCTGGAGTCTTATTTTAGTGTTTTTACACTCATTGTTTACATTTACAACAGCCCTCTGTGTGAGGGGGGGATTTCTTGAAAATAATATCTTGATGTTAATTTAATCATAACTAGATATATTATTATTGTTCGTAAGTGTTGCATAAATTGTTTAAAATATTTTTAAATTTTTTGTCCACACTTAGGCTTGGGATCCATTGGGGCTCAACGTTACTTTTCAGAAACTTGGGCTGTTCTGAAAAAATATTTTTTCAAAATATTTTGATTTCAATTATTTTTTCTATGTTAATGGATCATATTATTATTATGTATTTTGATTGTCAGGGGTTGGTGCGAGTACCAGGACTTTGTTTTCTTTTCACATTGAAAGGATTTTGATCAATTGTAATAAGAGGAAGTCTTCCTCTGACTTTTATAATCATTCTATATGTTGTCAGTGTACTCGCATTAACTCCGGTTCTGTATCGATGACAACATGGGAAGTGTATGTCACGGTATGTTAGTGGGGAATTGGACATTCCGGTCCTTTCCCCGCAGGGTCACTCTACTTTATCAATTTCTATTTCAGACGATCAAGATTAGGGTGATGTATCTGTGATGTCTTCCAACAGTGTGCCTCCGTCGTCACAATTAATGAAGGGCTAGCGGAAAAGTGCTCATGTAAATACGCCAATTGCCTAAGAGGACCCTAGTAGGTTCGACGGTCTTTGACGTCCGCTAGCTCTCCCGGTGTAGCGTCCATTCATCGAATGGTTCGGCAGCCGTGTTCATCCGTTGCGGTCTAGAAGGAGTTTTGGGGTGATGCGAGCACTATAAATCAACCAAATGCACACCCAGTGACTGCGGATTAGAGGGAGAACGGAGGAAGCCTTTTAGTCCGGTTCATAGCTCGTTCTGGTCCATCCAGACGGCGAGCGAGAGAGGCCCCTCTCTCGTACAACAACATCTGGCCCCAGATGTTGTGGTACAAAATGTTTCGCATTCGGAGCATACGTCCGCCGCTCGGGACGCTCCGACATATAGTCAGTCCGAAGAGACTGTCAATAAGGCTTCCTCATTCTCATGGTAGCGCACACGACCGCTCTTGGCTACGTGACCTCGGATATCCAGTCAGCTTCGCCAGGCAGAGAATCATCGGCGACCAGGTCACACCATCCGGTAGCCAGGGACACGAGGCCTGCAGACTCCGGACGTTCGCATAGGAAAGTGTGCGGGAGTCAACGTACACGGAGCTTCCGGCGACAATGCATCGTAAGACCGCTACTCCACAGGCCTTGGGGACGGATGTGCTATCCTAAATAGCACAGCTTATCGCAGCATCCCAGCAATAACTGAATCTGTCGCATAATGTTTTATCCGACGATGCTGGGTCGGGACGCTCCGCGGAAGTGGGTACGGACGTCCGAAAATTTCATCCGGTCCGACGGGATACCGAAAGGGATTCGGAGGATTTCGAGCCTTTCCTTTCGGAACAACATATGCTGTTGTGTATGTCATCTGACTTGATCTTCTACAGGTTCTTTCATCGGACCAGAATGCTGCGATGCCGGATAAGAAACTGATAGCGTCGGTGGACTTAGAAACTTTTGGTTCGGTTCAGGGACATCGTCCCTCAGTTCTGACATAGTCCAATAATGTCACACAAACTTTCGAATTATTGAACGACGCTATATATTTATTATTATATGCTTGCTATTACCAAGCATTTCTGGTTTCTTGTTCGCAAAGTTACGGAGATGTCTTTCAAAAGTGTGCCTCTGTCGTCATAGTTAATGAAGAGCTAGTGGCAATAAGTGCTCATGGAATATGTTTATCGCCTAAGAGGTTCCTTGTAGGATCGACGGAGTGACATTCGCTAGCTCACCCGGTGTAGCGTACATTCATCAAATGGTTTGGCTGTCGGGTTCGTCCGTTGCGGTCTAGGAAGGAGATTTGGGTGATGCGAGCACTATAATTACTTTAGTACTCACCCAGTGACGGCGGATTGAGGACAGATCGGAGGAAGCCTGTTAGTCCGGTTCCTGGCTTGTCCAGGTCCATCCGGGCTGTGAGCGAGAGAGGTCCCTCTCTCGTCCAACAACATAGGGGACCGCATGTTGTGGTTCAGATATTTTACATTCGGAGCATATGTCCGTCGCTCGGGACGCTCTGTTATATTGACAGTCCGAGAGACTGTCGATAATGCTTCCTCATCCTCACAGCAGTGCACACGACCGCACATTGGCTACGTGACCTCGAGTATCCGACCAGTTTCGTCATTCAGTGATTCCACGGCGAACAGGTGACGCCATCCGGTAGCCAAGGGACACGAGGCCTATACACTCCATTCACTCGCATATTAGTAGTATGCACGGGGTAACGATCATGGAGCTTCCAGCGGCAATGCATCGTAGGACCGCTTCTCCACAGGCCTCAGTGACGGACGTGCTATCCGAGTTAGCACAGTTTTTTCGCAGCATCCCAGCAATCGACAGTTTCTTGGTCGAATCAGGAATTATCCGACGGCGCTGGGTCGGTGCGATCCGCGGTTGCATCAGGTACGGACGACCGAACGCTTTATAGGGTCCGACAGGATGGTGAAAGGGATTCGAAAGATTTCGAGTTTTCCCTTTCGTAGCATCGGAAGCTGCCATACATATCTTCCGGCATTATCTTCCAGTGATTGTTATTTCGGACTACATTGCTGCGATGTTGGATAAGAGACTTATAGCGTCATTGGACACGGAATTTTGGATCGGTTCAGGGACATTGTCCCTGACTTACCGACACAGTCCAATAATGTCATTAGAACATGTGTATTATTTATCGACGCTATATATATATAAGCCTGCTACCAAGCATGATAGTTTAGTTTCTTGTCCGCAATGCTCATTTCTGCCTTTTATCATTTATACGAATAATTTATTTTGGCAGAACAGGGCATCCCGAGAGTTCATATGCGTCTAGACGGCGTGGTTAAAGACTGGATATATTCTTTTTTGCCGTCTATGTCTTTTCCAACCACAATGTTGGAAACGACAATGATGTCTAATAGACTTAACTTAGACGCTTTATCATACGTAATCCACCTTACTGAGGCGTTATCATTACGTCTTCTAGAGAAAGAATTCCGGGATATGATCCTCAATGTGATTTCTTTTGAGGGCAGTAGTTTGTTCACGTATAACTCCGCCCTTCAGTGGCTGCTTGGAGTTGGTTAGACATGACACAGCCCTAGCTACATCCACGCGCGTGGATAGTAAGGTGAAGAACTCTCTCAGAGTCGCTTCGTTCTCGGAGAAGCTTCTCTTCGACGGCAACTTTTCAGCAATCCATGAATTGCTCGATTTACACGTTCTCTTGTCTATCTAGTGTAGCAAGAGATTCAGACTGGGGCAAACATTCGGTGGTTGACTCAGAGAGTGCCACTGCAGTTGCCGGATCCGAGTTTTATAATTATGACGGTTGCCAGTCAAACAGGTTGGGATATAATATTGATCCCAACGGATTCGAAGTGCCAGGGTCTTTGGGTTCCGCAGTCTCTAAGCAAGTACTTATCTTCCACGGAATAATGTTTTTTTAGGCTTGCTTTATGTCATTGGATGAACATTATTCAGAAATGCATGTCCAAATCCTGTCCGTTAATTCGACAGTAGTGGCGTATCTCCGGAACCAGGGAGGCACTCATTCGTTTCCATTATTCAATTTAATGGAAAGAATCCTTCTGTTTGTTATAGTACACCAAGTTCTGCTTCGGTCCGTCAAATTCCGGGTCGTCTGATTGTATTACCGGACTCCCGTTCACTTATGGGTCGCTTGTTGCCGTCAGAATGGACTCTCAACAAACAAGTATTCAATCAGCTTTGCTATCAATGGGAGCGCCCAATGATAATTTATTTACGACACAACTTGCTAATCAATTGCAGACATATGTGTTTGCTTGTCCGGATCTCTGAGCTTATGTTGTTAACGCTCTATTGATCTAATAGGACGGAATGATAGGATATGCGTATCCTCCTGTGCTGTTGTTTCAGCAAGTATTGCTAAGATAAACAACCACAATACATTTCTGTTGATAGCATCTCTGTCTTCACAGAGACCGTGGGTAAATTTACTCTGATGTCTACTGTGGGACTTAACGCGAAATCTTCCTCCATGAGAGGATCTTTTTTCGCTGGGTAAAATCGTGTCATCTTTATCACAACCCGCAAGGTCTCAACCTTCACGTATTCCGTTGTGTGGTCCTTATTGCATTGTAAGCATTGTACTGGACAAGCTTTGGACGCGATTTCTTACTATAGGAGAACCTCTTCTTCACTATACTATGCGGCTAAAGTGGAGGCTCTTCCGTCGTTGGTGTAGGGATCACTATGTTGATATTGTTGATTCCTCCATACTAGTCATTGCAACTTTTTAGTATACTTGTTTGACAAGATCTACTGCAGCCTGTTATTATTAAGGTTATAGGTTTATGTTACCTCATACCTATGCACTCTATGATAGTTTACAATTGAGTCTTATGTCTCTTTATCTAAGTCAGTTAGTAACTTTTCGATAAATAGACTTAGAATCATTAGATTAAATTCCTATACGGAATTTAACTTCGGTTCTTATTTAGCTAAGTAATCATTTGAGCCTCTGGAAATAGTAGTTTTCAAATTCTGACCTTTTAGACAGTAATTCTGTTGGCTTCTCTTTTACTGAAGAGTCAGTGAGTTTCATGCACTATCAGTGGATGATTTTCACTTTCGTAGTTTCGGAATCACTACTTCCTTTACTATTTAGGTTGGATTTTCGCATAAGAGTCAGGCTCCTAATTAATATCCGGAACCTATTGTTATTAAGGTCCTTCCGTCTTCGTACGGGCATAGGCCTTTACTCTGTCCGGTTAGAGTTTATGTATTTATAAACAGATATCTGTTTATTACTACGGGCGTAAGCTTCTTCTGTCTTTGATGCCTAATAGAAGGACGTTACGCTCCATTCTATTGCTAATGGATTCAATTAACTATCGATACTGCTTATGGTATATCATTCACTCAGCAGTTGTGTTTGAGATTTCGGCTCTTGAAGTAAGAGTTCTTCTACATCTTGGGCTTACATTAATAGTGTCGCTATTATAGATTTTTGAAGGCTGCTCATTGCGCTCAGCCATCCACATTCATGAATTTTTATCTCAGAAATATCGAGTCCATTTCTGGAGGCCTCTATTGTTAGGTCTATTTTCTACTGCTCAGAATGTCATTCACTTAACAGTTGCTACTATAGCTAGGTAGGCTGTCTGTTTCGGCAGTGACTCTGTTCTGCTGCCCTCTTCGCTCTGGGCTATTTGACCCAGGGCAAGAAAAAGGGGGGAGGGTGTTCCCTTGGGTCACCTGTTTTACTATGAAAACAAGGGGATACCTCCTCCGGAGTTAGTAATTCTGAGCTGTTATTGGGATGGTTGTTTAGTGAGAAGTTTATGTTTTAAAAATTCATTCAGGTCTTAGTTTTTAAAGTATAGCTTTTGAATATAGCACGTGTCAACGGACATTATTATACATTCCTCAGACACTTTTAAGGAGTATTAAGAGTCTCTATTCTCTAGACTTACTTTATTTATTGGCTTACTTTAAAAATTATTAGTATAAGGATTATACTAGATATTAATAGAGTACATGGATGTATGATGCTCAATTTTGGAAGGTGTTGTATCTTTCTAATTTATCATAAATAAGAAAGATACATGTAAGGCCTAATACTTCTTTTTCCCTAGAGGGGATGACTCTATTTTATATAATTGAGCGTATTCCATCTTGCTCTATGTCCTTGGCCCTCCAGCCTTTTTACTATTCAGCTATGTCTGGGTCATTGGTACAGTATAAAAATGTTAAAAAATTTATAGTAATTTCTATATTTTTTATACTTACCAATGATCCAGACGGGGATGGCCCTCCCAGGAGTTGGGAACTCTTACCTCCCCGCTGAGTACATAGCGCTTACAGGCACTGGTTATAAGAATGAATAATGGCGCCAATTTCGGAACGTCCTTGACACTGCGCATGCGCAGTAGAGGTGAAGTGTGGAGGGCCATTCAGGACATGTTTTCTTTGGTTTTAGATGCAAATTTTGGGGATTGGGGGGCAAAATTTGTGTTTGGCCCTATATTTTAAGAGTTAGCACCAGCTATGTCTGGGTCATTGGTAAGTATAAAAAATATATAAATTACTATAAATTTTCTAACTTTCCAGTGGCTTAACAGTGATTTTGCAGACAGCCAAGACTTGACTTGAAACCAGTGCCTATGTAATTTGCTTATTGTCAGCAGGACCTACCCATGATGGCATGTTGAGGGCACCTGTCTTCTGAGGTTGTAAAAGTTGGAAATATGCCTTTAAAGGTTAAAATGGCTATATAAAAGTGGCAAAAAAGGGTGAAGTCCAAATTTTTTTCAACTGTATGCATTGAAAATATGAAAGAGAGTAATGAAAAACGAAAAGTTGTTGAGGAGAAAAGATGTTGAGGAGACCAAGTATTTATTACTAAAATTGCAAAGTCCTCTATAAGAGCGCAGTGACTCAGTAGGTACAGGTGCAGGTAGCAAGCCGAGAGGTCCTCGGGTCGAATCCCTCCTGTGGCAACCATATTGTGTCCTTGGGTAGGACACTTCACTCCCACTGCCCACATATGCGCACGGTGACACTGTGTACTAAGGCGTACTGTGCGTCGATGGTGCATTCGTCTTCAACCAATGCTGACACTGTTTGTGTGGAGTTGGTATGTTAGGGAAACTGACAGTTGCTGACCGTTGCTCAGTGATTCTCTCTGGGTACTCTGGCTTCCTCCACCCGTAAAACTGTCCGACACAAGATTGGTTGAAGACATGCACACCATCGATGTGCAGTATGCCTTAGTACATAGCGTCATTGTGCCTCCATGTGGACAATCGGGGTTAAGTGCCTTGCCCAAGGACACAGCGTGGGAGTCCGAATCGATCGCTCAGATGGTCACCCTTCCTAGTACTAAGCGGACTCGACGTTGCTTAACTTCGCTGATATGAAGAGAACCGGTTACCGCAATGCCATCCCCCCCCAACCCCCCCACCCCCCCAAAAAAAAAGTTGCTGTGTACACATTTTTGAAACAAATACCTCAAATGGAAAATTTCTCCAGAGACTTTGGTACAAAGGCAGTTGAGTTTTTAATTCACATTAATAAAATTGTGATCTTGAAAATCTGCTTACGTCAACTGTAGAGGTTGAGATTCTCACTTTCTGTTGAGCGAGAATGGATAGGCACACTACAATGTACAGCTGTATTGAGGAGCTATTTGTGATTGTCATTTAACAAAATAGACATGTTGACAGAGAGTGTTCGGACACTTCAAGAACTTTCCCTGGCCGAAAGTTCTTGAGGTGTTGGAACACTCTCTGTCAACATGTCTATTTTGTTAAATGACATCAATTGTGGTGTTGATGCTGTCACAGTGCACCTTTCTGTTGTGTGGGTACATAAAATGGCTGTCCTCTGCGCAGAGAGAGACACACACTCAGTGCTGGCTAAAGATCCCTTCATAGTATTTGGGAGGAGCGAGGCCACGAATTTGTCGCTACAAATGTCATCCCACACACCTGCACTGTTGGGCAAGAAGAGACATTAATCTAAGTTTCATAACTTGTTTACCAATTCCTGTAAAGCAAATAAGATTAAACAATTAAATAAAATAGACGTGCATTGTCTAAAAGAGTATGTTTCTTTTCAGAATGCTGAACTTGGTGGAGTGCCACACTTTGAACATGATGAAAATCTGTATCTGGACAAAAGAGAACAGATGCATTACAATGTTGAAGACAGGAACAGAGTCGATTCAAAGTATCCTCCCCAAAGTAGAGGCGAATTGTTGCAACCCTTGTTCCATCATGAAACATCACGTTACCAGAGCGAACTAATGTACCGTAGAAATGAACAAGTGGAATGATACTAAGGCGAATTCACACATATTTCAGTATTAGGTTGTGTAGGACTGATCACATTTGCAACCAGCTACGTTGAAGCATAATATCAATGTAAATAATTATTCTAGTAAAGATTATGTCCATGACTTTTAGTGAGACATTATTCTCAAAATTATTCTGGCACATAAAAGTTTAACGTCTTGCATGCTGATGGCAGATATTCCTGCCCTTCACAGGATTTCTCTTGCCACTGAAATAAGTATAATTTTGGCACATCTAATAAAAATTTTCCCCTGTAAACTGTATGAATTTTTCCACCAATGATTTTTGGAGTTCAATTTAGATGGATTTCTTATCAAAGCTAGTCGTGGCTGCTGTGAAGCAGCCACGACTAGATTTTATTAAAAATATCTTGAAAATCCTTGGCCGGTTAAGAATTAATGTGTCAAAATAATATTGATAAACTGCTTCATTTTTATAATACAAACATCATTTATTGGGAACAATTTACAATATTATCTCTACAGAACTACATTCCACTTTGTAGCTGAATGTAGTTCAATTTTTCAGTCACAATATTATATTGTCTCTACAGAAGACGCGGTATGCAGGCCTGGCAATCTAGAAAATCAAGGAGTGCAAAACAGTTGCCCTCCTCAGATTGCTTGGGAGTGCAATTGCACCTGAAATTTTTAATGCAAAAACTATTTTGGTTATATTCACTTCAAAGTATTAATATTGTGACTGAAAAATTGAACTACATTCAGCAACATAGTGGAAAAATTGGCACACACATCTTCTCATTATTCAAAATGTTGCATTCAATTCTTATGTGACTGTCTTAGGCACAGAGAACACCTTGGAACTCGGGGGATGAAATGATAATAGATTTTAAAGGCAGTCCCAAACAGGGCTGGCATTCCAGAAAATCAAGGGGTGCAAAAAATTGCCCTCCTCAATTTTTTTCTAGGCGTGCATTAGGTGTTCAGCACTCCTGCACTCCCAAAGAATGCCAGGCCTGAGTATGTCACATTAATTTGTAATTGGGGCCCTGCAAATCTCAATTTTCTTGTCAAATCATATCCTGAATTGAATTGGGTAGAGGATTTTAAATCGAATTGAATCTGAAATCTAATCTGTTGACTCTTTAGATTGTAAATATTTCACTTTCTTACAACTGTAGATATTGCCATTCTCCACTCAGGTACTGTTTGGGCAAGTCAGTCAAAGTTGTTTCTGGAAGCAGAACTTCCTTGAACTCTTCAATCATTGGGTCTCCTGTGTAGGAGACCTGATGATAGAAAAAGCGATTGACAGGAGATGCTTGGTAGTATTTTGAGAACATCTGAACAATTTGAAAACTCTTGACTAAGTGAGACATGAATCGAATCAAATCAAATCATTGAGACAGTTTCAAATCGAATCAAATATTGAGGCAGGGCCCCATTTGTAATGAAAGGATGTCATTCCCCCTCTAATGAAAAATTTACTGATGGCCTACTAAACCTCAATGGAGGATTTTCCAGATGATGGATTGCCAAATCTGAGTAAAAAGACCAAGAAACACTTGCCAAATTTCAGGTGATTGGCAGATGTATTGAGGTTTAGAGTGGGGTGCAGTCACCCTGTGAATAGCATGCCAGATTTTCAATCAGGAAGTTGTGAGTTTGAAGCTGGCCAGAGTCACTTTGAATGAGTAAAGTAACATGATGCTTTACCCTTTACCTGACAATAAAGGTAGACGACACAAGCAAACAAAATTATTGATTAACCAATGTTTTAATTTTTTGGCATGATATAATAGCTTATGGGCCCTCACTGGAATGAGCTCAATGGGGTGTCATAAGGTATGAAAGGTATGACTATCATAATCTATGTTTTGGAGGCAAAAATTTAAAAGATAATGATTTTTGTGAATAGCGCTTTCTGTCAAAGGCTGTTTTATTAGATCAAGGGTTCATCCTGACTTTCTCAGGTGGCTTTAGAATTCCATGAAATGGCTATTCACATTCATATAAGTTGTTGAACAATTTTTTCTGAGAATCACTCAGTTGTGTCTACTAATCTTGTGCATCAGTTGATTCATAATTCCATTTAATTAGGAGTGCATTGACTCAGTTCATAGAGCATTGGACTTTAATCTGAAAGGTCAGTGGTTCGATCCTGACCAGTGGTAAATGCATTGTTTCCTTGAGCAGAACACTTAATCCTGATTGCCCACAGGTGGACATGGTAGTGCTATATATAAAGGTGTACTGCATGTCGATGATGCACTTTCCTTCAACTGCTGCTAACTTTGCCCTTGCAGTTAGTAAGTTGGAGAGTCTGACGGTTGCTTTCTATAGCTTGGTGGTTCTTTCCATGTACAGTGCCTCCCCCACCCATAAAACTACCCAACACGCTGTGACAAAGGCTGTTGAAAGTGTTATTGAACCCCAGTAAACAAACAATTCCATTTAATTGATGGATTTGAGTCATACATTCATCTAATTCTGACAGTATACTTGTATCACTAGAATGTTAGATATTAGACAGATAACTTAAAACTATTGTCTCCTGGAGGCCATGGTAGAATGGGGCAATCCATGGTCCTCTAAAGTGGGCAGCCCGGATCTCATTCTAATAAGGGGTCATAAGGTAGGTTTTTGATGCAAAAGCTGAAAATCTTTAGTTATCAACTGGAAGAGTGCTGAATTATTTTTCCAACGTGATTTGTAACACAAGTGGGGCCGCGGTGGCATTGCAGTAACCGGTTCTCGTCAGAAGTAAAGCAACGTCGAGCCTGGTTAGTCCTCGGATGGGTGACCATCTGAGATTGATTCAGACTACCGCGCTGTGTCCTTAGGCAAGGCAGTTAACCCCCATTGCCCACATGGGGGCACAATGATGCTGTGTACTATGGCGTACTGCACGATGGTGCACATGTCTTCAACCAATCTAACCCTGCCTGTGCTGCAGTGCGGAGTTAAGATGTTGGGGAGCTGGCAGCTGCTCATCGTTGCGCGGTGGTTCTCTCCGGGTACTCCGGCTTCCTCCACCTGTAAAACTGTCACGGTCATGATTAGCCATTGTGCATAAGTATGTGACCTTAAACACCAATAAATAATAATGTAACACAAGTATTTTTTTTCAAAGATACCAGGCAACCCACATGCTGAACCTTAGTTCAGCAAGATATTGTTCCTAAATAATTGTTTTATTACCATTTATTGGAGAGTGCCTGTTGGCACTCTCCAATAAATTGTAACAAAACAGATTTATATAAATAGAAAAAATTCTACTGTTATCAAACATCAAGCTAATGCATAGTGTAAAGCCACTAGAGTGGTTTTCGGCACTATTCAATAGAGCCATGACAGTGGCTTCTAGCACTCAACCAGTTAAAGAAATTTCTTTGCAGGTGTCTGCTTTTCATGTTGAGTAAAGTGGTGAATTAACGTTGTATTATTATCTATTATTTTTGCTCTTACGACTATATCTGTGAGGAACCTAGGAAGATAATCTTGATTTGACTGCTCAGATTTGTGAGTATTCTTGTTCATGTCACCAAGGTTACTGAGACATAAAATAACATATCTATGCTTCAGAGTAGCAATCGCAGTATTATAATAATGATCACAGTTCAATTGTTAATATACATTTTAATGTTTTATACAGTGTTTTTAAATTTTTTATTTTTTTGATATTTAAAATGTTTATCAATTGAATTATCAACTGGACAGTGTATATATAGTTACTGAAAGTTGGAAATTGGCACAAAGAGTTGTATATTTATTCTGTCTGTTTATTTTGTACATTGAATTATCTGCATGTGACATGATTTTTATTTATTGTGAAATATCTAGTCTGTTTGACCCCTTCTCTCCAACATCTCTAGGGAAGTCAGATTCAACTGTGTTCAAATCAAGAGCCTGGGTTAATATTTGGGCTCTCTATGGGAGCCGGAATTGGCCATTTTGCTGAAGAATTAAAAATTTTGTATTCAGTACCTTCTAGAGGTGTGTAACTAAGATTAATCCACATACGTTGTATCAAGTGGCTTCATAGGGGAGCTCTACATTTTACTTTATGATCAACTGAAGAAAAGGCATGATGCCCAGATTATTTTTGTCACTCCCGAGGCACTCAAGGATTGACAGTGCAGCCTATGGAGATTGCTTGCTTAATGTAGACTCATTCTTGGACTCTGTTTAAATTGTGTTCTGTTCAAGATGAGAGCTTCAGGCCCCGTGGGGCCTCTTGTTATTATTGTTGTTTCAAATTTTAAAAAAAAATTCAACAAAACCGTATCATGTGAATCCTCATTGGAACAAGCTCAATGAACTTCTTCCACTCAGGGATCATGTGATATGCTTGTGCGGAAATGTTTTGAAAACTACAGTTTCGCAGTTTGAATGCAGTGACCATCCATCCATGTTGTGGTCACAATTAGGCATTATGCAGAAATGTGACCCTAAACACCAATAAATGAATAAATAAATATGCATGATGTCCTGTTGTGTCATATCACATCTTGTACTCTTAATAAACAAATACCCACTGACTTTTTGTTAACAGTGGTGTGATATGATCATGGTCACTGTATTGAAGAATATTCAGTTAATTGGAAATGGAGTATTTTCATAAATTTGGGAAATAGTCCAAGTATTTATTCTATTACAGGTTATAGAGCTCTGTGAGACAAGCTATAATGTATTAATCTTTTATCCAACGCAAATTATGCAGATGAATGCTGCAAATTTGTTAGGTGAAGGATTAAGTATACATATTGAAAGTGTTCCAGCCAAGAAGATCTGTAAAAATGGATAACTGGGCAGATTGTCCAAAAAATTAATTGAAAGGTTTATATAGTAAAGCCCAGTGAATTGGATATCTCTTAACCCTCTTCACTCTGATGTCAAAATTCCAAAGTTTTCAGCAGCAACAATTTCCCATAATGCAGTTTGGTATTTAACCAAAATATACCTTGTTTGACAGTGCTCATTGAACTCTGCCAAACAAAATATAATTGGTTAAATCCTTAGTTAAATCAGAAAAAACAGAGTGAATGGAAAAAATTCTGTTGCACTACCAGAGTGCTAGAGGTTAAGTGAATTACCCTGTCAGTTGAATGTAACTTACAAACACAAAACTATTTACCATACCTTAAGTACATATTTGATCTGTGTAATTGCATATTGGTTATGGAGTAAACACCTGTTAACTGAATAAAAAATCTGATATATATCGAAAAATTACCATGAAAATTACCTGTGAACCCTTTGAACACTCATTTCCTGGAATGGTATCACCTTTGTGTACTCTTACAGTGAGATGGGTCAGTCCAATATCAATACACAGGAAGGATAAAATAACAACTGCAGTCTGCAGCCGTCTGGCGAAAAATGGGACAAAATTATGCCTTGGACCGAAAAATTGGTCTTGTGTGTTCAAAGGGATAATTGAAAACTCCTGCTTATTGAATAATTATTGGTAAAGTGACTGTTCAATTAACAGGGATCCTCTGTGATAGTTTTTATTTATAGTAAAGTCAAGTGCAAGGAATTTTGCTTTCCATGTTGGAAGAGTACCCTGTGTGGGTTATTTAACCCTTTACCTAACATGAAAAGCAGACGACACTTGCAAAAATAATTCTTGAATAACTATTTTTTTTCATTTTTTGTCTCAAAAACACAGGTTATGACCCCTCGTTGGGACGAGCTCGTTCCAACGAGGGGTCATAACCTATGTTTTTGAGACAAAAAATGAAAAAAATAATGAAAATTAATTGGCGATTATTGAGAATAGCGCTGTCCGGTTTTGGCCGTTACGTCAGGTAAAGGGTTAACATACAATACTTGTATGATTCTAAGAGAGATACTTAATTATTCATGCATACTTTTGCAATATCGTTTGGCCCATATATGTAACTGGGTATGACAAATCATTTATATAACACATGGTTATACATAACTTTTTGTACAGTACAGACGTCGTGGAGTGGTTGTAACCCATGCGTGGTCAGTGATGTTTACATATGCATTTACCAAATAATAAAAATCATCATCAGCAAAATTTTAATTAATGAAAATGTTCGATGATTATACCTATAATTAATGTTTGGAATCAAATAATATTGTGTCCATGGAAATATTGTCCCCCTATGGAAAGTGACTATTCCATGGTGGCCGTACTGTACCATGCCATCTTTTATATTGATGAGAGCCTTTTGCATAAGGACTGATGTTCCACAATACATACCATGTTACCTGGAAATTATACATCATTAACTTGACAGATAATTGCTGAAGTGCCGCATTATTTATAAATCTCAATATTTGGCTACCGGTAAAGTGGTTAACCTGATTTCCAAAATGCATTGGTTTTGTAATAAATTGTGAGAAAATAATTTGTACAAACAGAATTTTTTGTTTATGAAGTAAATACCAAGCTGATGAATTTTGTAGTGAAGCTCAGATGCAATAGTGTTCAAAGAAGGCTTCTTGATGAAAACAAAATGTAGGCTTTTGGAACTTTTCAATAGTGGTCAGATTTACTATAGAAGGAGATATCCATAACAACGATATCTAGATTGATACCACAAACTCTCACTCCCATGCAGCGAAGCCAGAGGCTTGGGATAACAACCGAATGTTTTAAAAAGTAGAGTCTGTGTGTAACGTATATGGGCAGTGCTATTTGCAGCATAGCTGCAGTCTTTAAGGAGTCTCGACCTGCCTTAAGTATCTGTCTAAAGTAATAACCAAATATGGAAGCAATGCTTGAGCAAGTTTTAAAATATATAACAATTGGAACATAGAAGAGTCTGTATTTATTATCTGGAGTTGACCAATCAGTATTTTCAACGTGCAGCCTCGTACTGCACGTTGAAAATACTGATTGGTCTGCCCCCACAATATTTACTGAACAGCCATCCTATACAGAAAAACAAAACAAAACACCAGCATCCTCGGGGAGAGGTAGTACCTTTGTGGGAGAACCCAACCTCTCGCACTTGTCCTCACCCGAGGGGGCAGTCAAAGAAATCAACCCAACACAGCTGAAACTCCTGCCAGGGACAACTACCGAGTACCCGAACCACTTCCTCCTTCACCACGCCTTGACATGAACCTACCAAATCACAAACAGTCACAGAGGGTCGAAAGGGGCTTGCCCCAAAGCGTCCCTGCGCTCCTTCGACGCGCCAAACCATTCCGACCGTTCCCAGTTCATCATTCGAGAGATTAACTCCGAAGTGAACACAACAAGCTATCAAAGCAATTAACACCTCAACTCAACCTATCAGTACCTATAAGAACCATGGACTCAGCCAGAGACTTAGCCAAAGACAACCAAGCAAAGAAATTCAAGAAGGAGAACAGAAGGTAGTCAATCAGTAAAGACAATAAGGTTCGTCTGGGTACTCAAGGTAGTCAGGGTAGCCAAATCCCACTTCACTGTAGGGGGGGGGGGGGTACTTCACTCAACAGGCCCCATGGGGCGGGGGCTCAGGCTAAGTTCCCAAAGGGGAATCTAAGTTATCTTGAAAGGGAAAAGTCTAGTTAAGAAGCTAGCTGAGGCGAGGCACGCCGCAGAGATGAGAAAATAGGAAGAAACCATTAGGGATTTAAGGAAAGAGCTAGATGATGAACGCGTAAAGGTAGAAAAAGAGAGGGCTGATGCAGCCGCAGAAAGGAAAAAAAATGATGCCAGACACGAGGCCAGCATGGCATCGCACAGGGCCACTACGACCGCACTAATCGCACTAGCGACAGATGAAGGTAAAGCGAGGGCTACTGCAGCCGCAGAGGGGGAAATAACTCAACTCCTAGCTCATGCACAACCCCAGGATCTGCAGAGGCCTCTCTGCCAACTCCAGGCTCTCCTCCCACGGAGATCACGGTGGTGGCAGAGATCCATGCAGTTCTTGGTCCCACTCAAGGACCTGTAGAGAATTCTAAAATAGTAGCACCAAAACCAAAAACATGGAGAAAAGCGTCAGCCCAACTGGAGGTCTCATCAATAGCCAGATTTCAGACCCCCTAGACACGACGGACACGGGCCCCACCTTGTCCCAAATGCTGAGGAGCCAGCATACTCCTAAGAGAAAGTTGAACAATGAGCCAGAGCTGGAAGAAGTGATGACCAATGAGGGGTTCTCCCAAGTAGTCAACAGACAATACAAAAAGGTCAGGACACCTCGTCACACCAGCTCCAACTCTGGTTCTAGTTCCAGTCTCAAAATACCAAACTCCACAAGTAGCACTGACCAGCTTACCATTGGGCAAGCCAAAGCACTAAAACTGTAAAGAGCTATGCCGCGGGGTCCAACAACCACCAGCCAACTCAAACGGCACCAGAAATAAGGGGCCACAAGTTCCACGCAAAGGGGGCAAGACCCTCCAGTAAGACAAGGAATTTTACGTGGTCGTGACCAGGGTTCACCCGGACACGCCCAAGGAAGCCATTAGCGCTAGTCTCCCAGGTCATAGCTCAATGGCAGGACGACACTCTGCTGAAGAGTATCGCTCCACCCCCACCTGTACAATGTCACAAATGCCAGAAGTTTGGCCACATCGCTAACATTTGCAGGGGGCAGCTTAAATGCACGAAGTGCGGGGAAAACCATATCTCTATGGGGCGCCATCCCTCTATTTATTCCTTATTTAATGATACCATTAAAGGAATTTCATTTAATGATATCACAAATTATTTAGTGATATCACAAAATAATTTAGTGATATCACTAATTCGATTTTGTGATATCACAAAATGATTTTATGATATCAATAATTCGATTTAATGATATCACTTAATGCTGTCGATTTAGTGATATCACTTATTCGACTATGTGATATCACTAAATCATTTTGTGATATCACTAAATCGAATTAGTGATATCACTAAATCATTTTGTGATATCACTAAATATAAAAACGGCATATCAGCCCATTTCATTACCTGATTTTGTGATATCACTAAATCGAATAAGTGATATCACTAAATCGAATAAGTGATATCACTAAATCGACAGCATTTAGTGATATCATTAAATCGAATTATTGATACCATAAAATCATTTTGTGATATCACCAAATTGAGTGAATTAGTTATATCACAAATTCGATTTAATGATATCGTTAAATCATTTTATGATATCGCCAAATGGATTTTGTGATATCACTAAATAGAACGGAATTAGTGATATCATAAATTCGATTTAATGATATCATTAATTCATTTAATGATATCACTAATTGATCTAATGATATTATTAAATAGGGAATAAATAGAGGGATGGCGCCCCATACAACTCCGGCGCATGTAAGCCAGCGACACTGAAATGCCCTAACTGCTAAGGGGAGCATACAGGCAACTATAGAGGGTGCCCCCACTACAAAAAAAAGTTAAAACAAGCACGGAATTTAAGACGGTCGACCTCACCAAAACGGTAAACGCCACCTCTCCATACCCCGTCTGCTCCCTCATCGCAGGAAGCCTGGCGAACATCTGTCAAGACGTCAGCAGGTCGCCATCCAGGCTATTCAAAACCCAGATTTCTCACACCTTGATAAAAGCCTAAAGCTAAAAGAATGGTTTTAGCGCGCCGATGGCGTGCTGGGACGTTTTGGGGCAAGCCCCTTTCGACCCTCGTTTGCAGTATGGTATAATTCCATTACTTTGAGACAGCGTCATGTGTGAGCGGTGTAAAGGCGGAAGAACATGGAAGTTGATGTTTCTTGTTGTTATTCTTCAGGCATGTATGGTCTGCCGCTTGTGGTTTTGTAGACAAGGTAGGCCTTCATCGGCAAGTATAGTCTGCTTTGGGCTCTTTGCTGGCGTGTGCGATTGGGGCGACTTGACAAGCGAAAGAAACCAACGGACCTTAACAAGGTGCCACCCAACCTGAACATTCCTGGTTCAGGTAACAGGCCTGCTATTTTCATTGGGTCGGACATGCTGTGCGCTAAAGAAGCGCGTTACAAAAATTGGCCAAGAAATCGGGACGCAGGGCCAACGCTCGCCTCCCTGGGGGTGGATGCCCACCTCCGGGATGGAGTGAAGGATGTGCTGAAGCCATAACGGTTATTGAATTGCCATAGCGGTTACTGATATCCATAGCGGTTATTGGGGAAAAAGGTAGAGTCTGAAAGTAAAAAAAACTTTGAGTTAAAGTGGCAAAAGATAGAGTGGAGTAAAGAAGTATGTGCATTTGTAAAGTCTTTTCTGGATGTTTTTTCTGTTGAGTGTGTTTTTCTGGTAAGTATAGTCTGCCGCTTAAATGAGTGTTGGAGCTGTCACTGGCAAGTATAGTCTGCTTCAAGCTCTTCTGTTGTTGTTTTTTTGGTTGTGATGTTGCTTACTGGAGGTAGGGGAGTCTTTCTTTCTGTGGTGTCTGGTCTGGTACCTTTGTGGTGCTATGTCCTATGATAAAAGCCGCCATCAATCAGAACAATTAATCCGACCAGTCTATCACTGTATAAATACCCTTACTAATTAAAGCCCGACGGGGCTGCTGGGAAAAAGGCAATCAACAGGAGCCTCTCCCTAAAGGATCCGAAGGACCCTCTAAATGCCAAAAGCTTCAATCCTGACAAGCCACTCTCGGAAATGTTCAGTAACAGCCTGGAAGACTTAAATGAGATTAGCCTACCTGATAGGAGACCCTCCTCCAACAAGGATACTGAAAATAGAGTCCACACCCACAGTAAAACTCCCCAAAAAAGGAAACTAAACAGGGACAATGCAGACTCAGATACAGAGCTGCAGGAGATCACGAACGAGGAGAGCTTCAACACCATGATTGAACGGAAAATCAAGAGGTGTAGGAGCTTAATTCCTCGCCCGTGCTCTTTTGGTTCTGGCTCTGCCCCAGTTCCAGACCATTCCAATATTGGTACTGAAACAAACAAAGCTACTGATACCAATAAAGTCTTCAGCCTCTCTGACACATCACCTGAAGTACCTACGGCACTAGGCCAGCCAACTCAGTTAACGCCCCGAAATGCGCCACTGCCTACCCCACTCATGGAAATGACCTTCTCCGCGGCGGTCAAAAAGAATGCTGGCGGCCTAGGACAGATAAGAGACGCTAGGAAGAAATTTGGTAACCCCGCCCCTAACAAAACCAACAGCACCAGGGAGGGCAGGGGGCACAACCCCCCCAACCTCACTGCAGTACTAACTAGGGTTCATCCCGACACACCCAGTGGAGCCATAAACCTTAGCCTAAATAATTGCAGGTGGGAGAGATTCCACTCCAAAGCCACGGGCAAGGTCACGTGGAAAATTAAAGTTACCTGCCCCGACAAGGAAACCAAGACAAAAATAATAAGAGATGGGATCCACATCAATGGCAGGTGGCACGCTGGGGAGGAATACAATACCTCCCCAGCGCCCATACAGTGCCACAAATGCCAAAAGTTCGGGCATATGGCCAACAAATGCAGAGGGAATTTAACCTGCATGAATTGCGGAGAATCACACCTCACCAAATCATGCAGGCTAAAGTCCCCCTCTTGCCCCAACTGTAAAGGAAGCCATCCTAGCAGCTATCGGGGGTGTCCTCATTTTAAAAAAGTAAAAACCGCCATCCAGCTGAAAAACCTAAATCTCATCAAGCCTGACAACGCGTCATCTCCTCATACTGTCAGCTCCCTTATCGCCGGATCCCTTTACTCAGTACTAAGTAAACACGTCAAAACCAATCTGTCTGACATCTGCCAAGATGTCAGCCGATCGGCGTCCAGACTTTTCAAGACGCATATTTCGGAATCACTAATAAAAGCCGCTATCAGCTCAGACTAAAGCACCTGTCTAACCAACATCTAAAGCACTGCTACTAATCCCCGACCCTCATCATGAATAAGCTACAAATAGCCGTGTGGAACGCTAGAAGCGTTAATAACAAAAAACTCCAAATGGGACGATACTTCGCAGATACAGACATTATCTGCATCTGCGAAAGTTGGCTTCAACCCAGCAAAAACTTCTCAGCGGGTTCAGCACTATTAGAAGAGACCGACTAATCACCACAGGTGGCGGCGTCGCTCTTCTAATAAAGCAGAACATCAAAACCAAAACCATAAAAACTAATCACCTCGATGCAGAGGTGATTGCTACTGAAATCACTGTTGATAATAAAAACATCGCGATTGTTTGTTATTATAACGACCCAAGCAAAATTGTTTCTGACAGCGTCTTTGAATTTTTTACGAGGAAATACAAACACTGCATTTTCCTCGGCGACTTCAATGCCAAACACCTGTACTTTGGCTGTAACAAAACCACCCCTAACGGTGAAGCCCTCCTTGAAATCACAAAAAAGCATAACCTTCATGTGGTTATGAATGACAGCTCTGCAACTTATATCAGTAATAACCCATTATTCGCATCTGAAATCCTCGATCTAATTATCGCCAGTGACTCCCTGATAAATCACATCGATGACCACTGGGTCGGCGATGACGACTTAGGCAGCGATCACCTCCCGGTCCATGCCTCACTGCAGCTAGGAAATGGCCCACTCAGGTACCCCCAACTCTCCGCAGAAATGTTAGAAAAATTAATTGGAACCTCTATCGTGACATCATCGATGTCAAACTCACAAACACCCCCCCCCCCCCCCCCCCCCCCCCCCCATCCAATGCAGCGGAACTCGAAACCCAATGCGTGGGCATAGAAAAAATCATTAACTCAACCCTAAACGAAATATGCCCAAAAGAAGAAGTACGCCCCTGGAGAAATACTATCTCGGGCGACACACTCTCACTAATCAAAACTAAACGGAAAGCTCTTCGCGCTCTTAAAACCGAAACTGACCCCGGTAAGAAAGCTGACCTCAAAAAAACATACAACCGCCTTCATGGCGAGGTCAAAAAAGCCCTCCAAGCTGAAAAACAAGCCAACTGGGAAAAGGCAACAGCCGATCTAAACGGAGTCCTGGATGCGAAAAAATTCTGGGACTCTTTCAAAACCCTAACTGGGCAAAAAAACAAAAGCCGCAAAGCCGCAGGAAAACCTCTTAAGAAGGAAGACGGTTCCTTCACGCGCACTGACAAAGACAAGGCCGACACCTTTGCCGATCTCCTAAGAAAAACCCATCGCCCGCATCAAGGTGCGGGCAACGATGACGCCGCCATAAACGCCATTGATGACTACATCAATGCACACCCTGATATCTACCGTGACCCCAAATTCGATAACGAGCCAGAAGACGGGGATGACGAAGACCTCGTCATCCCCATCACTAATGACGAAATCATCAACGTCATAAAAAAATGCAAAAATTCTTCCTCACCCGGCGAAGACGAAGTAAGCTACAAAATTCTAAAACAAAGCCCATACTCACTAATCGAAAAACTAAAAAAACTGTTCAACGCATGCCTCACCCATGGCTATTTTCCAAAATGTTGGAAAAAAGCCATCGGTGTCATGAAAACCGGACAAGGACCCCTCCGATCCAGCCAGCTACCGCCCAATCAGCCTACTCAGCTGCATTGTTAAGACATTCGAACGAATCCTTACCAATCGGCTCAGGGGGCACATTGAAGACAACGATTTTTTTAATAAATGGCAAAGAGCCTATAGAAACCGCAAAGAAGGCATCGAACATGTCTACCGACTAGTTACCCAAATGAAGGCCGCTATCAATAATCAGCAAATAGGCGCGGCCGTCCTGTTAGACGTCGAAAAAGCATTTGACTCCGTCTGGCACAATGGAATGCGCTACAAATTATCAGAAATGAAACTCCCCAAGAAACTGCTCAGATTACTATCCTCTTTCTTAAATGATCGCGAAATTAAAGTCAGAGTGAACAATGAAATGTCTGACAGTGTCCCCCTTGAAGCAGGCACCCCCCAAGGATCCGTCCTGAGCCCCCTCCTTTACATCCTCTATGTAAATGACCTTAAATTCTCCGAAGATCGTGTACAAGTCTCCCAATTCGCGGATGACAAGGGCCTTTGGGACTCTAACAATACGGCGAATCTGCTCCAAAACCCCTGCAACGCGCTCTCGATGACTTAGAACAATGGTGTGCCAAATGGAGAATTAAGTTAAATGCCAATAAAACCCAACGAATCACCTTTACTCGCAAGTAAAATAAACGAGATTTTGACCTAAAACTTATGGATAACACCCTCCCAGAATGCAAAGAAGCGAAATTCCTGGGCATCACCATTGATCAGAAACTGTCCTTCAACAAACATACCGACGACATGGCGAAAAAAGCTACTAAACGAATTAACTTACTGAAAATGCTCAAGGGAACTTCATGGAGGGCCAACCAGTCCACCCTACTCAAACTATACAAATCCTTTGTGCGCCCAGTACTCGAATACGGTGCAATAATACTAACTGACCTCAACCAAACTAACATGGGAAAACTCCAGAGGGTCCAAAATCACGCGCTTAGAGTTGCCCTCCGCGCCCCATGGGACACACCCATAAAAACACTCCACGACTGGGCCGATATCCCCACCATTAAAGACCGCCTAGCCACCCTGGCCGCGAAAAATCATGACCGGTTAGCCGACAGCGAACTAATCTCCGATCTAGGAGTAATTTGCGAAAGCCGACAAAAGCCCAAAAATTGCAACCAAAACTAAGACCGCTCGATTTAAAAACTAGGAATGACAAGATGCCCGGCACCTTAAAACTAAATAATAAAAAGGGAACGACTGGGGTCCCAAGCACGAGAGGATGTTACTGCCCTTACGAATGTAAAGATTCGTGCATTTCATACTCTCCCCCATAGCGACAAGCACACACACAGCACAATACCACACGAGAGTATGTTACTGCCCTTACGAATGTAAAGATTCGTGCATTCCATACTCTCCACACAGACACAGCAGACACCACAAGGACACGCAACGATTGGGGTTCCAAGCACGAGAGGATGTTACTGCCCTTACGAATGTAAAAATTCGTGCATTTCATACTCTCCCCCATAGCGACAAGCACACACACAGCACAAGACCACACGAGAGTATGTTACTGCCCTTACGAATGTAAAGATTCGTGCATTCCATACTCTCCACACACACACACAGCAGACGCCACAAGGACACGCAACTAAAGAGGTGCTACTTTTATCTTTACAGTTTACATATTCTAACGAAAACTAATTCTACCTTCTTCTTTTAAGCAGGTACACAGAACATGTTTTTCTTTTTTTGCCAGCACCCCAATAACCGCTACAGACAGTCTAACCGTTATGGAAACAGTCACCCCCACGGTTCCTGAACATCCTCCGCTCCATCCCCAAAAGTGGTCAACCACGAGCGTTGGTCCTGCGTCCCGCCTCTGCCCCTTTTTGTAAGCGCATTGCGCATTGTCCCAACCCAATAGGATTACAATGCAGGCCTGCCCCCGAACCAGGGAAGTCCGGGTCTTCTTCTTGGTGGTCCCCGAAAGGGGTCGTTGTTGTTTCCTTCCAAAGACATCCTATCTAACTGAGACAGCCTGAGGCAGATTATACTTGCCAGTGATGGCCATCACTCAATATCATCTCCGAAATGGCACACTATACTTGCCTGAAAACCCAGACCGACTGCACCCTCGGGGAGAGGTAGTACCTTTGTGAGAGGACCCAACCCCTCACACTGGTCCTCACCCGAGGGTTCAACCGACATCAGACAAAGAGACCATCACGACGCCGCAACCGGTGACTCCTGCCGAGTACCTGAACCTGTTCCTCCTTCAACACGAGTAGACATGTGGAAATTAGTCACTTACAGTCAACGAGGGTCGAAAGGGGCTTGTTCCCCATATCGTCCCTGCGCGCCTTCGGCGCGTTAAACCATTCCATTCGAGCCCGACCATGGATAAGCTCCAATTAGCACTATGGAACGCCCGTTGCGCGTATAACAAAAAACTCCAAATTGGAAATTACTTTAAAAACAGGGATGTCCTGGGAATTTGTGAAACCTGGTTACGTAATCAGAGAAGATTTTCATTTAGCGGATTTAATGTCATTAGAAGGGACCGCCCGCACAGCACCCACGGAGGAGTAACCCTTCTAATAAAAAGCGATTTGAAACATAAACATCATCATGGAGGCGGCCGCCAGTTCCCCTCCTAGTCCCACTAGTACACCCAACCAACCTCCAGCTCCTGGGCCGGTACTGTTGGATGAGGAACGTCTGGTGGATACTGAGGAAGAACCGGAGGTTGCATTTTCACCACCTCGCACCCCTCACTCCCCACTTCCTTCTCTACCGGACAGCCCGGGTGTGTCAATCTCAGCAATACATCCACCTAAGTCTGCAGTCACCGCCGAAGAAATAAGGAGAGTAATAGAGATGGGAAAACGAGCAGTTGAGGTGGGAAACCGAATCGCCTCCGAAACCCACGAGTTCAGGGAAAAATCCAAGGCAAATTCCAAAAAGAAATTTGACGCAATCCAGTCACTAAACTCAACATCGTCGACTTCCACATCACAATCTCAACCACCTCCAAAGAAAAAGAGCCGGAAGAAGCCCAGACGGAGTTAAGCCACCTCCCTCCTTCCTTTTCCTCCTCTACCGCGCCTTGACATCCTACAACAAAAACAAACAGCTAACGAGGGTCGAAAGGGGCCTGCCCCAAATCGTCCCTGCGGGCCTTCGGCGCGCAAAACCATTTCGTTCGATAAAAAAAAAAAACATCATCACACTTCTGACATCAGAGCGTGAACAACTTGATTATGGCAATACCAGCCAGATTGGAAAAGCCATATCAGCTCTGGGTGTCTCTTGTCCCATCTCCTGGACTATCCAGGAAATGGGCAAGAGCGTCCATCTGACATTGGACTAAATACACCACCCTCCTCGGGGAGAGCTAGTACATTTTGTGAGAGGAACCTCTCTCACACTGGTCCTCACCTGAGGGGGTTTGGAGGTGGCCCTGAAAAGAAAGACAAACCAAAGAAGAACAGGAAGAAGAGTCCATCAACCAAGCGTAGGGACGCCCGACGCCTGGAGGCTTTCCTGGAAAAGAAGGAGAGGAGTGAGGTGATGGAGGTTCCGGAGGCAGCCGCCAGTTCCCCTCCCAGTCCCACAGGAGCACCCAGCCAACTACCGGCCCCCAGCCGATTCAGTTGGATGTGGAACGCCCTGTGGAGATTGAAGATGAACTGAAAGTTGCATTTTCGCCACCTCTCTGTATATACATGGGAGACTTCAACACCAAATACATATACTTTGGGTGTAAATCCACTAATCGAAACGGTAATGTCCTATTCGATATCACTGAAAATCTTAACTTACAAGTTATTAGCGAAGACTCATCCGATACCTATATCAACTCGAACCCACTCCACCGCTCCGACATCCTAGACCTAAAAGTAACAAGTTTCTCCCAAGGCAAAAATGTCATCGACTATAGGGTGGGAGATGACGACCTAGGTAGCGACCATCTACCAGTTCATGCCACAATTAGCTTCGGGTCCAGACCTGTACGCCAACCCCCCCCCCCCCCCCCCCCCCCCCCAAAAAAAAAAAAAAATCTCAAGGAATCTGACCAAAATAGACTGGGACCTATACCGCGACATACTAGATGCCAAACTCACCGCAAGTAAACCCCCAAACGAGAGCGATATCGAGGACCTGTGCGCGGACCTTAGCAATGTAATCACCTCCACCTTAGACGAAATCTGCCCCAAAGAGGAAGTGCGCCCTTGGAGACGAGCCATATCTGAGAGCACACTCACTCTAATACAAATAAAGCGACTGCCCTCCGCAAGGTCAAATCAGAATAAGACCCAACTAGGCGAGCTGATCTCAAGAAAATCTACAACCGTCTTCATGGCGAGGTGAAAGATGCGCTGAAAGCCGAACAACAAAAGAACTGGGAGAGGGCCACATCCAACCTAAACCAGACAAAAGACGCCAAAAAATTTTGGAACACCTTCAAGGTGCTCACGGGGCAAAAAGTAACCCTAGATCATCCAAGCTCCACGACAAAGCCGATGGTACTCACGCCGCTAGCGACAAAGAAAAAGCCGACACTTTGCAGAACTATACTCAGCAAAACACACCAACCCCATTTTGGGCCGGATTACGACGACTTTGTCATGAAAGCGATCGACAACTTCATAAACTCACACCCCGAGGTGTACCGCGATCCCTATTTCGGCTCCGAACAAGAAGGTGACGACCATGACCTACTCAGCCCCATCACGGCCGACGAAATAATCAACGTGATAAAAAAATGCAAAAACTCTTCCTCCCCGGGTGAGGACGAAATCACCTACAAAATCCTCAAACAATGTCCTAATTCCTACATATCTAGGCTAGAAACGTTATTCAACGCATGCCTCACCCATGGCAGCTTTCCAAAGTGTTGGAAAACGGCCATAGGGATCATGATACTCAAACCCGACAAAGACCTCGCCAAACCAGCCATGTACCGCCCAATTAGCCTCTTCAGCTGCATCGGCAAAGTATTCGATAGAATTAATCCTTGCCGATCGGCCCAGGAGTCACCTTGAAGATACGAACTTCTTCAACGATTAGCAAAGAGCCTATAGGCACCGCAAGGAAGGCATGGAGCACATCTATCGCCTAGTAGAACTCATGAAAAATGCAATCGACAACAATAACCTAGGCGCCGCCGTTCTGCTTGACGTTGAGAAAGCTTTCGACTCGGTCTGGCACAACGGCATTAGATACAAACTCATTAAACTCGACCTGCCAAAAAAGTTACATAGACTCCTCTCTTCCTTCCTGAATGATTGAGAAATCAAAGTACGAGTCAACTGAAGACGTCAAAAAGCACCCCATTAGTAGCAGGTACGCCCCAAGGGTCAGTACTCAGCCCACTACTGTTCATAATATACGTAAATGACCTCAAAATCACCTCGGAACACGTCCAAATCTCACTATTCGCGGACGACAAAGGGCTATGGGACTCCAACTTGAACACCGGTGCGACAAATGGAGAATCAAACTAAACATAAACAAAACCCAGAGAATAACCTTCTGCGACATGAGGGGAAAAACACGACTTCGACCTCCAACTAAAAGGCAAAACCCTCCCAAAGTGCACCGAAGTCAAATTCCTGGGAATCACCCTCGACTCGAAACTCAATCTCACAACCCATACCAACAACGTAGCCACGAAAGCAACAAAACGAATAAACTTACTTAAAATGCTAAGGGGTACCACCTAGGGGGCAAACGAAACTGTACTACTCAAACTGTACAAGACCTTCGTACAGCCGGTAATTGAATACGAGGCCCTGGTCCTGGCCAATACCTGCAAGTCCAACATTGCCAAACTCCAGAGAGTCCAGAACCAAGAACTGAGAATAGCTCTCCGAGTCCCATACGACACTCCTATCAAACTTCTCCACAAAAGGGCCAAAATACCAACCGTCAAAGACCGCCTCGTCACGCTAGCTGCCAAAAACCTAGAACGGTTCGAAGGCAGCACACTGATGCCGAAATTAAGGGAAATATGCGACAGTAGACAAAAACCCCCAAATTTGCCGAAAAATAACTAAAAAGGTCAAAACATTAAACGGGGAGAAGAACAGGAAAGCAACACCCTCGGGTGTGGTATTGTGTGTAAACCTGTTCTTTATTCTAAACATGCTTTTGAACATAAGTTCCTCTTTTTCAGAGATTGGGTGGCCCTTAAAAGGTCCGTTCAATGGCTATTCTGCACATGATCTATAACCAGCTGCCTTCATTCTAGCCACTTGAAACACCCGAGTAACAATCCGCCCAATATGGGTTCGGTAACGCCGATTCCCCTGATCATTAAAATGCACCCCATCTGGCAGAAACTGGTGCGAGAACCGCACGTTCTTCAATCGGATTACTCTCCCGGGCATCCTCCGGTTTACATATTTCTTTGCCGCCAGTGATATGTCATGCACGTTTAGGGCAATATTTGGATGACCCCGGAAGTGACGTCATGTAACGTGACCCAGAGGCGCCATGTTGTAATGTCATGGTAACCCGCGTGAGTGGCCAAGTTGTGACGTCATTACCATAGTGATACGTGATGTTAATGCGCAGCGCGTGTTGTTAGGTTGATACGTGTTTGCGTCGTCCATTTTGTATACGGAGGCCGCCATCTTGGTTTCTATGTTACCCAAAGGCAAGACAAAGGTATGTTCGGAGGGTATGTTCCTTTGTACAAGAGTAATTTCCCGATTCGTCGAATTATCACAAACAACCCGACAGTCCCCCCCCCCTCCCAAATCACCAAAAATGACTTTATTTTCTTCGGATTTCCCCCAGAATCTTTTTTAGGACCGCCATACCATGGATTTCAATAGTAGCGCGTAGTGTTACAGTGCCGAGGGGGCCCCTGGGGATAAGTTCGATTCAACTAGAGTACATACAATTACCCAAACAATTACCCAAATAGACCAGACAATCCCTTCAAATCACCAAAATCCACTTTTATTTGATATGAAACCCATTTTGGGCATATAAGAATAGTACGTTATGCTATAGGACCGAGATATCTCCTGAGGTATGTTCTATTCAATAGGCGTACTGGTCCTGATTTTCCCAGAATCCCATTTTTTCTGTCTATTACAGATGCTACTCTAATCATAGAAGGTCATCTAGTGAATTTTGGTGATTTGGGGGATTGTCGGGCCTATTTTGGTAATTGTATGTACTCTAGTTCAATCGAACATATCCCTAACTGCCCCCTCGGTACTATAGCACTGCGTGCTACTATTGAAATCCATGGTATGGCGGTCCGAAAAGGATTCTGTGGGAAATCCATAGTAAATAAAGTCATTTGGTGGGATTGTCGGGTTGTTTGTGATAATTCTACGAATCGGGAAATTACTCTTGTAGAAAGGAACACATCCCTGTCTTGTTGTAAGTCTTTGGGTAACATGGTAACCACGTGCTACCATAGAAACGTGGATGGCGGCCTCCGCATACAAAATGGACGACGGAAACACGTATCACCCTAACAACACGTGCATCGTATGCGCACTAACACCACGTATCAATCTGGTAATGACGTCACACCATGGCCGCTCACGCGGGTTAACATGACAACACAATATGGCGCCGCTGGGTCACATGACAAAGCGTCACTTCCGAGGTCTTGCTAATGTTACCTCAAACATACGAGACATACTACTTGTGTCTCGCCTTTCCACATCATGGCAGTAGACACAGCCTTGCAGTGAAATGAATGACTTAATTGTGTGTGCTTGTGGGGGTGGGGGGGGGTTATTGCGATTCGACCGCAATCTACATACCCTATTCACTATTAGGCTTCACGCTAGTCCCAAGCCCCCCTTCTCCAAAGCCCAAGGGATCTCACTACTTCTAATTCCAATTACCCCCCCCCCCCCGCCCCCCCCCCCCCCTCCTCCATCCAATATGCTCACCCCACCCATATAACACAGCTCATACCATGAGGGTTTGCAGTGCCTTTTCTGCTTACTGTACCTCATTTTTGCTTTGCAATTTTATCTTGTACCAGTATTTATATAGGCCTATGCTATACCTAGTACTACCAAACTGAACTTATTAATCTTATTGAGCAGTATTAGGTGTTATTTGGTATTACTGGGTAGTGCTGTACTGGGTGTTATTGGGTGAATAGTATCAGGACGATTCGTGCCCTGGACAATTCGTTCCTTTCCTTGGACAACTCGTACCCCGCTCTGGACAACTGGTACCCCGCCTCTGGACAACTCGTACCCTGCCTCTGGACAACTCGTACCCTGACTCGTAAAGGATTAATACCTGGGATTGGAGACTACACGTGAAAAAATAAGGAAGACTATTCATGAAAATCACATTTGACATTTATTTTTTCAAGAAATATATTACCAACAAAACAAAGATATAACACACAAGCACTCTCGTTCGAACAAATTAAACACAAAACTAAAAGTTGAGCGACACATGTTAATAAATAACTGAAATGCGGAGTTAATTCCCCCTTTTCTCAATTGTATTTTCTACATCTGAGCTTAATTAACTGTTTATAAATAACTGAAATGCTTAATTAACTGGGATGAAACGGATCACTTGAAATGAAATTATTTGCATGCCACATTTTCTTACATGCTATCGATCTATTTCATCTCAATTAATTAATAAATTAAACTCATATGCAGATAATACAATTAAGAAAAATACTAAATACAAAAATGAATTTTATTAAAAGGCGGAGTTAATTCGTGTTTTTCCTGAATTGTATTTTCTGCATCTGAGCTTAAGTAACTGAGATGAAAAGTTTGGTGTGAATTTTCTGATAAGTACAACTACAGTCTTAACAATAATAGTAAAATATAGAATGGTGGCTTTTTAATCAATACAAGTGAATAACAGGATAATGTTGTGTAAACACTCCTTCTGCTGGGTACTGCTTTCAATAAAACAAAACAAACAACGGGACATATATCTTTTTTATTGGTCAAATGTTTCATTTTATCTCTTTGATTCTGTCGAACTCATTTGACCACTGGACTTTCAAGACTCAATTGCACTTTCTGAGATATTGGACTTACTTTTTTAAGATAATTCATGAGACTGTTCGTACCTTTGTAGTGCAAAGTGCAAATCGTACCTTTGCATTGGACAATTCGTACCTTTATGCGGGACAACTGAATCGTACCTTTACGAGAGACAATTCGTACCTTCATATTATGGTACGAATTGTCCAGGGTACGAGTTGTCTAGGAACCTGGTGAATGACCACATCACCAAGCAAAACGTTGATAATATAATAGCCCGAATGTGACCCGCCAAACAAATGCCGACACAGGGACGAATTTGTGAATAAATTTAATTTCAGTTTCCTTTTCAATCCCAAAAGAAACTGGAAATGAAATATTTTCTCCGAAAACAGCATGCAAATGTCATATAGAGGGCGGTTATGGGAGGGGGGGGGGGGTTCTGGTGTTTAGGAAAAAAAAATGCTATACCAGACCCCCCCCCCCCCCCCCCCCCCCCCGACAAAGGCGACTGAGAATGAGGATGGATTTACTTCTATTCTCGTTTCCTGTAAGGATTACTGCTACAGAAAATAAAAAAGTATTTCATCGTAAAACACTGCGCAAGTGCAAATTAGAGGGGGTTCTATGCGGTTCTGGTATTTAGGAGAACCCGAATCAGGTCTTCAGGCTTAGACAGTCCAATGTCGGCTCTCCAACTGAACTTCTCAACTCCGCTGACCAGGGAATCGTGGCAGCCAATGAGAAGAGATTATGCGCTGCAGTAAACCACAGTTACTGGAAGTTGTGGGTGCAACCACTTTTTCACCGATAACAATGAATGCACCACGTCAGTCCTGACCCCGTGTTACACATATATGTCATACAGTAGTCTTTATAATATAGACTACTGTTTGTGTAACACGGGTCAGGACTGACGTGGTGCATTCATTGTTATTGGTGAAAGAAGTGGTTGCAGCCGCAACTTCCAGCAACTGTGGGTAAACTAAACTGGCATCAAGTTCAACACAAAACAAACTCAAATCTGACCAATCGTACAGCAACACGATATAGAAATTATCACCTTCTGGAGATAAATTTATGTTGCCATTAAAATGAAATAAAATATTGAAATTTTGTCGAGTTCAAACCGAGATTTTCATTAATATTCGTGACGACACAAATTAATGTCATTTTCTCGGCAAGAAGCGAGTTTGTTGCGGGTCATCAGGTATGGAGACGATCCTTTGGGACCTGATGCACACCAGATCATATTAAATGTTTTGATATCAAACACTTTTTACGCCACCTGGCCCTCTTTGACGTCGGATCTCCAAATGACTTTATTGTGTTGGAGAGTTTACGCCGCTGCAATCGAAGACTGTCTGTTGAGGGGGAATAATCTTATTGAATTTTGAGAAACCAAACGTGAAAATGTTGGTTCCAAGTTTTGGCGTTCTTCTTGCCCTGTGCGTCTGTTTTCAGTTCAGTCAGGGAAAACATGCAATGATAATTAACATTAAAGAAGATAACTGGACATCTATTTTAGAAGGCGAATGGATGGTTGAATTGTAAGTTTTAAAGAACTGAAAGTAAAATCAAGTTTGACCACGAAAATGGGCGATATCATTGACGCGGATGCTGGACGAAACGGCTCAGATTAGAGGTGGGTCGGTGGTGAATTTTCAAGTCGCTGTCGGTGTTTTTTAAGAAGTAAAACCGCGGTTATCGGTGGTGGAACAGGCCCAGTTCATTCGTCGAATGTAGGTTGATTTTGCAAACTTGCTTACCCAGGCCTAAATACCCAGTACAGTGTGTGTGTGTGGGGGGAGGGGGGACACACTAAACAGTGTAGTCCGTGTCGGAGAAAAAGTGTAGTCGGGAATTAAATTATCATTTTCTCACTTATTTGTTGGTTGTTTTCCATGAAATTCTGAGAGTATACTAGTACTCAGGGGACGATACAAAATATATATGCCAAAAGAGAAGTTTGTACGATGTTATTTTACGATGTTAGAAGACATTTTCTCTTTCAAACACACTAAAAAGTGTAGCCGACTTGGCGCCGTGTTAGCTAATTAATTGGCTTACGCTGTGTTGACACAGCGATGCAGGCTGATTTTCCTCGTTCTTTTTATTACATGAAACCAAACCGATGTACTCATCCTTGATTTTTCAAAGGCATTCGACAAAGTCAACCATAGCCTGCTCGTCCACAAACTCCATCACTATGGGATAAGGGGCATAACAAACAACTGGATCAAGGCCTTCCTGAGTGAAAGAACTCAGAGTGTTGTAGTAGACGGCGAAACATCAGACACAGCTAGAGTGGAATCCGGTGTCCCTCAAGGTTCCGTCTTGGGTCCCAGCCTCTTCCTGTTTTATATAAACGATCTACCACATAATCTACCCTCAACTGTACGCCTTTTTGCTGATGACACCATTGTATACCTAACCATAAAATCACCTGCAGACAGCGCTAAGCTCCAATCAGACCTGGACAAACTGGCCCTATGGGAGAACAGATGGAAAATGGTATTCCACCCAGAGAAATGCACCGCCCTGACCGTCAGCAAAAAGAGAAATTCGATACACCATGATTACAAATTGCACGGACATGTACTAAAGCACGAAACGTCAACTAAATACTTGGGCTGCACCCTATCCATCGACCTGACCTGGAATGAACACATAAACAATATAACCAACAAAGCTAACAGAAGCCTCGGTTTCCTCCATTGAAACCTTAACATCAAATCAAAGAAAATAAAAGAACAAGCATATAAATCCCTCATCAGACCCCAGCTAGAATATGCCACCACAGTCTGGGACCCATACCACAAAAACCTAATTGAAAAAGTGCAAAGAAGATCAGCACACTACGTTACAGGACGGATCAGAAATACCTCCAGCATCAGCAGATTGATCCAAGACCTAAAATGGAAAAAACTAGAAACGAGAAGAAGAGAGACCAGACTCATCATGTTATACAAGATCAGTAACTGCTTAGTAGCATTTGACAGAGAACAACACCTGTCCAGGCCGTCAAGACCATCACGACACACCCAAGCCCACTCCTTTGCATTACTGACAGCAACAAAGGACGTGCGAAAATGGTCCTTCTTTGTAAACACCATCAAAGATTGGAATAAACTTCCACCCACCACAGCCTCCGCCAGTTCACTTGAGTCCTTCAAGGCCCAAGTGACATCTTTGCAAAACTATTAAACCTGTAAATTGTTTTTAACCTGTTTTTAACTTATGCGCACACACACATGCCAGAATATTCAACATGTTGAATGAGGGCATTGCATGGAAGAAGAAGAAGAAGAAGAAGAAGAAGGCAGGTTAAGTTAAAATGGACTTTGTATATCTCATCTTTCGTGAAATATACGATACATTTTCTCTCAGAGACATTGCAGAGCGAGCGGGCCAACTAATTAATTCACAGGTTGACTGTGTTTTCACAGCAAATCCAATTATTCTTAACAATGGTGATTTTTCTTTGTTATTCATAATTGCTATTCTGGTACCGATATTCTATTTTCTGAGTGAAAATATATCTGAATGTTTAGTAAAATATCTGAATATTTATTATTTACAATGCATGCATGTTTTCAACAATTGCGAGCAGGATGTTCTAACGAAAGTCTGAGTTTATTTCTGATGATCATACAACTTGAAGGTAGATATAATTACATATTTTTTTAACGTTAATTTTGAAAATTTATACCGACCTTAGCATGGAAACTTTCAGCGGTTGAGCATATTTTTCTCGTACAAGAGATTCGATATGAACCACCTCACAATATCCAAATTGTCCCTGACCTGGTGAATAGATATATTTATACCATACCGCTCATTTCACACCTCCCCCCACTCTTGATCAAGAAAACAGTGTCACATTTTTCAAACATTTTCTACGATGAGATGGTGTTTCCGTGAAAATCTTAGCAAGATAGGTCTACCTGTATAAATATGCCTGTTGCGCTCACCGAAGTGAATGGCTTGAGTCCCTTATATTCGGTAAGTTGTCCACTATGAAATAATTAATATGTGACATTTTGACCAAAAGTATGTGACGTTTTGACTAAAAGTATGTGACGTTTTGACCATTTTGAAATGTGACATTTTGGTTGTGTGACGTTTTGACCTGACCTTGACAAAGATAAATTAATAAAACTGAAAAGAATGTTTAGTTTATTGATGTATACTGTAAAGTTCAAATTACGCACAAATTTGTAGAGTTCAGGTTGGGTTTTAACTTTCCGTTCGGTGTTCTCCATATAATTAAAATACTTCTCCATATAATTACAACATAGTAAGTGATATTTTATTAAAATAAATCACTGTTCAGTGTTGCGCCCCTATTCATTTATCACTGATTTTCGATTGTCAACAAAAGAAAATTTCCATTACCCATGTGCAATGGACAGACCACATATCACTTCACTGTCTTCAATTATCTTTGAAGATTGAAGACTTGAGCATAGACCATGCCTACAAAGGAATCATGACCAATCAGCAGCCGGTCATAGTGTCATGACTCCAGTATTATGCAAATGAGCTACATGTACTAGTACTGCTAAGTGTTTTGCTTCTGTTTTGTTTACTTTAAACTAATAACTTTTTCTTGACTATATTTTGATTCTCTGGTGCAAATTTTCATCTAATGAATTGATGTCAGAAGGTTGAGTGATAATCAATATCAAAATAAAGTGACACAAATTCAAGCTCAGCACAATAAACAAGACGTTGGTCAGGCGTTAAGCTTTGTTGTTTATTTTTTAAAAAAAAAAAAACACATGGCAATCACCCTGTTTCCCGGAAACACTTGAACAATTCCTGAAATTAGAAAGATGCTTTTTGTTTCCCTTGGTTATATGACCCCAGCATAATATGAATTTTTTTTTAAAGTTAATTATTGGGTAAAATTTCTTCCAATACACATGGTGGTATGTATTATTTCCAGTTTTTCTCTTTGATGTGATCTGCAACAAAACTCACGTACCGAATATCGGTGCCAAGAAAACACTGTATAAGTTACAACATGCCATCAACTTTTGCTGTTTTGACAGGTTGACTTATTTCCAAGTCAGTGAAGTATCTGTATCAGCCGATATCTAGAACGGTAGATATCAGTATCGGCAAAACCGATAACACTGGTATCAGAACACCCCTCTAAATGGATCGTTCAATTTCCTTAAATTGTTTTTTTGTCCGAGGACTTTATGTGGCCTTTAAGATTAGAAGTATTGCCTCGTGATGCTGCTGATAATGTGATATGACTTTGTCACAAAGTTTACATTTGCATTTATCCTTGTCAATTCGTTCAAATTCTGTAACCCACAGACTTTTAGCATGGATTTTACCTAGGCTTGCTGTGATTATGCAAAAAGTTGGCTAATCGTTGGTCGAGCGATTGATCGACTTTAAATTTGAAAGTCGACTTCTTTACCCCCGCATGTATAATGACACCACTGCCTTGCCAGAATGTGATCACGCTGTATATACATGATGGGAACCTTTCTGGATGTATAAACGACAGTGGTAGACCATATGGAGGTAAAGGAGGGCAGACTCAGCCCCCCCCCCCCCCCCTCAAATAAATCGTCATTTTTCTAAGTCCGATTCGGAAATGTTTGCAGTAATTACCTCCCACTTTAATGATTTTTTGGGGTTAAAATATGAAAGTTATTTTCAAGTATTACTGCTGAGTGCTCTCGTCATGTCAACAACATGTCCGTATTTTAAACAACATCGTTTCCCCCACCCCCCAGACTCCAAGCTGTCTACACCTATGGGAAGGACTGGCATAACCATAATTATTCATTGATATTTGCATCATGCAAAAGAACTGGGTGGGGACATATAAAGTTCACAACTTTTAAACCTGCCGGCAATCCTCATCCCTTATCTAAAAAATGTCATTGACATAAATCTTAACTGTTATTCTGTTCCTTTTGACGGCACTGTGAAAGTTCAACAATGACGAATTGACTGCGTGATTAGAAATTTGTCATTTTTAGCTCACCTGGCCTAAAAGGCCATGTGAGCTTTTCTCATCACTTGGCATCCATTGTCGTCCAGCTTCCGTAAACTTTTCACATTTTCACATTTTCATCTTCTTCTCTGTAACCGCTGAGCCGGTGTGAACCAAACTTGGCAGGAATGGTCTATGGGAGGTCCTCTACAAACGATCCTAATTTTGTTCTTGTCGGATGAAAAACATGGCTTCCAGAGGCATTATTTGATGGTGGTTGGTGGATTTTTAAAAATCTTCTCCTCTGAAACTGCCAGGCCAAAATGTTTTGAAACTTCATATAAATGATGACTGGGACCCCCTCTAACAACGATCCCCATTTAATTTTGATCGGGTTGCAAACATGGCTGCAATTGCAGCTAACAGTTACTATAGAAACCCTGTGGGAAATCACATTTCTTATCAACCTACTCACAATTGTTTACTACAGGCTTGCACTACAGTGGAATTCCCTAACTCGGATAAAATACTCTCTATTTTTGTCTTTCCCAAGCAAGTTGGGAAAGAAAAGTGGTGCAAAAGCACCAATAAAAATAAGCCAAAACTGGGTCGAGTGCAACCGGCGCAGACCCAGTACGGGACGCTCTCTCCCAAGTACAACTCCACGACTTCCGTTGCCAGTGCGCATATACCGTCTCTAAAGACTCATTCTTTTTAAAATCCGCTTCGTGTCGAGATGTTTTTGCATGCTTATCAGTGTTCCACCAGCTCGATGTTTGATGATTCCTGATTCATTATACCACAGTGTATCCTTTGTATTCTCAGGAACAGTGTTTTATATATTCTCTTTTCTATTATATGTCCATAATGTATATTTATTTGCTCTCTCTCGAGTCGCGCGCGAATTTCGCGTGCCACGCGGTTCGGACTTAGATTTTTTCACAATTATTGTTAATGCTTTTTTTGCAAAATTTTCTAATTGTGTTAGAGTTAGGTGTCAGCGGGTTACCACTCCTGCAGTGTTTATTCTTTCTTTTGAGAGTAGTCTTCCTGTTGGGTGGTTCCCGGTCGACCTTCTGGGGTCTTTGTTTCTGTCACCTTTCTCTCTTCTTTGGGGGTGTTCTGTTTTCTCATCTCACCTTCTCTGCTCCTCTCACCTCTATCATGCCCAGGACAATTCCCTGTGGGCAATGTCTGCTGCCAAAGCATGTGGACGATGTACATTCGTCTTGTTCCTCCTGTAATGGGTGTTCGGCCGAGCGGCCGTGTGGTGTCTGTGGAACATGGTCTTCCACCTTCTGGGCGTCAGTAAACCGTGTCGTTCGTTCTCGTGGCCGTGCCTCCCGCTCCCGCGGGAAAGGAGAACGTAGTCGTTCGGGGCCTCCCGAGCCGACTTTGTCTGGTGAGAGTTATTCCTCCTCCGTTGGGGATGTGCAGTCTGTTCCTGTGGTGGATACTGCGGGAGCCGTTGAGTGTTCTGGTGTAGAGATGCCTGGTTCCGGAACTACGGTCCCCCTCCAGTCGACATCTGAGGCTGTCACTAGGGTTGTGACTCCTCCTTCGGAGCCGAGCCGGTGTGCTCTCAACACTAATTCACCAGCCTCAACGACTCTCGACGTATCTACTACTGCTGCTGGCCCGTCTGCTTCGTTATCTGTTTCAGCCGGCCTCGGCTTTTCGCTGCAGGGGACTGCAGGACTGTCCGATACTGTAGACGTGGGATATCGGCCTCAGCCTTCCCTGACTTCAACTTGGCGAAGTCGGAAGGGGCTGCCGGCCGAGCCCATCGCTGTGGTCTCTTCGCCGTCGAGCACCACAGTTTTGTCTTTGGATTCGGATGTTCGTAGTGGAAACACTATGAACTCCGTGGCATTTCCGTCTACTCACTCTGGTCACACGACCAGTTTTGGGGGACCAACGCCTTTTGTGCAGCCTGGACCTTCTGCCCCGCAGAGGTCCGCGGTGACTCTCATGAGTTCTCGCAATATTGATCCTCGGGGTACATCGTACCCCTATACACGTCTGCCTTCAGATGTTTCGGCTGCCGCCCGTCGTCCCGCGTCGGGTGTTTTGGAGGATCGTGACCCTTCGCTGGTTAAGAGGGTCAGAGGTGAAGCCACTTTGCCGGTTCGCTCCCCTGTCGAACCGGTCGGTACAGGCAGTGAGCTTAGGGAGGCCCTCTCCTTACTCACTCAGGTTCTTTCTAAGAGCCTTCCTGTTGCTTCCAGCGAGGCTATGGGTGGTTTCCAGGCGCCTCCTATGGCGCCGCCTCCCGGGATTGGAAACAGGCCGGTTTCCGATTCCTCTGGTGTCCTAACACCATGGGAGGCGTCGGCTGGTTTGCCCACGATGGGCTATGTGTCTTCCGACTCTGGGGAGGAGTCCGACATGCTTGAGGTCGAGGGCCAGCAGTCTTCGGACTTGGGGGCGGCTCTTGACTTTGTGTTTGGGTTTCTGCCTGAGCTCAAACCTGCTAACCAGCCGACAGTGTCAGCCTGGCCGCGATCATCGGTCGCGCGCCAACAGCCTATGGAGCAACCTGCTTCTGGGCGCCTTCGACCGTGCCAGTCGGTACAGGTGGTTGAGGCTTTTTCAGCATTGGATGCCAAGCTGAATTCCAAGGCTTTGAAGACTTCGTTCTTCACCAGGGTTGACACCTTTTTGCCTCCTGTGCGTTATCGTTCCTACGATTCCGCCAATCCGTCAGTCTGCCAGGCTTTGACGGTTCTGGATCAGGACTCCACTTCCCTCGGGCTTTCCAAGCCCAAGTCTGTCGTCATTCCAATGACGACTCTGGAGTCCACATTGGGCTTATCTAGAGAGATGCTTGGCATGCTTTCTCTCTCAGATCACGTCGTCTCAGCTTTGGCTGCTTATCTGCCTCCAGATAAGTGTGACGAGGTACAGGCTCCTTTGCGTGTGCTGTCCAAGGCGCTTATGCACCTTACTCACACGCATGCCTGTAACACGGCCAATTTGGAATTAGTTCGAAGGGACGCTGTGCTGGACACAGGACGATCCCTTCCCGAGGAGCAGCGTGCTACTCTTCGATCTGCTTCTTTGGCAGGTCCGCAACTTTTCCATGGTTCCGTGTCGACGGTCCGGGATGACGTCCTACGTCATTCCAAAGATCAGCTTCTGTTTTGTCAGCTTGATCAGCCTTCTCTGGGAGGCAAGGGCCGTTCCAAGCCTAACAAGTACCCTTCTGCTTCCTCTGTGAAGCAAAAGGCTGGTCCTTCTGCCGCCGCCTCTGCTTCTTACTCACGGGGTAAAGGTAGGGGTCGGCAGAATCGAGGGAAGTCTCAGGATTCTTCATTTAGCAGAGGAGGTGGTTTCTCCTCTCGTGGGCCTCGTCGGGGCTCGAAATGAAGGTCCTCACCTCGACTCGTCCCAGGTTGGAGGAAGGATAGCAGAGTTCGCAGACCATTGGACCACCATCACATCCGATCCATGGGTGTTAGATGTTGTTCGGTCCGGGCTGCGCATATCCTTCCGACGGCACCCCACTCTGTCAAGGGTGCCTCTTCCAACCACAGTTCCTTCAGACGTTTTACGTCGGGAACTTTTGTCCACGGAGATTGCCAATCTCCTGGCAAAGGGGGCGATCGAGGTCGTCAAGAACGTTCAGTCAGTGGGTTTCTATTCCCGCCTGTTCTTGGTGCCGAAGAAGGACGGCCGACTCCGACCGGTTATCGATCTGAGTATCCTGAACCAGTCTATCATTGCTCCCAAGTTCAGCATGGAGACTTTCAGGTCAGTCCGCCAATCAATTCACCAGGGAGATTTCGCAGCCAGCATCGACCTGCGAGACGCTTACTTCCACGTTCCGATGCATCGGGCGTCATGGAAGTATCTCAGGTTCGCTTTTCTGGGGCGAGTTTACCAGTTCAAGGCCATGCCTTTCGGCCTCAACCTGGCTCCTTGGGCCTTCACCAGACTGATGTCGCATGTGATAGCTTTCCATCGCACACAGTCCAGGGTGACTACTTCGGCATATCTGGACGATATCCTCCAGAGGCATTCCAATGCTGCCTTACTGGAATCGGATGTCGCCACTCTGTTGAGCTTGCTCACGTCGCTAGGATTCAGAGTCAACGAGGAGAAGTCGGACCTGGTCCCTTCTCAGTCGTTTTGTCATCTGGGGATGTCTTTCCAAACCAAATTCAATTTGGTGGCTGTTCCCCAGGCCAAGGCTGTGATTCTCTCAGCTTTTGCTCTGACTCTGTCCCAGTCCAGGTCTGCGACCGCTCGGGGTTTTCTCCGGCTGATCGGTCTCTGCGGTTCGGTGACGGATCTCATTCCTCTAGGTCGGCTGCGTGTCAGACCTCTCCAACACTTTCTGCTCAGTCGTTGGAGACCGAATGTAGATTCTCTGGATCAGGTGCTTCCTTTTCCGGACTCTCTGTATCCTCACCTTCTTCCCTGGACAGATGTTCAGTGGATTACGCAGGGTGTTCCGCTGGACTTACCCACGTCCGATCGCGTTCTGACGGCAGATGCCAGCGATCTCGGATGGGGTGCGACGTTGGATCCTCTCGGTCTTTCCCTACACGGGATGTGGGACCAGGATCAAGCAGCTCTACACATCAACCAGAAGGAGCTTCTTGCTCTTCTTCTGAGTTTCAGGCAGTGGATCCCTCACCTGTCGAATCGCCAGGTCCTTCTACTATCCGACAATTCAACAGTGGTTGCTTACATTCGGAACCAGGGCGGCACGCACTCGCTTCCGATGTACGAGTTAGCTCGGGATCTTTTACTGCTCACTCAGGATGTTCACGCCGGAGTGGTTGTTCGTCACATTCCCGGTCGTCTGAACATCCTAGCCGACTCCCTGTCCCGACAGGGCAGGGTTATTTCCACCGAGTGGATGCTTCACAGGGCAGTGTTCCAGTCGCTTTGCGATCTCTGGGGACGTCCCCACATCGACCTCTTTGCGACTCGTTGGAACCATCAGGTGGACACTTTCGTGTCCCCGTGTCCAGATCCTCTGGCTTTTGCCATGGACGCTCTGTCACTCGATTGGAACGGTCTAGTCGGCTACGCCTTCCCGCCGGTTCCGATTCTTCCTCAGGTTCTCGCCAAAATTCGAACCTGCAGTTGTCGAATCATTCTGATCGCTCCCCTGTCGCCTCAGCGGGTGTGGATCAATCAGCTCCGCTCGCTGATGGCTGCGGTTCCGGCACGTCTCCTGCTACATCGCGACCTTCTTTGTCAAGTTCGCCCGAGGAGGTTTCACGTCGACCTGACTTCATTGTGCCTTCATGCATATCTTTTGTCAGGTCCTGTCTCCTCCGTAGAGGTTTTTCGAGACGAGCAGTGGAGTGCATTTCTTCTTCAAGGAGGCACTCCACTGGTTTAGCTTATGCAGCTAAATGGAAGGTCTTCTGTTGATGGTGTGCTGATCACTCTGTTGATTATGCCAATCCTTCGATTTCACAGATTGCGGAGTTTCTGGTATATCTGTTTGATTCTCGGGGTCTCCAGCCTGTTACCATCAAGGGTTACAGGTCTATGCTTTCAGAGACTTTTTCTTATGTGGGGAAGCGTCGTATCGGCACTAATCCTTACCTCTCCAAGCTTGTTCGGCACTTTTCTTTGAAAAGGCCTCGGACTTTGCAGCTTACTCCACGATGGAATCTTTCGTGGGTACTGCTTTGCTTGGGGGGGGGGGGGAGGGGGGGGGGGGGGGGGGGGGGGGGGCGCCGTTCGAACCTTTATCCCAGGTGGATATGCAATTTCTCACATATAAGACGGCTTTTCTGATGGCATTTGCTTCGGCCAGACGGGTTAGTGAGCTTCACGCCCTCTCGGTTGATCCGGCCTTTTTTAGGAGCTCTCCCAACAGTGTTACTTTTACCACTGATTGCTCCTTTTTGGCTAAGAATCAGTTACCAGATACTACTCCTCCTCCTATCTGTATCAGGGCTTTTCCCTCTGTTGTACTCGCCCTTTGCTCTGTCCGGTCCGTGCTATTCGCATTTATCTTGATCGGACACGCTTCATACGGAAGGGCAGAAAACGTTTTTTTCTGTCTCTCATTCCGGGTCGACAGAAGATCTCTCCTCAATCCATTTCTCGATGGATTTGTCTTGCTATTCGTACGGCTTATAGTCGTTTAGCAGCTGGCGATTGTATTACCAATCGTATTTCTGCCCACGAGGTGCGGGCACTGTCTACCTCTTGGGCTTATTCTAACTCCGTCAAGTTGTCGGATGTTATGCAGGCAGCCTACTGGAGAAATGCTTCTACTTTCTCCACCTTTTATTTACGCCAGTTGCAGGAGCAGTCGGAGGACCTGTTTGCCTTGGGTCCTCTTTCTTCTGCTCGGGCTGTTGTCTGCCATAGCCATTAGGCTTCTTGAAGGTCAGTTTCAGCCTTGTGCTGTTACTGCCCTTTTTCTGTCTGTGTGTCACACAGGCTCATATGTCTCTTTTCATTGTCCTTTACCAATGATTGCGACATTATGGTTGATAAGCCTCGGGACCTCTTCCTTCTACTTCACGGTTCCAGTGCACTAGGGTTATGTGGGGGTTGGTTATGCGATTCCCTCCAGCCTTTTGTCTATTCAGCCTGTAGTAAACAATTGTGAGTAGGTTGATAAGAAATCTAAATTTTATAGTAAATTTCCTTTCTTATTATACCTACCACAATTGTTTACATGGAGGCCCTCCCGTCTTCTTTACGGGTAAAGAATCTTTCCTCCCCGCTGATCACATAACTCTAACGTTTACGGATTGAAAAAGAATGAGTCTTTAGAGACGGTATATGCGCACTGGCAACGGAAGTCGTGGAGTTGTACTTGGGAGAGAGCGTCCCGTACTGGGTCTGCGCCGGTTGCACTCGACCCAGTTTTGGCTTATTTTTATTGGTGCTTTTGCACCACTTTTCTTTCCCAACTTGCTTGGGAAAGACAAAAATAGAGAGTATTTTATCCGAGTTAGGGACTTCCACTGTAGTGCAAGCCTGTAGTAAACAATTGTGGTAGGTATAATAAGAAAGGAAATTTTCTATAAAATTTAGATTTTCATCTTCTCTGGAACTACTGAGCAGTGAACCAAACTTGGCACGGATGGTCTATGGGAGGTTCTGTACAAACAATCCACATTTTGTTCCTGTGGGTTGAAAAACATGGCTGTCAGAGGCATTCTTTGATTCTGATTGGTGGATTTTCAAAAATCTTCTCCTCTGAAACTACACGGCCAAATGTTTTGATACTTCACATAAATGATGACTGAGACCCCCTCTACAAACGATCCTCATTTAATGTTGATCGGTTTGTAAACATGGCCACAATTGTGGCTTATAGTTACTATAGAAACCCTATGGGAAATCACATTTTCCTCTTCTTCTCTGGAAAAACTGAGGCATCGTGAAAACAAACCTGGCAGTGATGGTCTATGGGAGATCCTCTACAAGCGATCCTCATTTTGTTCCTGTGGGTTGAAAAACATGGCCACCAGAGGCATTCTTTGATTCTGATTGGTGGATTTTCAAAAATCTTCTCTGAAACTGCCAGGCCAAATGTTTTGATACTTCACATAAATGATGACTAGGACCCCCTCTACCAACGATCCTCATTTAATGTTGATCAGGTTGTAAACATGGCCACAATTGCGGCTTATAGTTACTATAGAAACCCTATGGGAAATCACATTTTCATCTTCTTCTCTGGAACCACTGAGCCGACCTGAAAACAAACCTGGCCGGGATAGTCTATGGGAGCTCCTCTACAAACAAACCTCATTTTGTTCCCATGCGTTTGAAAACATGGCTGGCAGACGCATTCTTTGATTCTAATTGGTGGATTTTGAAAAATAATCTCCTCTGAAACTACAGGGCCAAATGTTTTAAAACTTTGCATGCTTGATGACTGGGACCCCCCTCTACCAATGATCCTCATTTAATGTTGATCGTGTTGCAACCATGGCCTCAATTGCAGCTTGCAGTTACTATAGAAACCCTATGGGAAATCACATTTTCATTTTCTTCTCTGGAACTTCTGAGCCAACATGAAGCAAACCTGGAAGGGATAGTCTATGGGAGGTCTTCTACAAATGCTCCTCATTTTTGTTTCCGTGCATTGAAAAACATGGCTGCCAGAAGCATTTTTAGCTCATCTTGACAAAGTCAAGCTGAGCTAATCTCATCGCTCTTCGTCCGTCGTCCATCGTCTGTGGTCCGTCAATACCATGTTTTGGTCTTCTCCTCCAAAGCCACTGGGCCAATTCAAGTGAAAGTTTGTGTGAGTGATGGTCCCAAAGGGGCATTTCATTTTTGTTCAACTCAGCATGCCCAGCCCCATAGGGAGGGAGTGGGGGAAAATGCTCCAAAATATTTTAAAACTCTTCTCAAGAACCAGTGTGTACAATGACTTGATATTTGCTATGGAGCTTCCATATGAGTGTAGAATCAAGTTTGTTCAAACGAAGTTCGTGAAGTAATATTTGGCTTTGTAATAGGAGGGGTAAGATTTTTGGCCCCCGCCCAAAATTTCTATTTTCTGAACCAAATTTGGTTTGTGGTAGTATTGGGTCACAAGTACTTGACCCATGCACAAAAAAAAATTCCTGCATCCCCATGGGAACCCTGGGAGCTAAAAATAGAAATATTTTCAAACGCCCATATTTCCCAAACCCCACGGAACAGAGAGCTTTTATTTGGTATGAAGTATCCTTATGACCAGTAGAATTGAATGGTAAAAAAAATTGCCATCGGTTATGTTATGGTGTTCTGTAATGGGCATCGAAAAAATGCGGAGTCAGCATATTTGCAAAAATTTAAAAAAATCTTTTCTCCAGAACCAATCATCAGAATCTTTTGATATTTGGTATACAGCATTCATAGGGGGGTCAGATTGAAGTTTGTTGAAATAAAACTCATTGGTTCATATTTGGGCTCTCTACAGGAGCCTGAAGTTTTAACAAAGGATAATATGGGGAATATTCTTTAAAAATCTTCTTCTTCAGAACCACCAGTCAGAATCTTTTAATATTTGGTATACATCATTGTTATGAGGGTCAGATTGTTCAAACCAAGTCCCTAGGTTAATATTTGGGCTTTCTACGGAAGCCCAAATTTTATCTTTGTTCAATATGGAGGGTAATTTAAAAAAATCTTCTTCTTCAGATCCATCAGTCAGAATGCTTTGATATTTGGTATGCAACATCTCTATGGTGGTCAGATTCAAGTTTGTTCAAATCAGATCCCTAGGTTTATATTTGGGCTCACTATGGCAGCCCAAATTTTTACTTAGTGCAATATGAGGAAATTTCTTTAAAAATCTTCTTCAGATCCACCAGTCGGAATGCTTTTATATTTGGTATACAACATCTCTTGGGGGGTCAGATTCCAGGTTGTTCAATTTGAGTGCCTAGGTTAATATTTGGGCTCCATGTGGGAACATGAAATTTAACTTAGTACAATATGAGGGAATTTCTTCAAAAATTTTCTTCAGATTCACTTGTCAGAATGCTTTCACATTTGGTATACAACATCTCTAGGGGGGTCAGATTCAAGTTTGTTCAAATCGGATCCATAGGTTAATATTTGGGCTTGCTGTGGTAGCCCAAATTTGAACTTAGTGCAGTTCGAAGAAATTTCTTTACAATTTCTCTTCTTCAGATCCAACAGTCAGAATGCTTTCATATTCGGTACACAACATCGCTAGGGAAGTCAGATTTAACTGTGTTCAAATCAAGAGCCTGGGTTAATATTTGGGCTCTCTATGGGAGCCGGAATTGGCCATTTTGCTGAAGAATTAAAAATTTTGTATTCAGTACCCTCTAGAGGTACTAAGATTAATCCACATAGGTTGTATCAAGGGGCTTTATAGGGGAGCTCTACATTTTACTAATGATCAACTGAAGAAAAGGCATGATGCCCAGATTATTTTTGTCACTCCTGAGGGACTCAAAGATTGACAGTGTAGCCTATGGAGATGGCTTGCTTACTGTAGACTCATTCTTGGACTCTGTTTAAATTGTGTTCTGTACAAGATGAGCGCTTCAGGCCCCGAGGGGCCTCTTGCTTTGATTCCGATTGGTGGATTTTGAAAAATCTTCTCCTCTGAAACTACAGGGCCAAATGCTTTGAAACTTCGCATGGTTGATCACTGGGGCACTCTCTACCGCCCTCTACCAATGATCCTCATTTAATGTTGATCGTGTTGCAACCATGGCCACAATTGCATCTTATAGATACTATAGAAACTCTATTTGAAATCACATTTTCATCTTCTTCTCTGGAACTACTAAGCCGACATGAACCAAACTTTGCAGGAACGGCCTCCAGGAAGCCCTCTACAAACAGTCCTCTTTTTGTTCCCATTGGTTGGAAAATATGGCCACCAGAGACATTCTCTGATTCTGACTGATGGATTTTGCAAAAATCTTCCCCTCTGAAACTACAAAGTCAAATGTTTTAAAACCTCACATAATTGAGGACAGGGACACTTTCTACCAATGAGCCCCATGTAATGTTGCAAACATGGCCACAATTGCAGCTCATAGTTACCATGGAAAGCCTACGGGAAATCACATTTTTATATGTTGTTCCAGGTGAGCGATTACAGGCTTTTCAGAGCCTCTAGTTTTTTAACCTCATGTTATCCTTCCCGACGGGCTCCCACTTCTCTCACCACACTCTAACAAAATCCCTAGACTTGAAAATGATAAGTGTTGATATTAACATGCACTGGGATTTCAATATTGAAATGCGTTATAAATTCAGAAAAACGTTTGGCTGGTATTGAATGTGCTGAGAATAAAATATCACAGCAAGCACACTGAACATACAGGAATTCTGAGCGTCGGGAAAACAATACGCAAGTCGGGAATGGATTAATTAACGCCATTCTCAAAATATTTAATCCTTGTCACTCGGATTGGGGGATCGGGTGGTTTTAAATTCTCACAGGAACTGGTCTATTGCTCCTAACACCTGATCGGCTGCTAGATCACCCCATGGCTTTCATAGGTCTTAGACCACTACTGTTGACTTACTCATCATCTGTCCTATGGTCAAATTCTTCGGTAGTCACCAAAAGTATAGTCTTCTACCAACTCTGCACTCGGACCATCAGATCTTTAACAGGCGCAACCAAATTGCCCCATTCATCTAAGTCCATATTGTTTTTTACATTCCTTTGACCTAGTGCATGCTAGGACACCGTAGATAAAATTGTAGGATGGTAAAAAAACATTCAGTGGGTTAGTAATACCAAATACTAACAGTAGACTAACTGGGGTACAGACTGTACACAACATACTACTGCACCAGACAACCATGCATTTTATATATTCTCTGTGTTCGCGCGTGACTTTCGCGTACTGTGTGGTTCAGACATAAAATTTTTCGGTTGATAAATTTATGTTATCCTTTTGGAAATTATTATTATTATTGGAGTTGTCAATGGGGGGGGGGGGGGGGGGGGGCTGTATGGACAGGATTTTTCCTCTGTTGAGGGCAGAGTTTCTCTTTTTGTTCCCTGTCAGCCATTTGGGTTCAGTTGTGTTCCCTCCGGTCCTTTTTTCGGCCACCTTTCTTTCGTAGTTAGGGGTGTTCTTCTACTTTCTACATCTGTTGAGTTCACCTTTTCAGGCCTGGCATTCTGAAAAATGCAGGAGGGCAAAACATCGCCCTCCTCAATCGACTTACATGTAGGAGAGCAATTAGCTTTACACAGCATTTTAAGTATCCAGTTGAACGAAGTCAATGAAACTGAAACCAACAGACTATTACATCAGTGATTTTATTAACTTTACTAAGGTAAAGCGAAATCTCTTAGACATCCAGATGTCTCACTCAACAACCGAACACACACTTGACAAAACCTGTGTGTGCCCAAGTTTTGGGGGGGGGGGGGGTTGAAAGTGGTAGTGGTAGGCGTATGACTTTCTTGGACAATAGGTCTGCTTGACTCTGCAGTCACATCCTGGTGCACTTGCTTCAAGTGACAGGATAGTAGTAATGGTAGTATATTATAGTGTCAATATTCATTGAATAATTACCCTTCAGGAGAGCGCGGTGGCTCAGTCGGTAGAGGTGCAGGCTGCAAGCCGAGAGGTCCTCGATTCGAATCCCACCTGCGGCAACCGCATTGTGTCCTTGGGCAAGACACTTCATCTCCATTGCCCGCGTGGGGGCACGGTTGCATTGTGTACTAAGGCGTACTGCACGTCGATGGTGCACTTGTCTTCAACCAATGCTAACCCTGCTTGTGTGGAGTTAGTATGTTGGGGAGCTGACAGTTGCTCGTCGTTGCTCGGTGGTTCTCTCCGGGTACTCCGGCTTCCTCCACCCGTAAAACTGTCATGGTCACGATTAGCCATTGTGCATAAATATGTGACCTTAAAACACCAATAAATAAATAAATAAATAAATAATTACCCTTCAAACTGTGATGTCAGTTGTTGAAACTGACAGAGAATAAAATATTGCTGTGACCCATTTTGCTTCAAATGATTGCAACTGTGTTTGGGTATGTACAAAGTACATATCCAAACACAGTTGCAGCCATTACCTTTTACCACTAAACCACTTTCAAAATGAAATTATGTGATGTTATGTGACTTTGAAGTTAAATTACATTTTTTCTTTATAACAAAATTTTAATGTGAGCATAATACATGTAATCTCAATCATCCCAGACCAAAATATTTAGGAGGGCAATTTTTCGCTCTCCTCAATTCTTTCAGGAGGCCAGTAAGGAGAGCTAAAAAGTCGCTCTCCTGAAATTGTCAAGCCTGCCTTTTTCTTCTACTGCTCTCACCTCTGTTATGCCCAGGACTGTTCCTTGAGGGCAATGCCTTGTGCCCAAGCATGTGGTGCATTTTCGTGACCATTCCTCCCGCACACGCGGGGAAGGGGAACACTGTCATTCGGGGCCTTCCGACACGACCACGTCTGGTGAGAGTTATACCCCCTCCATGGGGGATGTGCAGTCTTTTTCTGTAGTGGATACTGCAGGAGCTGTTGAGTTGTCTGGTGAAGAGATGCCTGGTTCCGGGACTGTGGTCCCTCTCCAGTCGACATCTGAGTCTGTCACTAGGGTTGTGACTCCTCCTTTGGAGCCGAGCAAGGTTTCTCTCTCCCCTTTTCCACCAGTTTCAACAGCTCCTGTCATATCTGCTGCTACTGCTGTTCCATCTGCAACGTCATCGGTCACTGTTTCAGCCGGCCTCGGCTTATCCCTGCAGGGGTCTGCAGAGATGCATCTCTGGTAGTGTGGATGTGGGGTATCGGACTCGGCCTTCCCTGACTTCAACTCGGCGAAGTCGGAAGGGGCTGCCGACCGAACCCTCTGCTGTGGCCTCTCAGCCGTTGAGCACAGCAGTTTTTATCCCTGCAGGGGTCTGCAGAAATGTCTGGTCGTGTGGACATGGGGTATCGGCCTCAGCCTTCCCTGACTTCAACTCGCCGAAGTCGGAAGGGGCTGCCGGCCGAACCCTCTGCTGTGGTCTCTCAGCCGTCAAGTTTTCTCATTGGATTCGGATGTTCATGAACTCCGTGGCGTTTCTGTCCACGCACTCTGGTCCCATGGCCAGTTTTGCGGGACCAACACCTTTTGAGCAGCCTGGACCTTCTGTCCCTCAGAGGTCCGCGCTGACTCTCCTGAGTTCCCACTCTGAAGATCCTCGGGGTATGTCATACCCCAATACACATCTGCCTTGAGATGTTTCGGCTGCCACCCGTCGCCCTGCGTCGGTTGTATTTGAGAATCGTGACCCTTCGCTGGTCAAAAGGGTCAGGAGTGAAGCCACTTTAACGGTTCGTTCCCATGTCGAACCGGCCGACACGGGCCGTGAGCTTAGGGAGGCCCTCTCCTTGCTCACTCAGGTTCTTTCCAAGAGCCTTCCTGTTGCTTCCAGCGAGGCTACTAGTGGTTTCCAGGCACCCCCCTCCCACCCCCCCCCCCCCCCCCCCCACCCCCCCACCCCCCCCCACCCCTGCGGCGGCGCCTCCTGGAACCAGAAGCAGACCACTTTTTGATCCCTCGGGTGTGTCTACACCATGGGAGGCATCGGCTGGTTTGCCTATGATGGGCTATGTGTCTTCTGACTCAGAGGATGAGTCTGACATACCTGACGTCGAGAGCCAGCAGTCTAATGACTTGGGGGCAGCTCTTGAGTTTGTGTTTGGGTTCCTTCCAGATCTCAAACCGTCAAACCAGCCGACAGTGTCATCCAGGCCACGATCATTGGTCGCGCGTCTACAGTCTGTGGAGCAACCTGCTTCTGGGTGCCTTCGACCGTGCCAGTTGGTACAGGTAGTTGAAGCGTTTTCATCTTTGGACTCTAAGCTGAGTTCCAAGGCTATGAAGACTTCTTTCTTCACCAGGGTTGACACTTTTTTGCCTCCAGTGCGTTATCATTACTACGATTCCGCCAATCCGTCAGTTTTCCAGACCCTTGACAGTCTTGGATCAGGACTCCACCTCCCTCGGGCTTTCCAAGCCCAAGTCGGCCGTTATTCCTATGGCGAATCTGGAGTCCCTGTTGGGCTTATCAAGAGAGATGCTGGGCATGCTTTCTCTCTCGGATCACGACGTCTCTGCTTTCGCTGCTTATCTGCCTCCACATAAGTTTGACGATGTGCAGACTCCTTTGCATGTGCTTTTCAAGGCGCTCATGCACATGCATGCCTGTAACACAGCTAACTTGGAATTAGTCTGCAGGGATGCTGTGTTGGACACACACCGTTCCTTTCCTGAGGGGCAGCGTGCTGCTCTTCGATCTGCTTCTTCTGTAGGTCCTCAACTATTCCATGGTTCCGTGGCGACGGTCCGGGATGACGTCCTACATCATTCCATTGATCAGTTGCTGCTTCGTCAGCTTGATCAGCCTTCTGTTGGAGGCAGGGGCCTTCCAAAGCAAGTGCCCTTCTGCTTCCTCTGCAAAGCCAAGGGCTGATCCTCCTGCCTCTGCTTCTACTTACTCACAGGGTAAGGGTTAGCGTCGGCAGGCTAGAGGGAGGACTCAGGATTCTTTATATAGTAGAGGAGGTGTTTCTCCTCTTGTGGGCCTCGCCGAGGCTCGAAATGAAGATCCTCACCACGATTCGTCCCAGGTTGAGGCATCCAACTCTGTCGAGAGCACCTCTTCCAAGTTCCAACACGAGTTCCTTTAGACATTACACGTTGGGAACTTTTGATCACAGAGATAGACAATCTCCTGTCAAAGGTGGCGTTCAAAGTCGTCAAGAACATTCATTCAGTGCGATTTTATTCCTGCCTGTTCTTGGTGCCGAAGAAGGATGGCTGACTCCGAACGGTTATCGATCTAAATATCCTGAACCAGTCTATCATTGCTCCTAAGTTCAGCATGGAGACTTTCAGGTCGGTTCGCCACTCCATTCACCAGGGAGTTCTCGCTTCCAGCATCGACCTGCAAGACGCTTACTTTCACGTTCCGATTCATCGGACATCGCAAAAGTATCTCAGGTTCGCTTTTCTCGAGCGAGTTTACCAGTTCAAGGCCATGCCCTTCGGCCTCAACCTGACTCCTTGGGCCCTCACCCGAGTGATGTCGCATGTGTTAGCCTTACATCGCACACAGTCCAGGGTGACTACTTCAGCAAATCTAGACAAGATCCTCCAAAGGCATTCCAATGCTGCCTTTCTGGAGTCAGATGTCGACACACTGTTGAGCCTGCTCACGTCGCTAGGGTTCAGAGTCAACGAGGAGAAGTCGGACCTGTCATTTTGTCATCTGGGGATGGACTTCCATACTCATCTGAATAAGGTGGCGGTTCCCTGGGCAAGGGCTCGGAGTCTTCTCCGGCTGCTCGGTCTCTGTGGTTCGGTGACGGATCTCATTCCTCTAGGTCGGCTGCATGTCAGGCCTCTCCAGCACTTTCTGCTCAATCATTGGAGGCTGAATGTCGATCCTCTGGATCTGGTGCTTCAGTTACCGGAGTCTCTTCCTCGTCACCTTCGCCCCTGGGCAGATGTTCAGTGGATTACGTTCCCATGTATGGATTGGCTCGGGATCTTCTGCTGCTTGCTCAGGATGTCAACATCGGAGTGGTGGTTCGTCACATTCCCGGTCGTCTGAACGCCCAAGCCGACTCCCTGTCCCAATGGGGCAGGGTCATTTCCACCGAGTGGATGCTCCACAGGGCTTGTTCCAGTTGCTTTGCGATCTCTGGGGTCGTCCCCACATCAATCTCTTTGCGACTCGTTGGAACCATCAGGTGGACACTTTCGTGTCCCCATGTCCAGATCTTCTGGCGTTCACCATGGACGCTCTGTCACTCGATTGGAACGGTCTTGTCAGCTACGCCTTCCCGCCGGTTCCGATTCTTTCTCTGGTTCTAACCACGATACAAACCTGCAGTTGTCGAATTATTCTCATCGCTCCCCTGTTGCCTAAGTGGGTTTGGATCTATCAGCTCCGCTCTCTGTTGGCGGCAGTTCCGACACGTCTCCCTCTATGTCGCAACCTTCTTTGCCAAGAACACCCGTGGAGGTTTCACGTCGACCCGACTTCATTGTGCCTTCAGGCATATCTTTTGTCAGGTCCTGTCTCCTCCATAGAGGTTTTTTCGAGACGAGCAGTGGAGTGCATTTCTTCTTCAAGGAGGCACTCCACTGGTTTAGCCTATGCGGCTAAGTGGAATGTCTTCTGTTGATGGTGTGCCGATCACTCTGTTGATTATGCCAATCCTTCGATTTCACAGATTGTGGAGTTTCTGGTATATCTGTTTGATTCTCGGGGTCTCCAGCCTGTTACCATCAAAGGTCCATGCTTTCGGTAACCTTTTCGTATGTGGGACAGCGTCGTATCGGCACTAATCCATACCGCTCCAAGCTTGTTCGGCACTTTTCCTTGAAAAGCCCTAGGACTTTGCAGAAATCTTTCTTGGGTTCTGCTTTGCTTGGGGGAACCTTTATCCCAGGTGGATATGTGTTTTGTGTTTTCTCACAAACAAGATGGCTTTTCGGATGGCTTTTGCCTCAGCCAGATGGGTTAATGAGCTTCACGCCCTCTCGGTTGACCCGGCCTTTTTCAGGACCACTGATTGCTCCTTTCTGTCCAAGAATCAAATACCAGAAACTACTCCACCTCCTATCTGTATCAGGGCTCTTCTTTTTGCTGAGGGCAACTGCCCTTTGCTCTGTCTGGTTTGTGCAATTCACATTTATCTCAATCGGACGCAGTTCATCAGGAAAGGCAGGAAACGATTTTTTCTGTCTCTTTTTCCTTGTCGACAGAAGATCTCTTCTCAATCCATTTCTAGATGGATTTGTCTTGCTATTCAAGTGGCTTACGCTCATCTAGCGACTGACGATTGAATTACCAATCGCATTTCTGCCCACGAGGTGTGTGCATTGTCTACCTCTTGGGCTTATACTAACTCCTTCATGTTGTCGGATGTTATGCAGGCAGCCTACTGGAGAAATGCTACTTTCTCCACCTATCTGTGTCAGTTGCAAGAGCAGTCAGTGGACCTTTTTACTCTGGGCCCTCTTTCTTCTGTCTACCCTAGCCACTAGGCTTCTTACAAGGTCAGTTCCAGCTCTGTGCTGTTACTGCCCTTTCTGTCTATGCATCGCACAGAACCATACGCCTCATCTCTCGTTGCCTTTTTACTAATGATTGTGATGCTATGGTTTGATGTGCGTGGGGACCTCTTCCTCTGTCCATGGTTCCAGTGCATTTGGGTTATGTGGGGGTTGGTTATGTGATTCCCTCCATCCTATTGTCTATTCAACCTGTAGTAAACAATTGTAAGGTAGGTTGATAAGAAATTTAAATTTTATAGTAAATTTCCTTTCTTATTATACCTACCACAATTGTTTCCATGGAGGCCCTCCTGTCTTCTTATTCAGGTAAGAATCCTTCCTCCCTGCTGATCACATAACCCCAATGTTGGCGGATTCAAAAGAATGATTCATTACTTACTGCCTGCGCACTGGATGGCAGAAGCTGTGGATTTGTACTAAGAGAAGAGCGTCCCCTACTGGGTGTGTGCTGGTGGCGCTCAACCCAGTTTTGGCTTATTTTTTCTTGGTGCTTTTGCACCACTTTTCTTTCCCAAATCGCTTGGGAAAGATCAAAATAGAGAGTATATTTTCCGAGTTACGGTCTTCCACTGTAGTGCAAGCCTGTAGTAAACAATTGTGGTTGGTATAATAAGAAAGGAAATTTACTATAAAATTTAAATTTCTGGCAGGAATATGTTGCAAGTCATGAAAAGAGTGTGGTAAGAAATTATTATATGTATCATTGACCAAGAGCCCCTCATTGTCTGACATTGACCATTGAAATACAAATTTTAAAAAGCAAGATTTTGAAATGTTTTTTTATGACATTTGTTCATACTTTTAAACAGTTCAATAAAATCAAAAGCACCATTAGTCCATTACTCACACTAAGGGATTTGTCCAGCATTATAATCTGCAATTAACACCTCATCAAAGAGAAGAATGTCAAATTTATCTGTAGAAGACAATGCTACACTAACAGGCATGTGCTCACGGCTGCCAACGCCGAAAACAACCTGCAGTTCACTCGACTTTTGGCAGTTTGTTACAAACATGTCTCAAAAGCCTAAAAGTCTTTAAAATCTTCCTCTCATGAACCACCAGAGAGAATGCCTTGATATTTGTTATGGAACATCCCTTGGTGTTGAAGATTAATGTTTGTTCAAGAGAAGTTGGTAGGTCAATATTTGGGCTCTCTGTGGGGAGCAAATGCATTTTGGGCTCTCCCAAAATTTGTCTTTCAAGAACCATGGGCTGATTTCAACCACCTTTGGTATGTAGTATAAGTGGGTCCTAAGTAATTGATTGATGCCCAAAAATTGTTTTTTGCAGCCACGTGGGAACCCCAGGGGCTAAAAATCGAAAAAAAATTAAAACGCCCATATTTCCCAAACCACACGGAACAGAGAACTGTTATGTGGTATGAAACATCCTTAGGACCAGTAGAATGGAATAGTAAAAAAAATTGCCATCGGTTGTGTCAGGCTGTTCTGTACGGGGCATCGAAAAAATGCTGAGTCAGCATATTTGCAATAATTGTAAAAAATGTTTTCTTCAGAACCACTGATCAGAATCTTTTGATAATTGGTATACAGCATCTATGGGGGGGGGGGGAGGGGGGGGGGGTCAGATACAAGTATGTTCAAATTAAACCCCTGGGTTCATATTTGGGCTCAATACAGGTGCCCAAATAATTAACTTACATGTAGGGCAATATGTGGAATAGGCTTTAAAAATCTTCTTCTTCATGTCCAACAGTCCGATTCTTTTTATATCTGGTATACAACATCTCTAGGAGAGTCAGATTCAAGTTTGTTCAAATTGAGAACCTGAGTTAATATTTGCGTTCTTTATTGGAGCCCAAAGTTTAACTTAGTGCAATATGAGAAAATTTCTTTTAAAATCTTCTTCACCAGTCAGAATCTTCTCATATTTGTTATACAACATCTCTAATATGGTCAGATTCAAATTTGTTCAAATTGAGTCCCTGGGTTAATATTTGGGCTCTCCATGGGAGTCCGAATTTTAACTAAGTGCAATATGGGGAATAATCTTTAAAAATCTTCTTGAGATCCACCTGTCTGATTCTTTTGATATTTGATGTACAACATCTCTAGGGGGGTCAGATTCAAGTTTGTTCAAATTGGATCCCTGTGTTGATATTTGGGCTCTTTATTGGAGCCCAAAGTTTAACTTAGTGCAATATGAAAAATATTTTTTTTAAATCTTCAATTCCACCAGTCAAAATCTTTTCATATTTAGTATACAACATCTCTGTTGGGGTCAGATCCAAATTTGTTCCAAATTTTAACTTAGTGCAATTTGGGGAATAATCTTTAAAAATCTTCTGCTTCTTCAGATCCACCAGTCAGATTCTTTTGATATTTGGTATACAACATCTCCATGGGGGTTAGATTCAAGTTTGTTCAAATCAAGTCCCTGTATTAATATTTAGGCTCCCTTTGGGAGCCTGAATTGTAACATAGTTCCATATGTGGGAATTTCTTGAAAAATCTTCTTTTTAACATCCACCAGTCTGTATATTTAGGCTTTCCCAAACCCAGTGTGAGAAAGACTCTAGTTATTCTTCTTTTTCAAAATTGTTCTTCTCTATTTTTTTTTTTTCGCTGTCAATATTGTCTGTTGTACTGCTCCAAAACAAGCTGTGCGATTTCAACCAAATTTGGCATACTTATGTAATTCCATAAAATCTTGTGAAATGAGGTATCGCCATATCTGAAAATCCTTATTTTCAAAATTTTCTTCCAAAACCATCAAAATTTCACCATTTTTCAAAAGTCTCGGAATTGTTTACAGTTATCTGGCTGTAAGTTTCCATAAATTTAGAGCATAATATGGTACACCAAAATCACCATACAAATATTTCCAAATTAACCCCTGTGGGCCAAAAATGAATTTAATTTTGCAGTTTTGTCTTCAAAATTGACCAACTTCAAGGGCACATTTCTCTATTTGCAAGGTTGTTATAACAATTATTTTGGTATGGGTAGATGCAACAATGATTGCAGAAGAAAGTTACTGTTTACTTTCTAATCTCAGATTTAACCCCAAGCACAATGAGGGCGAGAATTAGAGTGTTGTTTGAAAATGCCAAAATTAGCCAACTTTGGTTGCTTTTTTCTATCCTTTTGGAAAGGGTTAATTTCAAACACTTTGCATGTCCGTATTCACAATTGACTACCAAGCATATTTGCTGTTGAAAGTTTGATTGTAAAGTTTAACCTTATGCCCATTCTGGTTGCATAAAAGTAGGTACCGTCCAAATAAACTCCCATTGTTTTCAGAATTTATGATGTTCAAGTGACAATTTACTCCATTTCTAATTGATTGAGTGCTGAATGTTTTCTATGGCTGCATGCAGCAGTCAAAGTATGACAAATTTTGTTTTATATGTTATTATTAAAAGTTTAACCCCTGGCAGATTTAAGACTTCCCATAAGGGTACTGTCGGAATAACTGTTATTTTCGCCAACTTTTACATGCGATTTCTCAGCACTGAAGCCATATTTTCTCAAAATGTTTCCCATGAAAAGATAGGGCATTCATCCAAGAACAATTTTGCTGTTACATGTTATATCCAAAGTTCTAACCCTCAACCAGTTGTCAGGCCTTGAATTGGAATACCCTCAAATGGTACATTTTCATCCAAATACCAAGATTCAAGATTCCTCCAAACCTCTTATCAGAAACTCAATCTGTGATTGATGTCCACACATTTAGAGCATAAAATGATACACCAAAATCACCACATAAATATTTCAAAATGAACCCCCTATTGGCCACAAATGATATGAATATAGCATTTTATCTTCAAGATTGACTAACATCAAGGGCAAATTTCTCTAATTGCAAGGTTGTTGTATCAATTATTTTGTTATGTATAGATGCAACAATGATTGCAGAAGAACGTTACTGTTTACTTTTTAAGTAACTGAAAGTCAGGGTGAGCTTTTCTGATCACTTTTTGTCCATCGTCTGTCGTCCGCTGTACGTCGTGAAGGTGATGTTTGGGTCATTTTCTCCCAAGCCACCGGCTGCAGTTCAATGAAAATTCACATGAGTAGCGGTTATATAGGGGCATTTGGGTTTTTCTTCAAATTGGGTTTCTTCTCATATTGAGGAGGGGGGTGGGGCCAAAATGCACAAAATTTTTAAAAATCTTCTCATGAACCAGCTGTAACAGAGACTTGATATTTGGTATGCAGCTTCTACTTGAGGTGTAGACTCAAGTTTGTTCAAGAGAAGTTTGACGGGCAATATTTGCCTTTGTTCTGGGAGGGCTAAGAATTTTCACAGCCCAAAATTTCTATTTTCCAAACCGAAAGGCAGATTTGAACCAAATTTGATATGAGGGCTTATTTGATCGGTCATAAGTACTTAATTTATGCCCAAATGTTTTTCCTGTCGCCCCATGGGAACTGCAGGAGCTAAAAATAGAAAAAAATTAAAATGCCCGTATCTCCAAAACTCCACGGCACTGAGAATTCTTATTTGGTGTGAAGCTTCCTTAGGACCAACAGAATGGAATGGTCAAAAAAATTTGCTGTCGGTTTTATCATGGGGTACTTTTTGGGGGCTTTGAAAAAGTACTGAGTCAGCATTTTTTAACACTGTGGGTAATGGGAAAAACATTTAAGACTACTTTTCTCCCAAACCACTGCTCCAAAAGCTTTCAAATTTCACATACAACATCTTTGGAAGATTGTTTCACATGTTTATTGAAATCAATTCCCTTGGTCCATATTTGGGCTCTCTATGGGAGCCCAAATGTTTAAATTAGTGCAGTTTGAGGAATATTCTTTAAAAATCTTCTTCTTCAGATCTACATGTACCAATAGGATTCTTTTGATATTTGATATGCAGCATGCTTAGGGAGGTGAGATTCAAGTTTGTTCAAGCCAAATCGCTGGGTTCATATTTAGGCTGAAAATTTGGGGTCCCGGTCCGGACTTAGAAATTTTGCACCAAAATCCGGAAATTAGTTTTTTGTTTTTTTATGCATTTTGGTCAATTTTAAGAAGAAGAAAAAAAAATTTTAGTCTGAAAATATTTTGTTTGGGGCTTCGAAAATTTCCGAACAAAAATAATAAAAAAATCTGTTTTTTATGCATTTATCTCAATTTTGGGACGTAAAAGTGCAGGAACTGAAAATAGAAGGAAAATTCTGTGTATTGTGTGGGCACAATCGCTTCATCTAGTTGGTATATGCTTTTCTTAGGATGGGCATATGCAGCTTATTCAAGTCAAGTCCCTGGTTTGATATTTAGACTACTATGTCAGGTGAGCACCTTAAGGCCCCCTGGGGCCTGTTGTTTTTTTTTCCTCCCTCAATTTTGTCTGTTGTACTGCTCAAAAACAAGTTGTATGATTTCAATCAAATTTGGCATACTTATGTAATGTCATGAAAGCTAGTTAGGCCAGGTATCGCCATATCTCTGAAACCACGTATTTTCAAAATATGCTGCCCAAACCTTCAAAATTTCATCATTTTTCAACCTAGCTCAAAAACAAGCTGTATGATTTCAACCAGATTTAGCAAACTTATTTATTGTCACAATATCTAGAGAAATGAGGTATAGTCATATTCATGAAAATGCTTATTTTCAAAATTTTCTGCCCAAACCAAAAAAATTTCACCATTTTTCGAAAAGTTTCAAAATTGTTTACAGTTATCTAGCTCAAATTTTCCAAACATTTAGAGCATAATATGAGACACAAAAATCGCCACAAAGATATTTCAAGATTAACCCCCATTGACCAAAAATGATATAAATATAGAATGTTTGTCTTCAAAATTGACCAACTTCAAGGGCAAATTTCTTCAATTGCAAGGTCGTTGAAACAATTTTTTTGGTGTGGGTAGATGCAACAGTGATTGCAGAAGAAAGTTTCTGTTTATTTTTGAATCTTAGATTTATCCCTCAAGCACAATGAGGGTGAGAATAAGAGTACCGTTTGAAAATGCCAAAATTAAACAACTTTGGTTGCTTTTTCTATCATTTTAGAAAGGGTTAAATTCAAACACTTTGCATGTCTTTATTCACAATTTAATACAGAGCATATTTGCTGTTCTAAGTTTGGTTGGAAAGTTTAACCCTTTGCCCTTTCTGGTTGCATAAAAGTGTAGGTGCCATCCAAAAAAACTCCCAATTTTTTCAGAAGTTGGTAAGTTTAAGTGACAACTTACTCCATTTCTAATTGATTGAGCTCTGAATGTTTTCTATGGCTGCATGCAGCAGTCAAAGTATGACAAATTTTGTTTTATATGTTATTATTAAAAGTTTAACCCTTGAAAGATTTCTGACTTCCCATAAGGGTACTGTCAGAGTAATTGTTATTTTCGCCAACTATTACCTGTGATTTCTCTGATCTGGAGCCACTTTTTTGTCAAAACATTTCCCCTGAGAAGATAGGGCATTCATCCAAGAACAGTTCTGCTGTTATATATTTTATTCAAAGTTTTAACCCTCACCCAGTTGTCAAGTCTTGAATTTGGGTACCCTTAAATTGTACATGTCCATTCAAATACCAAGATTTAAGATTCTCCATGTCTCTTACCAGACACTCAGTCTGTGATTGATGTCCATGCATTTAGAACATAATATGATACACCAAAAGCGCCACACAAATATTTCAAAATTAACCCCTATTGGCCAAAACTGATATGAATTTCAAACTTCATGGACAAATTTGTCTAATTGCAAGGCCGTTGTAACAATTATTTTGGTATGTATAGAAGCAACAAGGATTGCAAAAGAAAGTTAATGTTTACTTTTTAACCTCACATTTAACCCTCAAGCCCCGCCAGTCTATCGACCTCATCGTGGTGCGAGGGTGAACATCTACATTGGTAGATGGCCAACGGGTAGACATTACTTGTCCAGGTAGCCAACATTGATTCATATTACTTTCAGTTCTTTGGCTCTTTCGGTTTTTATTTCAATTTAATTCTTCTATTTCTTAAATTTAGGCCCATTTAAAAACATTCTATTGTCTGGCGGTTTATAGCCCGTGCGGTGTCCGGATCAGAATAGCCCGCAGTACCTCTTCTTCCGGTAAAAGAGGCACCTTGTTCTCCCGTGAGGTGCGTACATGACGCCATAGGGGACGGGATCTGCTGGTTGAGGACTCACAGCCCTGGTTTGGGCAACTCATGGTATTTTCACTGAGGTCATTCGACCTCTGTGCAAATGGTGACGGTATAGTCCAATACACCAGTTCAGCCAATACTTTATGGCGGGGAATGTTGGTCTTTCCGGCTCGGTTTGATCAATCGGGAGCCCAATGACGTTACGTGGGGCATTTAGTGGTTCGCTGAACTAGCCATGTTTGGCTGGTTGATCGACCGCTATTGGAAAGCGTAGCTTAACGTGTCAATCGGTTAGCGGCTATGCTTTGGCATCAACCTTGGCTGAGTATACTACTCGTGTACTGGCGGTGCCGTCGTCTGGAGATCCGACGACAATGTGCACCCTCGTGTTGGACTCAAAGTAAGGGTGTCAGCCACGGATAGTGAATTGACAAAAAAAACAAAAACATGGAAAACCAAAAAAAAATCAAAAACGTGGTCGATTTAAAAATTTATCTTCAGAAGATTCTGACACAGACATGGAAAAAGACATCAATATTAATAGCAACTGGCCGAAATTTATTCTTATTACTGCTATTGAAGAGGGTAAACGTCCATCCAGTATCAACCCTTTTGCTGTTGAAAAAACAATAACAGGAATTGCTGGTTCAGTGAAGGACTGTAAAAAATTAAGATCAGGAGCTTTTCTGGTGGAGTGCAGATCTGAATTCCAGGCCATTAATTTATTAAAACTTGAAAAAATACTAGACATGAAAGTGAAAGCTACTCCGCACAAAACACTAAATATCAGTAAAGGAGTAGTAAGAACTAGAGAACTATCTGGCATAGATGAGATTGAAATTAAAAATGAATTGAAATCTCAAGGTGTGACTGATGTTAGGAGACTAACAATCAAAAGAGATGATACCGTCCGAGAAACTAACACATATTTTTTAACTTTTAGCTCACCTAAACCACCCAAGTCGATCAAAGTTGGTTATATGAACATCGGAGTGGATTTGTATATCCCAAATCCACTTCGATGTTTCAAATGTCAAAAATATGGACACGGCCAAAATGCATGCAGAGGACAGGCAGTATGTTTCAGGTGCGGCCAACAACACCAGGAGCCCTGTAACAACCCCATTAAATGTTATCATTGTCAGGGCAATCATGTAACATCTTCGAAGGATTGCCCAGTTTGGCAACGGGAGAAGGCCATACAAAAAGCAAAGTGTGAAAACCAAATTAGTTTTAAAGAAGCCAGGGAATTAGTTAACTCTATGCCAGGTATGAGCTCCTCTATGTCATATGCGTCAGCCTTAAAACAAATAGTATCATCTAAATCAGTCGAATGTCAGACTGAATACTCTTGGTTGAAAGGATCCATTCCTAAATCAATGCGACCTTTCACCATTGATCATGCTGATGCCACTGAACCAAAATCTACTCAGACTATACCATCTACTCAGGAACCAGTAAAACAGAACAATAAAAAATCAGTTGAGAAAAAAACAGAGGAAAACACTAAGAAAAGTAAAGAAGTTAAGAAATCTGAACCAAAGAAGCAAACATCACAGCAGAATATTAGTCAGAATCAGAGAAGAAAAGAAACTAGGCAGAATCAAAACAGTAATAGGACTCCTAAAGCTCTTTACGACCCTGTTACCATTAGTAGGTTTGAGGGTCTAGAAGAAGCTATGGCAATAGACTGCATAGACCAAACATTCAGCCTACATCACCGAGGCCATAGGTCTCCAACAAAAAAATCATTTTCTCCCATACGTCCGTCAAAATCGCCAACCAGAAATGGATAATAAAATTACACACAAACTAATACAGTGGAATTGCCGAGGGTTTTGGGCAAACTTTAATGAACTCGGACTGTTAAGTCAACAATATCAACCTGCTGTTTTCTGTCTGAAGGAAACACTTTTACACAGATCAAGTAATCAAGACTACTGTGTTTTTAAGGGTTATGCAGCGTATAACTCATGGGCAGATGAAGCTGATCTTCATGCTCGTGGAACGTCTGTCTTAGTTAGAAACAATATTATCCACAGTCATGTAACTTTACATACCAACTTACAGGCTGTTGCAGTACGCCTAACTTTAGACAAGACAATCACTGTGTGCTCAATTGACATATCTCCACACAAACCTCTACTATTACACGACCTGGAACGCCTTATTAATCAGCTTCCCACACCCTATATTTTGATGGGTGATTTTAATGCTCATAATCCTCTTTGGGGTGATTCCTGCAGCAAAGAGGATGCAAAGGGTAAAACAGTTGAAGAGTTCGTTACTAAACATGACTTATGTTTGTTTAATGATGGGTCACATACCTACTTGCATCCTGCATCAGGATCGTACACTTCAATTGATCTCACACTTACATGCCCTTCACTTTTCCTGGATTTTTCTTGGAAAGTGGAAGATGACTTGTGCGGAAGTGACCACTTCCCAATTGTTTTAGAGAGTGTCATTCCTGCTGAGGATGAGAGGGTGTCCCAGTGGAACTTCAAAAAAGCAAACTGGGACACTTTCTCATTGCTTTGTTGTGAGCGGCTCACTCTGGATATGTTTGATGCCATTACTGACCCTGTGGAAGAATTCACTAACACATTACTTGACATTGCAAACAAGGTCATCCCGAAAACCTCGGCAAATCCAAAACGTTTCCATAAACCATGGTTCGACACGGATTGCAAACAGGCTATTCATCAATGCAAAAAGGCTGAACGGGATTTTAATAAGTCACCAACGACGAATAATTTAGATAAATTACGTATTGGTCGAGCACAAGCCCGACGGTTCATCAAACAAAAGAAGAAAATGTCGTTTCAAGATTGAATCAAAATACCCCCATCAAAAAGGTCTGGAAAATGATCAAGAAAATTAAAGGTAAAGAATCAAAATCTACAGTACAGCACCTCGAACATAATAATAATAAAATAACATCTAAAAAAGATATTTCGAACACCCTAGCTTCTACCTTTTCCAAAAATTCCTCTTCTGAAAATTGCACTCCGCAATTTATCCCTGTTAAAAAGCAACAGGAGAAACAAAAACTAAAATTCCAATCTGATAATGATGAAAATTATAATGAACCATTTTCTATTGATGAGCTACTAGTGTCAGTGAGTAAAGCAAAAGATACAGCAACTGGTCCTGATGAAATACATTATCAGATTTTAAAACATTTGCCAAATTCATCGCTCAAGCTTTTACTTTCTATTTTTAATGATTTATGGGTGACTGGCCAGTTTCCATCTTCCTGGCACAAAGCAACAATCATTCCTATTCCCAAGCCTGATAAGGACCACAGCAATCCAAGCAACTATAGACCAATAGCACTCACTAGTTGCCTTTGTAAAACCATGGAAAGAATGATCAACGATCGGCTTGTTTGGTTTCTGGAATAGGACAATCTGCTGGCAGATGTTCAATGTGGCTTCAGAAGCCAGAGAAGCACGGTTGATCATCTAGTCCGCCTTGAAACGTTTATTAGAAATGCCTTTGCCAGAAAAGAACATGTGGTCGCCGTGTTCTTTGATCTGGAGAAGGCATATGACACTACGTGGACATATGGGATTTTAAAAGACCTCTTCAACATGGGGTTGAGAGGCAGAATGCCACTTTTTATTGAAAATTTTTTAAAGGACCGCAATTTCCAGGTTCGTCTTGGGTCAACATTATCTGACCCTCACGACCAGGAATTGGGAGTACCTCAGGGTAGTATTCTCTCTGTTACTCTTTTTTCAATAAAAATCAACAGCATTGTTACAGCTATTGAAACAAATGTTGATTCTTCATTGTATGTAGATGATTTCCTCATCTGCTACAGTGGCAAGAAAATGCCTGCTATTGAGCGCAAACTTCAGCTATCCTTAAACAAGGTTCAGCACTGGGCTACTGAAAATGGTTTCAAGTTTTCAAAAAGTAAAACAAATTGTGTTCATTTCTGTAAACTCCGGAAACACCACCTGGATCCGGAGTTATTTTTTAGATGGAACTCCACTTAAAGTTGTAAAGGAAGTGAAATTCCTTGGCTTGTTGTTTGATGAGAAACTAAGTTTTAGGTCTCACATCAAACAACTAAAAATTAAATGCAAGAAAGCACTTAATCTGCTAAAAGTTGTTTGCACCACTGATTGGGGTGCCGACCAAAAAACTCTGCTCCATCTGTATAGAGCTCTTGTACGGTCAAAGTTGGATTATGGTTGTGTTGTTTACGGTTCGGCTAGGAAATCCTATCTGAAACCTCTTGATGCCATCCATCATAGTGGTATCAGAATTAGCCTTGGTGCGTTTCGTACGTCACCTATAGATTCTCTTCTTATCGAAGCAGGTGAGCCTTCTCTTGAGAAGCGTCGAATTAAACTCTCTTTGCAATATGTCTCAAAATTATCTGCACATCCTTCAAATCCTGCTTACTGCTATGTTTTTAAACCTCTAAATAAAGTTTTTTTTGATAAAAAATCCAAAACAGATTCCTCCACTGGGACTCAGAATCAAAACCCACATGGAGGCTACTGGTGTTGCTCCTGATTCTGTGGCGGAAAATCGTAAACCAGATGTACCCCCTTGGCAAGTATCAAAACCCAAAGTAATTTTTGATTTGGCCTCTACTAAAAAGACAGAAACTAACTCTTTGCAGTTCAAGCAAAAGTATGCTGAAATTAAGTCTCACTATACAGAATACACAAAGTTCTATACAGATGGCTCTAAGGATACAGATAGGGTATCGTCTGCGGTTGTTAGTGGCAATCAAACCCCCTCAATCAGGTTACCCGATAAGAGTTCCATTTTTACTGCTGAAGTGAAAGCTATTGACCTAGCGCTCGACGAGATTGAGGCTGCAGAAGAATGGAAGTCCATTATCTTCTCAGATTCTCTTTCTTGCTTACAGGCTCTTCTCAACCCCAGGTTGAAGAACTCTCTAATTTTGTCACTTCGTGAACGTCTTGCTGTAATGAAGTCTGACCAATATGATATCGTGTTTTGCTGGTTACCTGGACACATTGGCATTGTTGGTAAAACCAACGCCGACAGTGCTGCAAAGCAGGCTCTTAGAAAGCCAATTACTGTTTTTCCTATTCCTTACAGTGATCACAAGCCTCTTATTTCTAAATATATCAGATCTTTGTGGCAGTCGGAGTGGGATGGGGCTACTAATAACAAGCTCCACCGATTTCGACCAACTATATCTGATTATTATCCTCTTTCACATCTTTGTCGAAAAGATAGTGTCATCATCATGCGATGTCATATTGGTCATACCAGATTCACTCATGGTTTCTTATTAGAGGGAACTTTTCGACCTGAATGTGTTCCCTGTCAGTAGGGGCTGACAGTGGAACACATTCTTTTAGATTGTATAGATTTTAATAATATTAGGCAGCAGTACTTCACAGTGGGGTCTCTTAGAGATCTATTTTATTCTACTTGTCCGCATAAGATTGTGTCTTTTCTGAAAGAAATCAACCTTTTTAACAAGTTTTAATATTGTTTTTATTTCTTTTAATCATGATTCGGTATCAACGGGTTGATTTTCATTATATTTATTGTCCTTTTTCATTGTGTTTCTTTTTATCGTTCATCTACCTCTTTTTTAACGCAGTTCTGACAGTTTATTTTAATTCATTTTCATGACTTTCTCGCCACGATATGGCCTTTGTTGCTGATGTGGCGTAATGCAACAATAAATAATAATAATAATAATAATAAACCCTCAAGCAGAATGAGGGTGAGAATAAGAGTCCCATTTAAAAATACCAAAATTAGTCAACTTTGGTTGCTCTTTTCTGTCATTTTGGAAAGAGTTAATTTCACATGTGCTTTTGCCACTTAAAGTATAGTACCATCCAAAAAAACAAAGAAGATTTTTAGTGAATTTTGCAAATTTCTGTACTCATTTGTCCAAAAACAAAAATGAAAGAGCTCATTGTGCTTCCCATAACTGCTTTAAAAATCATTGGGGAACAAATTTTGTGTGATATGTTTTGGTGTCTGATTTTAGCTTTAAGAACCTCCATTTGTGTCTGAGAAGTGAATGTCTGCATATCGACTGAAGTAGATTTGTTTTCCTCCACTGGTACAATAGGACCTGGTAGCTAATGCCACTGGGGTGCAATCCCTTGGTAGGTGGGCAAAATAAGCATAGACGATTGGTAAAACTTGACTTTATACTTTGTTGTGACATGATATAGCTTAGATGCTGACAAGGACATGAGACACTAATAAATAACACTTTAGAATACTGGATTGGACCATAGAATAAGAGAACTGTTCAAATATACCTATTTTGGTAACTTTTTTCTGTCAGTTTGGAAAGTGTAAACTTGGAACACTTTCGTTCCACGTAGTGCGTATGCCTCAAAATATACACAGGTTTCAGCAGGTGAATACAGTAAAACCTCTCTTGAGAGCCCACTGCCATGAGAGACCACCTGTCTTGAGAGACCACTGTGACCTTGTACAATTTGGTTGTTTTACTCTGTAATGGACCTGTCCTGAGAAACCACCTGTTTTGAGAGACCACTTTTGCCTGTCAAAAAGGGTGGTCTCTCAAGACAGCTTCTATTGTATTCAAGATTTACTGGGGAAAAAGTGGACTCATGAAGCTGGTACCAGAAGGGTCTGTGTATCTTGAGTTTACTGGAAAGTACGGATCCAGGAATGGCATGGTGCCTTGATAGACAGAATATAACTAAGCAGCCCAACATTCCGTGATGCATACCTGCACTTATGGTGGTGAAGTCTGCCCTGTATGGGGTCTGAAAGAAAGCCAGCATACCTACATGTATGATGGTGAAATCAGTCCTGGATGGGGGACTGAAAGAAAGCTCTGCACCCTGAATGGGAGACTGGAAGAAAATACAGTGTGGGAATGGCTAGTCCTCCTCGTTCTCCTGTTCTGCAAGGTAAGTGGCTAAAATACCCAATGCAAAGTATGCCTCAGACCATGGAGCTGCAATACAAAGTCTGCTGGACACCTGCAGAAGGGGAAAGAGGGGTTAAGGAAAATGAAATAGAAGGAAAGACTTGTACCACATGAGTCTCCACTTTTGGGTGTAGACTTGATAGTGGTGTTTCGGGGGATGGTGGGATGAAAATGTAAACTATATGACAAGTTAAGACTGAAGCCAAAGAGATACATTACTTTGTAATAAAACAAAGTGGGTCTCATGAGACTGAGTTAGTGAATTTCGTTGGTTGTAGGAATGTTACAGTTCGGTCAAGATGAAGGTAAAGTCGATGGTTAAAGAATGAAAAAAGAAAGGCGACTGGTCCTGGATACTTGTTGAAAAGTTTGAATTGTCATGATGACCAGAGGTTGATACCTGGATGCTATTATTTGGAAGAAATATCAGAGTGTAGGGGATGTTTCAAATGATGGATGGCTATAATGACTGCGAAGTGACCCCAGGTCTTTATTGTTTTGCAGAAAGTTAATCCACCTGAGCTAAGTACAGTTGGTTTTAGAAGCTAGTAGTGTCTGGTAGTCCATAAACTCTCAGAATCGGAGTTTCTTCAGAATTAAACAAAAAATTCAGAAGTAGGGCTTAACCCAATATCTGCTGTGTTGAATAATACGTCCAAGAAAGTGTGTTTTGCAATTTTCTGAACTTATTTTTTTCAAAATAGAAGAGATGTATCCTACATTCCAACTAGCGTTGTTAAGTACAGACAATATCTGCCCAGATTAGCCCTGCACTTTTGCCACCTGGTCCGAACAGACAATTTGTGTGAGACAAAGGAGGGGTTAACCTGACGATTTCTCATGCCAGTGCAAAAAATCAGGTGTAAAGATAATCAGTATGATTGATAGTTTTGTGTACAATACACCGTGCCTTTTCACATTAAAAGTTGGGAAAGCCCGTAATATTTCTGGGGGTGGGGGGGGGGGGGGGGGGGTTCAGATTTAAGTTTGTTCAAATCGGGCCCTTGGGTTAATATTTTGGCTCTCTATTGGGGCCCATAGTTTAACTCCGTGTAATGTGAGAAAATTTCTTGAAAAATCTTCTTTGGATCCATCAGTTAGAATGAGGGATTTTCTTGAAAATCTTCTTCAGATTCACCAGTCAGAATACTTTCATATTTAGTATACAACATCTCTAGGTGGGTCAGATTGTAGTTTATTCAAATCGGGTCCCTGGGTTAATATTTGGCCTCCCTATGGGAGCCCATATTTTAACTTAGTGCAATATGAGGAAATTTCTCTAAAAATCTTCTTATTGAGATCCACCGGGTAGAATGCTTTGATATTTGGTGTACAACATCTCTAGAGGGATCAGATTCAGGTTTGTTCAAATCGAGTGCCTGGGCTATATTTGGGCTCTCTAAGATTAGAGAGTCCAAATTTAAACTTATTGAAGTATGGGGAGTTATCTTTAAAAATCATCTTCTTCAGATCCACCAGTCAGAATCTTTTGATATTTGGTATACGGCATCCTTAGGGAGGTCAGATCTAAGTTTGTTCAAATCAAGTCCCTGGGTTAATATCTATGCTCCCTATTGGAGCCTGAATTTTAGTTTGCATGTAGTTCAATATAAGGAATAATCTTTAAAAATCGGCTTTTTGAAATACAGTGAGAATCTTTCGATATTTGGCATTCACCATCCTTTGAGGGTACAGATTCAATTTGTTCAAATAATGTCCCTGGGTTAATATTTTTGTTCCCTATGGTGGGGAGGGGTGGGTTTGTGGGGGTGACAGATTTTAACATAGTGCAAAATTGGTAATATTTTCAGTGCTTTATTATTACATACTGACCTAATTAATGCAGGATATTTATCTGAAATCTCACTGGTGTTCACTAAATCCACATAATTCATTCATTCCGTATCGTAAAATTCAGATGATTTATCATTTCCACCGCTGTAACAGTCGAATATGAAGATGTTGGTTCTAATGCCTGCATAAGGCTCTGGAAATTTAATGATGCAAACAATTTCCATCTGGGCCTGTTGTGAATGATATGTATTCTAGTAGAATAGTAGGTGAGTTTAGCATTTCTTTACGGAAGCATGGAAGGGACATTCGGCTGCCAATATTTATCATGCCGTGGCGAGTTATTACATGTATCTCACCATAACGAGATAATAATCCGATATCACAAAATTGAATTAGTTCTAGTAGAGTCCTCAGCAGAATCCCTGGAAATGGTGCTGTGTTCGTTCACTGTGGCACACAACTTCTTTTGCCTGGTGTGTAGTCCTCTACTGTGGGTAGCATAGGTAATGAGTAATTAAACTAGGCTCCTGCAAAAATTCAATTCAATTCAAATTTGGAAATTCAAATATTTTCGAATATATTTAGGCTATAACAGTGAATGTTTACAGATTGTAATTGATCAGATTATTTTATATTGAGTATTGTTCTGAGTAGAAACGTAACTGACTTGTAGCAGTAACAGTGTTTGTAGTGATGTAGTTACAACTGTACAACAGTTGTAACGACATTGCTACAAACACTATTACCACTACAACTGTTCATTTCAACTTATTGTACATTATGACCAGTGAACATTTATAAAAAGTTTTGAACTTTGAAAAAGTTATGCAGCTGTTCAACTTCAATAAATGAATCACTTTGTTTTATACTGAGTGTTCTGTCTGATCACAGTTACTGGATACACCGTCAAAAGTCAGTGCTCAAAATAACTTTTTTTCTTTGCGTAGCAAAATGCTACAAATTTCAAAAAAAATTAATAGCATTTTGTAAAAATTACATAGCTATTTTTGTATACCAGAGTTATGTTATGCTGTTTTGTATTGAATTCTTCTAAGTAGGTAGAATAGTTTCCATCCATTTCTGGGCATTTCCAAATGATCTGCAACACATGAAACATTTACTATGTTTTTTTTTTAACTGAACTGCCTTTAAGGGTTGCATGGACTTGGATATTTTCAAATAGCATCTTGGTTGATCAATAGAGTTCTCAAAATGGAAGGTGGAATTTTTAATTTGATGGGCTTGAAGTTATTTTTAATGTACATTTTATGCAAAATGTTGTAGAAACAGGAAGAATTTAAACCAATAGAATTCATCTTACATATGAAGTTGCTAATGATGCTTGATGGAGAGTTAATCTGAGTTATGCCTGGAATGTTTCACAATCAGAAGTAAAGCATCAGTGAACTAGTTTTAATAGGCTGCAGTTGATTATCTTGTATCGCAAAATGCTATACATAATTGAACATTGTGTAGCTTTTTGCAAGTTTTGCATAGCAAAAAGCGATGTGACAACGCTTATTTTGAGCCCAGTCTTAAGTAATGGTTTTCTGAAAGAATACCCCTGATTATAATATAAACAGAAATAGAGCAGGCTTTAATTTACAAGCGGATCGACTCCCTTCAACGCTGAATTATCGTTTCATTTTAGTCATTCCACATTTTAAAACAAATGGCTTCACATCTGAATGAGGTCGATCTGATTTGGAACAAGTTTTTTTGCAAGAAAATGTGATAAAAGTGAGCTATCAGCCCTATCATCCAGGTTCTTTTAAAAATGTTTATTGCTGCAGTTTTGAAGCTACAAAGTCAACAATTCAAATACTTTCAATCAATAGCTATTAGTCTTGAAAAAATTGAAAATCTGTTTCTCAGGCCTTCCCGCATGGTCCTTTTGGCTGCCGCACACTCTCTTTTTATAACACATATAAACTTAAAAAAAAAATTGAATGGTTTATGTCGGATATTTTACCCAAGTTAATGAAATTGATAAATTTTCCCCTTGAGTGAAAGAAGGCTTTGCAATGCTTCAGCATTACAAAGCCTTCTTGCTCTCAAGGGACGAAATACACCACCACCCATTCTATTCTGTAGATTATATGAGGCCTAAAACATAAACCAAGAACATGAACTTTTGCTGGCAAAGAAATAATTACAGAATAAAAAATAAAATAAAAAAACGCTCGCCCGCATGAAATGTTACAAATAATGGCCTGAGAAACAGAAGATCTACTTTGTGTGGTCTTATATTGGTTTACCAGTATATCTCAATTTATAGTGTGGGAAGTTGTGAGGAGAAAAATGCACTCTACATTTGTCTTTTTATAATCGGGGTTATTATTTTACAAAAAAACCTTTTCTTTTGATGACGTATCCATTAACTGTGATTCAATTTGAAATTTGATTGAAAATTTGATTCATTTTCACCAATTCGATTTGGTATTCGATTCGATCAAAATCAGCAATTTGCAGGTCCCCAGATTAAACACCACTTCATTGTGTCAATGATAGAGTCATAATACTGAAAGTGACCATAAACTCCAATTGAAATAAAGTATTATTTCATGTATCTGGTACCTGTCAATTCTCTGATGTGCGTGTGGAGGTGGAGTTGCTTGAGAATAATTCATATTTTTCCTTCCACTTCAGTTTGTTCAGCCTCATTGGACATCAAGTGTCTAACAGATATGTGGAAACACTGATTTTTAAAATGAGAGGTGGAAAACACATTTCAAGGTGTCACTCCTACAGCTAGTACCAAGAGGGTTTTGGGCATATACTCGGGGTGTTTTTTCCCACTGAGAAACACTCAGTAAAAAGATAAAGTTCAGTTTTATCAGCCACACAATTGATTGAATTAAGGCCACAGCAAGATTGTATGGGAGGTGGAGGAGACTGGCGTGTCCAGCCACGCCCTATGATTTCACAAGGGCCTTTAGAGCCTCTGGAAATTTAAATTCAGTGGGGAATAGGGAGGATGTCTCCCCCCTCCCCCTCCTGCCATATCTGAGAGTTAGGATAACGTTACTCAAGGAGAATACCTTCAATATCTGATCTGGCCTTTCGCTTTCTGCAGTGGAAGGCCTGTTGGAACCTCAAAAAGATGACAAGGGAGAAGTTACCTGATACGTTTATCATGACTGCATGATAATGCAGAGATATGGTGGAAAATTAACATTTGAAAGTTACCACAGTATATACTGGTTTTTTCTGCACCATGGTGAACCTTAACTGTCCTTAAGGCCAGTGCATGGTACAGACCTATATTGGGAAGGAAATTTACAAGTTTTCAGTGCAAATCCCTAGGTTTTGGTAACAGAATATTTTCAGGGCAGGAACAGAATATTTTTAGGGTGCCACCAGGGTAAATCCCAGATTGGTAAGAGCATTTTGAAAATAAATTTTCTTGGAAAGGTTTGACCACCCCGACACCCCATCCAGCACTTGTTTACTGTGGTAAACAAGCTCTGTTTTACTGGTAAAATAGGACCTGGTAATTACCAATGCCTGGGGTGGAAGTCTTTTAAAATAGGCAACATGGGTATAAACAATTGGCTAGACTCAGTGGACAGGACTTTGTATCCATGTTGCCGTCACGCTATCCATTGTGCAGAAATATGTGAACTTAATCCTTTACCTAACATGAAATGCGGATGAAACTTGCAAAAAATAAAAAAATAATGAAAATTAATTGACGATTTTCGAGAATAGCGCTGACCAGTTTTGGCCTTAACGTTGGGTAAAGGGTTAAACACCAATAAATGAAATAAGTAGATGAATTTGTTTTTCAGTATGGCACCATGGTGTCCAGCTTGTAATGCATTCTCTTCAACATGGGAAGATTTGTCAAAATGGAGTACAGATTTAGATATGCATGTTGGAGTTATTGATGTAACAGAAAGCCCAGGTGGGTGAAGTTATGTGTTTTGTTGCTTTTACAAATACTTGTAGGATTATAGATTTCTTTAAACAGTATTGTGTGATCACAAAAGCAGGAAGATAATTTTATCTAGAACGCGAATATGAGCATTGCAAACTTGGTCAAAATTATCTTTCTACCTTTCTCCCTGTAGTACTAATGTAGAATCTCATCCATCGGAATAGAAATCCGAGAGCATTAACTGGCTGAGTGCTAGAAGCCACTGTCATGGCTATTGAACTGGGCTCAAAGCCAGGCCTGAAAATAAGGCGTCTGACATTTGCAGAATGAGGTCTCCAGAGGGTGAATTTGATCATGCTATCCCATACAGTGGGCCAATTTATCCTCTGGGTACCTTGTTCTGTTTAGTTTTGAGACCCTGATTCAGATTGAGGTTCACAGAGGGTAAATTTAGTGATGCTACCCTGCTATGCAGGGTAGCATTACTAAAATGAAAAACAGATGACACTTGCAAACTAAATTTTTGAATAACTAATTTTTATCACTTTTTCTTTCAAAAACATAGGTGATGAACCCTCTTTGGAACGAGCTCAACAAGCTCGTTCCAAAGAGGGGTTATAACCTATGTTTTTGAGACAAAAAATGAAAAAAATATTGAAACTTTATTGGCGATTTTTGTGAATAGTGCTGGCCCCTTTTGGGCGTTATGTTGGTTAAAGGGTTAAAGCTGAAATTTCATCTGTGTTATTAGTCTCCTACGGGAACCGTAAGGGGACTATAGGATTGCACTCTGTCCGTCCGTCCGTCCGTCCGTCTGTTTTTTATGTTACCACCTCTCCCTCCAACATGCTTTAAGCTACACCTTTCATATTTGGTACATGGATAAATGGTTCTGTGGGGATGATGCACGCTCAAAATTTTTTTTTCAAAATCCAAGATGGCGGAATGCTGGTCATTTTTGTTGTGTTTTTTAAGCTTTTTTCTCTCCATTTTCATGTTACCACCCCTCCCACCAACATGGTTCAAGCTACACCTTTCATATTTGGTACATGGATAAATGGTTCTGAGGGGATGATGCACGCTCAAAATTTTTTTTTCAAAGTCCAAGATGGTGGAATGGCGGCAATTTTTGTTGTGTTTTTTAAGCTTTTTTTTCTCTATTTTCATGTTACCACCCCTCCCACCAACATGGTTCAAGCTACACCTTTCATATTTGGTACATGGATAAATGGTTCTGAGGGGATGATGCACGCTCAAAATTTTTTTCGTAAAATCCAAGATGGCAGAATGGCAGCCATTTTTGTTGTGTTTTTTAAGCTTTTTTTCTTTATTTTCATGTTACCACCCCTCCCACCAACATGGTTCAAGCTACACCTTTCATATTTGGTACATGGATAAATGGTTCTGAGGGGATGATGCACGCTCAAAATTTTTTTTTCAAAATCCAAGATGGCGGAATGGCGGCTATTTTTGTTGTGTTTTTTAAGCTTTTTTCTCTATTTTCATGTTACCACCCCTCCCACCAACATGGTTCAAGCTACACCTTTCATATTTGGTACATGGATAAATGGTTCTGAAGGGATGATGCACGCTCAAAATTTTTTTTGCAAAATCCAAGATGGTGGAATGGCGGCCATTTTTGTTGTGTTTTTTAAGCTTTTTTTCTCTATTTTCATGTTACCACCCCTCCCACCAATATGGTTCAAGCTACACTTTGCATATTTGGCACATGGATAGAGGGTTGGGAGGGGATGATGCACATTCAATATTTTTTCTTCAAAATCCAAGATGGCGGCATGGCGGCCATTTTTGTTGTGTTTTTTAAGCTTTTTTCTCTATTTTATGTTACCACCCCTCACTCCAACATGGTTCAAGCAACACTTTTTATATCTGGCACATGGATAGAGGGTTGTAATGGGATGTTGCACGTTCAATAATCTTTTTTCTCTATTTTTTGTTACCACTGCTCCCTCCAACATGGTTCAAGCTGCACTTTTCATATATGGTACATGGATAAAGGGGTTGTGAGGGGATTATGCACGCTCAATATTTTTTTATCAAAATCAAACATCTGTCTGTCTGTCCGTCTGTCTGTTTTTATGTTACCACCTCTCCCTCTAATATGCTTCAAGCTACACCTTTCATATTTGGTACATGGATAAATGGTTCTGAGGGGATGATGCACAGTCAATATTTATTTTTCGATATCCAAGATGGCAGAATGGCGGCCATTATTGTTGTGTTTTTTTAAGCTTTTTTCTCTATTTTATGTTACCACCCCTCCCTCCTACATGGTTCAAGCTACGCCTTTCATATATGGTACATGGATAAAGGGTTGTGAGGGGATTATGCACGCTCAATTTTTTTTTTTCAAAATCCAAGATGCTTATATACTCTAGTGTCTTCTGTGACAAAAACACCTTATGTCACAAAAGCGCCGAAGGGGACTAATACCACCTCGGTGGTCAAACACTTGTTTAATTCAGTCTTCATTTTGTATAACAATTTTGTTTATGAAATCTCCATCCACTAGTGTGTCGTTTTGTTGCAACTTAATCACTATCTGAATTAGGGCTGCAACAATTAATCGTGTTACACCTGAACCGCGATACACTGCTCACAATTTAATATGAATCGTTTTTCACTGAGTATCGCGATACAATAAATATAAATAATATCAGGCAAAACAATTTCATAGATTTTGAAAGCTGGTATGTGAAACCCTTTTTATGTGTACCCATACTATGTATGGTACACATAATGCCGGCATCCAGGGTGGCCATCCGTCATTCGTCCATCCATTGTCCGTCCGTCTATCCGTCCGTCTGTCTGTCTGTCCGTCTGTCCGTCCGGCATCCGTATCCATTTCTTTGCCATTCGATAACTTGAAAAATATTGCTTGGATTGTCAAGTTACTTTATATTTCTGTTCAGGTTACTGATGTGCCGAGCTGTATAGTTTTTGGTGTAAATCTGATCCCGAGATATTAACCCTTTATCCTTTAAATTGAAAATTCCTCCAATCCCTTTGGCATTCGATAACTTGAAACATATTGCTTGGATTGGCAAGTTACTTTATATTTGTGTTCAGGTTACTGATGTGCCGAGCTGTATTGTTTTTGGTGTAAATCTGATAATTTAATCCTGAGATATTAACCCTTTATCCTTCAAATTGAAAATTCCTTCAATCCTTTGGCATTCGATAACTTGAAAAATATTGCTTGGATTGTCATGTTACTTTATTGATTTATTCAGGTTACTGATGTGCTGTACTGTGTAGTTTTTTATGTAATCTGATAATTTGCTCTGGAGATATTAACCCTTTATCCATCAAATTAGACACGCCTCCAATCCATTTCTATATGTACCCATACCATGTATGGTGTACATAATGTCGGCATCTGTGGTGGCCCTCTGTCATACAGCTTTCTACTAGTTGCGCGTATGGGTACAATCTGACGATTTAATTGGCCTATTTTTTTTACATACCAGCATTGATGTTGCAAAATACGCCATTAACACAGGATTATTCAGTAAACCCTTTTACCTAACATGAAAAACAGACAACACTTGCAAACAACTCAAAAACATAGGTTATGACCCTTCATTGGAACGAGCTCATTCCAAAGAGGGGTCATAACCTATATTTTTGAGACAAAAAATGAAAAAAAATAATGAAAATTGCTTGGCTGGTTTTGGCCGTTGGGTGAAGGGTAAACCAAAGGTTGGTGAATTCCCTCTAATTTGCTAAATATTTATTTGATTAATCCATTATATCTTGTTTGACAGAGCTCTATGTCTCAAGATGGGATTAAATTTTGTGAACATATTTTCTGAAAGGAAAAAAAGCTGGAAAACGGGTCATAAAATCAAAACTTTAAATAAACGAATGCCATTGGTCATCACAAGTTATATATTGTTTAAAGAGTGCATTAAAAAATTTGTAATAAAAGGAAACTACTGGAAATGAATACAATGTTGTTCAAAGTATTTGATAGATGTACTTGCATGTCATGAGAGATCAGGTGTATCATGATACATATCATATCATGCAGATTGATTCATGAAACATATTGTATCGTAAATGAAGCATATCTTTGCAGCCCTTATCTGAATCACTTGATTTGGGAAAAAAATACCACTTTTGAAATCACCATACTGTATTTTCAGCTGTTGTCCTCCTCTCTGCTGCTGTGCTCCATAAAAGAATGGATTATAAGTAATGTTTTGAGAGAAGAAAAGAAATTCTTTAGTTATTCAAGACATTATGTGCTATCTGCTATTCATGTTACCGGTATTTAGGTAAAGCGGTAAAATTACATAACTCAGTTGGACCAACATTCCCAACTTAATGATCAAGATTCAACTCTTGACCTAATGCAATGGCCAAAACTGGACAGCGCTATTCACAGAAATTGTCATTCAATTTTCATTATTTTTTCATTTTTGTCACAAAAACCTTGCTATTTTCCCCTCATTGGAACAAGCTTGTTGTGCTTTAGCATTGCAGATCGCACATTGTTCCTCTCAAGGGGGTGATATGTGAATGATGGCATAGTGGAACAAAGTGAACTTAAACTTCTTGAGATAAACTTCATGAGGGGCTGGTTCGAACATTCGACTGCTGAAAATTGATAATCATTCATACAGGGTCAAATAAGTACTGTGCAGGGGGATGATTGTTCTGAAAAATAATCATACATGTATGATTATTTGGCACTCAAGATTAATTACATTTACCTCACAATGAACATTCTCCAACACTCTTCAATGGGTTCTGTCACTGCTTGGTCATAAGTCTTTCACTGTTTAATCTTTACATGCATGTTATATTATTGAATATATTAATATATTGATTAATCAGCTAACTGCCTTTTCTGATGACTGATAAGACGATCTTGAAAAACAATAGTTCTGGCAATGGCTGGCATATCTAGCCCTTTACCTAACATAGTGGCCAAAGACAGCTAAGCTTACCACAGCCTAAAATACACGTATCTTGGAAGTTTCTGGATAAAACCATACAAATATGGATGTCATTAGAACCAGCTCGTCGAGCTGGTTCTAATGACATCCATATTTGTATGGTTTTATTGAAAAATAGTGAAATTTGTTTTTGAAAAATGTGAAATTTAATTTATTTTTCAAAAATACTGTGGTAGGTAAAAGGTTAATACAGTACTGTGATTATAAAAGCAGATCAAGGATTTCAATTGAATTGCAAAGGGGTCATGATCTGGGTGAAATTCTCTGTCCACTTTCTCTCCCACAACACTACAGAATCACTTGTCCACGGAAAACTGCCAAGAACATTTAATCCCAGATGCTTTTTCCATTTGCCATTTTTAGCTTAACTTGACATAGTCAAGATAAGCTATAGCCATCACGCGTGCGGAAGTCTGTGACGTCTGTTCACATTTTCCTTTAGCACGGGCTACACCCCGCAGTTCTTGTCTGATCGTCACAAAATTTCATATGCAGGTTTGGGGTCATGTCTAGATGAGAACGTCCCCTTTTGGTCGCGATCGGGCAACTGGTATGGCTGCCCGAGCCCGAAAACCATTAGCACAGTCTACAGGTCATATTTATGAAGGGATTTCATTGTAACTTGGTAGGATGCCTCTGTATAATGCCTAGATGAGAACGTCCCCTTTTGGGCATGATCTATCAACCGTGATGGCTGCCCAAGCCTGAAACCCAAAAACTTTTAGCACAGTCTGCAGGTCATGTTTAATGTGGAGGGATTTCATTGTAACTTGGTAGGATGACTCCTTATGATGTCTAGATGAGAATTTCCCCATTTGGGCATGATCTGCCAACCGTGACGACTGCCTGAGCCCAAAACCCGAAAACCTTTAGCACAGTCTACAGGTCATATTTATTGAGGAATTCCATTGTAACTTGGTGGGTTGACTTCATACAATGTCTAGATGAGAAAGTCCCCTTTTGGACGTGATTGGGCAACTGTGACGGCTGCAGGAGCCCGAAGCCCGAAAACCTTTAGCACAGTCTAGAGGTCATACTTATGAAGGGATTTCATTGTAACTTGGCAGTATGACTCCAAATAATGTCCAGATGAGAAACGTCCCATTTTGATAGCGATCGTGCAGCCTTGATGGGTGCCCGAGCCCAAAAACCTTTAGCATAGGCAAAAGGTCATATTTATGGAAGGATTTCATTGTAACCTGTTAGGTTGACTCCATATAATGCCTAGATGATGACATCCCCTTTTGGTCGTGATTGGTCAGTTGTGATGGCTACAAGTGCCTGAAGCCCAAAAACCTTGAGCACAGTCTACAGGTCATATTTATTAAGGGATTTCATTGTAACTTCATAGGATCACTCCAGATGATGCCCAGATGAGATTGTCCCCTTTGGTTGCGATCATTCAACCATGATGGCTGCCCGAGCCCGAAGCCTGAAAACCTTAAGCACAGTCTACAGGTCATATTTATGAAGCGATTTCATTGTAACTTGGTAGGTTGACTTCATATAATGTCAAGATGAGAACATCCCCTTTTGGACATGATTGGGCAACTTTGACGGCTAAAGGTGCCCGAAGCCCGACAACCTTTAGCACTGTCTACAGGTCATATTTATGAAGGGATTTCATTGTAACTTGGTAGGTAGACTCCAAATAATGTCTAGATGAGAACGTCCCATTTTGGCCGTGATCATTCAGCCTTGATGGGTGCCCGAGCCCAAAAACCTTTAGCATAGGCAAAAGGTTATATTTATAGAAGGATTTCATTGTAACATTGTTAGGTTGACTCCATATAATGCCTAGATGATGACATCCCCTTTTGGTCATGATTGGTCAACTGTGATGGCTACAGGTGCCCGAAGCCCGAAAACCTTGAGCACAGTCTACAGGTCATATTTATTAAGGGATTTCATTGTAACTTTGCAGGATCACTCCATATGATGCCCAGATGAGATTGTCCCCTTTGGTTGCGATCATTCAACTATGATGGCTGCCCGAGCCTGAAGCCCGAAAACCTTTAGCACAGTCTACAGGTCATATTTATGAAGGGATTTCATTGTAACTTGGTAGGTTGACTTCATATAATGTCTAGATGAGAACGTCCCCTTTTGGACACGATTGGGCAACTGTGACGGCTTCAGGGGCCCAAAGCCTGAAAACCTTTAGAACAGTCTACAGGTCATAATTATGAAGGGATTTTATTGTAGCTTAGTAGGATGACTCCAAATAGTGTCCAGATGAGAACGTCCCCTTTTGGTCACGATCATTCAGCCTTGATGGCTGCCCGAGCCCAAAAACCTTTAGCATGTCTGTAGGTCGTATTTATAGAAGGATTTCATTGTAACTTGTTAGGTTGACTCCATATAATGCCTAGATGATGACATCCCCTTTTGGTCATGGTTGGTCAACTGTGATGGCTACAGGTGCCTGAAGCCCGAAAATCTTGAGCACAGTCTACAGGTCATATTTATGAAGGGATTTCATTGTAACTTCATAGGATCACTCCAGATGATGTCCCGTTGAGAATGTTCCCTTTTGGTTGCGATCATTCAACTATGATGGCTGCCCAAGCCTAAAGCCTGAAAACCTTTAGCACAGACTTCAGATCATATTTATGAAGGGATTTCATTGTAACTTGGTAGGTTGACTTCATGTAATGTCTTGGTAGGATTACTTTAAATAATGTCTAGATGAGAATGTCCCCTTTTGGTCGCGATCATTCAGCCTTGATGGCTGCCTGAACCCAAAACCCAAAGCCTTTAGCATAGTCTATTGGTCATATTTATGGAAGGACTTCATTGTAACCCTTAAGTTTGACTCCATATAATGCCTAGATGATGACATCCCCTTTTGGTCGTGATTGGTCAACTGTGACGGCTTCAGGGGCCCGAAGCCCAAAAACCTTGAGCACAGTCTACAGGTCATATTTATGAAGGGATTTCATTGTAACTTTGTAGGATCACTCCAGATGATGCCCAGATGTGAATGTCCCCTTTTGGTTGCGATCATTCAGCCATGATGGCTGCCAGAGCCCAAAGCCCAAAAACCTTTAGCGCAGTCTACAGGTCATATTTATTAAGGGATTTCATTGTAACTTGGTAGGTTGACTTCATATAATGTCTAGATGAGAACGTCCCCTTTGGACGCAATTGGGAAACTGATGGCTACAGGGCCCCGAAGCCCGAAAACCTGTAGCACAGTCTACAGGCCATATTTATGAAGGGATTTTAATGTAACTTGGTAGGATGACTCATTTTGGAATAATTTTGCTGTAACTTGGTAACTTTTGTTGATATACGTTAACTGTGAGGGCCACATATATTAACTGTGAGGTCATGTTAACCCACCCCTCAGATCTTTAGTACAGTGTACACCTCATATTATTTTTATCATAAACATAGCATACAGGGAACAGAAATGAACATATTCCCAATTATCATAATTCTTGTCTTATTTCATAATCCTTTCAAAAACATTGAACATTATCCTTTTCATCAAACACAACACATAAGTTAAGCTACAGTGTCATTGACACTTTCATTCAGTCTGTCTTGATGCATGCAGTATTTTATTTTATTTATGAAATATCGCTGGCCAGATCACAAACTGATTGAGAAAACCTCTTGTGTGATCACAGTACTGTATTATAACAGCTGAGTATTTTGATCAGATTGTTCCATGACAGTGGACTGCGATTGGGTCAAAAGAATGCTGGCTTTTTGGAACCCTGGCTTATCAGGACCTCCGACTGATTTGAACTCTCTTGTGAAAAATATAACCAGCCTCTGTTGATATTCATATTTTGTTGACCTTTTGGGCCTTCTATTGACATATTTCATTGCAACTTTACTATCGTAAGGCCATAAAAAAGAACCTCTGTTTCTCAGGCCCATGCGCATGGTCATTTTTGCTGCGCATGCAACCTTTTTATGACACCAAAAAATCTTTAAAAAAAATGAGATATTTCGGTAAATCGATATCGATGCATTGGCGAATTTTAAATTAACACACTTCAAGCTTTTTCTACATCATACTTTAATAAAGTGGGTCGGTTTTAGCAATATTCACGACAGAAAGTGTTTTATTCTGTAAAAGGTAAGTCATAATCACAACAAGAAGGAAGGTGTCTTTCAGTCTGACAAGAAACAATCACAAAGGGGAATGGTCGATTCGCACCACGTTTGATTCACACCCTCAGAAAGTCTGCACAGTCAGGTGCTATATTGAATAATGGAACCACTCGCCCCCGGGCCAACTCGCCCCCTTTTGCTGGTGGGCCAACTCGCTCCCCAGATGGAATAACGAGGATTGGTCATGATGGGTGTTGAGAAATGAGTAACAACGCACGATTTCAAAAATAATTTTGTTTATTTTAAAAAAAATCTCTCAGTTATTAACGATAATATAATTGTTTTACCTCTCAATTTTTACGTAACATAAATAATGAATTTTTATCAAACATATAATATTTATATAATATTTATTTACAAAAGTATAATAAGTCTACTTCTTTACATAAACAGATGAACATTTCCTTAAAAAGGCTGCCATTGACAGTTCTGGGGGATCTGCCATATATTTATCCCAATATTGTTGAATCTTTTGAGCCATCTTCGTGTCTTTTATTCGTGTATCCGTTTCCAAATCTGCAGCTCTGACGTGCAATTCCACTGTCTCTGCCTCTTTCTGAAGTATTGGGACCAGTTAGTAAAACTCACATGCCTGCCGATGTATTCATTCTACGATGCCAAGCTGAAAATAGAAAAAAGTTAACCATTAAATACAAATACTAATAATAAATATTAAATAAATAAATAAATTTAAATAAATAAATATAAATTTAAATAAATAAATATAAATTTAAGTTTGTATCATTACATACTATCTTTAAGTTTAAGTTAAAATGTAACTTTTTTTATGTCAATTTCAAGAAATTAGACTCTCTGAGAAATCAAAAGAATCAATAACAAAGTGAGTACCGCCAAAGCGTTAATCTGATGACATGTTTTTGTTCATGATTACTCATATGTTATGTTTACATTGCAACTGTGCTGCTTGATTGGAGGATGTTTCAGTCAGATTGTAAAATTTATTTGTGCTGGAATGTACAAAGTGTGTACTAAGTCTGTGAAGCTGATGATTAAAAGAAAATCGGATCTAATTGGGATTACTAATTCAGAAAACTGTAAGTAACAGGAAATATAAAATAATTCAAATAAAAAAATAAATAATGATAATTTTCGAAGTGGGCCAACTCGCCCCCAAAATCAGGCCAACTCGCCCCCAGTGGGGCAAGTTAGCACGTGGCCGAGTGGTCCCGTACCCAAATGGAACACAGTCTCCTGGCATTTATTTTTAGTAACATTTGTATTGTAAATGGCCGTCATTGGGAATTTGTGTACTGTGTTTTTGAAACTGTTTCGAGTTGCCCAGTTAATTTAAATAAATGCATTTGAGATACAGGATAATTGGATAACTAATAATAACCATTGCTTGATATAAAAAGTAACAGTCATAGTTGAAACTAAATCGCATATAGGCAGGTATGTGTGGTCGAATTGGTTAATAAAAACAAGCAAACATTCGTTTTGTATTTCATTTTCAGATTTCGGAAAAATATGATTTATGGATGAACTGCCTGTTCAAATGGGTTGTGATAATTTTGAATATAATGGGGAAAAATTGCGATTCACGATATTATTAGGCAGGTTGTGAAATGATTTTTTTTTTTTTGTTAAGGGGACGTCCAACCTAACTTTGGTCAAATTTCATGTAATTTTCTTTCAAGTCTAAAAAAGGCCCAAAATGAATAACCCCAATAAATTATATACCAAAATGCTTGGAATGAAACATAGAACATGTGGAAACTGAAATTTGCCATGGAACTGCTGCCATGTGTAAATAGCACCACCTGAAAGTCTGCTATGGCATAAGTAAGAGAACAAAATTTTTACAATAAAATACCTCAAAATAAAATAACAGCTGTATTCTATAAACATTTAAGTACATACTCGAAGAAATCTTTTCCTAATTCATGAAAGTAATGAAGATTGAGACCAAATGTTATAAGTGGAGTGCTCACTGATTGAAGGCAGACATTTTCTTTTGTTTATGTTTTGATTTGGGGAGTTCAACAAAGGTCAACTTGAAGGAGTCCAGCAGAAGAAGTATGGAAGGACAAAAGAGTGTCTCCCAATATCAAGATGTATGTGTTACTGTAATGGTTTGGAAAGAAAATATGATATTCTCCTATGTAGAATGCACTGCAAAGTCATACATTGTAGTTGAATAAATATATTTACAAACCCCTTGCACTGTAACCCCTTTTATCCCATGCATCAATTTGATAGTGATTAAATTGTTAAATTTGTCTGGTTTATCAATAAGTACATTAGCTTTGTTTAACTCTTGGACACCAATACACTCATGATATCTGTTGGAGAAGAAATAAGGGTAACTGTAACCTGTCACTGCAATAAACCATCTAATGTACTTAAAAGTACATTGTTATTCAAAACACATCAAATCAACCTTACATAACCATTATTGCATGTACTTTCCCCAAGGAGGCTTACTGACATATTGAGATCAGAAGGGCACATCCAGAGGGTCTCACATATTTTTTTCAAGAACGCAGTACACAAAGCAATCCCCAAAAGATGACAAGTGAGCTGCATTTGACACAGAAAATTTAGGGGGGGGGGGCTCTCTTCCTTGTATGACTCTACCTCCGGCACTCAAGGCATATGCCTTTTTTCTCAAAGTTTAACTCTTTTTTCTTTTTGAAGATCCTGGCCACACATGTTCCAAACACTATCAGACAGGTAAACCTCCAAATAAGTGTATCTGCAAAAATCATGTTACATTGCAAAACATTCTTTTTAGAGTTTTAGTTCTGGACCTTTCATGCTTCTTACTTCCAACTATAACACTTAATTTATCGATTCATGGGTGAATAGAAAAGTCCTGCCATAATCAACATTTTGAGTTCCATAAGCCTTCAAAACAGCTCCAATAAAAGTGTCAAACATCAGATTGGTGGCTTTATACAGAATATTCATTAGGTTGTTGCTTGATAAGTAATAGGAACAAAATCTTCACAAGAAAATTCTGCAGCAATACAATTGAGGGTATTAGCAGGGACTCTGCAACAAATTGTAACAAATCAACTAGTTATAAACAAAATTTTCTAACTCAAAAGAGTGAAAAAGTACCACAACTCTGAAAAAATGTGGGAAGAAACACATGCTACAGCAGCTACACAGGCATTGTTTCTCCATGATGCTCGATCACAAAACCAAATATCCTTCAAATTGGAGTAGCAATGGTTGAGATACAAGGGGGAATGTTGGTACATGCAATGATGAATGGGTAAGACTAAGATTAAGAGGACAGGGGGTCACCACTGCACGGCCCTAGATGCACCTTTGATTTTCCAACTTCCACTAAGTTCCAGGTCTGGGGCATAATAATCGCAACACACCCAACTTATCAGTTCATAATTTCAGTTAAATAAAAGAAATTATCAATTTGAATTAAATAATAGATGATGTAAAAATATTTGGCTTCCTTCGCCTTCTCGTACTATTTAATTACCACAAACAATATCAGTTTGATGCCGACAAACGAAACTGAACGCATGTGGTTTGATTAAAAAGTAACTCGGCATGAATAATGAAGAAATTGCGAATATTTCGTGTATTTCATTTATTTAAAATCCAATTGCAGCTAATATTGACCGTGCATTCGATAATTCGTTTCGGTTTTGACCACACGGCCACGCTGACACTCCGTGACAGCGGTTATGTTTATTGTGATATGCAAATTGGGGGATGGTTTCCGGTGAAGGAGATTTGTCACATTTGTCAGTGTAAAACGATAAAAAAAACCACCGATCGACGCTTGTATTACTATGGTTGGTTGGAAGAAAAAACTAAATTCTCAGCATCGTCCAAGCGCACCTTATTTAAAAGCACGAATGCATCATTTTCAACCCATCTTCAATCGGTCCTTTGCAGACATCAAACATACCCGTCTTCAAATTCCATGGTTACTAGGACGTAAATAACTTCGCAGCGACAGGGGGAAATTAACACACTCAATATAGTTCCAGGTCACTTGGAATATACTTCGTGAAAAAGTGATTTCTGAAGCATTCTGCTTACTTTGTTATGAATATTGCCTTATTTTATGTGTATCGTCCCGATTTTATACACTCGGTTATTTTTTTTTACAAGTGGTTCATGTTGTCTTTCTAGTGCGCAATAATTCAGATTTTTTGTCAACAAAAAAGTTCAGACGGCCTGTAAACACGAGAGGGAATTTCGAACCATATTTTGCAGTTATGACATTAACAGCTCAAGTACTTGCTGTCACCTGTTTGCAAATACGCTCATACATTGTCTCGAACAAATAAAGGGCGTGATCACGTCCTTGCATTCTTACGATTGCCCAAATTGAGTATTTCTGCAAGAACCACATCGTAATCACATGACCGGAAAAACATCGTTGAAACATGGCCACCTCCGGAACATCAAAAATTTGTGTTGATGTTATTACATTCAAACGTCAAAACCCACCAGAGTGTGTGTCAAAAAAATGCTTTCTCCGAGTCTGTAGTATGTTATCATTATATTGAGGACAAGGCTTTCGAATTACCGATTATTTTGTGGTTTTACCGGTTCGTTACTTATGCCATTTGCAAATTAATCTTCTTCAAAATCATAAAATTCACTTTTTTTCCTGAAAAAAAATATATGTACCTTTTCTATGCACTTTACTCATTATTTTGATATATAATTTGCCTTTCCTTACTTCTCTTATCTGTTTCTGAGGCATTGGGAAAAAAGTCAAAAAATTGACCAAAGTTAGGTTGGACGACCCCTTAAACTAAATCTGTGAAAGTTGGTACTTCGACATTTGATTTGTCCCAGAGACGTTTCATCCCGAACGTTTCACCCACGAGGCGTTTCGTCCTGTGACTGTGTCATAATTTTCACGTTTCACTGAAAAATCAAACATTCAAACCCCACTTCATTTATGACCCAACACCCCTACAGTGCATAACCAATATATTTGCAAAATTTTGTGTGGCCCACCAGGTGTTTGGGTGGGGGTCGAATTACCACAAACAACCTCTCGGGGAGAAAATAAAAAGAAAAAAAATAGACCGCCCTCCCGCATGCTTTTTTTGGAAAAAATGGCATGAGAAACAGACAATCAACTTTGTATGGCCTAAACAAGCTTTGTTTTACTAGCAAAATAGGACTCAGTAACAATGCTTGTTGGCAGAAGTTCTCAAAAATGGGCAACATGGATATAAACGATTGGCTGGACTTGACTTTATATCTATGTTGCGGTCACAATTGGCCATTGTGCAAAAAAATGTGACCTTGAAAGTAAATATATAAATATTGAATTCCTCCTTGGAAGTTGGTAATTTTTAGCTCAACTTTGGCGAAGCCAAATTTGAGCTTATGCCATGGCCCGTCTGTCCGTCAACAATTGGATACGGCTCGGGCTAGAGGCCGTATTTATGAACCGATCTTTACGAAACTTCTTGGGTACCTTTGTTATGACTGTGGGACGAGAACGAGTGTTTTTGGGTGCGGTCCGAAATTCAAGATGGCTGCCAGCTGCCATTTTGTACCGATGATGCAGAAATCTTTTTTTTGTACAGAACTTCCATATGAAAGCTCTGATTTGAATAATTTTTTGTATGAATGTTTAGTACCATGGGATACATCACATATAATACGGGTTTTTTTCTCGTGTGTAAATTATGCAAATTAGACTAACTTGGATGTTTTTTGGTGTTACTTTCAGCACTGTAAGTGCAAATGCCAATACGGCTCGGGCTAGGGGCCGTATTTATGAACCGATCTTTACGAAACTCCTTGGGTACCTTTGTTATCACCGTGGGACGAGAACGAGTGTTTTGGGGTCCGGTCCGAAATTCAAGATGGCCAATGGCAGCCATTTTGTACGAAATTTGGTGCAATCAGATTTTTGCGCAGAACTTCCATATGAAAGCGCTGATTTGAATAATTTTTTGTGTGAATGTTTAGTACCATGGGATACATCACATATAATACAGGTTTTTTTCTCGTGCAAAAATTATGCAAATTAGATGAACTTTGATTTTTTCAGTGCTACTTACCCACAGTAAGTACAGATGTCAATACGGCTCGGGCTAGAGTCTGTATTTATGAACCGATCTTCACGAAACATCGTGGGTACCTTTGTTATCACCTTGGGACGAGAATGCTGCCAGTGGCCATTTTGTACCGAACTTAGGTCTAATCCGTTTTTTGTACACAACTTCTATACGGCTCAGGCTAGATGCCGTATTTATGAACCGATCTTTACGAAACTTCTTGGGTACCTTTGTTATCACCGTGGGATTAGAACGAGTGTTTTTGGGTGTGGTCCGAAATTCAAGATGGCCACCAGCAGCCATTTTGTACCAAAATTAGTGCAATCAGTCTTTTGTTCAGAACTTCTGTGTGAAAGTTCTGATTTGAATAAATTTTTGTATGAATGTTTAGTAACATGGAATACATCACATATAGTACGGGTTTTTTTCTCGGGCAGAAATTATGCAAATTAGATGAACTTTGATTTATTCAGTGCTGCTTATACACAGTAAGTGCACATGTCAATACGGCTCGGGCTAGAGGCTGTATTTATGAACCGATCTTCACTAAACTTCTTGGGCACCTTTGTTATCACCTTGAGACGAGAACGAGTGTTTCTGGGTGCGGTCCAAAATTCAAGATGGCTGCCAGTGGCCATTTTGTACCGAAATTAGGTCCAATCAGTTTTTTGTCACAACTTCTACACAGCTCATATTTGTGAACTGATCTTCACGAAACTTCTTGGGTACCTTTGTTTTCACCTTGGGACAGGAATGAGTGTGTTTTGGGGTGCCTTTGTTATCACTGTGCTATGAGAACAAATATTTTGGGGTTCAGTCAGACCCACTCTGGGACTCATAAGATTTTTTCTAGTTTAGCATCTGACTGTCACCCACCTTTACAATACTTTACCTATACATTTGTTACAGGCAACGGTCAGTATTTATGTACAGACCGTTACAATACTTTATATGTACCTTTGTTATCAGGTCATTACCTAGATGTTTGTCATTGCTGTGTCACATACTATACATGTACATGTCTTTGTCTTGTCAAGTTGAGCTACAGTGTCATTGACACTTTCATTAATGTTCTCTATGAGAAAAAAATCTTCAAAGAACTTAAAAGTCAAAAATGACAATTTTGAGCCAAACTGGACCAGCGAGGCACCAAATGTGCATGGTGCACATAACCTTTTGTCCATGGTACTGTCTAGAACAGTCACCCATTGTCAGGGAGTGGGGTGGCTCAGTGGTTACAGCATAGCAATTCAAACCAAAAATTACATGGTTTGTTCCCTACCGGGGGGTAACTGCATTGTGTCTTTGGGCAAGGCACTTGACCCCAATTGTCCTCGTGGAGGCATGGTGGCACTGTGTACTTAGGTGTGTACTTAGGTGCACTGCATGTTGATGGTGCACTTGCCTTCAACCAATGCTAACCCTGCTTGCATGGAGCTAGTGAGTTGGGGAGTCTGACAGTCCTTCGCTGTTGCTCACTGCTCAGTGGTTCTCTCCAGGTACTCCGGCTTCATCCACCTGTAAAACTGTCCGACACGAGGTGACCCTGGCTGTTGAAAGTGTCATTAAACACCAATAAATAAATAATAAGTCACCCATTGTCCATATCCTGCCAGACATGTGAAATCAATTTCCTCATTTCCAGCCATCTTGGATGGTCTGTTTATAAAATTCTTCTCCGCTAATTCATCAAAGATATGATGCAGATTCCAAGAACGACACATATTTTACATGTGTCAATGCTAATGGGGTTTGATCAGATATACTGTATAGTGTTGGAGTTTGGTTGATAATCACCAAATAAGCTGTACAATGGGTGGGGTGATTTCCAAAACTTTATATCGCCCCATGGGTGGAACGAGCATTGCAGTTGATACATTGTTCCTCTCAATCTTCAATACTATTGAGTGTCACATTACAGTTTTTGATACGTTGTAAATTCCAGATCTTAACTTGTACCCAGAGTCGAATGCTGTTTTTGATACTCCTGCCAACCCTCCCCCTTACTATAGGATTTTTCTGACACCCTTGGCTAGAATTAATAAAACAAAATGGGCATGAAAAGGAACATTTTAAGTTCATCTGTCACACCAGCCCATGATTGAGGAACACTTACCCAATTTTTCACGTAAAGGTCCCAATGAGCCAGAGGTCCAATTAGACCAGAGACCCAATTAGCTAGAGGTCTGAATAAGTCATACCCAAAGGAGCAAAGGCCCTAATAAGCTGCATGCCAGTTCAAAATACTCTTGTCTGCTTTTCAGCCCACAAAAAAATGGCCACAATACTGCAGAATCTCATCCATCACCAAAGAAACACAAAATCGTCGCATCTCTGATGTTTTTCTTTTCTGGATTATATGGCAATTTTTTCACACAATCCTGATCCACCATTGTAATTGTTTCATGAACAGATAGGAATGGTATCAAGCAAGGCTTATATTTCATCTAAATTTGGGAGAATTCATTTGAATTATTGTGAAGATGATTTCAAGAATCTGTACATGCTATGAGTGTCCCAGGATCTCATGAGGCCACCGTGGTTGAACCCCTGTTATATACTGATAACACATGTTAACCCTTTGCCCAATGCTGCTTTTTAGCTCACCTGACTGAAAGTCAGTGTGATCTTTTGCCATCACATGGCGTCCGTCGTCCTTTAACTTTCGCGGCTCGGTCTTCTCCTTCAAAACCACTAGCCCAAACCCAAACAAATTTGACATACAATATTTTGGGGGTATCATCTTTCCAGTTTGTTAAAATGAACTCGGTGCCCCCAACTGGGGTGGGGGTGATGCCCCAAAAACATTAGTTTCTCCTGAAATCTTCTTATGAACCACCAGTCAGAATGCTGTGATATTTGGTATGTAAACTCCTTTGGGACTCAAGATTCAAATTTGTTCAAAGAAATTTTCTTGGTCAATATTTGGGCTCGCTACAGGAGGATCCCCATTTTGTGCCCCACCCAAAATTTGTATTTTCCGAACCGAGAGGCCGATTTGAACCAAATTTGCTATGAGGTATTATTGGGTCCTAAGTACTTGAGTCATGCCAAAAAAAAATTTTCCACTGTCCCTTGGGAACCTTAGGAGCTAAAAATAGAAAAAAATTCAAACACCCATATCTCCAAAACTGCATGGCACTGAAACATTTTATTTGGTGTGAAGCTTCCTTAGGACCAATAGAAAGGAATGGTGAAAAAAAAATCACTATCGGTTTTGTCCTAAGGTACAGTTTCGGGACTTTGAAAAAATGCTTTCATATTTTACATATAACATCTATGGAAGATTGATTCACACGGTTCCTGAAATTTAACCCCTGGGTCCATATTTGGGCACTCTACAGGAGCCCAAATGTTCAAATTAGTGCAATATGAGGGATATTCTTTAAAAATCTTTTTCTCCAGATCCAACAGTCACAATCTTTTGATATTTGGTATACAGCATCCTTAGGGAAGGGAGATTCAGGTTTGTTCAAGCCAAGTCCCTGGGTTCATATTTAGACTTCCTATGGGAGCTCAAATTGTAACTTTGTTCAATATGAGGAATATTCTTTAAAAACCTCTTTCTTCAGATCCAGCAGTCAGAATCTTTTGATATTTGGTGTATATCATCCTTAGGGAGGTGTGATTCAAGTTTGTTCAGGGGGCATTTTTTTGTATCCAGTGGGAACTCCAGAAGCAAAAAGTAGAAACAAATTCAGATACTCATATCCTTCCCATTCACCATTTATTCTCAAATCACAGAACACTAAAAAATTATATTTAGTATCCAAAATTATTAGGGTTTACACAAATTGTAACTTGGTTCAATATGAGGAATATTCTTTAAAAATATCTTTGTTCAGATTCAGATGTCAGAATCTTTTGATATTTGGTATATATCATTCTTAGGGAGGTGTGATTCAAGTTTGTTCAGGGGAATTTTTTGTGCCTAGTGGGAATCCCAGGAGCAAAATTTAGAAACAAATTCAATACTCATAGCCTTCCCATTCCCCATTTATTCTCAAATCACAGAACACTTAAAAAGTATATTTAGTATTCAAAATTATTAGGGTTAACATACACTTTTACTCCCCCTGTGGGAATTCCGGGAAGTGCAGCAGTGCTTGTTTACTGTGGTAACACTGGTAAAATAGGACCCAGTCACCAATGCTTGGGGTGGAAGTCCTCTAAAATGGTCAACATGGGTATAAACGATTTACAAAACTTGACTTTATCTCCATGTTGTGGTCACGATTAGCGATTGTGCATAAATATGTGACCTTAAACACCAATAAGTAAGTACACTAAAAATCATTTTGTCTCTGTGGTTCTGATCCCTGATGCCTAAATACCTGCTTTCCTTTTGTACAACTTGTTTTCCTTAACCACAGATCAGAGTGCATTGATATTTGATATGCAACCTCTTTTGGTACCCAAAATTCCAATTTGTCCAACGAAAGTTTTTAGGTCAATATTTGAACTCACTACGGGAAGATCCAAGTTTTGTGTCCCACACAAAATTTTTATTTCCCAAATTGAGAGGCCAATGTGAAAAACAATCTTCTCCTCACAAACCAATGGCTCAAATTGAAACATATATGGACCACATCATCTTGGGGGTATTCTGTTTTAGTTTTGTTCAAATGGGGTCTCCGCCCTTTTAGGGCATGGTCTTATGCCCAAATATGATGAAATTCTTTAAAAATCTTCTTCTGATGAACCACAAGTGGGAGTGCTTTGATATTTGGTATGAATCTTCCTTTGGTGTTCAAGATTAAAAGTCGTTCAAAGAAAGTTGATAGGTCCATATTTGTGCTCTCCAGGGGATGGGCTCACTTTTGAGCTCCCCTGAAAATTTCTATTTCAAGAACCAGTGGAGTGATTTGGACCAAATTTTATATGTGGCATTAGTTGACCCTAAGTACTTCATTCATGCCCCCCAATTTTTTTCGTGTGGGAACATCTGGCACTAAAAATAAAAAAAAAATGAAATGTCCAGTATTTCCCAAACTGCACGGACTAGAGATTTTGTATTTGGTATGAAGCTTTCTTCTGAGCAGTTAAAACAATTGGACAAAAAAATTGCTGTCCAATCTGTCATATGGTTCATTCAGATTACATCTTCTCCATACCCATAACCCTTTCAGTTTAGGCCAACTTGGTCCAGGTGAGCGTTTTTAGGCTCTCTTGAGCCTCTAGTTAATTTTTAAAATCTAAATTTGATAATTTAAAAAAAAAAAAAAACAATATTTAGTAATAAAACCTTACAGATACTGATGTCATTGGTACCATCTCATTGAGCCAGTATCAATGACAGCCATATTTGTACCATTTTTTTGACAAAGTGTCAGGATATTTCAGGTCATGTTAGCCTTGTATTGGTTAATTTGATGTCACTATGTTAGGTAAAGGGTTAAATTGACTCCATTTTTTTCATGCGAATCCTGGCAGAGGTTCAACAAGAATCTACATGGATTCTCACTGGTTTAGTTGTGTGAATCGATTCTCAGATTCAACGAAATACAGTATGGACAACATGGACTGGTTACTCTCCATGGGTAGGCAGTTTTTCCATGGATGCAATAATATTAGATTCCAAACACTAATTATAGGAATAATCATTAAAAATTTTCATGAAGCACTGGGTACAACCCGGTGCCTCGTTAATTAAAATTTTGCTGGTGATGATTTTTATTACCTGGTAAACACATGCGTTGCATCACTGCCCAGACGTGGATTACAACCAGTCCACAGCAACTGTACTGTATCAACCCGGATCAAGATACAATCCTGAAAGATGCCACTTTTAGGATCACAGGCTTATAAATACATGCAATTTTTCTTGCAGGTTTAAGTGGTAGATTTTTTGTAACAGCCTTACCAACTATATATCAGTAAGTAGAAAACATGTATTTTCAATAACATGCTAACACCAGTGGGCCTTTGGCAAGCAGTAATTCAAGTAATATCACATCTCATTTTGTGACTAATTTTTCGCAAAGCCCAATATTGGGAACAGAAGCAAAAAGAGGTACCAGCACTAACAAGCAGGGTAATTCCACTGTCAGCGATGATCACAATAACATTAGTGATGGCCTTGGAAAATGTGAGCCTGCCTGATCCAATCAGATCTTCACTTTCAAATACATGTAGTGGTTGGTTATGGGTAGGAACAATCTGCCTCTCACAGTAATACCGTCGAAAGGAAAATAGTTTCAGACTGGAAATCCAAGTTTCCATGGATGACATAGATGATGTAGAGAGCAGCACAATATGATATCAGGATGTGTAAATATGTCTGGTGAAAACAAAGCACAGTCCGTCACCTGAAGAACTTTTCAGATGAATCATATAGTACGTGGAGTGTGTATTATCACTAAATCACCCGCAGAGTGGAGATTCCACCCAAGCAATAATTGCAAATTTGTTGCAGAGCATAACAAGCACAAGCAAAGTTTCAGCCAATGGACCTCCAGGTTAAACCCAGAGGTCCATTGGCTGAAACATTGCTTGTGTTTTTAGAAGATATGTACAAAATTTGAAACTTATAGTTTGGGTGATAAATCCACTCCGTGGGTGATTTAGTTACAATCCACTCTCCACGTACTGTAAGTGTGAATGTTCTTAAAAATGTTTTTAAAATGTTCTGAAAAAGGATGTATTAGCATCACTGTGTTTCAAGTTATTTATCCTATGGCAGGTGCCATAAATAGTGTTTTAAATTCTTGCAAAAAGTATCTGTAATTACAGTACTGTGATCACAAAAGTGGACAGAGAATTTTAATCAGATTGTGACGCAGTCAAAATTCCCTGTGCTTATCACACAGATGCACCACAGAATCTCACCTGTCAGAAAAGAAATATAAGAATATTGAATTGGAGATGTTATTTTCATTTGTTTTTGTTTTTTTGATGTGGTTTTGGTTTCATGGTATTTTACATGCATGTAAAGTGGATTGTAACTAAATCACCCAGGGAGTGGAGTTATCACCCAAGGTATCACTTACAAATTCTGTACAAGTGGACAAAAAACACAAGCAATGTTTCAGCCAATGGACCTCCGGGTATAATCCAGAGGTCCATTGGCTGAAACTTTGCTTGTGCTTGTTATGCTTTGCAACAAATTAACAATTATTTCCTGGGTGAATTTAGTGATAAAACACTCTCCACATACTGTACGTGACAAATGTCAACCCATTGGTGAAATTGTGTTGTGACCCGATTGTGATCTGATCACGAAAAATATCACTTTTGTGTTCATTGTACTGTACATGTACTATTCTACCTGTGGTAATACAATGGTACATGTATCATGGCTGATATGCATCAGAATACTCGACAACTGTTATCTCCTATGTCGAAGACCCAGTTGCCATAAAGCCAAAATAACAGGACTGTACATTATATGACTTGGGTATCTAGACACTTGCAACTGCTGTATCTCCCTGTGAAAACTCCAGAAAGTGAAGCAGTGCTTGTTTTCTGTGATAAACAGGTGCTGTTTACTTGTTAAATAGGACCCTGTTACTAATGCCTGAGGGGTGGAATCCCTCTAAAATGGGCAACATGGGTATAAATGATTGGCTGGACTTGACTTTATATCCATGTTGCAGTCATGATTAGCTATTGTGCAGAAATATGTGACCTTAACACCAATAAATAAATAATTATATTATTTGCTAGAAATTTGATAATTTTCATGTAAAGTTGTAAATTAGGTATTTATATTTAGGAATTAGTTCATTTTGATATACATTTGTTTATCGTTAGGGTATTTATATGTTTTAACAACTGTAACATTACTCAAAAACCATAGAGTTTATGCATGCCTTCTTATCTCTACTTCAACCATGTACACAGTACAGCTGCCATGGACTGCTCATTATTTCTACAGACCCAATTCTATTAGACTCCAACACTAATTGTAGGAATAATCATCAAAAATGAGGAAGTTGTGGTTATTTATGGACAGGTTTCAAAATTTTTTATTCAATTAACAGGACTTTAACTCTATAACCAATATTCAGTTAACAGGTCAAATTTGTATGGGAGGTATGGTTAATGGTTTTGTGTTTGGAAATTATATACAATCACCCCACCCCGTCGTGTGGAAACCAGTTGCTACTATTTAGAAGTACGAATACGAATTATTGACATACAAGTTTAAATTATTGATTTAGAAATATTTCCCCCCTCCCCAGATGTGCAACACGAAATGCTACATTTTATAAAAGCAAATACAAAATTAATTATTAAAAAATAATGACTGGTATTAGCTCCACAGTTCCTCCCATATTTCCTATTTTTAGCTCACCTGAGTGAAGCTCAGCGGGAGCTTTATTGATCGTGATCCGTCTGTCGGCGTTAACTTTACATTATCGACTTCTCCTCCTAAACCACTAGCCCAATTTTATTCAAATGTTGGCTAAATGTTTATTACCTAATGCCAATTCAGATTTGTTCAAATGAAGTTGCCCCTCCTCCTGGGTGGTGCCACGCCCCCAAGGGGCACCAAAATCTTTGTAAATCTTCTTCTCATGAACCAGCAGTAGCAGAGACTTGATATATGGTATGCACCTTCCTTTTGAGGTGTAGACTCGGATTTGTTCAAGAGAAGTTTGAGGGATAATATTTGGCGTTGTTATGGGAGGGGCAAAAATTTTGGCCCTGCCCCTAATTTCTATTTTCTGAACCGAGAAGCCGATTTCAACCAAATTTTATGTGAGGGCTTATTGGGTCATGAGTACTTGATTTATGCAAAAAAAAAATTTCCCGCAGCCCCGTGGGAACCGCAGGAGCTAAAAATAGAAAAAATTTAAAACGCCCATATCTCCAAAACTGCACGGCACTGAGAATTTTTATTTGGTGTGCAGCTTCCTTAGGACCAACAGAAAGGATTGGTAAAAAAAAATTGCCATCGGTTTTATCATAGGGCACAGTTTCGGGACTTTGAAAAGGTGCTGAGTCAGCACTTTTTAACACTGTAGGCAATGGGAAAAACATTAAAAAATCTTCTTCTCCAGATCCAGCAGGCAGAATCTTTTGATATTTGGTATGCAACATTGTAGGGTGGATCTGATTCAAGTTTGTTCAAATCGGTCCCCTGGGTTCATATTTGGGCTCAGTATAGGAGCCCGATTTCGAACTTAGTGCATTTCAGGCAAATTTCTTAAAAAATCTTCTTCTCCAGATCCAGCAGGCAGAATCTTTTGATATTTGGTATGCAACATTGTGGGGTGGATCTGATTCAAGTTTGTTCAAATCGGCCCCCTGGGTTTATATTTGGGCTCAGTATAGGAGCCCAAATTTGAACTTAGTGCATTTCAGGCAAAATTCTTTGAAAATCTTCTTCTCAAGATCCAGCAGGCAGAATCTTTTGATATTGGGTATGCAACATTGTGGGGTGGATCTGATTCAAGTTTGTTCAAATCGGCTCCCTGGGTTTATATTTGGGCTCAGTATAGGAGCCCAAATTTGAACTTAGTGCTTTTCAGGCAAATTTCTTAAAAAATCTTCTCCAGATCCAGCAGGCAGAATCTTTTGATATTTGGTATGCAACATTGTGGGGTGGATCTGATTCTATTTTGTTCAAATCAGCTCCCTAGATTCATATTTGGGCTCACTATAGAAGCTCGAATTCGAACTTAGTGCATTTCAGGCAAATTTCTTCAAAAATCTTCTTCTCCAGATCCTGCAGGCAGAATCTTTTGATATTTGGTATGCAACATTGTGGGGTGGATCTGATTCCAGTTTGTTCAAATCGACCACCTGGATTCATATTTGGGCTCACTATAGAAGCCCAAATTCAAACTTAGTGCATTTCAGGCAAATTTCTTCAAAAATCTTCTCCAGATCCAGCAGGCAGCATCTTGTGATATTTGGTATGCAACATTGTGGGGTGGATCTGATTCAAGTTTGTTCAAATCGGCCTCCTAGGTTTATATTTGGGCTCAGTATAGAAGCCCAAATTTGAACTTAGTGCATTTCAGGCAAATTTCTTTGAAAATCTTCTTCTCAAGATCCGGCAGGCAGAATCTTGTGATATTTGGTATGCAGCATCCTTAGGGGGGTGAGATTCAAGTTTGTTCAAGCCATGTCCCTAGGTCCATATTTCGGCTCACTGTGGGAGCTTGAATTGTAACTTTGTTCGAAATGAGGAATTTTCTTAAAAAATCTTCTTCTTCAGATCCAGCAGTCGGAATGGTTTGATATGTGGTGAGTAGCATCCTGGGGGGTGGGGGGGGGGGGAGGGAGGGGGGGATTGAAGTGTGTTAAAGCCAAGTCCATGGGTCCATATTTGGGCACCCTGTGGGAGCTCAAATTATAACTTAGTCAATATGAGGAATTTTTCTTTAAAAATCTTCTTCTTCAGATTCAGCAGTTGGAATGTTTTGATATTTGGCATGGAGCAACCTTAGGGGGCTGAGATTCAAGTTTGTTCAAGCCAAGTCCCTTGGTTCATATTTCGGCTCACTATGGGAGCCTGAATGACAACTTAGTTCAAAATGAGGAATTTTCTTTAAAAATCTTCAGATCCAGCAGATGAATGCTTTTGATATTTTTTATGCAGCATCCTTAGGGGGGTGAGATTCAAGTTTGTTCAAGCCATGTCCCTAGGTCCATATTTGGACTGATTGTGGGAGCTTGAATTGTAACTTGGTTCAAAATGAGGAATTTTCTTTAAAAATCTTCTTCTTCAGATCCAGCAGTCGGAATGTTTTGATATTTGGTGTGCGGAATCCTTAGGGGTGTGAGTTTCAGGTTTGTTAAAGCCAAGTCCCTGGGTTCATATATGGGCTCCCTGTGGGAGCCCGAATTATGACTTCGTTCAATATGAGGAATATTCTTTAAAAATCTTTTTTTAAGATCCACTGGTCAGAATATTTGGATATTTGGTTTCAGCTTTTCTTAGGAGGAGCAGATGCAACTTGTGGAAATCAATTCTCTGGGTTGATATTTAGGCTACCATGTCAGGTGAGCACCCTCAGGCCCCCTGGCGCCTCTTGTTGTTTTTGGGAGCGTGCTCTCCCCATATACACTGCTGATGTTTATCGAAAAATAATATCGAAAACCGGCATGCTTTGACAATGTTTGGGATCATGTGTTAATTTTTTGCTTAACTTGACAAAGTCAAGATAAGCTATTGCCATCACGCATGCGGAAGTCTGTTAGTCTGTGAGTCTGTTCACATTTTTCTACACCCTGTAGTTCTTGTCTGATCGTCACAAACTTTCATATGCAGGTTTGGGGTCATGTCTAGATGAGAACGTCCCTTTTTGGTCGCAATCAGTCAACCAGTATGGCTGCCCGAGCCCCAAACCCGAAAACCTTTAGCACAGTCTACAGGTCGTATTTATGAAGGGATTTCATTGTAACTTGGTAGGATGGCTTTGTATAATGCCTAGATGAGAACGTCCCCTTTTGGTCATGATCTGTCAACTGTTATAGATGACCAAGCCCGAAACCCAAAAACTTTTAGCACAGTATGCAGTTCATATTTAGTATGGAGGGATTTTATTGTAACTTGGTAGGATGACTCTGTATGATGTCTAGATGAGAACTTCCCAATTTGGTCACGATCTGTCAACCTTGATGACTGCCCGAGCCCAAAACCTGAAAACCTTTAGCACAGTCTACAGGTCATATTTATGGAGGGATTTCATTGTAACTTGGTAGGTTGACTTCATATAATGTCTAGATGAGAATGTCCCCTTTTGGACGTGATTGGGCAACTGTAACGGCTACAGGGGCCCGAAGCCTGAAAACCTTTAGCACAGTCTACAGGTCATATTTATGAAGGGATTTCATTGTAGCTTGGTAGGATGACTCCAAATAATGTCTAGCTGAGAACATCCCCTTTTGGTTGCGATCATTCAGCCTTGATGGCTGCCCGAGCCCAAAAACCTTTAGCATAGAGGTCGTATTTATGGAAGGATTTCATTGTAACTTGTTAGGTTGACTCCATATAATGCCTGGATGATGACATCCCCTTTTGGTCATGATTGGTCAACTGTGACAGCTACAGGTGCCCGAAGCCCGAAAACCTTAAGCACAGTCTACAGATCATATTTATGAAGGGAATTCATTGTAGCTTGGTAGGATGACTCCAAATAATGTCTAGATGAGAACGTCCCCTTTTGGTCATGATCATTCAGCCTTGATGGCTGCCCGAGCCCAAAAACCTTTAGCATAGTCTATAGGTCGTATTTATGGAAGGATTTCATTGTAACTTGTTAGGTTGACTCTATATAATGCCCAGATGATGACATCCCCTTTTGGTCGTGATTGGTCAACTGCGATGGCACCAGGTGCCCGAAGCCTGAAAACCTTGGGCACAGTCTACAGGTCATATTTATGAAGGGTTTTCATTGTAACTTCATAGGATCACTCCAGATGATGCCCAGATGTGAATGTCCCCTTTTGGTTGCAATCATTCAGCCATGATGACTGCCCGAGCCCAAAGCCCGAAAACATTTAGCACAGTCTTCAGGTCATATTTATGCAGGGATTTCATTGTAACTTGGTATGTTGACCTTATATAATGTCTAGATGAGAAAGTCTCCTTTTGGACGCAATTGGGCAACTGTGATGGCTACAGGGGCCCGAAGGGGGGCATGGTGGCCCAGTAGGTAGAGGTGCAGGCTACAAACCGAGAGGTCCTCGGTTCGAATCCCACCTGCGGCAACCGTGTTGTGTCCTTGGGCAAGACACTTCACCCCATTGTCCACATGGGGGCACGACGCCGTGTACTGAGGCGTACTGCATGGTGCGCATGTCTTCAACCAATCTAACCCTGCAGTGCGGAGTTACAATGTTGGGGAACTGGCAGCTGCTCGTCATTGCTCGGTGGTTCTCTCCGGTTACTCTGGCTTCCTCCACCCGTAAAACTGTCACGGTCATGATTAGCCATTCGTGCATAAGTATGTGACCTTAAACACCAATAAATAAATAAATACAGGGGCCTGAAGCCCAAAAACCTTTAGCACAGTCTACAGGGTTGACTCGTTAGGACAACGTTGGAAGCGGGTATAGCGCTATGTATTCGCTGTGAAGTTCCGATGTCGGGACTGTCACTGCAAGATAATTCGATTTCTCAGTTTCTTTTCCAGAGGAACAAGAACATGGTGATGGTATTGTGACACCTGTCCAGAATGTGCGGCCGTTGTCGCTCTCTGAGGAGTAAACAGGCAGCTGCTAAGGTGCTCTTGAATATAGGGAATAAGGCCTCTTATTGCAGCAGCTAGCTTGACCGGTCAGGCGATTACCCGATAGTTCGAACCGTAATACCGGGTATGTCCGATGCAGTTGAGGAGAGTGTAGATTTGGGTGGAGCGAGCACCTTTTAATCAAAAGCTCACCCAGCGATGACGGCAAAACAAGGGGAAGAAGTCTGCAAGTTTCTTTCCAGGAAGCTCGGTGAGGTCTGCATCAGACCGCGAATGGGAGAGCCTTCTCTAACCCAGTAATAGTTGGGGTTGACTATTGCTCTGAGAAACTTGCATTGAGTTGGAGCTAACGTCCTCCCTGGCCGCTCAGGATGATCCTTCTACACTGCAACCGGGGCCGGCTGCAGTTATAGCTTCTTCCTCCACTTTAGCGAAGCACATGTGACCGCAAACTAGCTACCCGACTATTAATGTTCATGCAACCGAGTGAAGACGCTCCAGTGTTTACCCTCGAAGAAAGAAGATAAAGAAAGAAGGAAAAGAAAGTCGGTCCATCCAGTAGCTAGTAATTCGAGGCTTGATTCATCGGGACATTCGACAAAGAGATTGGTGGCCAGATCTCTGTCCTGGCTGCAACATATGGCGGAGAAGGATGGAGTTGACCATATTTTCTAAGCCGCTGCTCCACAAGCCTACGTAACGGACTTGCTGTCGCAATTTACGCAGCTTATCGCAGCTTAAAAACCCAGCAAGGGGCACTCATCAGCAGACTACGGTACTGAACCGTTGGACGGTGCTGGGTCAGTCCGGTCATTTGTGCATGTAGAAGAAGCCAGACGTTTCTCAACGGTACGTTTGGGGTCAGATCACCGATTGGAGAACCCTCTCCATCCCATTAACAGTCGGGGTCGACTGTGTCCATTGTGAGAAACCATGTTGAGTCGGAATTCGCATCGGAATGTTCCTTCCACACTGCAGCCGGGGTCGGCGGCAGTTATGACTTCTTCTGCGTACATTGAAGCACACGAAAGGGGAATTAGCCTAGAAGTTTCTAAGCGGGATACTCGGCGAGTGCAGAGCATTTTCCCATTAACAGTCGGGGATGACTGTTTTGTGTTGTACGAAACTTCAATGAGAAGGATCATCTGTCGAGAGTGTGACAAGTTTGGATGCTTCTTCCGCACTTCCCCCGGGGTTGGCTGTTGTTACGGCTTCCTCTTCTTCCATGGATATACACGCTAAGGGATAGATGCCTACAAGTTTCTAACGGAATACTCAGCGAGGTCTGGAGCAGACCGCGAGCTGGAGAACCATCTCCTTTCCGTCAACAGTCGGGGTTGACTGTTTTTAAATCGAGAAACTTTAGTGGGTTTGGACGCCCGTTCACACCTTTGGTTCCGCACTGCAGCTGGATCCGGTTGCTGCTATGGCATCTTCCCCTCCTTCATTTATGAAGCACGTTGACCACAGACTAGCTATCTGGCTTTGCATGTTCGGGTCGATAGCTAGTCGTTCGAGGCATTTTTATGTGGGACATACATGTGTCAAGGATCTGGGTCCCGATCTCCGTCCTGTGAGCAGCTTATGGTAAGAAGTGGATTATTATTGCTCTGCAAGCCTTGGTCACGGACCGGATGCCGCAGGTTGCTCTGCGTATCGCAGCATTCCAGTATTCGCTGGTACTACCGATGGTGAGCTGTCGGACGGTGCTACATTGGTCCAGTCATCCGTTCAGTTGGATGGAGTTGACCATATTTTCAGATGGAACATTTGGATGGTGAGAGGGCTACGGAGTGTGAATCTCCATCCCTCACAGAAGGGCACTTTAAGACTATGAAATTTAAGTCATAAGTTCTTAGAATCTTGTTCCATCTGAATATAAGCTGCATTTGCTAGGCAAAAAGCAGCTTATCATACTGGGCGATGGAAAGACATAGATCTTTCATCCTGGATCTTTTGGCTCAGGTGTCGAGGGCTTTTGTTCCGGTTAACGATGCCTTAGCAATAGTATAAGAAATGCAGTGCCCTTTTCTTTTTGAATGGAGGTTCCATAGTGCATAGTTAGGCTGAGACAGCTGTCTTGTTTGGAATAGAGCCGTTAGAGGGAATAAGTACGTCTTTTCCTTCTCTGTGTTGTATTCCTTGGTGTCCGGACATTTAATGCCATTGTGGATGCCATAGTAGCCTTATGTACTGTTACAGCGGTCTTATTGTAAGTCTCCATTTAGTGATCTTTCAAAGGCTGCCAGTGACACAGATATGTTTTCACGCAGACGAAGACTCATAACTGCGTACCTACCTTGAGACTACTGTCTCTTTGGGAATTACAGCTGTTAGAATAGCGGCTCATCATTCCCTACCTTGCGCGACGATGGTTGTAAGTCTCCATTTAGTGAGCTTTCAAGGTCGCAATTTACACTGAGATATCTGTCTTCATGGAGATAAAGACTTCTAAGCTATGTTAGCTAAGCTCTGACTGTGGTCTTTTGGGAATAAAACCGATAAGGTACAGTGCTCTTCGGTTTGTTTTCATAGGTGTCATATACTTGAGTCTTATTGTTTACACCATAGTAGCCTAGCTAGAATCATGAGCGATGTTTTTCAGTAATTATGCAATGACATAACTGAAATAATTATCTCTTGAGACTACTGCCTCTTTGGGAATTTAGGGCTGTTAAAATAGCGGCTCTTCATTCCCTACCTTGTGCAACGATAGTTGTAAGTCTTCGTTCAGTGAGCTTTCAAGATCGCAACTGACACCGATATATCTGTCTTCACGGAGATGAAGACTTATAAGTTATGGCTGGCATTGTAAGTCTCCTTAGTGAGCTTCTAAGGCCACAGTTATCAGCCTCTTTATTGTCTTCACAAATAGGAAGACCTTTAGCTGCTTCAGCTAGGCTGAGTTCATTGTCCTATCGGACATGATACCGTTATATTAGAGGAGGTTATTCTCTTCCTACCGGTATGGTTTGGTGTTAGTTATATGAGGCGATAAGCCTTATTGATGACGCCATATTTACCTAGTGTGATTAATGAGCGTTTCTTCAAATGCCTATACTAAACTCCTTCTCAGGAATATATTTTCTGATATCAGATCGAACGTAAGGAGTTCATCTAGGTTTTTATGACAGGGTGTAGGAACATTGTTTTCATCTCCCTTTTCATTTCTATCCAATCTATGGCAGGGGATTATATTTCCACCCTAGAGAGTGGATATTATGTCTATGTGGTGTATTATTTGTTCATCACGTCCCTCTCTGTCCTTAGTGGCCCTATGGAGTCCTGTGGTTCATATACTATTTGATAACTAACACAAGAGCGATTCAAGTAATGCGGGTGAGGGGGTTTCGATAGGAATTATTCGTCAAACCCCTTGTTCACAGCGGTAAACAGGCTCTGTTTTACTGGTAAAGTAGGACCCAGTCACCAATGCTTGGGAGGTGCAAACCGTCTCTAAAATGGGCAACATGGCTTATTAACGCTCACCCCTGGTCTTCAGTTGATACTCATTTTGTGGTCATGATTAGCCATTGTGAAAATATGTGACCTTAAAAACCAATAAATAGCGGGGGAGGAATTCGTCACATACAGGTGAATTGTGCACTTGGTGATACCTTCTTGAAATTTGGCACACTGTTAGTGTAGGCTATGAGGTTCTCAAAAACGATCGGCTACAAGTTGACACCGACCGGTGGCGACCAGTAGCGGCACAATCCAAAATGGCCGCCAGCGGCTGAAGGGAACCTCCTTTTCGACGGTCTACCGACTATACATCCAATTGTAAGGGCGCGAAAGTGAACTCTGATCCACGCACGTGTTGGAAACAGACGTGGGAGATGATGTAGAATAAAACGAGATTCTCTATACGGACGCATCAATTTCTTGGAACTTGAAAAGAGCGTTGTTTCTCCGGGATCAGCGTCATTCAGGCAAACCTGAATGACGCTGATCCCGGAGAAACAACGCTCTTTATGAAGCAGTCTCTTTGCCATACAATCTCTTGTTTGGCGTAATTCCGCAAGCAATTCTGATTTGTCTGTCGAAATTAATTCGAGAACGCGATTGTTCACAAAAATCATTCACAGAATGAGTGAGAATCCTCTTCGTGTACGGACTAGTACTGACTGGGAACGTTGTTGCTTTTGCCAGCAAGACAGTTCCAAGAAATTGATGCGTCCGTATAGAGAATCTCGTTTTCATGACGCCTATAAAGCTATTGAGGAAGACATAACGCGCTTCCTAGATAATGGCGTTGAGCTTCCATATAATTTGACCATTGATTGTTTGATGAGAGAGAGTGATGAGTGTATGTCGATGTCACTGTTGACGAATAAGGCAATATATCATAAGACATGCCGTGACAGTATTCGGACTCACATCGTACAGCGCGTGCTACACAAGCGAGAGCGAAATGAGGCAGTGGCATCCTGCTCCACGCTGAGTCCTAAAAGAACACGGACAAGTTTTGAATCTGGCTGTGACAGGAAACTGCCCCAGTGTGTTTATTGTCACAAACGCGAAGGTGACAGCAGTGAGCCTATTTGCAGATCAATGTCTGATAACAATAAACTCAAAATTATGGCAAAGGAAGCCGAGAACTGGGTTGTTTTTTCTCGGGTCAATGCAGCATTTGATTCCGCTGCTAGTGATCTTTACTATCACAAAACCTGTTATTGTAAGCTTGCCAATGAAGCACGAGCGGCTAAATCTAAAAAGTCGAAGAACGCCGAACATTCCGCGTCAGGCCTGCCCTATGACCCTCTCGTTATGGCAGAGCTCATAACATTTGTTGAACACAACAATTCCGCGATGAAGCTTGTCGATCTCAAGAATCTGTACAGTCGGAGTTTGAAGCAAGTCGGTTCTGATTGGCTTAGTGAAGAAATACATTCCACTCGATTCAAAGAACATTTGTTGCAGAAATTGGGCGATGGCTGGGACGCCTTCACACAGGGTAGAGATGTGTTTATTTCAAGTAGGTTTCGAGTTGGCTCCTTGTTGTCCGAATCTTTAACTCGTATAGTGTCTGAGGAAGAGGCAAAAAAGATAGTTGATGTGGGTCTTCTTCTGCGTAAACACATACTCATATCTCAAGCTCCTTTCACGGGATCATTTTCATCTTATTGCTTGAGCGAGCCTGTACCCAACTCACTCCTGACTCTTCTTAGAGTTCTACTTGAGGGCACATGTAGTATACAGAACTTAGGCGATGATGAGACTGTTAATGCCAAGACTCGAGTGGCTTGTACTATTTCACAGATGTTGATCAGCAATTCAGCGAAACGCTCCGAACATGCACAAAATGTTCACCAGAGACGTGACAGAGAAACTCCAATGCCTCTTTATGTGGGTTTGAAGTTGCATGCCCATGATCGTATGAAAAATCTTATCAGAGATTTTCATCAAATGGGACTCTCTGTCTCTTATGATCACGTAATGGATGTTCGCAGGAGTTTCGCGAGAGCTGTTTCACTGCGGTTCAAGAACGAAGGTGTTGTAGTCCCAGCTAACTGCAAACGTAATGTTTTCTCGATAGGAACCACTGATAACATTGATGTATCTGGTAGATCTGATATGCATGGTACGTCCATCACACTCATTGGTCAACTGAGCAGGGACAATGTGGGTACTGATCCCCCACCACTGAGTTTAGATGTTCCAGAAGACACACAAATTGAACTCCCAGACGACTATGCATTTGTTCCTTTCGTTGAAGACTTTGGTGGGACATCAGGCTTGAATCTCCAGATGAATGTAATGTACGGCCCAATGAATATGCAGATTTGAACGTGGGAGAGAATGACTGGTTGTCTCATGTGTCACAGATCAGCAATAAAGGGAAGGTTGATGGCAGCTGGCAGCTTGATGAAGTCCCTGTGACCTTTTCAGGCTTCTTTTCAAAACATGAAGATCAAGACAATGTCAAACCTCGTGCAGTTATTGGGGTATTCCCTGTTTTCAGTGAGCAGAAAGCGGACTCACTCAGTATGCAGAAGCATGCTATGTATGTGGTCAGGGAAGCTACTGCTTTCGTAAACCCCGGCCAGATACCTGTCATTGAAGGTGACTGTCCGTTGTATGCCAGGCAGAAAAAATGTCAATGGCTGTTCCCAGAGGAGATAGGTGAGGATCGAATGGTGTGTATGATTGGATTCCTGCATCTTGAAATGTGCACCCAAGAAGCTGGTGGTAAGCTTATGGGTGGTTCTGGTTGGGAGCGAATGTTTCACCTCGCAAAGATATTCACACCCGGTGTAGCATCATCCCTACTTGGTGGGAAACATGTCAAGAGGACGCGACAGGCATATCTTCTCACTCTAGCTTGGCTTGAGATCCTCAGAAAGAATGCTTATGAGATTTACTGTCAGCAGACTGGGCCCCATGAGTCATTTGAAATGTGGGAACAGAGGATTCTTTCACAATCTCCAACTGCGCGCTATTGGGGTGAAATCGTTCGGAACTTTCTCTTGACAAGCTGTCAATTCGTTCGGAACCAACGAATCGGTAACTGGCCTGGTACACTGTGTTCTATCGATGAGTTGTGCAGTTACTTTTTTGCCCTAGGACATACAAATTATTGTCGGTGGGTCCCCGTATTTCTGAGAGACATGTCTCAGCTACCCAGGCGGCATCCTTCAATCCACAACAAATTCATGGAAGGCCATTTTGTGGTCCAGCGTAGTGAGAGGAAGTTCAGTATGATGGGTTTAGATCAGAGCCAAGAACATAGTATCCAACTACTCAAAGAAGACAGTGGTCCAAAAGGTCTCTATGGCCAGGCTGAAGAGAAAGTCGTTATTGAGCTTTCAAGGTCAGAAGTTCTGCGTGTTATAGATGAGTATGAATATGCAAGTTTCCACACAACATCATCAGATAACACGGAACACCCGGAAAGTTCGGTATCAGAGCAGAAAAAATTTCTGAATCAATTGAAATCTCTCCTCGATCTGGTGAATCAGGGACTCATTATCAACCCTTATGATGAAACTAGTGGTCAGCTGGTGACATTAGATACTGGTGAATATATGGACCCCGAAGTTAGTAAGAGTTTACGGTCATTACCCGAAAGGGGCAAGCATTTATATTCCACTTTCTTGAAGGAAAGGCTTGTGGAATGCACCGTACCCCTGAATGATGTTATTCCCAAGGCAAATATATATACCTTCCTTAACCCACCCCCAGCCAACCTGGACAAAGGCCGAGACAAACTCATGTCAAGTAAAGCAACTGCCGCAATAGTTACCCAGATGTTCGTTTCACTGCAAGCCCGGCCTGATTCAAACATGGATGAGTTTTTCATGCACGAGAATGCACGTGATCCGCCAGCATTATCCGATAGAGGTAAGCTACGGAGTGGGACAAAATCTCAAATTCTCAATTGTTTACCAGCTATTCCTGCACAAGGGAAGAATTCAGCAGCTAGACAAGCTTCAGTTGTCATCTTGGATATGCCTGCTGTAGTCCATGTAATCAAACCACAGAAAGCGGATCTGTTTGGAGAATATGCTCGATTGCAATTATTGCCATACATCGAATCTCTGATTAACACGAACACCACAAGGGTTGATGCGATCTATGACTGTTACCCCGAAGGCAGTTTGAAGAATCAGACGCGAGCAAAACGCCTCGGTGAGACAGCAGTTAGGTTGATACGGGTGTCCGAGAACGTCCCTTTACCTAAAGGGAAGAATTGGCAGGCATTCTTGAAAGTTAGTGAGAATAAAGACGAATTTTTCAAGTTCCTGTCTGCTGAACTGCTGAAATTAACATCAACATCCGAGTACCAGTTGTTAACGACATCAGGAGAATATGTACTATGCAATAAGGATGTTAGCTTATGTGACATATCTCCATCGAACCACGAGGAAGCAGACACGCGCATGATGCTTCATCTCAACCATGCAGTCTCACAAGGTCACAAAATAGCTTTTCTTCGCACGGTTGATTCTGATGTCGTCATTCTGTCTTTGCACCATTTCGCAACATTCCGTGACCTTGGACTCAGTGAGCTGTGGATTGGGTTTGGAATTGGAAAGGCATATAAAGATATGCCAATTCATGAGATAGCTTCACAACTTGGACCTGATTACTGTAAGGCCCTGACTTTCTTCCACGCCTTCACAGGTTGTGATGTAACATCCAGCATGCTCGGCATTGGGAAGAAGACAGGATGGAATGCATGGATGAATTTTCCCGCATCAACTGAAATGATGATAGAATTGACTGAGAATCCGCAAGTCTTTTCAGAGGATTCCCCTCATATGCAGCATATCGAAAAACTCACCATACAGATGTACAGTAACAGTTGTGTCAGTACACGTGTCAATGATGCGAGACGGCATATGTTCACACATGGCCTTAAGTCTATGGAAAACATCCCGCCCACCAAAGCAGCTCTGTATCAACATGTAAAAAGGGTAATTCTTGTGTCATCTTTCATTTGGCATCGTGCTCTGCAGAAACACTTATGTGTGCCAGACCCATCACAGTACGGATGGGAGTGGAATCCACGTCTCAATATTCTGGTCCCATTTTGGACTCACCTAGGAGACGCAAGTGCTGCATGTGCACTGATGCTCCACTGTAGTTGTGCCAAGGCCTGCAAGGGCAATTGCAAATGCTTGAAAGCTGGATTAAGGTGCACACCTTTGTGTAAGTGTGAAGGTGGCTGTTGTAACAATATTGAGTAGTATACTGTCATGTTAGGACCAGTCATCTCCTATTCTGGTATTTTTTTTTCCATTTTCGGCCAGTTAACACATGTCATGTTTCTAGTTGAGTTGATTTTGCTAACAAATGTTCATCCCATGTGGCTTGCTACATTGTCCGGGGTATAGGAATACAGTTTTAGATTTCGGAAAATAGTCTGTTATTTACTGCACAAGACGGTGTTAATTCATGCATAGCATGATACAATATCCCCAACTATTTTGCCTCTGTACAACAGTTGATACCTTCGTTCACCCGTGTGTTCATCTATGGTATCCTTGTCTTTCTCTGGCCATAGGCCACATGTGACTAGTCAGTTCCTACTCCATAGCAAATCAACTTGGAAATCCTTCATCTTGTAGCGCACTCATGTCTCAATGAATCCATACCTGAGTTGATCTAATAAATCTAACGTAAGGTATCAAATTGCCATACCGGATCATATTTCGATAAGTTATTCGCTAAAACATTTCGACCACTCATCGACATCAAAGGTCATGTTTTGGCTCCCAGTGGTGGCTATATCTCTATATCCCTGGTAAAGTAGCATACCATGAGGGATGGGCATTAAGTGTCGGCAACATTAATCCTGACTTGGAACACACCACATCTTAACTGGCCGAAAATGAAGAATACTACTTGTAGTCAAAAAATATTCCTGTACCTCGAATGACTGCAAACATACACTCACCCCTTCTAGTCCCATTTTGCCAATGTTCTATACTGGCAAGATAACATTGTATAATTAACAACGGGAACTAATGCATCCCGAGTTCATTCCAGCACTGCCCTTGCTGGCAGACGTGTCGCTATGGTGTTGAGATTGAACCAGAACTCCTCTAGAAATTTGATAGTTTTATTTTCTTAGAAAATAAATCTATCGAAAATGCCGGAAGTTGAGAATAGACTGTCACTTTAATTGGATTATCAAATGTCCAAGTATCCCCACTGCTGCATACTATCGAGTACCCTTGTTCATGTGTTGACAGGAATCTCTCATACCATGTTCATTTGACCATTGCATTCCCGAGAAACATTCAACACTAATTTATCTACGGACGGACGATCATACTGACAGTCAGACACACAGACGCACACATCGACGGAAATTCTGATCCCATTATCCATTAATCTTCCCCCCAACTTGTTCCAAGGGCTTCACTCCATCATTCACATCAATTACAGCACATGTATGGTGTTGGGTTTGGAGCTTCAGTTGTGCGATCGGCGAAAATAGCTTTTTTTCGATCCGCTTGGCGGCCATTTTGGATTTCGCTGCTAGTGGTGGCTAGAGGATGGTGCCAACTTGTAGCCGATCGATTTTGAAATCTCTGATGCCTACCCTTACATCATGCCAAATTTCAGGAAGGTATCACCAAGTGCACAATTCTAGCGAATTCCTCCCCCGCTATAAATAAATAATGTGGTTGTTTATTTATAAGTCATATATGAGCATATGATTCCTTATCAGTAAAATTGCTAGCCTTCATGTACCTGTGTGGCTGACATGTCGGTTATCTGGGTGACATTATCCAATGTGGCAATTAGTCCACTCTGAAAAGTTTCGCTCAGGGCGGTCTGGCCTTTTCTTATGACGTATGAGTTTATAACTCAGTTAACTGCATAATAACATTGTATTATTCATTTAGTTTCCTGGTTACACTTGAATCACTTGGTCATACCATGGATACAGGCTGTATTCAGATGAGTACATGCGGGATTTCATTGCTCGCGTGCATAATATGTGTATTTATTAGGCAGACGCATTATTAAACAGATTATATAAATTCTTGCTCTGCTTTATAGAGCTCATGAGAATTTTGAGGCTATTTGGATCAGTTATGGAACTTCCAGTAGGCCGTCTATGCATATGTTCTCAATTTTTGGCATCATTTTTCGGAGTAGTATATTCTTTCTCCGAACAGTCATTGGTTGTTATGATCCTAGAAAACAATAAATTATTTCGGGGATGGTCCGTGACGAGTCTGTTAATCATAGCTTGTTTCATGTTCTAAATCTAGGTTTCTACCAGAGAGGGTACACAGGAGAATTCACATTCTCATTTATTCACACGGTTCAATTGGAGTTTTATCATTGGAATTAATTGTACACCTCAATGGGGTCGCCTGTTGGTTGCCTTAGAAGCATGTTTCCTCTAACAAATACTTTCCATTGGGATTCAATTGGACAAGTGTATGGTTGTACACGTTATATCACCGGTTTTTGACCTATCTACATATTCCGACTCTGGTATACGTTAGAAGTGTGCGCAGTTAATAACCGGGATCGTCACGATAGCCTTAGCTTCTGAAGTGGCATTAAACACCAGTTATAAATAATAATTAATTAAAAATATTATAAATTAAAAGTAATTTGTATATTTTTAGCTCACCTGAGCAAAGCTCAAGGTAAGCTTTACTAATCGCTTTCCGTCTGTCGTCCGCCGTCGTCCGGCATAAACTTTACAAAACCAACTTCTCCGAAGAAACCACTGGCCCAATATTTTTCAAATGTTGAGTAAATGTTTATTACCTAATGTCAATTCAGATTTGTTAAATGAAGTTGCCCCTCCTGCTGGGTGGGGCCACGCCCCTAAGGGGCACCAAAATCTTTGAAAATCTTCTTCTCATGAACCAGCAGTAGCAGAGACTTGATAATTGGTATGCAGCTTCCTTTTGAGGTGTAGAATCAAGTTTGTTCAAGAGAAGTTTGTCGGGCATTATTTGCCTTCGTTATGGGAGGGGCAAAAATTTTGGCCACTCCTAAAATTTCTATTTTCTGAACTGTGAGGTCGATTTGAACCAAATTTGATATGAGATGATAATGGGTCATAAGTAGTTGATTGATGCAAAAAAAAATATTTCTCATTGCCCCGTGGGAACCTCGGGAGCTAAAAATAGGAAAAACCTTAAAACTGCCATATCTCCAAAACTACACGGCACAGAGAATTCTTATTTTGTATAAATTTTACTTTTATCCAGTAGAATCGATTGGTTAAAAAAAATCCCTATCGGTTTGATCACAAGGTACTTTTTTCAGGACTTTGAAAAAGTGCTGAGTCAGCACTTTTTAACACTGTAGGCAATGGGAAAAACATTAAACAATCTTCCTCTCCAGATCCAGCAGGCAGAATCTTTTAATATTTGGTATGCAACATTGTAGGGTGGATCTGATTCAAGTTTGTTCAAATCGGCCCCCTGGGTTCATATTTGGGCTCAGTATAGGCGCCCGATTTCGAACTTCGTGCATTTTGGGCAAATTTCTTCAAAAATCTTCTTCTCCAGATCCAGCAGGCAGAATCTTTTCATATTTGGTATGCAACATTGTGGGGTGGATCTGATTCAAGTTTGTTCAAATCGGCCCCCTGGATTCATATTTGGGCTCACTATAGAAGCCCGAATTCGAACTTGGTGCATTTCAGGCAAATTTCTTCAAAAATCTTCTTCTCCAGATCCAGCAGGCAGAATCTTTTCATATTCGGTATGCAATATTGTGGGGTGGATCTGATTCAAGTTTGTTCAAATCTGCTCCCTAGATTCATATTTGGGCTCACTATAGAAGCTCGGATTCGAACTTAGTGCATTTCAGGCAAATTTCTTCAAAAATCTTCTTCTCCAGATCCAGCAGGCAGAATCTTTTCATATTTGGTATGCAACATTGCAGGGTGGATCTGATTCAAGTTTGTTCAAATCGGCCCCCGGATTCATATTTGGGCTTACTATAGAAGCCCGAATTCGAACTTAGTGCATTTCAGGCAAATTTCTTAAAAAATCTTCTTCTCCAGATCCAGCAGGCAGAATCTTTTAATATTTGGTATGCAACATTGTGGGGTGGATTTGATTCAAGTTTGTTCAAATCGGCTCCCTAGATTCATATTTGGGCTCACTATAGAAGCTTGAATTCGAACTTAGTGCATTTCAGGCAAATTTCTTAAAAAATTTTCTTCTCCAGATCCAGCAGACAGAATCTTTTCATATTTAGTAAGCAACATTGTGGGGTGGATCTGATTCAAGTTTGTTCAAATCGGCCCCCCCTGGGTTTAAATTTGGGCTCAGTATAGGAGCCCAAATTTGAACTTCGTGCATTTCAGGCAAATTTCTTAAAAAATATTCTTCTCCAGAACCAGCAGGCAGAATCTTTTGATATCTGGTATGCAACATTGTGGAGTGGATCTGATTCAAGTTTGTTCAAATCAGCCCCCTGGGTTTATATTTGGGCTCAGTATAGGAGCCCAAATTTGAACTTGGTGCATTTCAGGCAAATTTCTTCAAAAATCTTCTTCTCCAGATCCAGCAGGCAGAATCTTTTGATATTTGGTATGCAACATTGTGAGGTGGATCTGATTCAAGTTTGTTCAAATCTGCTCCCGTGATTCATATTTGGGCTCACTATAGAAGCTCGAATTCGAACTTAGTGCATTTCAGGCAAATTTCTTCAAAAATCTTCTCCAGATCCAGCAGGCAGAATCTTTTGATATTTGGTATGCAACATTGTGAGGTGGATCTGATTCAAGTTTGTTCAAATCGGCTCCCTAGATTCATATTTGGGCTCACGATAGAAGCTTGAATTCGAACTTAGTGCATTTCAGGCAAATTTCTTAAAAAATCTTCTTCTCCAGATCCAGCAGGCAGAATCTTTTCATATTTAGTAAGCAACATTGTGGGGTGGATCTGATTCAAGTTTGTTCAAATCGGCCCCCCTGGGTTTAAATTTGGGCTCAGTATAGGAGCCCAAATTTGAACTTATTGCATTTCAGGCAAATTTCTTAAAAAATATTCTTCTCCAGATCCAGCAGGCAGAATCTTATGATATTTGGTATGCAACATTGTGGAGTGTATCTGATTCAAGTTTGTTCAAATCAGCCCCCTGGGTTTATATTTGGGCTCAGTATAGGAGCCCAAATTTGAACTTAGTGCATTTCAGGCAAATTTCTTTGAAATTCTTCTTCTCAAGATCCAGCAGGCAGAATCTTTTGATATTGGGTATGCACCATGCTTAGGGGGGTGAGATTCAAGTTTGTTCAAGCCAAGTCCCTGGATTCATATTTGGGCTCAATGTGGTAGCCCGAATTATAACTTAGTTCAAAATGAGGAATTGTCTTTAAAAATCTTCTTCAGATCCAGCAGTCGGAATGTTTTGATATTTGGTATGCAGCATCCTTGGGGGGGGGGGGGGGGGGGGGGGGGGGGGGGAGATTTAAGTTTGTTCAAGCCATGTCCCTAGGTCCATATTTGGACTCACTGTGGGAGCCCAAATGATAACTTAGTTCAAAATGAGTAATTTTCTTTAAAAATCTTCTTCAGATCCATCAGTCGGAATGTTTTGATATTTGGTATGCAGCATCCTTAGGGGGTGAGATTCAAGTTTGTTCAAGCCATGTCCCTAGATCCATATCTGGACTCACTGTGGGAGCTCGAATTGTAACTTAGTTCAAAATGAGGAATATTTTTATACTGTACCAATGACCCAGACTTAGCTGGTGCTAACTCCACAAAAACCAGGGCCAAACACAAATTTTGCCCCCCAATCCCCAAAATTTGCATCCAAAACAAAAAGAAATCATGTCCTAAAGGACCTCCATAGTACGACTCTACTGCGCATGCGCAGTGACGCAGTCGTCCCGAAATTGGCGCCAAATATCATTCTCTGTTTGGCCCTTCAGTCAACATCTCACTGATCTTTGTGCTTGTAAATCTCAGTTTAAAGGATGCCAGACACGTAATTCTTGGAGAAAATGTGATTCTAAGGAGGATAGAAGGAGGAGAGGAAAAAAGAAGTGGCAAAAAATAATCAGGGCTGTACTTAAAATTTTTTGTTAAAATTATGTTAAGTTGCCTATTTTCGAGGCAAACGCCTCTTGTTGTCATTCTTGCTAATTGTTGCACTGCTTATTCAGTGTTTCCTCTCCCCTAACCTTCTAAAGTCCCCCCTTGCAATTCTCCCATGCTTTTGGCATATTTTTGAGAAGTTTCATTTCTAAAATTTCCCTGGGAGAGTTGCTTGGTTACAGAATGTTTTCTGTTATTTTCCCCATAGTTACGTTTTCACCCATGGGTGTATAACGTTTGTGTTCTGCATCTTCCATCTGATGTTCTGCAGATTCTCCCCTGGGAGTCTCTGTTTTGCATCAGATAGAGTGTAATTGAGGACTGATTCCGGGCCAGTTTTTTCAGTGCCTGGAGTCATGTTTTCTTCTGTGTTTACACTGTTTGTTTTCATTGGCAACAGCCTTTTTTGAGGGGGGCTGTTTGCCTTTGAGGTAGTTTATCTCATTATAAGATACATTTATATTATCCGAAAGTGTCTCATTAATTATTTTATATAATTTTAAAATTTTTGACCACACTTTGCCATCGGATCCATCGGGGCTCAACGTTACTTTTCAGCAACTTGGGCTTCTCTGAAAAAATATTTTTTCAAAATTATTTTGTTTTGCAATTGTTTTTTCATTTATTAATGGATCATGTTATTATGTATCTTTGTGTCAGGGGTTTTTGCGAGTAACTAGGACTTATTGTTGTTCCTTCACAATGAAAGGAACTTGTTCAAATTGTAATAGGAAGAAATCTTCCTCTGACTTTCATGATTATTGCATAAATTGTAGTCAGTGTTCTCGCATTAATCCCTGTCCTGTATGTGAACATTGGGATGAGAAACATTGGAAACGTGTGTCACGATATGTTGTTTCTTGAGAAAGAGCGATGCCGGCTCTTTCTCCACAAGGTCACTCTACTCTCTCAGTTTCTATTTCAGAGGAACCAGAACAGGGTGATGTTTCCATGTTATCTTCTTCAAGTGTGCGTCCGTCGTCACAATTAAATACAGAGCTAGCGGCAAAAGTGCTCATGGAGATTAGACAAATGTCGTCCGCTAGCTCGCCCGGTGTAGCGTCCATTCACCGAATGGTTCGGCAGCCGGGTTCGTCCGATGCGGTCCAAGAGGAAATTTTGGGTGATGCGAGCACTATAAAAATAATAGATGCACACCCAGTGACGGCGGATAGTGAACGAGAACGGAGGAAGCCTTTTAGTCCGGTTCCTAGCTCGTCCAGGTCCAGCCGGGCCGCGAGCGAGAGAGGCCCCTCTCTCGTACAACAACATCTGGGACCAGATGTTGTGGTACAAAATGTGTCTTTAGCGGAGCATACGTCCGTCGCTCGGGACGCTCCGTTGTATAAGCAGTCCGCAGAGACTGTTAAGGCTTCCTCTTCTCGCCGGCGCACACGACCGCACCTTGGCTGCGTGACCTCCGATATCTTGCCAGCTTCGCCGATGAAGGATTATTCGGCGACCAGGTCACACCATCCGGCAGCCAGGGACTCGAGACCGATGGACTCCGGACGTTCGCATAGGAAAAGTATGCGGGAGCCATCTGATGCGGAGCTGCCCTCGGCAAAGCAGCGAAAGACCGCTCCTCCGCAGGTCTCGACGTCGGACATTCTAGTGCAGATAGCACAGCTTATCGCAGCATCCCAGCAGCCGACAGAGACGGTGTCGGATCGAGAATTATCCGACGGCGCTGGGTCGGTACGCTCCGCCGAAGCATCGGGGGCGGACGACCGGGAACATCGGGAGGTCCGACCGGATGGTGAAAGGGATACGGATGAATTGGAGCTATCCCTTTCGGAACAACACAAAGCTGCCGTAGACTTCATCCGGCACTTTCTTCCTCAAGTTGTTCCGTCGGGCCAGACTGCTGCGCTTCCGGACAGGAGAATTATAGCGTCATTGGACTCTGATTTTTTCGAGCGGTTCAGGGACATCGCTCCCGAGTTTCCGTCGCAGTCCAATAATGTTGCAAGAACATTTGAATTATTGAACGACGCTATTTTTAAACTTGCTTCCAGGACAGGGAAAGCAGGCTTCTTGTCCGCAAATACTCTCAACCTGCCTTTCATTAATGCAAGGAATAAATTCGACACGGCAGGTCAGGGTATACCGAGAGTTCCTCTGCGTATGGACGACGAGGCGGAAGACTTAGAGCTATCATTACCGTCGTCAGCTTCTATTCCAACCGCAGTGTTGGAAACAGCTATTGCGTCTAACAGAGCCAATTTAGATGCCTTATCTTACGCAGATCACCTTACGAAGGCGTTATCACTGCGTCTTCAAGGGGAAGAGTTTCAGGATATACAATCCTCCTTAAGACTTCTTTCAAGGGCAGTAGCTTATTCCACGTGTAACTCCGCCCTTTCAGTGGCTAATCTGGAGTTGGTTAGACGTGACGCAGCCCTGTCTACATCCACACTAGTGGATTCTAAGGTGAAGAACTCTCTTAGAGTCGCTTCGGTCTCAGGAGATCTTCTCTTTGACGGCAAGCTTTCCGCTATTTATGATAATATTAAAAAGAAAGCTAGTGATTCTCTGTTGTTTAGATCCGCTCCTAAAAGGTCGGATTCAGCAGACACGAATAAGGCGGGCACTTCTGGGTCTTATCCGCCCAAGAGAGGTTCCTATAGAGGTTCCGGTGCGTCCTCTAGCTCTTATTCGAGAGACCGTCAGGATAGCGACTCTCGTTCGGGACGTCCTTCAGGCCGGGACAATCGGTCGGACGCCCCGAGGTCGACGAGGCGAGGTGCGGGTCGTGGAAGACGTGGTTTCTCCTACCGCAGGCCTCGCAGATCCAGGAGGTGATGGCTCAAACCTCTATCGCGTTCCGGTTGGCGGAAGGTTGTCGAGTTTTTCTCAAGAGTGGGCGTCGATTACGGACGACCCTTGGGTGAGAGGAGTGACTTCGGAAGGTCTAAAGATATCCTTCAAACGAAAGCCTCCATTAACTCGAAGTCCAAAGTGGACTCATCTTCCGTCAAACCCTCAGAAAAGAGACGCTCTGCTATCAGAGGTGCAGTCTCTTTTAATGAAGAACGCGGTAGAGGTCGTAGAAAACCAGGAATCGCCGGGATTCTACAGCCATCTGTTTCTGGTTCCGAAACCAGACGGCTCGTTCCGTCCAGTCATAGATTTGAGCTGGATAAACAAGCTGATCATCGCTCCGAAGTTTTATATGGAGACGATTCGATCGGTCAGAGCGAGTATTCGGGTGAACGATTATGCAACGAGCATAGATCTCAAAGATGCGTACTTTCACGTCATGGTACATCCGACATTCCGAAAGTATCTACGCTTCGCAGTCCTAGGAGTGGTGTATCAGTTCCGGGCCATGTGCTTCGGATTGAATCTAGCACCCTGGGCTTTCACTCGAGTAATGAACTCGGTAATGATTTACTTCCGAGCTCATTCGTCTGCGATAACGTCGGCCTACCTGGACGACATTCTTCAGAGGTACGGCAACGAGTTAACGCTTCAGAACGATGTTCAGAATCTTCTTCTATTGCTCCGACGTCTCGGTTTCATAGTAAACGAGGAGAAGTCGGATCTGGTGCCGTCCAAGTCATTCACTCATCTGGGAATGAGCTTCGAGACGCACAACAATCTCGTTCGTCTGCCGTTAACCAGAGCGAAATTAGTCAGTTGTTACGCTCGCTATTGTCTAAATACAGACAAAGTCACAGCGAGAGAATTTATGAGACTGATAGGTCTGTGCGGAGCCGCTGCGGATCTCATTCCGATGGGACGGCTACGCACACGGCCTCTTCAAATTTTCTTGACTCAGAATTGGAGTGTGAAAATTCATTCGCTCGATGTAGACGTTCTCTTGTCAGATCAAGTGAAACAAGAGATTCAGACTTGGGCAAACATTCAGTGGTTAACTCAAGGAGTTCCGCTGCAGTTGCCGGATCCGAGTTTTACCATTATGACGGATGCCAGTCAAACAGGTTGGGGTGCATCATTAATCCCAACGGATTCGAGATGCCAGGGTCTTTGGGATCCGCTATTCCTGTGCAAGCACATAAACATCAAGGAAATGATGTCAATTTGGCTTGCGTTACGTCACTGGATGGACATTATTCACGATGCTCATGTCCAAATCCTATCCGACAATACGACAGTAGTGGCGTATATACGGAATCAGGGAGGCACTCATTCAGTTCCGTTGTTCAATCTAACGGAAAGAATCCTTCTGTTTGCGTTAGAACATCACGTTCTTCTTTCGGTCCGTCACATACCGGGTCGTCTGAATGTGCTAGCAGACTCCCTTTCTCGAAAGGGTCGCTTGTTGCCGTCGGAGTGGACTCTCAACAAACAAGTATTCAATCAGATTTGCTACCAATGGGAACGGCCAATGATAGACTTATTTGCGACACATCTCAACAATCAGTTGCAGACGTATGTGTCCCCGTGTCCGGATCCAAGAGCATTTGCTGTAGACGCTCTATCGATCCCTTGGGACGGAATGATAGGATATGCGTATCCTCCAGCGCCGTTAATTCAACAAGTATTGCTAAAGATAAAACAATCTCAATGCAAGATTCTGTTGGTAGCATCTCTGTCGCCACAGAGACCGTGGATAAATCTACTCAGGTGTCTGTTGTGGGACCTACCGCGGAAGCTCCCTCCACGAGAGGATCTTCTTTGGCAGGGGAAATCGCGCCAACTGCATCACAACCCGCAAGGTCTCAACCTTCACGTTTTTCCGTTGTGCGGTCCTTCTTGCATGGCAAGCACTTTACAGGACGAGCAGTGGACGCGATTTCTAACTGTAGGAGGACCTCCTCTTCGCTAAACTATGCGGCTAAGTGGAAGGTTTTCCGTCGTTGGTGTAGGGATCATTCTGTTGATATATTTGATCCCTCTATACCAGACATTGCTAACTTTCTAGTATACTTGTTTGACGAAATCAAACTGCAACCGGTTACTATAAAGGGTTATAGATCTATGTTATCTGATACCTATGCACATCATGATAGTTTACAAATTGGATCTAATGTCTCTTTATCGAAATTGGTTAGAAACTTTTCGATAAATAGACCCAGAACTCTTAGATTAATTCCTAAGTGGAATTTAGCTTGGGTTCTCCTTAAATTGAAGGAAAAGCCATTTGAACCTCTTGGGACAGTAGATTTCAAATTCTTATCTTATAAGACAGCTTTTCTCTTAGCTTTCTCTTCTGCCAGAAGAGTCAGTGAGCTTCATGCACTATCGGTGGATGATTCTCATTATCGTAGTGTTGGGAACACTATCACCTTCACTACTAACGTCGGTTTTTTAGCTAAGAATCAGGCTCCTAATAAATATCCGGAACCTATTGTTATTAAGGCTCTTCCGTCTTCAGACGGGCGTAGGCCTTTACTCTGTCCTGTTAGAGCACTACGTATCTATAAACAGAGATCTCAGTTCATCAGAAAGGGACGGAAACGTTTCTTTCTGTCTTTGATGCCTAATAGAAAGGACATTTCAGTCCATTCTATTGCTAGATGGATTCAGTTAACTATCCGTACTGCGTATGAAGATTTATCTTCTTCTCAGCAGTCTGTGCTTAAGATTTCTGCTCATGAAGTAAGAGCTCTTTCTACTTCCTGGGCTTATGCTAATAGTGTTGCTATTACAGATTTAATGAAGGCTGCTTATTGGTCTCAGCCATCCACATTTACTAATTTTTATCTCAGAAATATTGAGTCCATTTCTGGAGACCTGCATTGTTTAGGTCCGTTATCTGTTGCTCAGAATGTCGTCCACTAAACAGTTGCAACTATAGTTATGCAGGCTTTCTGTTCCGGCAGTGACTCCGTCCGGCTGCCCTCTTCGCTCTGGGCTATTTGACCCAGGGCAAGGGGAAGGGGGGGGGCGGGTGTTCCCTTAGGTCACCTGCTTTATAGTGAAAAGCAAGGGAATGCCTCCTCCAAGACAGTATTTCTGAGTCGCTTCCGGGATGGTTTTAAAGTGTAATATTAATGTTTAATTTCATTCATGTCTTATTTTTAAAGTGTAGCTCGGTGTGAAGCATTTGTATATGTCAAGTGTCAAACGGGCTTTAATATACAATACTCGGACACTTTTAAATGATTATAAAGAGTCTCAATTCTCTGGACTACTTTATTTATTGGCTTGTTTTAAAAATAATTAGTATAAAGGTTATACTGGATATTAATAGAGAACATGAATGTTATTGTGCTCAATTATTAAGGGTAGTGTATCTTTCTAATTTAAATATTAAATAAGAAAGATACATGTAAAGCCTAATACTCCTTTTCTCCTTAAGGGGTTACCTCTTTATTTTATAATTGAGCTTATTGGATTTTCCTCTATGTCCTAGGCCCTCCAGCCTGTTTACTATTCAGCTAAGTCTGGGTCATTGGTACAGTATAAAAATGTTAAAAAATTTATAGTAATTTATATATTTTTTATACTTACCAATGACCCAGACGGGGATGGCCCTCCCTGAGTTGGGAACTCTTGCCTCCCCGCTGAGTACATAGCGCTGACCAGGCACTGCCAGTAAGAATGATATTTGGCGCCAATTTCGGGACGACTGCGTCACTGCGCATGCGCAGTAGAGTCGTACTATGGAGGTCCTTTAGGACATGATTTCTTTTTGTTTTGGATGCAAATTTTGGGGATTGGGGGGCAAAATTTGTGTTTGGCCCTGGTTTTTGTGGAGTTAGCACCAGCTAAGTCTGGGTCATTGGTAAGTATAAAAAATATATAAATTACTATAAATTTTTTAACTTTCTTTAAAAATCTTCTTCTTCAGATCCCGCAGTCAGAATGTTTTGATATTTGGAGTGCAGCATCCCTAAAGGGGGTGAGATTCAAGTTTGTTAAATCCAAGTCCCTGGGTTCATATATGGGCTCCCTGTGAGAATCTTTGGATATTTGGTATAAGCTTTTCTTAGGAGGAGCAGATGCAACTTGTTGAAATCAATTCTCTGGGTTGATGTTTAGGCTACCATGTCAGGTGAGCACCCTCAGGCCCCTTGGGGCCTATCGTTTGTACTTAACAATGGCCCAGACGGGGATGACCCTCCCTGCTGAGTTATTATTTTAGGCTTGTCTACAAAGAATAATGTTGGTGCCGATTCCGGTCTTTTGCTGAGAACTGCACATGTGCAGATAGTAAAAGTATGGAGGGCCAGATAGGACTTTTAATTTTGGGTATTGTATGCAAATTTTGATGACTGGGGAGTTCAAAATTTGTGTTTGGCCCTTGATAATATTGAGTTTGCACCAGCTAAGTACGGGCCATTGATAAGTATAAAAAATATACAAATTATTTTAAATTTATTATTTTCACACTGGCTATATAATGGGTTGGTCCCTGGTATCCCCCATAGGAACTCTGGCAAGTGGAGTAGTACTTGTTTAGTGTGGTGAACAAGTTCTGCCTTACAATACTGTTGCTGAGGACCAGTAATAATCCACATGAGGGCAGTGATGACCACACATGCATTTTACCATGTACATGTAATAAAAATCATCCTCTGCAACATTTTAATTAATGAAGCACCAGTTTGTAGTCGATGCATCATTAATTAAATTTCTGATGATTATTCCTATAATTAGTGTTTGAAATATAATATTATTGCATCCATGGAAATACTGTCCACCCGTGGAAATTGACCAGTCCTCAGCAGCCATACTGTACTAGTGAAACAGGACTCTGTAACCATCATCTTGGGTGGAACTCACAGGCCTTTAACCCTTTACCCAATGTTTAAAAAAATTTCAACAAAACCATATGTGACCCCCTCAAAGGACTGGGCATGACAACCTCGTTGCAATGAGAGTGGTGGTGGGAGTCACATGAAATGGTTTGAATTTTTTTTTTTTTCAGCTGCTCAGTTTGTAAATTTCACATGTGGATGTGGCCAACTTATTAGCCTAGTCCTCTAAAGTGGCAGCATAAGTATAAACAATTGACTGAACTTGAATTACATGTATGCTGTGTTGTGGCCATAATTACAGTACAGCCATCATGGAATAGTCAAAATCCACGTGTGGGCAGTGTTGCCCAAGGGTATTTTTCTCAATCAATAATCAGAAGTTTTCTGCAAATATTCAATGAAAGAAGCACTGGGTTGCATGCAGTGCTTCATTCATTGAAAATTTGATCGCGATTCCATTGTTTTATGTCTGAGATTCACTGTTAACATTTGCGTGGAAATATTGCCCTGGATTTTGACCTTTCCATGACGACCATACTGCGTAGGCCATAGATGTTAAAAGTAAACAAATATATAAATAATGTCAGTATAATTATTATTTATTTCAGTGTAAAGGATGGTGTATTTCGACAGTATTTGGGGTCTAGAAAAGAGAATGATCTAGTCAGCTTTATTGATGACAAGAAATGGGAACAAGTAGAACCTGTTTCTTCATGGATTCATCCAAATAGTATTCAGTGAGTTATTTAGTTACAACATAACAAAGTTGAAATTCTTTATCTCATTTTAATCATCTATCCACATTTTTAATGGCTGGCCTATTAAAAAAAAATCTACTTTCCAATTTTTTATTTTTTAGTTAGGACATACAAAGTTGAAATTCTTTATCTCATTTTAACCATCTATCCACATTCCGTTCATATTTGGCTGGCCTATTAAAAAAATCTCCTTTCCAATTTTTTTTTTTTTTAAATTTTCACTCCAAAACATAGCTTATAATGCCTCAATGGGATGCACTCATTCCTATAAGGGGTCATAAGCTATGTGTTGGAGGCAAAAAAAGATAATATTTTTATACTGTACCAATGACCCAGACTTAGCTGGTGCTAAACTTAATAATTCAGGGCCAAACACAAGTTTTGCCCCCCCCCCCAAAAAAAATTTGCATCAAAAACCAAAACTTAGATGTCCTATATGGTCCTCCATACTTTTACTCCACTGCGCATGCACAGTGTCAAGGAGGTCTCGAAATTGGCGCCAAATGTCATTCTTTGTTTGGCCCTCAAAATAGTTACACCTCACTGTTATTTGTGCTTGTAAATCTCAGTTTAAATGATGCCAGACACATAATTATGAGAGAAATGGTGGATATAAGGAGGAAATAGAAGGAGGAGAGGAAAAAATAGTGCAAGGAAATGTTCAGCGCTGTAACTTATAATTATTTTACGAAATTATTTCATGTTGCCTATTTTTGAGGCATGGCCCTGTTGTTGTCATTCTTGCTATGAATGTTCCATTGTTTGATCAGTGTTTCCTCTCTCCCTTTCCTTTATTCACCCCCTAGCTATTCTCCCATGCTTTTGGCTTATTTTTTGTAATGTTTATTACTAAAATTTCTTGGGAGTTTTGGCTTGGTAACAGAATTATTTTCTGATTTTTCCCCATGTTTACGTCCTCACCCTTGGGTGTTTAGGTATTTTGGTCTGCATCTATCATTTGATGTTCTGCAGTTTCTTCTCTGGAAGCTCTGTTTTGCATCAGATAGTGTTTAAATTGGTAACTGATTTCGGGCCATGCTCACCAGTGCCTGGAGTCATGTTTCCGGTTTGTTTACACTTTTTTGTTTAGGTTGACAACGGTTACTTCTGATAGTGATTACTTGTTTTCTCCTTAGTTTAGTTCATAGCAAGATACATTAATATTGTCCATAAGTGTTACATTAATTTTTCAAAATGATTTAAAATTTTTGTCCATACTTAGGCTTTTTGGGGATCCATTTGGGCTCAGGGTTCCCATTGGGAACTTGGGCTCTTCTGAAAAATTTTTTTTTTTCATTCAAAATTTTTTTTCTTTTTGAATCATTTTTTCATAATGATCATAATGGATTATTTTATTATGTATCTTTGTTTTCAAGGTTTGGTGCGAGTACTATGACTTTTTTCACAATGAAAGATTATTGTTCAAATTGTAATGGGAGGAAAGCTTCCTCCCATTCTCATGATCTCTGTATTAATTGTAGTGAATGTACTCGCATTAACCCTTGTTCAGTGTGTATCAATTGGGATGACAAACGTTGGAGACGTGTGTCACGGTATGTTGTTAGCGGAGAGAGAGGACCATGCTGGTCCTCTCTCCGCAAGGTCACTCTAGTTTTTGACTCTCTTTTTCAGAGGAACCAGAACAGTGTGATGTTTCCGTGATATCGTCCAGAAGTGTGCCTCCGTCGTCACAATCAAATGAAGAGCTAGCGGCAAAAGTGCTCATGCAGATGCGTCAATTACCCGGGAGTTCACTAGTTCGATCGAAGGGTTTGACGTCCGCTAGCCCCCGAATGGCTCAGCACCCGGGTTTCTCCGTTGCGGTCCAGGAAAGAGATTCGGGTGTTGCGAGCACTATAAACTTACCACGTGCACACCCAGTGACGACGGAACAGAGGATAGTACGGAGGAAGCCTGATAGTCCGATACCTAGCTCGTCCAGGTCCATCCGGACTGCGAGCGAGAGAGGTCCCTCTCTCGTACAACAACATCTGGGCCCAGATGTTGTAGTACATAACATTCCTCAGTCGGAGCATTCGTCCACCGCTCGGGATGCTCCGGTATATAGGTAGTCCGGCGAGACTGCTTATACAGCTTCCTCATCCTCACCCTCACGGCAGCACACACGACTGCACCTTGGCTACGTGACCAGGCAGCCTCGCCGACCAGGGATTCCACGCCTACCAGGTCGCGCCATCCGGTAGCCAGGGATACGAGGCCTTCAACATCCAGACGTTCACATAAAAGAGGTATGCAGGATGCAATGTCCAGGGAGCTCCTGGCGGCTAAATCCCGTGAGACTGCAGCTCCTCAGGCCTCCGTAACGGATGTGCTATCACAGATAGCGCAGATCATCGCAGCATCCCAGCAGCCGGCAGAGCCTCTGTCGGAACATGAATTATCAGACGAAGCTGGGTTGGTGCATTCCGCCGCTGGATCAGGTGCGGACTACCGAGATTTGCAAGAGGTCCGACAGGATGGCGAAAGGGATTCCGAGGAATTAGATTTTTCCCTTTTCGGAGCAACATAAAATTGCCGTGGAGTTCATCCGGCATTACCTTCCAGATGTTCCTACGGACCAAAATGCTGCGCAGCAGGATAGGAGGCTTATAGCACCACTGGACATTGATTTTTTTCAATCGGTTTAGGGACACCCTCCCGGAATTTCTGTCACAGTCCAGAAATGTCTCACGGACATTTGAATTATTGAATGACGCTATATTTAAACTTGCTAACAAAAAGGGCAGGTCAGCCTTCCTACCGGCATCTGCTCTTCTTCTGCCTTTCATCAACCCAAGGAATAAATTTGAAACGGCAGGACAGGGCATCCAGAGAGTTCCTCTGCGTCTAGACGACCAGGCTGAAGACCTTGAATTATCCATGCCGTCGACTATGTCAATTCCTTCGTTGACGTTAGAAACGACAGTATCATCTGACAGTTCTAATTTAGACGCACTCTCGTACGCAGATCACCTTACCAGAGCGTTGTCATTACGCCTTGAGGGACAAGAATTCCAAGATGTACAAATGTCCTTAAGAGTTCTGTCCAGGGCCATAGCATTCTCCACGTATAACTCCGCCCTTTCAGTGGCAAATCTGGAGTTAGTTAGACGTGACTGGGCCCTAGCTACTTGGACAGTAAGGTGAAAAACTTCCTCAGAGTCACTCCGGTCTCCGGAGAGCTTCTCTTCGATGGCAAGCTTTCTGCAATTTATGATCAATTAACTAAGAAAGCTTCAGACTCTCTGCTATTGAAGTCCACTTCCAAAAAGTCGGAGCCAGCGGAGAAGAGTAGACCAGGCACTTCTGGGATGAGTACGTCCAGGGGAAGTTCTTATAGAGGTTTGTACGCCTCCTCTAGGCCGTACTCTAGAGACCGTCAAGGTAGCGACTCAAATAGGGGCCGGAACGCTGGCCGAAACAACCGGTCAGACGCTCCTAGGCTGAAGGGGCGAGATGCGGGCCGTGGAGGACGTGGTTTCTCCTACCGCAAGCCTCGCAGATCCAGAAGGTGATGGTTTAAACCTCTGTCGCGTTCCAGTGGGCGGAAGACTGTCGAGTTTCTCAAACAATTGGGAATTAATTACGGAGGACCCTTGGGTTCGAGGGGCTATATCGGAAGGTCTGAAACTGTCCTTCAAAGGAAAACCTCTGTTAACTCGAAGTCCTGGATGGACTCAGCTTCCGTCAAATCAACAGAAAAGAGCCGCGCTTTTATCAGAAGTCCAGTCTCTTTTAATGAAGAACGCGATAGAGGTCGCAGAAAACCAGGAATCTCCAGGTTTCTACAGCATCTCTTTCTGGTTCCGAAACCAGATGGCTCGTTCCGTCCAGTGATAGATTTGAGCTGGATAAACAAGCTGATCATGGCTCCAAAGTTCTATATGGAGACCATTCGATCGGTCAGAGTGAGCATTCGAGTGACCGACTAATCTGCGAACATAGATCTCAATGATGCGTACTTTCACGTCATGGTACATCCGGCGTTCAGAAAGTATCTTCGCTTCAAGGATGCGAACTTTCACGTCATGGTACATCCGGCGTTCAGAAAAGTATCTTCGCTTCATTGTCCTAGGAGTGGTATATCAGTTCCGAGCGATGTGCTTCAGTCTGAATCTAGCGCCCTGGGCTTTCACTCGAGTAATGAACTCGGTAATGACTCATTTCCGAGCTCATTCGTCTGCGGTAACGTCGGCCTACCTGGACGATATTCTTCAGAGGTACAGCAACGAGTTAACGCTTCAGAACGATACGCAGAATCTGCTTCTATTGCTCCGACGTCTCGGTTTCATAGTAAACGAAGAGAAGTCGGATCTGGTGCCGTCCAAGTCATTCACCCACCTGGGGATGAGCTTCGAGACGCACAACAATCTCGTTCGTCTGCTGTTAACCAGAGCGAAGTTAGTCAGTTGTTACGCTCGCTATTGTCTTCACTCAGACAAGGTTACAGCGAGAGAATTCATGAGACTGATAGGTCTGTGTGGAGCTGCCGCGGATCTCATTCCAATGGGGCGGCTACGCACTCGTCCTCTCCAAATCTTTCTGACTCAGAATTGGAGGGTGAAGATTCATTCGCTCGATACGGACATCCTCTTGTCAAACCTAGTGAAACAAGAGATTCAAACTTGGGCAGATATTCAGTGGTTAACTCAGGGAGTTCTACTGCAATTGCCGGATCCGAGTTTTACAATTATGACGAAAGGCAGTCAAACAGGTTGGGGCGCGATGCTGAGCCCATCGGATTTGAAGTGCCAGGGTCTTTGAGATCCGCAGTTTTTAAGCAAGCACATAAACATCAAAAAGATGATGTCAATTTGGCTTGCGCTACGTCATTGGATGGATGTTATTCAGAATGCACACGTGCAAATTCTATCCGACAGTACGACGGTAGTAGCGTATATTCGGAATCAAGGAGGCACTCATTCCACTCCGTTGTTCAAACTAACAGAAAGAATCCTTCTGTTTGTACTAGAACATCAGATTCTCCTATCGGTCCGTCATATTCCGGGTCGTCTGAACGTTTTAGCAGACTCCCTTTCACGGAGGGGTCGCCTGTTGCCGTCAGAATGGACTCTCAACAAGCAGGTATTCAATCAGATTTGCTACCAATGATAGACTTATTTGCGACACATCTCAACAATCAGTTGCAGACGTACACGTCTCCATGTCCGGATCCTTGAGCGTTTGCAGTAGATGCTCTATCGATCTCCTCGGTGTAATAGGATATGCGTATCCTCCTGCTCCATTGATTCAGCAGTTATTGCTCAAGATAAAACAATCGCAATGCAAGATTCTGTTGGTAGCATCTCTGTCTCCACAGAGACCGTGGATAAATCTAGTCAGGTGTCTGTTGTGGGACATGCCGCGGAAGCTTCCTCCACGGGAGGATCTTCTTTCGCAGGGGAAATCGCGCATCCTCCATCACAACCCGTAAGGTCTCAACCTTCACGTATTTCCGTTGTGTGGTCCTTCTTGGACGGAAAGCGTTTTACAGGACGAGCAGTGGACACGATTTCTAACTGTAGGAGGACCTCCTCTTCGCTAAATTATGCGGCTAAGTGGAAGGTCTTTCGTCAGTGGTGAGGAGATCATTCGGTAGATATTTATGATCCTTCCATTCCAGACATTGCAAATTTTCTAGTCAACCTGTTTGATGAGATCAAACTGCAGCCTGTCACCATTAAGGGTTATAGGTCTATGCTATCCGATACCTATGCACATCATGATAGCTTAATGATTGGATCTAATATCTCTTTATCTAAATTAGTTAGAAACTTTTCGATAAATAGACCTGGAACCCCTAGATTAATTCCTAAGTGGAATTTGGCTTGGGTTCTTCTTAAGCTAAAAGAAGCGCCTTTTGAGCCTCTTGACACAGTGGACTTCAAATTCTTATCTTATAAGACAGCTTTTCTCTTAGCCTTCTCTTCTGCTAGAAGAGTTAGTGAGCTTCATGCACTATCTGTGGATGATTCTCACTATCGTAGTGTCGGTAATACTATTACCTTTACTACCAATGTTGGATTTTTGGCTAAGAATCAGGCTCCTAATAAGTATCCGGAACCTATTGTTATTAAGGCCCTTCCATCTTCAGACAGGCATAGGCCTTTACTCTGTCCTGTTAGAGCAATACATATTTACAAACGTAGGTCTGAGTTCATCAGAAAGGGATGTAAGCGTTTCTTTCTGTCTCTGATGCCTAATGGAAAGGACATTATGGTCCATTCTATTGCTAGATGGATTCAATTAACTATCCATACTGCTTATGGAAAATTATCTTCTACTCATCAGTCTGTGCTTAAGATTTCAGCTCATGAAGTATGAGCTCTATCTACATCTTGGGCCTATGCTAATAGTGTTGCTATTACTGATTTAATGAAGGCTGCATATTGGTCTCAGCCTTCCACGTTCACGCATTTTTATCTCAGAAATATTGAGTCCATTTCTGGAGACCTCCATTGTTTAGCGCCGTTATCAGTTGCTCAGAATATCGTCCACTAAACAGTTGCAACTATAGTTATGTAGGCTTTCTGTTCCGGCAGTGACTCTGTCCTGCTGCCCTCTTTGCTCTGGGGTATTTGACCCAGGGCAAGGGGAGGGGGGGGGAGTGGGTGTTCCCTTAGGTCACCTGCTTTATAGTGAAAAGCAAGGGAATACCTCCCCTGGAGTCAGTAATTCTGAGTCGGTACTGGGATGGTTTTAAAGTGTAAAGCTAATGTTTACTCATACATGTAATATTTTTAAAGTGTAGCTCGGTGTGAAGCATTTGTATATGTCATGTGTCAAACGGGCGTTAATATAAATCCTCGGACACTTTTAATGAGTATAGAGAGTCTCATTTCTCTGGACTTCCTTTATTTATTGGCTTACCTTTAAAAATAATTAGTATAAAGGGTTATACTGGATGTTAATAGAGATCATTGATGTTATTGTGCTCAATTACAGATTGGTGTTGTGTCTTTCTTCTTTGATATAATAAGAAAGATACATGTAAAGCCTATCTCTCCTTTTCTCCTTGAGGGGATAGTTCTGTTATATGTAATTGAGTCTATTGGATTTTCTTTTATGTCCTAGGCCCTCCAACCTTTTTACTATTCAGCTAAGTCTGGGTCATTGGTACAGTATAAAAATGTTAAAAAATTTATAGTAATTTATATATTTTTTATACTTACCAATGACCCAGACGGGGATGGCCCTCCCATGAGTTGGGAACTCATTCCTCCCCGCTGAGTACATAACGCTTACCAGGCACTTGTTGTAAGAATGACATTTGGCGCCAATTTCGAGACCTCCCTGACACTGCGCATGCACAGTGGAGTAAAAGTATGGAGGACCACATAGGACATCTAATTTTCGTTTTTTGATGCAAATTTTGGGGATTGGGTGGGGGGGTGGGCAAAATTTGTGTTTGGCCCTGAATTATTAATTTTAGCACCAGCTAAGTCTGGGTCATTGGTAAGTATAAAAAATATATAAATTACTATAAATTTTTTAACTTTCAGTTCTTGGACAAGTCTTTTTTTAATTTGGCTTTTCCTAAAAGGAAAAGACATTTGTTATTGTATGGGATTTTTTTTTCTCCTTTCTTTCTTCCAACACTTTACAAGAGCGAATTCTCGAGACTACTCTTACAGATTTTGTTAAAACATCACAAGATCATAGACAGCTATTAGAGACTGGTGGGTAACCGAGACCACAACTCGGTTTCGGTTGTGAAAAAAACTCCGAGTTGCACCAAAATTGCAGTCATACAACCGATGTTACGTTTTTTTTTAATTAATCATTAATACGGTGCATAATCTATGCATCCTGGAACAACGGTCAAGCTAATTTGAAAACACAGGTGTTATTTCTTAGAACTAACCCATATCATCCACAATCGGGTGGGGGGAGGGGGGGGAGTGAATGTGCCAAGCGCCACAAACGAATATCTAATGATTACTGAAATGAAAGTAGAACTTGGTAACCAACCATGTGTACCATGTGAGAGTTACAAGTTTCTCAAGTTAAAATGTTCCGAGTCTCGTGTTCTATATAAATGACCTGAAATCAAACTTTTGCATCTGCAATATTTGCAAAAGAGAAATAGCTTCTGAACACGTAAATGCGAGCAACCTAATTCGACATATAGATTCGAAGAATAAAAATTTACCCGAAGCTTAAAAAGTTACTGGATGAGAGATCGTCAGCAAGAAATCAGCGAAAACAATCATCTGCAGTAAGTACTAAATTAAAGTTTGCCCGAATGTATGCGCACACAACGTGTAAACCCAGATGTGCCAGTGGTAAGATAGTAAAATGAAATATATAAGAGTTTTAATGCAACATTCTACGCTAAAATTGTCTCCGAACCCCTAGTCATACATTGCGTGTATATATTTATTTATAGCACAAAAGCTCATGGAGATACGTTTTGTATATGCACTGATCGAAGGGGAATAATTCTCTTTCTATAGACACCTATGAAATAATGGTTGCAATACTCTAAATGATTTGCATTGGTGACAGTGTTAAAATTTTCCTGTCTCCGAATCTCATCAAGCTTATAACAGTCCTTGAAAATCATGGTCAGAGGCCTAAAGGTGCTTAAATTTGATTGTCTGATACCCTGCAATAATAATTTTGAATTATGAACAACCAATAAATTCAAGTTCACCTGGAAAAAAACATTCTGAGACTATCACTTCATACTTGAACATGAGTTCACTGATTCTTCATTTCCAAATTCCCCAAATTAGTTGAAAATGCATAAAGTAGAAAAAACCATAACCGAAACTGCAACCCGGGTCTTCACCCCCCAAAAAACCGATACCGAAGTGAAAAAATCACAACCGCCAATCTCTTAACTCATAGAGTGCTGGAAGCCCTTATTTGGGCTTTATACTGAAGTGCAGGTACAACAACTCAAAGGCTTCATACTCTGTGGGTCTACATCATATTACCTAAGAAGTGAAATTATTTCAATTGTATGGATTTGTCTTGTTGCAATTTATGGGAGAGTGCCTGCAACATTGCAAAGACTGGTGAATAAATTTTGATGGCTGGAAATAATTTAGCACTCTACCAGTTAACAGCTATGCTTTATACTTGTAATAAGCTTTTCACTTTGGGCGTTAACTTTCTTCTGCCAGAACCTCCCCCAAAATGCCCAATTTTTCATTGGCCAATATCTCGCGGTCCAAATGGGCAGATAACCTGAAATTTTCAAAATTTGTCACAAGTGAACTTTTCTGTAACTATCTGGAAAGAAAAGTTTACCAAAATTATTTTTTTCTGCCAAAATTTTCCAAAACATCAAAAATAGGCCTGAAAATTGAACATTTTGGCCTACAGTCCCGGCACTGAAAGTTAGCAGAACACCAGAAATGGACTGAATGGTAAGAATGTAATGTATCATTATCATAAATGCAAGAGAAATTTTATCCGCAATGTGTCCAAAATGGCCACCAAAAGTAGAAAAAAAAACACCCAAATTTTTATTGACCAATATCTCCTGGTCTGAATGGGCAAGTGACCTCAAATTTTCACAGATTTGTCATAAATATACTTTTCCATAACCAATTGGTAACAAAAGTTTACCAAAATTAGTTTTTCTGCCAAAATCTTCCAAACCATCAAAAATAGGCCTGAAAATCAAACTTTTTGTCCTACAATCCTGGCACTGTGAATTAGCAGAACACCAGTAATGGACTGAAAAATAAGAATGTAATGTATCATTATCTAATTTCAAGTTTATCCACAATTGAGTCCAAAATGGCCACCAAGCACAATCATTTTGAAAATCCTAGATCTCATAACTGACAAATGATGTGGTAACGTATGTTACATCACTGTACTCTGTGATCGTAGTGGAATGACATATATCCAAAGATGCTGGGCTATCCCATTTAGAGTCAGTTTGAGGGGCATAGATATGAGTTTGGGGACAATATGAAACCACAAGAATGTTCAACTTCAGAAAATTGGTTTGTAGTCATTGACATTAACACGGTGTGCTTTAAACTGCTTTAGAAAAGTGCCAAGATTTTACTTAACAGAGAGACTTTTTTGCTATACCGTGATTAATCATGCCAAGTCAAAGGCTATTGCACGCTGGTTCAAAGCAAGCATTGCAGAGAACTGCTACTTGCACAACACCCACCCACCCCAAACACATGTAACCCCTTGACAACGGATTAGGGCAAGAGTGTATTTTTGTGATGTTTTTTCTGATTTAAAAGGAGTTTTGAATGATTTTATGGAAAAAGAAATCTTATGAGTCTTATGACCCCTTCACTAGACTAGGGTGGGAGGGGGCTATTGAAGTGCTGTTTATCTGCTTTAAGATGAGTTTCTATAGATTTTGAGAGATTTCATGCAAAAGGAAAGAAGACCCCGAAATAGGGGAAAGGTCCATTTGATGATATTTTTAGTCGAGTTGTGACGAAGTCAAACTGGACTTATAGTTTGATGAATGGCGACCGGTTGGGTGGGTGGCCGTAAACAATTGGTTTCAGGATGAGAACTTGATAATGGTTCAACCCATGTTCATGAAACTTCATAGGTAGGTTGGTATCGGTGAGAGGAAGAACCCTATTAATTTGGTTTCCTGATGATAATTTGACATTTCCACCTACGTTCATGAAACTTCATAGGTAGGTTGGCATTGGTGCAAGAAAGAGCCCTACTTATTTTGGAATCACTAGGCCAAAGGTCAAGGTCACAGTGACCCTTCACATAGTAAATTGTAAACAATTGGTTTCCAGATGATAAGTTGATAATGATTAAACCCACTTTTTTGCTGTCCCAACTCGACATTGGATTGGTGATCCTATCGGCATTTTTATGCCCCCCAACTTATGTCGGGTGGCATATAGTGATTGAAGTGTCCATCCGTTTGTGTGTGTGTCTCCAAGCCAGTAACTCGAAAACAGTTAGGGCCACAGTCATCAAACTTCACACAATTATAAAGGACTATGGGAGGATGTGTCACACACCATAGTCAGGTTCGTACATTCAAGGTCAAGGTCACACTAATGGGGGCATTGGCACACGCTTGGCATTGCCCCTCTTGTTTCATTTTAAAATGATTATTGAAGGATTTTGAGTGATTTTTGCAAAAAATACCACCACATGACCCTTATGACCCCTTGCCTCCCTGGTTGGGGTGGTCTCTTTGAATGATTTCTGCTTTAATAAGATTTTTGAGGGAGTTCAATTGTTTTAATGCAAAATAAGGACATTTAGCATGTGTTTATGACCTTTTGCCCCAGTTAGGATGAAGGTCACTTTGGGTGTTTTTTCTGCTTTAAAATGAGTTTTGAAGAATTGCTAAAAAAGAAAAAAATCACCATATGACCCTTATGTCCCCTTGACCTCCAGTGGCGGGAGGCTTTATGGATGATGTTTTCCTGCTTTAAAATTAGTTTTGACATATTTCAAGTGATTTTGTGCCCCCCCCCCCCTCCCCTCAAAAAAGAGAAATTCACCATGATCTTTGGCATGCGCAAATGACCCTTTTATCCCAGTTAGGGTGAGGGGCACTTTGAGTGGGTTTCTTTCTGTTTTAAAATGAGTTTTGAAGGGTTTTGAGTGATTATTTGCCAAAAAGAGAAAGAAGAAAATCGCCATATGACCCTTGACCAAGGGTTAGGAGGAAGGTCTATTTGAATCATGTTTTTCTGCTTTAAAATAAGTTTTGATGAATTTCAAGGGATTTTATGAAAAAAACAAAAACTTTTTGAGTGATTTTATGAAAAAAAGAGAAAAATAATTACATGAACATTATGACCCCTTGACTCAAGATTGGGGAAGGTCATATTTGGATGATGTTTTTTCTGCTTTAAAATGACTATTGAGTGATTTCAAGTGATTTTATGCAAAAAAGGGAAATTCAGCATACGCCTTATGACCCTTTTACCCCAGTTAGGGTGAGGGTCAATTTTAGTATTGAAACAATTAGTCATTGTCGATGCTGATATCGCCCAGCGTCGTCTCTGGATTGCTGTTTGGGGAAGGGTTAAAACGATTGTCAGTTGATCTGTTCAACATGTGAAATCACCAACAGACTTTGAGATCACAGTAGACATGAAAGTTAACTGTGTTGCATCAGCTCATTTGAACTCACTGACAGTGGTCGCACTGATTGTGCCTCAATACTGTTGAAGGCATAGTTCTTTGGACTTGTCTCCATACAATAAAATTTCTATTATAGAGAGATCCCGATGTCATTTAATTTATTACTTATCAACCGGCATCAGTAAAGTGCGCATTCAATATTCTGTTAACACTTGAACCAAAACAACACGGGTATGCACACCTATTTGTGCAGAGATGTAGAGCTGAAATTTGGTAACAAGGGGGGTATTTTTTATCAGGACTAACTTGGCAGGTGAATTTTAGGTACCGGATACATAGTTATTTTAACCCTGCAATTAATCAACCTTTCATACAACATCAGGCTACATTTAAAGATATCAAGCTGAAATTTGTCACCTGATGTAATTTTACCAGAAATGGATATGTCGTGGGTCCCGATTGCATTTGATGTTGCCTTAATGGTAAAACCTTTAAACACAGTAAATCTGGGGCCCGAAGGGCTAGTGGAATGATAGTGAACAGCACAGGGACCACAGGGTAGTTGTAAATAAGTGTGAGTTTGTCATAAGTTTTGTTTGCGTTGATTGAGGACCTTCACACCAGTTTCTCTAAAAAATCAACTTTATTTTGAATACAGGTGTAATTGGATTATAGCTAACTAATGGACTACCTCCAATTTGTCAGTCAGGATGTTTACTTGTTTACTTGCCAGATATAAATAAGTGTGAGTTTGTCAGAAGTTTTGTTCACATTGTGTGAGGACCATCCCACTAATTTCTCTAGAAAATCGATTTTAATTTGAATATATGTGTAATTGGATTATATCCAATCAGTTTATTTATTTATTTATTTATTTATTTATTTATTTATTTATTTATTTATTTATTTATTTATTTATGTTTAAGGTCACATACTTCTGCACAATAGCTAATCTTCACCACAACATGAAGATAAAGTCAAGTCCAGTCAATCGTTTATACCCATGTTGCCCATTTTAGAGGACTTCCACCCCAAGCATTGGTGACTGGGTCCTATTTTACCTTCAAAACATAGCTTCACTTTCCAGGGTTCCCATGGGGAATCTATTTATCAAATGCAGTTTCCTTTGCTGAACTGGAAGTTGCCACTTGCTCCACATTTATACTGAGCGATATATTTATTTCTACAGGTCATTTTGAAAACTTGAACTCCAAAATCTGTTTCAAATTCACAGTTGAAGTCCGATGGAAATTTAGTGTTACACTGAACTAAATGGGCGAAATTTACTCATAAAAGTTTTAGAAATGAGTTTTGAAGGATTTCAAGTGATTTTATACATGGGTTGGTTGGATTTTTCATTTAACATTTTGTTAACCCTCCAACCAGGACAATATCAGTACACACACCTACACGTTCCGAGATATGGGGCCGAAATTTTGTACAGTTTCTTCAAAGAGCTTAATACTTTTGATGGGGAATGGTGGCTCAGTAGGTAGAGATGCAAGCTGCAAGCCGAGAGGTCCTCATTTCGAATCCCACTGCGGCATCTGCGTTGCGTCCTTGGACAAGACACTTCACCCCCATTGCTCACGTGTGGGCACTGAAGTGTTGTGTACTAAGGCGTACTGCACGTCAATTGTGCACTTATCTTCAACCGATGCTAACCCTACTTGTGTGGAGTTACTTTGTTGGGGAGCCTGACAGTTGCTCACTGTTGCTCGGTGGTTCTCACCAGGTACTCCGGCTTCCTCCACCCATAAAACTGTCTCAACATGAGGTGACCATGGCTGTCGAAAGTGTTGTTAAATCCCAATAAATAAATGTTCTTGTACGAAGGTCTAAAGCATTTGAAGCAAGACTAATTGAAGACCGTATAGAGGTGTAATTACTAAAGACTTTTCAAGATAAATAATCAAATTTGTTGGTCAGTGAAGAACAAGAATGTTCACTTTATGATCCACACCAGTACTATAGAAATCTTGCAATTTGTATAACCTTTGATGCATCTCATACTTCTAGGAAGTGCAGTCCACATCTTGAGATTGGGCAAGTGTGATTGCACTCATCACCACTTGCGATTCTTATTTTACAAGGGCAAAAAAATCACACTTGCCATAAATCAAAAACACTGTACTGTCCTTTGTGTTAGTGGCAGTTTTTTTCCCTAACAAAATTCAAATTATGAGTGAGTCGTATATATCAGAAGGAAAAACTATCCCATTTTTAGCTCATCTTGACAAAGTCGAGCTGAGCTAATCTCATCACTCTCAGTCCGTCGTCTGCCGCCCGTCCTCCATCAGCACCATGTTTTGGTCTTCTCCTCCAAAGCCACTGGGCCAATTCAAGTGAAAGTTTGTGTGAGTGATGGTCCCAAAGGGGCATTTCATTTTTGTTCAACTCAACATGCCCAGCCCCATAGGGTGGGAGTGGGGGAAAATGCTCCAAAATATTTTAAAAATCTTCTTCTCAAGAACCAGTGTGTACAATGAGTTGATATTTGCTATGGAGCTTCCATATGAGGTGTAGAATCAAGTTTGTTCAAACAAAGTCCGTAAAGTAATATTTGGCTTTGTAATAGGAAGGGTAAGATTTTTGGCCCCGCCCAAAATTTCTATTTTCTGAACCGATGGTCCAGTATGAACCAAATTTGGTGTGTGGTATGGGAACCCTGGGAGCTAAAAATATATATATTTTCAAATGCCCCTATTTCCCAAACCACACGGAACAGAGAGCTGTTATTTGGTATGAAGTATCCTTAGGCCCAGTAGAATTGAATGGTAAAAAATTGCCATCAGTTATGTTAGGGTGTTCTGAAATGGGCATCGAAAACATGCTGAGTCAGCATATTTGCAAAAATTTTAAAAAATGTTTTCTCCAGAACCAATCATCAGAATCTTTTGATATTTGGTATACAGCATTCATAGGGGAGTCAGATAAAAGTTTGTTGGAATAAAGCTCATTGGTTCATATTTGGGCTCTCTACAGGAGCCCGAAGTTTTAACATAGGGTAATATGGGGAATATTCTTTAAAAATCTTCTTCTTCAGAACCACCAGTCAGAATCTTTTAATATTTGGTATACATCATTGTTATGAGAGTCAGATTCCAGATTGTTCAAACCAAGTCCCTAGGTTAATATTTGGGCTTTCTATGGAAGCCCAAATTTTATCTTTGTTGAATCTGAAGGGTAATTTAAAATAATCTTCTTCTTCAGATCCACCAGTCAGAATGCTTTGATATTTGGTATGCAACTTCTCTAAGGTGATTAGATTCAAGTTTGTTCAAATCAGATCCCTTGGTTTATGTTTGGGCTCACTGTGGTAGTCCAAATTTTTACTTAGTGCAATATGAGGAAATTTCTTTAAAAATCTTCTTCTTCAGATCCACCAGTTGGAATGCTTTCACATTTGGTATACAACATCTCTAGGGGGGTCAGATTCAAGTTTGTTCAAATCGGATCCGTAGGTTAATATTTGGGCTCGCTATGGTATCCCAAATTTGAACTAAGTGCAATTCGAAGAAATTTCTTTACAATTTCTCTTCTTCAGATTCAACAGCCAGAATGCTTTCATATTCAGTACACAACATCTCTAGGGAAGTCAGATACAACTGTGTTCAAATCAAGAGCCTGGGTTAATATTTGGGCTCTCTACGGGAGCTGGAATTGGCCATTTTGCTGAAGAATTAAAAATTTTGTATTCGGTACCCTCTAGAGGTGTGTAACTAAGATTAATCCACATAGGTTGTATCAAGGGGCTTCATAGGGGAGCTCTACATTTTACTTTATGATCAACTGAAGAAAATCCATGATGCCCAGATTATTTTTGTCATTCTTGAGGGACTCAAGGATTGACAGTGTAGCCTATGGAGATGACTTGCTTAATGTAGACTCATTCTTGGACTCTGTTCAAATTGTGTTCTGTTCAAGATGAGCGCTTCAGGCCCCGTGGGGCCTCTTGTTTGATGAGGTGGAGAATAGATTTAGGCAATGTGCTTGGGAATTGACTGTGTATGTGACTTATGCAATCTGAGCAATTGAAATTTCTGAGCAAGTGAAAATTTTTTCAAGACAAGGACTGGAAGTGTTGCACATTCATGCAGTTCTTGTGAAATTCAGTAGACAGCTTGATAAATCTGAATATTTTACAACCTTTCAGACAGCAAATTAAAAGAAAATAGAACCAATTATCCTGCTTCAAAATGTGTTATCATGGATTATCAAGCTCTTATGATTTGGGGTAAACATTCCAGGCTTTTAATCCCCCCCCCCCCCCCCCAAATAGCAGTGGTAAACATAGTGGCCAAATAATGTATTTGTGCCCAAATTATGTAGAATGCAATGATTTTTTAGGTCAAGTTTCCCTGATGAATGCAAAATAGTTTACCCTACCTGTCAAAGCAAACAATATAACAACATATAAATAAAAGGCCACCAATTTTCTAGTGAAAAGCAATTTGCGTTGGCAGTACAGATTACTTGTTTAGGGCACTGCGGATCACACATTTTTTAATTGAATCGAATCTTGAATCAAATCAGGTCTATTACTCGAAAGTAAATTGAACCCTGACTTGAGTCAGGGGATATCTAGAAGGTGACTTAGGAATTGCCTGTCCTAAGTACTGCGCAGGCTTAGCCACTAGCAACAGCTCATCGTCAAAATTTTTTGGAAACTTTAAATTTGCTTCCAACAGTGGGAGAGACTGGAATTAGCATGGGTGGTGACATGGGTGCAAATGCTATTTATGTTAACATAGCAGAAATTACACTCAGTCTTCACTTTCAGCATTATTTATGTACATTTTCCATCTGAACTATGAGATGACGAATATGACCGATATATATTTTCTGTATAAGCTATATTCCAGTGAAAGGATTCGAAGGGAAACAAATTGGGAAGACGATTTCAGATAGAACCAAATACCAACTTGATATCAAAATATAATCGAATTTCGAAGCTTCGCAAGGTCCTACAGTACAGTCGCAGTGTACTGGTTACTTTCCACGGATGGGCAATATTTCCACGGACGCAATAATATTAGATTCCAAACACTAATTATAGGAATAATCATCAAAAATTTGATTAAGGAAGCACCGGGTACAACCCGGTGCTTCATTAATTAAACTTTTACTGCTGCTAATTTTTATTTCCCGGTGAATTCATGTTTGGACATCACTGCCCACACATGGATTACAACCAATCCACGGCGACTACTGTATGCTTGTTACTTGCAAAAATTCTCTATGAGCATGTACTCAACGCTTGAGATCTAACTGATTCATATTTGTGGAGTTTCCTATAAAGCATCCTGCTTGGTTTACATTTAAATGGTTAATTGGCTTACCAATGCAAAACTACAACTTTAACTGTTCTGCCCAGGTTATACTAATCTAAAGACTTGGACATGCATTTTTAGCTTAACTTGACAAAGTCAAGATAAGCTATTGCCATCATGCGTGTGGAAGTCTGTTAGTCTGTTCACATTTTCCTTTGGCATGGGCTACACCCCATAAATCCTGTCTGATCGTCACGAAATTTCATATGCAGGTTTGGGGGTCATGTCTAGATGAGAAGGTCCCTTTTGGTCGCGATCGGTCAACCGGTATGGCTGCCCGAGCCCAAAACCTGAAAACCATTAGCACAGCCTACAGGTCGTATTTATGAAGGGATTTCATTGTAACTTGGTAGGATGCCTCTGTATAATGCCTAGATGAGAACGTCCCCTTTTGGGCATGATCTGTCAACAGTGATGACTACCCAAGCCCGAAACCGAAAAACTTTTAGCACAGTCTGCAGGTCATGTTTAATATGGAGGGATTTCATTGTAACTTGGTAGGATGACTCCTTATGATTTCTAGATGAGAATTTTCCCATTTGGGAGTGATCTGTCAACTGTGACGACTGCCCGAGCCCAAAACCCAAAAACCTTTAGCACAGTCTACAGGTCATATTTATCGAGGAAATTCATTGTAACTTGGTGGATTGACTTCATATAATGTCTAGATGAGAAAGTCCCATTTTGGACGTGATTGGGCAACTGTGACGGTTACAGGGGCCCGAAGCCCGAAAAACCTTTAGCACAGTCTACAGGTGATATTTATGAAGGAATTTCATTGTAACTTGGTAGGATGACTCCAAATAATGTCTAGATGAGATTGTCCCATTTTGATCATGATCATTCAGCCTTAATGGCTGCCCGATCCCAAAAACCTTTAGCATAGGCAAAAGGTCATTTTTATGGAAGGATTTCATTGTAACCTGTTAGGTTGACTCCATAAAATGCCTAAATGATGACATCCCCTTTTGGTCGTGATTGGTCAACTGTGATGGCTACAGATGCCTGAAGCCCAAAACCCTTCAGCACTGTCTGCAGGTCATATTTATGAAGGGATTTCATTGTAACTTCGCAGGATCACTCCAGATGATGCCCAGATGAGAATGTCCCCTTTTGGTTGCGATCATTCAACCATGATGGCTGCCCGAGCCCGAAGCCCGAAAACCTTTAGCACAGTCTACAGGTCATATTTATTATGAAGGGATTTCATTGTAACTTGGTAGGTTGACTTCATATAATGTCTAGATGAGAACGTCCCCTTTTGGACATGATTGGGCAACTGTGATGGCTACAGGGCCCAAAGCCCAAAAACCTTTAGAACAGTCTACAGGTCATAATTATGAAGGGATTTCATTGTAGCTCGGTAGGATGACTCCAAATAATGTCTGGATGAGAACATCCCCTTTTGGTCGCGATCATTCAGCCTTGATGGCTGCCCGAGCCCAAAGACTTTAGCATAGTCTATAGGTCATATTTATGGAAGGATTTCATTGTAACTTGTTAGGTTGACTCCATATAATGCCTAGATGATGACATCCCCTTTTGGTCGTGATTGGTCAACTGTGATGGCTACAGGTGCCCAAAGCCCGAAAATCTTGAGCACAGTCTACAGGTCATATTTATGAAGGGATTTCATTGTAACTTCGTAGGATCACTCCAGATGATGCCCAGATGAGAATGTCCCCTTTTGGTTGCGATCATTCAACCATGATGGCAGCCCGAGCCCGAAGCCTGAATACCTTTAGCGCAGTCTACAGGTCATATTTATGAAGGATTTCATTGTAACTTGGTAGGTTTGACTTCATATCATGTCTAGATGAGAATGTCCCCTTTTGGACACGCTTGGGCAACTGTGACGGGGACAGGGGCCCGAAGCCTGAAAACCTTTAGAACAATCTACAGGTCATAATTATGAAGGATTTCATTGTAGCTTGGTAGGATGACTCCAAATAATGTCTAGATGAGAACATTCCCTTTTGGTCGCGATCATTCAGCCTTGATGGCTGCCTGAGCCCAAAAGCCTTTAGCATAGTCTATAGGTCGTACTTATGGAAGGATTTCATTGTAACTTGTTAGGTTGACTCCATATAATGCCTAGATGATGACATCCCCTTTTGGTCATGATTGGTCAACTGTGATGGCTACAGGTGCCCGAAGCCCGAAAATCTTGAGCACAGTCAACAGCTCATATTTATGAAGAGATTTCATTGTAACTTCGTAGGATCACTCCAGATGATGCCCAGATGAGAATGTCCCCTTTTGGTTGCGATCATTCAACCATGATGGCTGCCCGAGACCAAAGCCCAAAAACCTTTAGCCCAGTCTTCAGGTCATATTTATGAAGGGATTTCATTGTAACTTGGTAGGTTGACTTCATATAATGTCTAGATGAGAACAGCCCCTTTTGGATACCATTAGGCAACTGGGACAGCTACAGGGGCTCGAAGCCTGAAAACCGTTAGCACTGTCTACAGGTCATATTTATGAAGGGATTTCATTGTAACTTGGTAGGTTGACTTCATATAATGTCTAGATGAGAACAGCCCCTTCTGGACACCATTAGGCAACTGGGACGGCTACAGGGGCTCAAAGCCCGAAAACCTTTAGCACTATCTACAGGTCATATTTATGAAGGGATTTCATTGTAACTTGGTAGGTTGACTTCATATAATGTCTAGATGAGAACAGCCCCTTTTGGACACCATCAGGCAACTGTGACGGCTACAGGGGCCCAAAGCCCGAAAACCTTTAGAACAGTCTACAGGTCATAATTATGAAGGGATTTCATTGTAGCTCGGTAGGATGACTCCAAATAATGTCTAGATGAGAACAGCCCCTTTTGGACACCATTAGGCAACTGGGATGGCTACAGGGGCTCGAAGCCCGAAAACCTTTAGCACTGTCTACAGGTCATATTTATGAAGGGATTTCATTGTAACTTGGTAGGTTGACTTCATATAATGTCTAGATGAGAACAGCCCCTTTTGGACACCATCAGGCAATTGGGACGGCTACAGGGGCTCGAAGCCTGAAAACCTTTAGCACAGTCTACAGGTCATAATTATGAAGGGATTTCATTGTAGCTCGGTAGGATGACTCCAAATAATGTCTAGATGAGAACAGCCCCTTTTGGACACCATCAGGCAACTGTGACGGCTACAGGGGCCCAAAGCCCGAAAACCTTTAGCACAGTCTACAGATGATATTTATCAAGGGATTTCATTGTACCTTGGTAGGATGACTCCAAATAATGTCTAGATGAGAACGTCCCCTTTTGGTCACGATCATTCAGTCTTGATGGCTGCCCGAGCCCAAAATGACAAAACCTTTAGCATAGTCTATAGGTCATATTTATGGAAGGATTTCATTGTAACCTGTTAGTTTGACTCCATATAATGCCTAGATGATGACATCCCATTTGGGTCGTGATTGGTCAACTGTGACGGCTTCAGGGGCTCGAAGCCCGAAAACCTTGAACACAGTCTACAGGTCATATTTATGAAGGGATTTCATTGTAACTTCGTAGGATCACTCCAGATGATGCCCAGATGAGAATGTCCCCTTTTGGTTGCGATCATTCAGCTATGATGGCTGCCCGAGCCCAAAGCCCAAAAACCTTTAGCACAGTCTACAGGTCATATTTATGAAGGGATTTCATTGTAACTTGGTAGGTTGACTTCATATAATGTCTAGATGAGAACGTCCCCTTTGGACGCAATTGGGAAACTGACGGCTAAAGGGGCCCAAAGCCCGAAAACCTTTAGCACAGTCTACAGGCCATATTTATGAAGGGATGTCAATGTAACTTGATAGGATGACTCGTTTTGGAATAATTTCACTGCAACTTGGTAACTTTCGTTGATATACGTTAACTGTGAGGGTCACATGCATTAACTGTGAGGTCATATTAACCCACCCCTCAGCTCTTTAGTGCAGTGACACCTCATATTATTTTTATCAAAAACATAGCATACAGGGAACAGAAATGAACATATTCCCAGTTATCACAATTCTTATTTATATTTCATAATCCTTTCATAAACATTGAACATTATCCTTTTCATCAAACACAACACACAAGTTAAGCTATAGTGTCATTGACACTTTCATTAGCTTAACTTGACAAAGTCAAGATAAGCTATCGACATCACACATGCGGAAGTCTGTTAGTCTGTTCATATTTTCCTTAACACAGGCTACACCCTCGTAGTTCTTGTCCGATCATCACAAAATTTCATGTGAAGGTTCCAGGTCATGTCTGGATGAGAACGTCCTCTTTTGGTCGTGATTGGTCAACCGTGATGGTTGCATGTGGGCCCAAAACCCAAAAACCTTTAGTATGAAGGGATTTCATTGCAACTTGGTAGGATGACTCCGTACAATGTCTAGACAAGAACGTCCTAATTTGGTAAGATTCAGTAATCTGTGACGGCCACTGGGGCATGTTACCTAGATTCCTTTAGTACAGTCTACAGGTTGCATTTATGAAGGGATTTCATTGTAAATTGGTAGGATGACACGGTTTTGTGTCTAGATGAGAACGTCCTATTTTGGCCGTGGTCGGTAAACCGTGATGGCTGCACAGGGATGTGACCTAGGTTTGTTTAGCACAGTCTACAGTTGATATTAATGAAGTGATTTCATTGTAACTTGGAAGGATAACTCAGTATGATGTCTAGATGAGACAAATCATATTTTGGTCACCATCGGTCAGCCATTACCAGCACCTGGTCAAGTCACCTAGATTCCTTTAGCACTGTCTACAGGTTGTTTGTATGAAGGGATTTCATTGTAACTTGTTAGGATAACTTTGTATGATATCTAGATGAGACTGTCTATGTTGGTCACGATCGGTCAACCGTGTCTGCCGCACTGGTATGTCATCTACATTTCTTTAGCAGAGTCCATGAGTCATATTTATGAAGGGATTTCATTGTAACTTGGTAGGATGACTCATTTTGGAATGATTTTACTCTAACTTGGTAACTTTGGTTGACATACATTAACTGCAAGGGCCACATCAACCCAGGCCTCATTTCTTCAGTACAGTGGAAAACTTAACATGTAGGGAGCAGAAATTAACTTATTCTCAATTATCACAATTCTTGTCTTATTTCATAATTCTTTTAAAAACATTGAACATTATCCTTTTCAGCAAACACTACACACAGTCAATTTAAGCTATCATAATAAAAATGAAAAAAATAATGAAAATTAATTGGCAATTTTCATTATTTTTTTCTGAGCTAATCTCATCGCTCTCCATCTGTCGTCAGTCAACACCATGTTTTGGTCTTCTCCTCCAAAGCCACTGGGCCAATTCAAGTGAAAGTTTGTGTGAGTGATGGTCCCAAAGGGGCATTTCATTTTTGTTAGCTCAACTTTGGCGAAGCCAAATTTGAGCTTTTGTCATGGCCCGTCGTCCGTCTGTCCATCTGTCCGTACGTCAACAATTGGATACGGCTCGGGCTAGAGGCCGTATTTATGAACCGATCTTTACGAAACTTCTTGGGTACTTTTGTTATGACTGTGGGACGAGAACGAGTGTTTTTGGGTGCGGTCCGAAATTCAAGATGGCTGCCAGCCGCCATTTTGTACCGACGGTGCAGAAATCTGTTTTTTGTACAGAACTTCCATATGAAAGCTCTGATTTGAATAATTTTTTTATGAATGTTTAGTATCATGGGATACATCACATATAATACTGGTTTTTTTCTCGTGCGTAAATTGTGCAAATTAGACTAATTTTGATGTTTTTTGGTGTTACTTTCAGCACTGTAAGTTCAAATGCCAATATGGCTCGGGCTAGAGGCCGTATTTATGAACCGATCTTTATGAAACTTCTTGGGTACCTTTGGTATCACCGTGCGACAAGAATGAGTGTTTTTGTGTCCGGTCCGAAGTTCAAGATGGCCGATGGCAGCCATTTTGTACAAAATTAGGTGCAATCAGATTTTTGCACAGAACTTCCATATGAAAGCGATGATTTTAATAATTTTTTGTGTGAATGTTTAGCACCATGGGATACATCACATATAATACAGGTTTTTTTCTCGTGCAGAAATTATGCAAATTAGATGAACTTTGATTTTTTCAGTGCGACTTACACACAGTAAGTACACGTGCCAATACTGCTCGGGCTTGAGTCTGTATTTATGAACTGATCTTCACGAAATGTCTTGGGTACCTTTGTTATCACCTTGGGACACCTCTGGGTGCAGTCTAAAATTCAAGATGGCTGCCAGTGGTCATTTTGTACTGAAATTAGGTCTAATCAGTTTTTGTACACAACTTCTATACGGCTCTGACTAGAGGCCATATTTATGAACCAATCTTTACGAAACTTCTTGGGTACCTTTGTTAGCACCGTGGGATGAGAGCGAGTGTTTTGGGGTGTGGTCCGAAATTCAAGATGGCCACCAGCAGCCATTTTGTACCAAAATTAGTGCAATCAGTCTTTTGTACTGAACTTCTGTATGAAAGTTCTGATTTAAATAAATTTTTGTATGAATGTTTAGTAACATGGAATACATCACATGCTGTAAGGGGTTTTTTTTCGTGCAGAAATTATGCAAATTAGGTGAACATTGATTTCTTCAGTGCTACTTACACAATGTAAGCACACATGTCAATACGGCTCAGGGTAGAGGCTGTATTTAACCGATCTTCACAAAACTTCTTGGGTACCTTTGTTATCACCTTGGGACGAGAATGAGTGTTTCTGGGTGCGGTTCAAAATTCAAGATGGCTGCCAGTGGCCATTTTGTACCGAAATTAGGTCCAATCAGTTTTTTGTCACAAGTTCTATACAGCTCGTATTTATGAACTGATCTTCACAAAACTTCTTGGGTACCTTTGTTTTCACCTTGGGACAGGAACGGGTGTGTTTTGGGATGCCTTTGTTATCACTGTGCTATGAGAACAAATATTTTGGGGTTCAGTCAGAAGCACTCTGGGACTCAAAGATTTTTTTCTAGTTTAGCATCTGACTGTCACCCACCTTTACAATACTTTACCTATACATTTGTTACAGGCAATGGTCCAACCGTGTTGTGTCCATGGGCAAGACACTTCATCTACATTGCCCGCGTGGGGGCATGATGACGCCGTGTACTAAGGCGTACTGCACGTCGATGGTACGCATGTCTTCAACCAATCTAACCCTACCTGTGCTGCAGTGCGGAGTTACATTGTTGGGGAGCTGGCAGCTGCTCGTTGTTGCTCGGTGGTTCTCTCCGGGTACTCCGGCTTCCTCCACCAGTAAAACTGTCACGGTCATGATTAGCCATTGTGCATAAATATGTGGCCTTAAACATCAATAAATGAATAAATAAATAAATACAGGCAACGGTCAGTATTTATGTACAGACCGTTACAATACTTTATATGTACCTTTGTTATCAGGTCATTACCTAGATGTTTGTCATTGCTGTGTCACATACTATACATGTACATGTCTTTGTCTTGACAAGTTGAGCTACAGACACTTTCATTAAACTCAGCATGCCCAGCCCCATAGGGAGGGAGTGGGGGAAAATGCTCCAAAATATTTTAAAAATCTTCTTCTCAAGAACCAGTGTGTACAATGACTTGATATTTGCTATGGAGCTTCCATATGAGGTGTAGAATCAAGTTTGTTCAAACGAAGTTTGTGAAGTAATATTTGGCTTTGTAATAGGAGGGGTAAGATTTTTGGCCCCGCCCAAAATTTCTATTTTCTGAACCGATGGTCTGGTATGAACCAAATTTGGTTTGTGATAGTATTGGGTCATAAGTACTTGATCCATGCAAAAAAAAAAAATTCCCGCATCCCCATGGGAACCCTGGGAGCTAAAAATAGAAATATTTTCAAACGCCCATATTTCCCAAACCCCACGGAACAGAGAGCTTTTATTTGGTATGAAGTATCCTTATGACCAGTAGAATTGAATGGTAAAAAAAAATTGCCAGCAGTTATGTTAGGGTGTTCTGTAATGGGCATCGAAAAAATGCTGAGTCAGCATATTTGCAAAAATTTTAAAAAATCTTTTCTCCAAAACCAATCATCATAATCTTTTGATATTTGGTATACAGCATTCATAGGGGGGGGGGGGGGGGGGGTCAGATAAAAGTTTGTTGAAATAAAGCTCATTGGTTCATATTTGGGCTCTCTACAGGAGCCCGAAGTTTTAACATAGGGTAATATGGGGAATATTCTTTAAAAATCTTCTTCTTCAGAACCACCAGTCAGAATCTTTTAATATTTGGTATACATCATTGTTATGAGGGTCAGATTCTAGATTGTTCAAACCAAGTCCCTAGGTTAATATTTGGGCTTCCTACGGAAACCCAATTTTTATCTTTGTTCAATATGGAGGGTAATTTAAAAAAATCTTCTTCAGATCCATCAGTCAGAATGCTTTGATATTTGGTATGCAACATCTCTGTGGGGGTCAGATTCAAGTTTGTTCAAATCAGATCCCTAAGTATATACTTGGGCTCACTGTGGTAGCCCAAATTTTTACTTAGTGCAATATGAGGAAATTTCTTCAAAAATCTTCTTCTTCAGATCCACCAGTTGGAATGCTTTTATATTTGGTATACAACATCTCTAGGGGGGTCAGATTCCAGGTTGTTCAATTCGAGTGCCTAGGTTAATATTTGGGCTCCATATGGGAACATGAAATTTAACTTAGTACAATATGAGGGAATTTGTTCAATAATCTTCTTTTTCAGATTCACTTGTCAGAATGCTTTCACATTTGGTATACAACATCTCTACGGGGGGCAGATTCAAGTTTGTTCAAATCGGATCCATAGGTTAATATTTGGGCTCGCTATGGTAGCCCAAATTTGAACTTAGTGCAATTCGAAGAAATTTCTTTACAATTTGTCTTCTTCAGATCCAACAGTCAGAATGCTTTCATATTCGGTACACAACATCTCTAGGGAAGACAGATTTAACTGTGTTCAAATCAAGAGCCTGGGTTAATATTTGGGCTCTCTATGGGAGCCGGAATTGGCCATTTTGCTGAAGAATTAAAAATTTTGTATTCAGTACCCTCTAGAGGTACTAAGATTAATCCACACAGGTTGTATCAAGGTGCTTCATAGGGGAGCTCTACATTTTACTTATGATCAACTGAAGAAAAGGCATGATGCCCAGATTATTTTTGTCACTCCTGAGGGACTCAAGGATTGACAGTGTAGCCTATGGAGATGGCTTGCTTAATGTAGACTCATTCTTGGACTCGGTTTAAATTATGTTCTGTACAAGATGAGTGCTTCAGGCCCCCATGGGGCCTCTTGTTGTGAATAGCGCTGGCCGGTTTTGGCCGTTACTTTGGGTAAAGGGTTAAATGAGTATTTCTTTTAATTGAACAGAACTTCCAAACACAAACCCATTTACCATACCTTCAGTACAAATTTAACCTGTTAATTGCATATAGGTGTAGAGTTAACTACCAGGCTATAAAATATGAGAGGAACGATTTTATCCTTCCTCTTGTGGTTGTCTAAATGAAAAAACAGACAACAGAAAAATTGTTCATCTGGAACTACAGTTCTCATGTCTTGCAGATGCGCAACATATATAAAGTTTGCAGAAAAATATTTTTTTCACCGAATTATCAAATCGTCTTTCTCACATTTTGTAAAAAGGCAGGGGTACCTTTTTGTGTCACCCTATTTTGACACTTAATAGTTCTCATGATATATGCCCCAATGGTCGGTAATCTGTCACATGTCGGTCATCTGTCATCCTTCAGCTTAACCCAGTAATAAATGTTTCAACTTTGTAATGCTATCCATGGTATTGCAGGCAGGGGTATATGCCACCCTCGACTTTGCTCTGGTTTTCAATCTGGAACACTTCAGTTGGATTAAAGTAGCCTGATCTCAGGAAAAGTCATTCTTACAAACTTTGATTTATAGTATTTCTCAATGAAAACAATTTTATTACATCATTAAACCTTTGTAATACAGCTGACATAATTTTTTGTTTTTAATTTTTTTTTCAGAATGTCTGCATTAGGGATATTTTTCAAGCTTGCTATGGTTATAAGGGTGAGTACTGAATTAACTGCTTTTCACCAATGATAGATCATTTTAAAACCTGTGCACTCATAATATCAATATTTTCAGCAGTAAATTTCTCCCATACAGCAATTGAGAATTCAACTTTGGCTCAGATCAATTTTAGTGAACTTGGTTCAGATATTTCAGAACAAATCATGCCCCTCTATATCCTTGCAGTTTTCAAATAAATACATTAGGATACTAAATTTGTCTTTTAAACCTTCTTTCATTCATTCTGTTGTGTATTTTATTGTCATTTTTATCTGGTATGTATTTCCTGAGCTGCTCATAATAATCATACACACCTCAATACAGAAGTAGTTTAGAATAAGTCGATGTGAGAAACAGTACACAGGTACTTTAAGTATGTTTCTCTGGCATGTTTTCTCCTTGGACTAGGATGTGATTTGAAGAATGTGTGTTATAACTTAGTATGAAGGTCAGTTTTCCCCTTCTTCACTGGCCATATTTTCAATAAAGGATGTTGGGTGTAGTCTTCATTTTTAACCCCCCCCCCACCCCCAAAAAAAAAAGCTTTTGAGGGGATATAGATATAGCTGTGGCACTGTCTGTCTGTAGAGTTGGTTTCCGTTATCTAAATAAAATTCCACATGGCCGACTGAAACCAAACTTGGCATGTGTGTTAGGCACGATAAGAGGAAGAGCCCTATTTATTTCGGGATCATTGTGCCAAGGTCAAGTTCATAGTGACCTTGAACAAGTGACTTTGAACATAAATTTTTATCAGTGTTGGTTTCCACTCTGTAATTAAAGTTCTGCTTGGCCGACTGAACAGACATGGTTTTTTAGCTCAACTTGACAAAGTCAAGCTGAGCTATTGCCATCACTTCTCGTCCGTCGGCGTACATACGTACGTACGTACACAATTTCCTTTGGCACACCTCACAGGTCGCATTTATGATCAGATTACTTTGAAACTTGGTATGCTTGTTTGGGGTGACCTCTAGATGGGAGCTATCGATATTTTTATACTGTACCAATGACCCAGACATAGCTGGTGCTAACTCTTAAAATATAGGGCCAAACACAAATTTTGCCCCCCAATCCCCAAAATTTGCATCTAAAACCAAAGAAAACATGTCCTGAAAGGCCCTCCACCCTTCACCTCTACTGCGCATGCGCAGTGTCAAGGACGTTCCGAAATTGGCGCCTTCAATCATTCTAAGTTTGGCCCTTCATCAGTTAACATCTGACTGATCTTTGTGCTTGTAAATCTCAGTTTAAATGATGCCAGACACATAAATATTAGTGAAATGGTGATTCTAAGGAGGATAGAGAAGGAGGAGAGGAAAAATGTGTGACAGAATATTATCAGGGCTGTAACTTAAAATTTTTTAATGAAATTATGTTAAGTTACCTATTTTCGAGGCAGCAGCCATTTTGTTGTCATTCTGATTATGTAGTTACACTGATTTTTCAGTGTTTTCCTCTCTCTCTGTCCTTTAAGTCCCCCCTTGCTATTCTCCCATGCTTTTGGCATAGTTTTTGTAATTATTATTACTAAATTTTCTTGGGAGTTTTAGCTGAACAACAGAATGAATTCTGTTCTTTCCCCATGTTTACGTCTTCACCTACGGGTGGTTAGGCGTTGTGTTCTGCATCTACCATCTGATGTTCTGTAGTTTCTTCCCTGGAAGTCTCTGTTTTGCATCAGATAGTGTATTTTTGGTAACTGATTCCGGGCCTGGGTGCCTGGAGTCTTATTTTAGTGTTTTTACATTCATTGTTTACATTTACAACAGCCCTCTGTGTGAGGGAGGGATTTCTGGAAAATAATATTTTTATACTGTACCAATGACCCAGACATAGCTGGTGCTAACTCTTAAAATATAGGGCCAAACACAAATTTTGCCCCCCAATCCCCAAAATTTGCATCTAAAACTAAAGAAAACATGTCCTGAAAGGCCCTCCACACTTCGCCCCTACTGCGCATGCGCAGTGTCAAGGACGTTCCGAAATTGGCGCCATTAATCATTCTAAGTTTGGCCCTTCATCAGTTAACATCTGACTGATCTTTGTGCTTATAAATCTCAGTTTAAATGATGCCAGACACATAAATATTAGTGAAATGGTGATTCTAAGGAGGATAGAGAAGGAGGAGAGGAAAAGAATGTGTGACAGAATATTATCAGGGCTGTAACTTAAAATTTTTTAATGAAATTATGTTAAGTTACCTATTTTCAAGGCAGCAGCCATTTTGTTGTCATTCTGATTATTTAGTTACACTGTTTTTTTAAGTGTTTTCCTCTCTCCCTGTCCTTTAAGTTCCCCCTTGCTATTCTCCCATGCTTTTGGCATAGTTTTTGTAATTATTATTACTAAATTTTCTTGGGAGTTTTAGCTGAATAACAGAATGAATTCTGTTCTTTCCCCATGTTTACGTCTTCACCTACGGGTGGTTAGGCGTTGTGTTCTGCATCTACCATCTGATGTTCTGCAGTTTCTTCCCTGGAAGTCTCTGTTTTGCATCAGATAGTGTATTTTTGGTAACTGATTTCGGGCCTGGGTGCCTGGAGTCTTATTTTAGTGTTTTTACACTCATTGTTTACATTTACAACAGCCCTCTGTGTGAGGGGGGGATTTCTAAAAAATAATATCTTGATGTTATTTTAATCATAACTAGATACATTATTATTGTTCGTAAGTGTTGAATAAATTGTTTAAAATATTTTTAAAATTTTTGTCCACACTTAGGCTTGGGATCCATTGGGGCTCAACGTTACTTTTCAGAAACTTGGGCTGTTCTGAAAAAATATTTTTTCAAAATATTTTGATTTCAATTATTTTTTCTATATTAATGGATCATATTATTATTATGTATTTTGATTGCCAGGGGTTAGTGCGAGTACCAGGACTTGTTTTCTTTTCACATTGAAAGGATATTAATCAATTGTTTTAAGAGGAAGTCTTCCTCTGACTTTATTATCAATCTATATGTGGTCAGTGTACTCGCATTAACTCCTGTTCTGTATCGTATGATTTCGATGACAATATGGGAAGCGTATGTCACGGTATGTTGTTGGGGATTTGGACACTCCGGTCCTTTCCCTGCAGGGTCACTCTACTTTATCAATTTCTATTTCAGACGATCAAGATTAGGGTGATGTATCTGTGATGTCTTCCAACAGTGTGCCCCCGTCGTCACAATTAATGAAGGGCTAGCGGAAAAGTGCTCATGTAAATACGCCAATTGCCTAAGAGGACCCTAGTAGGTTCGACGGCCTTTGACGTCCGCTAGCTCGCCCGGTGTAGCGTCCATTCACCGAATGGTTCGGCAGCCGGGTTCGTCCGTTGCGGTCTAGAAGGAATTTTGGGGTGATGCGAGCACTATAAATTAACCTAATGCACACCCAGTGACGGCGGATCGGAGGGAGAACGCAGGAAGCCTTTTAGTCGGTTCATAGCTCGTTCCGGTCCATCCGGACGGCAAGCGAGAGAGGCCCCTCTCTCGTTCAACAACATCTGGCCCCAGATGTTGTGGTACAAAATGTGTCGTAAGCGGAGCATGCGTCCGTCGCTCGGGACGCTCCGTTGTATAGGCAGTCCGCTGAGACTGCTAAGGCTTCCTCTTCTCGTCAGCGCACACGACCGCACCTTGGCTGCCTGACCGCCGATATATTACCAGCTTCGCCGATCAAGGATTCTTCGGCGACCAGGTCACACCATCCGGTAGCCAGGGACACGAGGCCTGCAGACTCCGGACGTTCGCATAGGAAGTGTGCGGGAGTCAACGTACATGGAGCTTCCGGCGGCAATGCATCGTAAGACCGCTACTGCACAGGCCTCGGGAACGGACGTGCTTTCCTTAATAGCACAGTTTATCGCAGCATCCCAGCATCAACTGAATCTGTCGCATATATTTTATCCGACGATGCTGGGTCGGGACGCTCCGCGGAAGCGGGTACGGACGTCCGAAAGTTTCATCCGGTCCGACGGGATACCGAAAGGGATTCGGAGGATTTCGAGCTTTCCCTTTCAGAACAACATATGCTGTTGTGTATGTCATCTGACTTGGTCTTCTACAGCTTCTTTCGTCGGACCAGAATGCTGCGATGCCGGATAAGAAACTGATAGCGTCGGTGGACTTAGAAATTTTTGGTTCGGTTCAGGGACATCGTCCCTCAGTTCCGACATAGTCCAATAATGTCACACTAACTTTCGAATTATTGAACGACGCTATATATATTATTATTTTATGCTTGCTAACCAAGCATTTCTGGTTTCTTGTTCGAAGAGTTATGGAGATGTCTTTCAAAAGTGTGCCTCTGTCGTCATAGTTAATGAAGAGTTAGCGGCAATAAGTGCTCGTGGAATATGTCTATCGCCTACGGAGTGAC